>JAWNPC010000389.1:1312500-2512500 GCA_035045365.1 Drosophila leonis | reverse complement strand
AGCCATCTACTGTTACAAACGTTTACACATAACCAAGATATCCCCTTAAGTTATTTTTATTGCCTTTACAGGGTATTTTCAAATGCAATTTTTGTATATTATTATCGACACGCTCTATGATATGAGTACACTATATACATACTATAAGTATTTGCACTTATGTACCTATATATCATTCGTATATTCACATCATATTTTCTTCGATTTCATTTGCTTTCGATGCGGTTCCGGTGGCGTTGCACTCTTTAAACTATTAATTGCCGGAACGTGTCGTCGCACAAAATACAAAAAAATTACGTTTTCTTGTAATTATTTGAACAGTTCTTTAACTATTTTCTTTTTTTGCTGCCTTCTATTCTATATTTGATTTATGGCTCAGTTGGCAATTCAGAAAAGTTCCCCCACACTAAAAGGCAAAATCTAGTTAAGATAAACTGCAATTTATCGAAATTGAGAAACTGATGTCAGACGCCTACACAAAAAACCTAAAGTTGAGCACAGTTTTTGCTCATTATTGTATATATTGTAGTATTTAGAGTGTGGTTAGGTAGGTAGCGAGTGCTAGCTATAATAGTATGAATAGAGCTACATGGAAATAGGCTGTGTATATATGAATTGCAGCTGTGTTCATAAAAATAGTAGTGCGACTGAAATGTTGAACAGCAAAATTTTGTGACAAACATAATATTCTGAAAACAGTTTGAAATGAGTATTACGATTAACTTATACATATGTATGTAGGTTGCATAGGTTCCATTATTTTCTTCTGCCATGTTATGAGTGGGCAAATGAAGGCAAATAAAGGAAATGAAGAAACGAGGAACATTAAAAATGTATTCAAAAGAAACCAAAAAAGAAGTAAAATTTTAATAAAGATTTTCCAAACTTATTCCAAACCTATTTTTTAACCTATTTCAACCCTATTTTTAAACCTATTTCAAACCTATTTCAAAATTATTCCAAATTTTATTTTAAACCTATTCCAAACCTCTTTCAAACCTATTCCAAACCTATTTTTAAACTTATTCCAAACCTATTTCAAACCTATTTCAAACCTATTTCAAACCTATTTCAAACCTATTCCAAACCTATTTCAAACCTATTTTTAAACCTATTTCAAACCTATTTTTAAATCTATTTCAAGCGTATTGTTAAACCTATTTCAAATCTATTTTTAAACCTATTTTAAACCTATTTATAAACCCATTTCAAACCTATTCCAAACTTATTCCAAACCTATTCCAAACCTATTTCAAACCTATTTTTAAACCTATTTCAAACCTATTTCAAACCTATTCCAAACCTATTTCAAACCTATTTTTAAACCCATTTTTAAACCTATTTTTAAACCTATTTCAAACCTATTCCAAACCTATTTTTAAACCTATTCCAACCCTATTTCAAACCTATTTTTAAACCTATTTGTAAACCTATTCCAAACCTATTTCAAACCTATTTCAAACCTATTCCAAGCCTATTACAAACCATTACTACTTGAACCATCATTGAAATATCTTGAACAATCATCTCTTAGCTGTTTTACAATATCTGTGAAAGATCTACGAACTATGCTCATCAGTTGAGCTTATGATCAATATTGATATTAATATCTTTCGAACTTTCAAATGATTCAAATCAGAAATAATTGTGCTGCCGGAACTATAAATGCTTCGCTTGATCTGTGCGAAAATTAACATTAATCGTGGCTTAAGAACAGATTTGAGTTCAGTTTTATCAGTGATCAGTCAAGAAATCGTTCAAATCTGTAACAGAGCTCACAGCTCATATGTAGATCAATAGACACGGGTGATCTAGAGAAACTTTCTATATTTCGTATATAAATTATTTATATGATTTTACGATTGTATTATTCAGATTTTGAACTGTAGTTTTTTGAGTTCATAAACCTGTAATTGCGCCGTCATCGATCTGTAATTAATTCTACTCTAATCGCTTTTTAATAATCTTTGATCAGTCCAGTTATTAACTCAGCCAGAAGATCGATGCATTACTCGACTCAGCACTGAAGGAGTGAGCAAACCAAGCGACCTATAGACCATAGATAAAGCCTGTTTGCACACAGACCTCTAGATAGTTAGTTAGAAAGTTAGAGCCACATGCACATAACTAGCCAAGTGTTGAGGCATGCGCTGCTGATAAGACTTAAACTGAAGGTCGAGCAGGGCATACTATTCTATTCATTTTTTCATTTGGCAAAACAATATTTCATTTTTACAATACATTTTGAAAAAAAAATTGTTTTATTTCTTTAAATAAATTTTTAATTTCAATACTATTTATCTATAATTTAAGAAGAAAAATATATTTTATTAAATTAAAAAAAAGAAATTTGTAGTTTTCAAAATAATTTAAATTATTGAAAATATTTTTGACTTTTGAAAATAATTTATTAATATATAATATAAAATAATAAAAAATTTTAAAAATATTTTTGCACTAATTTGAAAAAAAATTATTTTATTTTTTAAAAATTAAAAAAAAAGAAAGTTAATTATAAAATATGTTTTATTTAATTTTGAAAAATAATCATTATTTTCATAATTTTATTTCAGTTTAGAAATAGTAGAGTTAAAGAATAATTATTTTTAAATTTTTTAGTTTATAAAAATTCAGTTAAATAATAATTTATTTTTAAAAATATTGTTTTTAAATATTTTTTTGAAAATACTCAGAAAAAATGAGTTTTAAAAATAGATTGTAATTTTTAAGGTAATGCAAATTAAGTTGCAAAAATATTTTTCAATTTTAAAACAAACATTTTTAATTTTTTAAAATTTAAATATATATTTAGAAAATTTTTTGTAAGTTTGAAAATGATGGTTTGAGTTATTAAATTTTTTTTTAAATTTAAAAATAATTTCTAAGTTTCGGAAATAAATATGAAATATTGTAATTAATCTTTTTTAAAGATAAAGATAAGAGATAAGAGACAGCAAATGTTTAATTTACATTTGTTGTCTCTTTTTATCTTGCTCTCTTTTATTTAAAAACTCAGCGAAGCTTCTGCACTTAATATTTATTTGCCTGATGCACATTAAAGTCAAGACGCATGTGCACATGCAGACATGTTTATACATATATGTACATATGTGTATGTGTATATATAGTATATATGTCTATATATATATGTACATATGCATATGCCCATATACTTATACAGTTAGTATATACATTTAAATTACGTAGCCAATAAATACGTCCCCAAAGGCAATTCCATGGCATACTTTATGGCTGCTGACACTTGGGTACCAAAGGCCTGGCCTCATTTTCTTTATGCAATGAGAAAAGTCAGGAAAAGAAGACGAAGAAGAAGAAGAAAAAGAAGAAGAAGAAGAAGAAGAAGAAGCACAAGTGAGAAAATCGGCATCACATGTAACGCCTTTAATCGATTTTCATGTGATAATGGGCAACGTAATTGCTTAATCTATATAAATCTGAATCTAAATGTTTAGCTCAATTGGCGCTATATTTATAATAAATATTTAGATTAGGTAATGCTCTATGTAATAGCCCTTATCAGTCTGGTATTTGCCTGAAGTGCTTAATAGTTTTATTATTGGACGTAGTTCTCAGTTGATATAAGTATATTTAAATATACATATATAGCATGTACACTGAGATGTGCGTCAAGGGTATTTATAGGTGCTAGGAAGTACGAGTACTAGAAAATTATGGAATTTATATATATTATGTGTAATACTATTTGAGATCTACACACTTTCAGACTGATCTATCTATCTATATCAATCTATTAATGTAATATTCATAAGTATGATTGATTTTCATAGTAATGACAGCTTTACAGGGTATATAATACGAAATTACAAGGCATCTTTAACACTAATTGTTATTTGTTATCTCAAGTCTCCAACATTTGAAAACTTAACCTTAGTCAATACACCTTCTTTAGCTAAAAATGTGTATTACAGGGTATTGTACCATGTAAATCTGAGCAACTCTGGGCAAAACCTTTTGATAGATATGCTTTTAAGTTCATGAATATATACTTGATACTTATACTAACTTATACTTGGTATACTTGATTGTAGTTATTGAAAATAATTCTTATAAAACTTATATCATTTTTATATCATTATACCCTGAACCCATTGAAAATGGGCAATCAGGGTATAATGGTTTTGTTAAATGTATGTAACAGGCAGAAGGAGGCGTGGCAGACCCCATAAAGTATATATATTCTTGATCAGGTTGACGAACTGAGTCGATTTAGCCCTGTCCGTCTGTCTGTCTGTCCGTCCGTCCGTCCGTCTGTCCGTATGTATGAACGCGTCGATCATTTACTTTAGTTATATATTATATAGGAGTTATAATAGATTATCCTCTATATATATGTATAAATATTATCTTCAATAATTTAAACAAATTTCATATTATATCAGTCTTAACTCAAACTAAAAGCTCAAACTTTTGCCATATTATTTATGTATATTTGAAGCTAAGATCACATTAAGATCTTTTAATTAAATCGAATTTCTGTAAAATTTAACAGATGTTTACTTGCACTTGCATTGGCTAAGCCCTAAAACCCTTAGCTTTAATTTGAATAGCTCGTAATTAGGGTCACATTAAGTTGATTACAAATGGCCAACAGTTAGTGGCATAAATTACAAAGGTTACGATTTAGATAGACTCGGATTGTTACGATAGGGAATAGGCCGCATAGAAGTTCTATATATACATATATATATATATATACATAACGGTGTTTAGCGTTTAATGCTCTCATTTCCTCTTCTTTATCTGTTTGAGTGTTCAGATGTGTGTCAAATTGCCGCCCACTCGCCCACCTCCTAGGGTAGAGCGAGAGTCAGCTTCAAGGTGTTTCCACCCCCGGAAATTGTGCGTTTTGGGAGGCTTGCATTGCGTACATATGTTTGCTATTCCTAGCTTTGGGGTTGGTTTTTCGGGTTGTGTGGTTTCAGCTTCTTCGAGTTTTCCGGCTTAGCTTTTCTGCTCAAGTTCAATGACCTTGCAGTTTTCTTTTCACTTTCTTGACACCCAAATTTCCTTTCCTCTCTCAGTGCTCATTTCCCTTTTGGTTTGAGAACTTGAGGGTGGTTTCTCTGCCTCCTCTGTGGCAATTGACATGCGCATCATTTGTTTTGGGATCGAGGTCGTGGGGCAAAAGGTCTGCTCCATTTGCCCCAGGGCGGGTTGACAACATTTTATTGTCTTATTGGCAAATATTTTGGTTTGTTTGCTTTTAATTTGGGAAGCGCTACCCAAGCGACCGACAGACCCACCGGCCGGCCGGCCGGCATAAGGCATAAGGCAAAACATTTAATGGCTTTGCGCAAGCTTAGACAATAATATGTTAAACAGTGAGTTGAAGGATTTGATAGGCTAACAAATTATTTGACTTCTAGTTACATATTGACATGTAACTATTTCTCAATTTTAATTGCTTGTTAAATAAAAAGTCTTCTTGATATGGACTTATGAAACTATTTGAAGCATTTGAAAACGCTACAAAATTATTTAACTGATAGTTAAATTTGGGCATTTAATTATTTTAAATTTTTAACTGCAAGTTAAACAAAAAGAGTTTTTAAAATGGATTTACGAAATTTTCTGAAATTGTCAGAAATTATTTAACTGATAGTTAAGACTTTGACATTCAATTATTTCCAATTTTTAACTGTAAGTTAATCAAAAAGTCTTCATGAAATGGATGTACGACAGTTTTTGAAGCATTGGAAAGTGCTACATATTATTTAACTGATAGTTAAATATTAACACATATTTCTTTCTTTATCAAATTAGAAATCTTTGCTTATTTGGAGTTAAAACTATAGTCATTAGGTTATAGAACTGTTTACTAGTCTAAAGTCTTGTGGTCTAGTCAAACAACAACTTATTTTTAACTGCTTGTCAAGTAAATATGTGTTCATGTTATAATATATTAGCAAGCATGACAAAAAATATATATGTACATAAATATAGAGATGTATATTGATTGATTGATATATAGAAATAGATATGTAACGAGAAACCCTTTTCTAGTCTAATAAAAACTTAGATTATACTTCTTAATTATTCTTTTTTAACTGCTTGTCAAGTATCAAGCATTTTCCATCTTTTATCTTATCTTTCACTCCCATAACCTGCTGTTAAATATTGACCTATCAGATTATATTAATCACTCTATGAACCTCTACTGTCTTCAAATAAACTTCTCTAGCTACTCATTTGTTGACTGCTTGTCAAATCAAATACCTGCATGTTATTCCTATAACATCATCAATTTCCTACATCTAGCATAAATAGCGCTCAATTCTCTGCTTAGTTTACCACATTTAACACAACTCCATAAATTACCCTTCATTTCCTCTGCCTTGCTCCAAACAAATTCAAATTACTCCAAACTTCAACGCGCACTTTCAGATCAATTGCCGTAAATAAACATTTCGAGAATGATATCTAAGTGAATTACATACTTTGCCCAATCACAACAACACTGCAGCCCCAGAAAACGAATGTGATCCCACAAGGAAAATATGGTGAAAAGCTTTTCCAACACACGATCGCCCCAACAAATTATTGTTGTGTACGCCCCCGCCTCCCACTCCACCAAAAATTATAGTTGAGCTACAAAAGTAGCGGAGCTGCGGGTAGCAAACCCAAAAACATAAAGAGCATAACATAGAACAAAAAAGAAAACAACAAGAGCAAAGAGGAACGCGCAAATGCCCCGCACATGTTCACGAACTTATCTAATACTATGGATACCGTTACTTGAGGTCACTGGCCCACACAGAGAGCTGCACTTGTGTATAACAAACAGACGACAGCACGCACAAGCACACACACACACACACGTATACATACACACATGTACACGCATACATACGCACACTCTCTCGCTCACACGCTTAAGCCGAATAACAACAATTTTCGGTTATGTCATTCCACAAAATGCCCAATTGCTGGGAAATTTACGTTGAGCGTTTTATCATATTTGAGTGCAAGGCATTTGAGTGTAAGTCGCGTGCGTAGGGAAATTTGCGTTGCGTGTAAATTTCGAGGGAAATTTGTAATACTTTGAGTGCAGGTTTATTTTTGTGGGCAATTTGATGTTGCTGCTGAGTGCTTTTAGCTTAAGGCTTTATGCGTTGAGTAATGTTAGATATTAAATGATATTTAGAAAAACCAAGCAAACTTGGCTTTAGTTTAATATTATTTAACTACAAAGAGATGAGAAATAAGTAAGAAAATCAAATAGAATATAATATATTTAATTTATATATTTTTATTAAAGTTTACTTCAGTTTTAATCTTAAAAATGTTGTGAATAAATTATAATTAAGAAAAATGTTGTAGTTGGGCAAGCTAATACTTTTTGAATTTTTTAAAATATTCAGGATATGTTTAAAAATTCCAATTTAAGTTTACTCAAGAATAATGCAAATTATAATATATAAATTGAATTGTATAAAAGTTATTGATGGTAGGAAAGCTAAAAACTAATTTATAGCAACTTCCAAAGAAAAAAAATTAAATTTAAATTAAATTGATTTATTTTAACAAATTTTTTTAATAAATACTAAATATTTAAAAAAATATAAAATGTATAAATTGAATTTAAATTGGAATTAATATGAAGGAATTACTTTATATTTTTTGTTAAGTTTACTTCTCCTATATAGCTTTTGAAATAATATTAATATTTATAATAAAACAAGAACATATTAATAAATTTAGTAAATAGTTTTTATATTTTCATTAAATATTGAAAAAATTAAAACAATTTTCTTTCCAATTATCGTAAAACATTTAACAATAAAAATATCCCATTTCATTTACTCTTTGTTCGCTCACTCACTCACATTCAAACCAAATTTCCCTACTCAAGTGCCTAGTCTAATCCAAACTTGCGCATGAAATGCACTCAAATTGTTCCCCTCTGTCGCTCTCGCTCCCACGCACACTTCATCTGTTGAAATCAGCTGTTGGAAATGCGCAAACTCCAAGCGACTACGCAATGCAATTGAAATTGATTTTGATTTGGAAAGGAGACGCGAGACGCGAGCGGGAACAGGCAACGCCACCCACCACCAAAAATGGCCACTCCAGGGAAAATTTTTGGGAAGAACTCAAAACACACACAAAAATTTCTTGTATGACCCATTTACAGGCCGTAGAGTTCAACAACCTTTTGGCTGGCGTTGCGCTGCGAGCGCGAGCTTCCAGAGCGAACGTAGAACGGCGAACGGACAACCCCAAAGAGGGCTTGGGGCTTCTGCTTTTACTTTCTGTATCTAATTTAATTTTATTTTATACAGTTTTTTTTTTTGTGATAATTTTCTACATTTTTTTTTTCTTTTTGGAACAACAAATGCAACTGTTTTCTAGTTGTGGGGCGAGCGTGTGTCATGATGTCACTCGCAGGCTTGTTTGCCTGTGGCGCCCGTGTTGAGGGTGGAAATGCATAATCAGCACTCACTGTAGTTGCTGGTCTCATGGTCTCATGGTCTCATGGTGGTGTCTGTCAGACCCCATTTGCTCCCTTCCCCCCTCTGATAATAAAAAGTACTTGTCCAATTTGATTTCTGTTGCATGGCTTAGCTTGACCCACATTCCCATATGACTATATTTTGATAATGTCATTTTAATCTCATTCGATTTGATGCGATTGTAATACATTATAATGAAATCATTTGTAAGTATCTATAGCACATATGCCAACTCTCTATTTTAGTATATTTACAATATATTCTAAATATATATTTTAGTATATATTTACCCTATATCACAGATTTCTATCAACTTTCAACTAGTTTTATTTTATTTTGTTTTTAAGATTTTTAGTTTTTATATTAAAAAATGTTTTGTACTTTACAAATCTGTTTTTAACTCCCAAACTAAACTGAGAAGTATTGTTAATAATTTTATTTAAAATTTAAAATGCAATAAAAACTAAAAAGTATTAATTATTACATAAAAAAAGATTAAGATAAATAAATATTATAGCATAGAAAATCAAATAAATATAGCATATTATTTATAGCTTTTTTAGTGTAATAATTTTATTATTATTTTTTTAATTTTTAGTTTTATTTTTATATTTTTATGAGTGTAAATTAAAATAATAATAATATATTTTGTCTAAAAAAATCTACAAAAATATTATAGATTTTTTTAAAATTAATATAAATATTATTATTTTTTAAAATTTTATTCTTATATTTTTTAAAAAATGTTTAAAAAATCAAATGAATTTTTATTTTTATTTATATAATATTATTTTATTTTTATTTTTAATTTTGTTTCCATATTTTCATATAAATTAAAATAAAAAAGATATATGTATTTTGCCTCAATATAAACCTCCTAAAAAAAATATTATATTTTTTTTAAATATGAATATTCACAATTGTTTAAAATTATTTTTTATATTTTTTAAAAATATTTAAAAAATCAAATTCATTTTTATTATTATTTAAAAAATAATATAATTTTTTTTTAATTTTTAATTTTGTTTCCATTTTCTTTTTTGTATAAATTAAAATAAAAATGATATATTTTGTCTCAAAAAAATCTATAAAAAATTTTCTATTTTTTTAAAGTACAAATATGATGATTTTTTTAAATTATATGTTTATATTTTATTAAAAATATTTAAAAAATCAAATTCATTGTTATTTTTATTTAAACTCAGGAAAATAAAATAATCATATATTAAAAATAATATTCATAATCAATCCTAACCGATTTTTATTTCATGTAATTATTTATTGATTTTTTATTTATTTTTTTGTTGGGGTTTTTGGTCAGAAGTAAGATTTTTGCCTTTATACACAATCTGGTCTTACCTGCCAAATTTTAAATAAAATAATACAAAAAAAAAACTAAATTAATTTTAAATCTAAATGAATTTTTGTAAATGCAATGGCAAGCCAAGTCAAATTTTCATACTATTTAGAAAATGCTCTCAAAACAAATGAAAAAACGCTTTTTTAGAACAAATTCTGGAACATTCAAATAAAGCCTAATCAGCTGCATCGACGAAATTTTATGATGCACACATGTATATGATTATAAAACTCTAAAAACCTCATTAGATCATTATAAAGAAAATACTTAAGAATCTATCAGTAACACAGAGGAAGCAGCAAATCAATTTGAAGCAAGAAAAAAAAGGAAATACAAAAATAAATGTAAAAAAAAAAACATTTCCCAAAAGAAAACACATCAAAAACTTGAAAACCGATAAACAAAATAAGCCAAAAAACATTTCAACGTAATACAATCTTTATTCAGAAATTCTTGGGTGTCGAATGTGTGTTTTGCTTTCGTAAAACGCCGAACAAGAAAAACAAACGCTGCGAATCTATGGCCAAAAAGGGAAAGTTCAAGAACCCCATGAAAGCGTCAGCGCCCAGCTAAATGAACTAGTCGAAGGGAGACTGGGGCTAGGCAAAAGGGGAAGCATTGCCTGTCTCACTTTTTGAATGGACACATTGAAGACAGCACCACCCCACCACGCCCCACCCCGCCAAAAAGCCAAAATTTCCCTGCACACTCACCACAAACGAAAGTGAGTCTTGTGTGTGCGCCGCTCCACCCGCTCTCAACCTGCATGAAAAGTTCTCGGTTTTTCTTTCTTTTTCTTTTTTTTTTTGGCGCAGCACAAGAAAAGCGCTCGTTGAAGTTCATTGAACCTGCTGGAAAAAGTCGGAAGCAAAATACATTTGGTGAAGCTCTCGCAAGTGGAGTCCATGTCTCTGGCACTTTGTAAGAGATATTTGCTGGCTGCCTGCCTTGGTGGTTGAAATACATTCACACACACACACACATGCACACAAATTGGTTAATTTACGTATAAAAAAAAGGGGAAACCTAAGCCTAAGCCTACGCCCATTTGCAATGAAAACAAATTCATTGATACTCAGCTTTTCCTTTTATGCGCATTGCTTGGTATGTGTAAGGAGCAACTTTTCAGAGTTTCCTACATTTTCATGCTTTACTCATTTGATGTATTCATTTTCATCAGTTTTTCCAACACATTTTCATGCTTTACTCATTTGATGTATTCATTTTCATCAGTTTTTCCAACACATTTTCATGCTTTACTCATTTGATTCATTCATTTTCATCAATTTTTCCAACACATTTTTATCTATTTTTTCATTTTCATGAACTATTTCTTTTAGTGTTTTGCAGGGTGTCTACTAGTCGTGCCGATGCAACTTCTTTTTTCGCTTAGCTCGATACACATGTTAACTTGTTTTTTTTTTTTTTCATATTTTCATCAGTTTTTCCACAGATTTTCATCTATTTACTCATAGCATTTGCCTTTTAGCGCGTTTTACAGGGTGTTTACCAGTCGTAGCTAAGCAACTTTTGTTGGCTTAGCTTATATATTGGCTGAAGTTTTCCATACATTTTTATTAGTTTTTCCCTCATTTTCACATTTTTTGGATCAATATACAAAGTGAATCTCCTTTAAGATTTCTTTTTACAGGGTATCTACTAGTCCTGCACACGCAACTAGGCTACTCTAACTTATATTACAACAAAACATTTTGGCATAAATATTTTTTTAATTAAATTTGAATACAATTTTTAAAGCCAAACACAGAAGAATTTTCTAAATTTGACTTTGTTTTTCTGATAATTAAAATAATAATCAATAATTAAAATAAAAAGAATTTTAAAGATAAGAATCTACTCACATATATATATATATATATCCACTTTTCAACTTTTCCATTTAAAATTTTTAGTTTTATTTTGAATTTCGATAAATTTTGTCTCCAAAAAGATTCAGTTTTGATGCTCTATGGGTTTTGTGGCATATAGAAATGGTTCCAATCTTTGAAGTATTTGAAAAACTAGTGAAGCATACTTTGTGGCATAGTCTTAAAAATCATAATCCTATATGAGTCTTAAACTTGGTCATCCAAACTGAGTCAGCAACTAAAAAATTAATCAAATTTAAAATTGAAACCAAAGAAAAAAGAAAAGTTGTTACAACTTACACAAAAGTCTTATCCTTATAGATTTAGTTTTTAATCCAGTTTTTGTATGTCAAAATAATATGTATTATATTTCATTCAAGGTTTTCCCAGATCTTGGCTCAAAGATTTTTATATAGAATATATATATAAATGCTAACTAGACTTTTAAAATAAAAAACTGCCTAGCACACGCACAGACACACAACTGATAATAAACTATAATATAAATTAATGCATATATTATTAAATATTTATATTTAAACAAGTTTCGTCTGGTGAACATTTCTTTTTATTATTATTATTATTATTATTGAATTTCCAATTTGCTTGACCTTCTGTTCATATCTTACGCAATATTAAAAAATATATATATTTATATTTATATATATAGATCTAGATCTAGATGTAGATGTAGTTGTAGTTGTTATGCTGTATAACGCACATCGATCCGTAATCCTCTCTCATAATTACGCCTTTTCTCTTTGCAAGCAAAATCGTAAATCATATATAAAAATTTGAACTAACGTTAATAATACACAAGCATAATAAATTTTTAAATCGTTGCAAACACGAATAATTACAACATAATAATAATAAAGTGGAAGAAAAAACAACAATTAATAATTTAGCGACATAGTGAAATTTTTCCAAAATATAAATGTCTAAAATAAACTACAAAATTTGATATTGAAAAAGTTGTTCATCACGAATTTGGTAAAGTAGATAAAAACAAACGAAATGAATATGGATGGAACCTACACTCTGAGAAGCTATGTGTGTGTGTATGTGTGTACAGGTGTGTGTGTGTGTGCAGTTGTGGGTATCTGTGTGTGTGTGTGTGTGTGTGTTTAAAGTAGACTTAGCTAGCTTATGATGTATTGTTGCCGTTTGCTTGTCTCTTTGATTGTTGTTCTTGTATTTTGTATTTTGGGCTCTACTGCGCTGGCGCTGGCTGCGGCTGCGGTGCCAGACGATTCACGAATCCAATGCCGCCGCGAATGATCTTGCCAATGGCGGCCGGAGAGCGAGAGGCGAGCGCCTCAAAAGTAATACGTAGCTCGGCAAAAGCGGTGCGCGGATAGGGATTGCGACGTGAGCTATAACGCATGACCAGATAGTGATAGTAGATGATCGGAGTCATCAAACCAGCATGGGCCCTGTTACAAAAAGAGATAAGTGAAGGATTAGCCAAATATTTAATAAAATATGTATATAAATATATGTTGTAGACGAGCTTTGAATCGATCTAAAGTTGCATTAAGTTCACAATTTAAATTGTATAAAAAATGTTGGTACAACTTTGGCAAATGCAATTTGGATCAAATAAATAAATACAGCTTTAGCATCAATGATTCAAGGCCCTGATCTATATATATATATATAATCAATCAACTTACATAAAGGTCAACACAATGGCGTAAGGCATAATGAAAATCTCGCAGAATGCGGTGGCCTTTAGTATATTGGCTGCCTGGAATTCCACAATTGAGATAATGAAACGTGCGCCCCACCAAGAATTCTGGCCAATCAGCTGAAAACATTAATGTATGTATATGTGAGATGCTGCTCAAATAGTTCTATCCCATATATACTCACATCCAATAGCTTGAGCGAGTAGCTGGCCGCATGCAGCACAGAGTAGAGTGCAACGGGTATGAGCACCAGCAGAGTGGGGCGAATGGTAAAGAAGATCAGCGAGTACATCATGTAGTGACACGAGTCTTCAGCAAATAGACGAGCCAGGAATTCGCGACTGAACGAGAAGGCGGGTACACGCTGATGCAAACGCAGCGCCGAGATGGCTGCATTCGCTAGCAGAACCTTGTTGAAAGAGCTCTGCTGTGAGCTGGAGAAAATAAAAAAAAGTAAAAAGTTAGTATAATCTTTATATATAGATATATAAAAAAGGAAGTATAAGTAAAGTCTCTCTATGCTTAAAATATTTGCTGTACAAGGGTAGCAACTTTGCAATGCATTCAGTTTGAACTCAATTTAGTTGCATCTAACTACGTTTCTGCATAACGCTCTTCTATGCGCTTCTCTTGAGTGCTAACATAGCTTGCTTTTACTTCAGTGCTGCTCTTCATACTCTTCATACTGCTCTCCCTAGTTATCCTCCTCTCTTTGAGTCTTTAAAGACGTCCACCATTTCCAATCTCAATTAGTTTTCTCTAGTATAAGTCCCTCAACTAGTTTAATTTTTGTTGTGGATCTTAAATTCTTGTTCGATTGTTACTAAACTTTTTGCTCTCACGCTCTCTGTCTATCTGTTTACTGTCTCTACGTTTTTAGTCATTAAACACAATTTTTCTTTATCTCCTTAAATTTTTGTCAATTCTCATTTGAATCTCATTTCTCATTTCATTTGCACTCTCGCATTGCCTCGCTCTTCTACCTGTCGCCTTTCTATGCACTTCTCATGATTTCAATTGACTCAAACAGCAAATGCCTGTTACATGAAAACTAGATATAATCAACATAACATTAATTACACGTGTGCTTTTACAGGTAAATCTATGTACTCACGTGAATATGGGCAACACATAGCTAACGGTGAAGAAGATGACAAGCAGACGTAGCGCCCATAGCGCTGAGTCGATGCGATTTGTTTGAAAATGCTGCAATAGCTTTGCCGGTGCATTTTGTGATGTTTGTTGTTGCTGTTGCTGCTGCTGTTGTTGTTGTTGTTGCTCCTGTTGTCCTTGTGGCTGTGATGTGGTTGATGAGCTAGGCTGTGCATCGCCCTGGGCGTTGTCAAAGCTCGGCTGTTTCTGCTGCTCAGTTGTCGCACTCATTATGCCTGCAGTAAGTGTTCTCTTCTGTTTGGTTCTATTCGGTTCCCCAGAGTTGTGTCTGCAAGTAGAAAACGTAAAAAGTAAAGACCATTAAAAGCAGACCTTATCATTCCGTATTACGGCAAACAGTGCGCGCTGCTTATCAACGTCTTGCTAATCGTCGCCCTGATAAATGTTATGTGTGTGCCCCAGACCACAAAACTGATACATACATAAATATATACATATATATGTATGTATGTATGTATATATTTGCAGTAAGAGCCAATTGGTGTAAGCCAAGAATTTGATGTACAACAAAAAGTTATAAATAATATTATAGAATATGTTCAGAAAGTTTAGTTTTGAAGTATTTTTGCTGAGCTACTAATATATACATATAGCTATGTCTGAATGTGTATTAATTGCTTATAAAACACAATTATATCGCGTGTATTGCAGTGTCATGATAAATAGCGAATATTAAGTTAATATTGCGAGGGTAGCTTAATAAATAAAAGTAATTGCAAAAGTTTTGCATTTTTAAATTTTAAATTTTAAATTTAATATTAATATATGATTATGCGTACTTTTTTACCAATTTGCCACGCCCCTAGTGGGCGTAAATATATATACAATATATTTTAGTTTTTTGTTTGTCTATATAAAAATTTATTTAAAATTTGTAAGTCTCTAGCAGCTTAATTAACAGTGTTTCTGTTATACCAAATGCATTAGTTCATGATTTACCACGCCTTTAGTGGGCGTATAGGGATTATCTTAACACTTTATAAGACGAAAGTACCCACGAGTATATGTTCCATATCAAGCCACTCTATCTTCAATAGAGCCAAAATAGTTTGCCTTCATACGAACAGCAAGATGAACATTGCAACAAAAACAATATACCCTTTTCACTTTATGAGCGAGTATACATGTAAAAAGTTAAGTGAGAAAACATATGTTATAGGAAGCAATTGATAGGTTTTGCATATTTAACATGTTTATACACTGAATCCATTGTAAAAATGGGAATGGGGCAAGGCAACTGATTCATTAGCGATAGCGATTGCTTTGAAGGGTATAACATAGAAATTAATAAATAAAAATTTTTTTGTAAAATTCATAATACTTTTTGAAGAGAGTATATAATATATATGTATATAGACTTCATTGATTTGGCTACGTCCTACGTCCAGGTAAACTGTTCTTCATTGTTTAGAGTTCGGCAGGGCTTTTTATGTATTAATGGTACGCGCTTTCAATTGTAATTTATATAGACAAAAGTATTGTGTCGTAAAACCAAAAAAAAACCAGTTGAATGGAAAGTTAAACACAAACACACACACACATATAAACATTTAATGTTGAGGCGTGTTCAGCGTTGCCAAAGAGGCGTTAATGCTTGGCTCTGAAGCAAAAGGCAGACAACATGAGTGCAGTTATGGCCAAGTTTTGGCACAATAACAACAACAACAACAATAAAAACATGCCAATTGAAACAGCAAATGTAACTTGACTTGTCTATATAGTATGTACATACATATCTACATACATATATAAGGTTACATATGAACTTTTGCTTCAATTTCTATTTGAATATTTCTTTTATGATATGAAAGCTGTTAAATCGTTTTAGTTTATAGATTTAATGGGGCACAGCAATTAAATAAAACTTTAAGTGAAATTACAATAAAAAAAAGAAAACAATTATTAAAGTTTACGATATGAACGAACGTTTTCCAGCTAAACTTCAGCGACTAACACAGCGGACTGAGTAGATGACCAAACCACTGACAACAGCGTAACCGCAATGTGCATGTCGTTACGAAATACACGTCAAAATAACAAAACACACGCACACACACATATGCATACAGAGGCCAAACAGGTGGCAGACAAACAACACACAGAGAGGGGGCGTCAAAGCGGAAAAAGAGAGAGAGAGAGAGAGAGAGAGAGAGAGAGAGAGAGCGAGGGAGAGAGAGGCGGGCTGAGACAGTGAGAGTGCATAGAAAAGTGCGACGGCGTAACGTGGGCAGGAAACGTGCTTGAAAACTGGCGGACAAATGTTGAAATTATAAACAGTGTTGACTGCATATGGCTTTTATTTGTGTTTTGGCTGTCTGCAGCGTTATTAGACTTTATAAATTAAACACACTCTATTTCATTTTATTGCAACACAAGAGACAATTCCCTGTAATTTAAATAGCTAAATGTTTTTAGTTTCAACAGGGAATATGTTCAGCATATCTTATTTGTTTAATCTTTCTTTCACTTTCTTTTTTCTATACATACATTCAACTGAACAAAAATGTTCACTGGGCAGTCAAGGCAAAGCTTAACTTAGTTAATTTATGAAGTAACTATTTTAATTTAATTTATTAAGCAAATATTTTAGCTCTGCACACTTTTAGCTATTTTTCATGAGCAATTTTTAGCCGCAGCAGAAGTTTTTTTAGCTAGCGAAAAAGAACCAAACAAATTCTAGCTATTCTTCAGTTAACAAATCTAGCCAAAAGTGAACTTAATTCACACAACAACAAAGTAGCTATTTTAGCTTGTTATATTAAGAGCTGACAGCTGATTTTGGCTATCACAAGCTAAAATAGCTACTGTCAGCCAAGCTTACGCACATTTTTAGCTATTTTCCATTAGCAACTTATGCCAAAGCAGCAGCTACTTTAGCTTGTGATAACAATCCAAATAAATTCTAGCTATTTTGTAGTTAACAAATTTAGCCAAAAACAAACTAGCATTTTTTTTTGTCGGCTTGTACAACATTGATGATAATCCTTAAGTGCAGGTGATTTGAAACGTTATTGACACCAGCTGGTCATTAAGGCCCAATAATTTGATATGCACATTGACGGGGGGAGTACAAATATTGATTTTAGTAAATGATGTCCTTTTTTTAAACAATAATGGACAGGAAACTAGGTCAAGTTAAGCGCTAGATAATTATGCATTTGATATGAAGCAGTTTTCGAACGAGGTCAATCAAAAACTGAATTTTTAATATCAATATTATAATTGGTGGTGAAGTCAAGTGGAACGTAATGAAATCTATGTAAATATGCATAGATAAATGACGTCACATGTTGGCACCACGAGGAACACGTCAGTGACAGACACTCACTCACACACACACACACACACACACACACATGTACACCGAAATTGGGGAGCAAGGTGCGCGCTATACTATACATACGTGTGCGAGTGCGTGTGTGTGACATTTGATTGCGTTGATTGACTTTAGTTGAACTCTTTTTAAACTTTGATATGAACATCGCATGACACAGCATAACTCAAAAGTTATTCCAAAGAGCATTGGGCACTGGCAAAAAGGCGCACAAAACAAAGCCTCCAATTGGGGACTTCCGATTATTTTTTTTATTTGGGCAACACGTAGCAACAGCCGGCGTAGCAAAGCAGAGCTAAACCAACGAGCAGCGACCTGCACATTCTCTGCAGCACATAAATAAATAAGCAACACATGTGTATGCATGTACATACATATATGTATGTATACATCAGCGTGTGCACATCATGGGAAAATTGGGTTATTAACCATTGCAGCAGGCGAACTTTTATTTTTTTTTATTTGGAGCCCCTTTCTCACTAACACTAATGCATAGAAACTACCGCGAACGCTGCTGCAGTTGTAAAATTTATGGCAAAAGTTGATAGACGAAGTCTTTTCGCGTTTTTTTGCACACACAAGTTGTTGTTTAATGCTCAGTGCAAACTTACCAGTAAAAAGCAGCTAACGCGCAGCGTTCTTTAACTATACGAAATTAAATTAAATAAAATAAATGTGTCGACATGGACTGCGATTAAGTGAACTATCGATATATGTAAAGACGGTCAAGCGTATCGATGATTAACCAGTGTATACACTGTTTTTTTTATATTTTATCTAATCAGTGTGTACATACTGTTAAGCACATTGTTAAATAGCAACCGCATTTATTTCTATTATTATTAATGGACTTAAGATTTAATAAATTGTAAATATGGACAATGATGACATAACATTACCTGCAGATACATTAGCTATACTGAATGAATTCCTGGCAGAACGTACACAGCGCGAGCATGATGAGGAGCAGCGCATGATAAACAAAACCGGAAAGGATGCACATTTCGAGGAGGATTGGGTAAATGGTTTAACCTTGGTGCTTTATATACCTAATGTTAATGTTTGCGTTCTTACAGCAACTCAGTCAATTTTGGTACAGTGAGCAAACAAAACGTGCTATTGGCGCTGCAGTAGCTAAAATTGTTAAGGAACATAATGAGTCGGACTTTCGCATAGCTTTATTATCCTGTCCATCACTTTACGCAACTATAAAGGATGTTCATGAACAAGGTAAAGTCGGACAGATTCCATGCCAAACTGTTTGACCATATTTGGAAGTTCACTTTCAGTTAACATCTTTGAGTATGATCAACGATTCGCTGCCTATGGCACGGACTTTGTGCATTATGATTTCAATGAAGTTGACGCGGCTTACTTAGTGGAGCATCACAAGCGCTACGATTTGATCATTGCAGATCCACCATTTCTATCCGAGGAGTGCATGACTAAGATGTCACAGATTATACTCAGTTTACAGCGCAGCAGTGCATCCAAGCTGGTCTTCTGTTCCGGTGAGGTGGTTGAGCCCTGGCTGCTCGCCTGTTTGCCTCTCCACAAATGTCAATTTCAACCGCAGCATGAGCGAAATTTGGGCAATGAATTTGTTAGTTATGCTAACTTTAATTTTGACCATTATATTGTAAATAAATAACACATGCTTGATCGTGGACTGTGAAAATTGAAATTGTGAGTGTGTTTGTGTTGCTTATTTGGTTGGTGCATCCGCTTCCTTGCGCTGCTGCACCAGCTCACGTAGTCCGTCCTCCTGATCCTTGAGCGACTTTTGCAGAAATTCCTTTTTCTTCTCGAGCAATTCAATGGCTTTATCACATTTATCCTGCTTGGTCTTCAGCTCACCGCGCATACTATCCAAATCAGTTAACAGAAACATGCGACCCACCGACATGTAGACCCTGTACAATAAATACATTTTCTTATTAGTTTAGAGATTCAGCTCCAATTCTCGTATGACTAACTCACCTGGTGTCATCTGTTAGATTGCTGGTGCTTTTCTCTGTTAGCGAATATTTTTGTTTCCCCGTCTTCACCATGTCGCATTTCATGTCAATCATGCTTATTTTTTTCGTTGTTTCCAATTTATTTATTTGCATTTCGGTGAAGGCCTATTTAAGGGGTTGGGTTAGGGCACGAATGTGTATTTTATTTTTTTTTTTCTTGGTTGCACCACGCGCTGCCCACCGGCAGTTGTTTGCTTGTAGTCAACTTGTTTAGTCACTTACCTTTTTCAATTCTAAATCCATTTGTGCCATTTTGTATTTGCGCTATGAGCTTTTGTTATAAATTTACTAAAGTATTTGTTTTAGGCACTAATTCTACAATAATTCAAACACCTGCGTTAGGCTTGAGAGTTTTTTTTAGATGAATAAGTAAATTGAGGAGGTCGGTCGATAGAACATTAAAACGATATTTTTTAAATGCAAGCTTGTATATTTACAAACAAACTCAAATGCTTAAAATAACAATTTAAATTTGTTTATCTTTACTTTGTTAACTCATAGTATACAATTATTCACAAAAAAGAAGCTTTTTTTTATTTATTTTTATTTCTGCAGCTGTTTTTCATATGATACTTAAACAAGTTGGCATCCCCGGCAGTTAAAGTAAAATTAGTTGTGTAGCCAGAACCTTGTGTATTTAATTTTTTTTGTATTGAACACTGAAAGTTATGGCTTTGGTGTCTTTATTGTTTTTATTTATGATTGTTACACGGGCAGAAGGAAGTCAACAGGAACTCACTTCCTGATGTTAAATAAGCCCCAAATATTCGAGGCTGTACAACTTTGAACGAGAATTGTGACTGGGAACAAATGGAGAACAACAAAGTTTCGCACAACATTAAACCGCCAACTGCTGGTGATATTGATATTGGACTTGTCAAGATTGAGAAAGATGAGATATCAGATATTAATATTATAGAGAAAATGGAATTGCAGTGGGAGCAGCACCAACAAAAGGAGCATCATCCAAAACCGTAAGCAGTCCCAAAGCCTAAATTTAATATATATAAACTTATACACAATTTAATATTTTACAGATTTCATAGGGGTAAGATCTAATATTCAGAGGAATTTTGATTTTAAAATCTCAGCAAGTTTATTTGCTTTAAAAAAATCCTAATTTGAAGACGCGTCTACTGGCTGTAGTATTATTGTTGCTTGGAATTTTTTAGCACATTTTCACATAGCAATTTTAGAGCACTGCATTGTAATTTTAATATTTTAGGGCAAAGAATGGTCAATTGGCGCGAAGCAGAAGTCAATTATTTAATTGATTTGGTTAAAAGCAATTCATATGTATGGAATAGTTCTGTGCCCGATTTTAAGAAAAAACATAAGAAAGCACTATTTTGGGAGCTTGCTGCAGACAAAATAAATACCGCCCTAAATCCCAGGTCACCATTTACAAGAAGTACGTCAAATATCTAAAAATCATTTGAATTTGAATTTACTTAATTATGTTATTGTTCTAATTGCCAGATGATTGTTTCAAGAAATGGAACAATCTTCGTACCTATTTCCAAGCGGAAGTGAAGTCCGTTAAGATCAAGAATAATGGTGGCACCTCGGATGGCGATGACATTATCAGCGGCGGCTGGAAGTATAGCTCGAAGATGAGCTTTTTAATTGGCACCCGCTTGCCTCAAATAGTTGTAAACACGTGTAACAATGTCGAACATTCGGTATGGAATATATTTAGCTTACATTTATAATGGCCTTAATAATTATATATTTTTCTAGGTGTTCGATACAATGAACAGCTTATCCGATTCAAATGGTGATTCGGAAATAGAAGCTTCAACTCAGGAACCTCAGGAAAATGATTGTCATCAATCGACTGCCAATCAGGATGAAGTGCATCAATCCCCACCAGGCTCACCGCCAGCAAAACGCAAAAGAAATAATGAGTTAACAGATGGATCGGACAATACTTTGCCGTACAGCATACCGAACAATGTGAATAGATTGGCGGCGGGCGCGATGATGAGCCAAATAAATAACAAGAGCGAAGAATCGCGTTCGTATTACTATAGCAAATATGTTGGCCAATGCTTGGATAAGCTGGATCCGGATCTCAATTTGGAGGCAAGAGAAAAAATAAGCGAAATATTATTCAAATATGAGAAAGTACAATTGAAGCGATCATAGACTGAAATTCATGTTATTTATATACGTATGTTAGGGTACAATGTAAATAATTAAAATGTCTTTAATATATAAGTACACAATATGCATGTAGTCACTAACTAAGAACAAATAGGCTTTGCAACAAATTGACAATTTGTTTGGTCTACTCTAAGGCACTTATTTTATATTTATATGTTATAAATATATAGTCATTATATTTAATCGAGGCATTTGTGTGCTGCAGGCTCTTTAGAGACTATAGAATGTTAGAGACAAATAGTTAATATACTTTATGAGAAATAAGTTTATTATATAAAGATATTAAGAAAAGTTATTAGCATGCATGTAGACCTTAAAAATAAAGCTAAAATAAGCAGTTAAATTTGATAATTTTATGTTTTTACTACTGCCCTAAAGGGATTAGCCTACATGGGAGTGACAAAAGTCAACGCAAATGAAGCTCTCCAAGTGCAGCATAGACAAATAGAAAACTAACATTAACGATTCGTTTTCATTGCATCATGGAACGTTGGCACAACAAGTTGGCTGTTGTTACCGGTGCCAGTGGTGGCATTGGAGCTGCTTGTGCCCGTGCCATGATTGGCGCTGGTTTGCGGGTCGTCGGATTGGCTAGACGCGAGGCGAAGCTCAAGGAGCTTAAGGAGAGTTTACCGCGAGAGTTGCAGAAAAACTTTATACCCAGACATTGCGATATATCCAAGGAGGAACAGGTGCAGAGCACATTCGATTGGATCGAACGTGAACTGGAAGGTCCGGACGTACTTCTAAACAATGCGGGCATAACACGTGAAACGGAGCTGGTGACGCCGGGTAATACGAAAAAGCTGCAAGAGGTCATCGACACAAATGTCATGGGCGTCATTTGGTGTACACGGGCAGCCTTCAACAATATGTTGAAGCGCGATGTGGAAGGACATGTGGTGATAATCAACAGCATTGCGGGCCAGCAGGTGTTGAATTTCATTGATGTATTGCCATCGTTCAACATCTATCCAGCCACAAAGTTTGCTATAACAGCTTTGACGGAAACATATCGCCAGGAGTTTCAGCTACACAAGAGCAAGGTGCGTGTGACAGGGATTTGTCCGGGCGCAGTCAATACGAATATATTTCCTGAGGAAATACATTTCTATGTTAAGGATATGGCTCGACTAGAGCCCTCAAATATAGCAGATGCGGTGCTCTATACACTCAGCACACCTCAGCATGTCCAGGTGAGTGAATTACAATATGATTTAGATTTGATTCGATACTAATTAATGGAGCTTTACAGATACACGAAATAACTATCAAACCCATGGGTGAACTTTTTTAAGCTACACTTGCAATTTGATTTATCAAAAATATATATACAAATCAATAACATATAATAATCAACTGTGTGCTTCCTTTATATGCTATGCTTTCTTCGGCTCAACTCCGATGGCCTTCAAGGCATCTAATCTTTCGCGCAGCACCGGCTCATTGAGGCTGTGCATGCAAAGAAATTGGCCATTTAGAAATAGAACGGGTATATCATAGCGAAATAGTCGCAAATAGCGCACGTTCTCTTTACGATCGATAAAGACTTTCTTCAATTCGAATTCGCCCGCAAAGTTTTGCTCTAGCTTCTGGACCAGATCATCACAAAGCGGGCAGGGTTCCTTTGTGTAGAGAGTGAGCTGTGGCAAGCTCTCCGGTAGATTGGGTGACGGTATGCTAAAAACAAAATATTTACATACAATTACAATTGAATTTCGAACAAAATATTTATACGTTTACATTTTCTCGAGCACCATTAGTACGCATCGGCCGTCACCGGCTTCCATGATGACGCAGCCGAGACTGCCAGCGGGCAGAGCATGGACTGTGTGCGTCAATAAGTGGCTGGCGGTTATTTGTCGAAAATCATGCGTACGCACATCGTTCATATTCAGCTTTACTAGCATGCCCAGCTGCTTTTCCAGCTCCTTATTGATGACCAGCTGCCAGCTATGGACATCCGTTAGTTGTATTGGCTGACTGCCGGTCAAACGGAAGATCGCGTGCTCATTGTCTCGCTCCATGAAGAATTCGCGCACAACTGCCAATGGCTGCAGCTGCAGGCGCTCCGCTGTTTTGGCCGTAGTTAAGGCAACAGCAGCAGCGCCTGGACATTCAACTGATGACAATTTCTCTTTAACTTTATCTCGTGCCTTTCTATATGGAATACCAGCTGTTAGCAGTTCGCTGTGTATTATATCATCTTTTTCCTGGTGTTTGATATTTGCACGCGTATCGCCTAATATGATCCAACCAGCTTCATCCTTCTGCAAGCACTCCAGCGACATCTGTAATCCACTGACGGAGCATGCCTCATTTTTGATGGCGTGAGCCTGACAGCTTTTTAGACCCAAAGTTTTGGCGACACTGTTCAATGAGTCGTTGTTAACAATTTCACTGGAAGTGCAAATGATTAGCTTCTTGAATTCATCTCTCGGCACTGAAGTGCGTTTCACCAGCTCATCGATGACCAGGCCAGCCAATTGATCCTCTTCCTCGCCATACTCCAATGAATTGGGCGTACGCACAGCAGCCGCAATTACCACTGCGTTCTGGTGTGGTTTCAGACAATAGTTGCGCACAATATGCAACACGCTAAGACAAAATGATATTTATAATTAAATTTGTATAACAAATAACACGCAATTGTATTATGTACCTTTTTACGCATTGCAAGCGAAACATTGCTGGCATTTTGTTTGGCAAACAGTTGTTATTGTTTTTGATGATTTAAATTTTTCGATTTCGATAACAAACACAAACAGCTGTCATGCCTAGAGATGAGCGCACTGCTTGTTGACATCTATTTCTAGAGATGTTTTTCTTTACTCTGCAACAAAAACAAAAAAAAAAAAAACTTAACGGAGAAAGTTATTTTCATTTTCAATAACGTTAAAAAACCAACAACAAATAAGACAAAGACAAAGTAAAATAAAACCAGTTATTACGTCTTAACTGCCGCAGTTATTGGCTAGACGCAGCGATTGGAAGTTGTACGAAACTAGGCTACGGCAATATATTTATTTTTTCCACACTCAAATGGAACTGACCTTCAAAAAGGCACGATTGGGCACTAGTGCAAACACAGCTGCTACTACAGGTGCTGCCGCTGCTGGTGCTGCTGCTGCCGACGAAGTGAACGATGTGAAGAATTTTGGCTGGTGGGCACTGCCCGAACCAGCTCTGTTGCAAATCTTTATGCGTCTTAATGTACCGGAGATTTTGCGGGCGGGCTTAGCCTGTCGTCGTTGGAATTCTATTTCGAATGACGACTTACTGTGGCGTCAGAAGTTTCAACAACATTACCGAGCTTCGCCCAACATACCGCTTAAGCCTGGCGCCGCCAGTTGGCGCAGTGAATACCAACGTCTAAGCACAGAGATTCCTTTCGTGCAGGCTCAGCGTCTGGAGCCGAGCATCGAATTCAATCACGGTCACACGCACCAGGTGCTGCATGTGAGCTTTGCGCACAATGGCGAAATGTTTGCCACCTGCTCCAAGGATGGTTATGTAATCATATGGAATGCACAGCATCCATGCACAGGTGAGGCAATTGCTATATATAGACCACTGACGCACTCACGCACTCTTCCCCATTTGCAGAAAAGTATGCGCACAATATGAAACAGTTCAGCTGGAAGTATACACAATATTCACAGTTCAATCAGAGCGACACCTTGCTCCTGGTGTCGGGTGTACATTTCGGCTCACCACAGAGCACGTCTGGCGAGATTGCTGTCTTCTATTTGGGCGCCACGGAATCTCATTTGCGCTGCCGAGTCGTCAATCGACCATATGATATATTTGGCACCTGGTTCAGTGATCAGTATTTGCTGTCGGGTGATCTGCATTGGCTTGCACATTTGGTCAGCACATCGGTACTGTGGTTGAATAAAGCCAATCAGGAGATCGACTCGGAGCATGTGCCAATCATGAGTCAGCTGTACAAGTTCTACAATCGCAATGCCAGCTCTGTGCGTGCTATCATGGTGGCCAGATGTCCTTGGCTAGATGAGACCAACGATCCGTTGGCATTGCAAGGGCAGGTGACATCCGCTGCTATTGCTGCTGCTGCCGCTGCTGCTACTGCTGCTGCTTCCTCTACTGATGAGCCCTCCACATCCGCATCCGCTTCACTGGCCAGTGGCAATCCGTTCAGTTTGAGACGCACACGAAGCGCGACGCCGGAGGATAACTATTTACCGGACATAAGTGAACACAACCAGATGCGAAGATCTCGTGCACGTCCTGGCCAAACTTCAGATGCTACCATCCACTATCTGGAGGAGTATAGACGAGCAGCAGCTGCAGCTGGTCTAGACGCTGACCAGGAGGAAGAGGAGGAGGAGGACGAATACGAAACCTGCTCGGAACCACCTGATGAATACGATGAAATGGAGAACAGTGTGCCCAAGTACCTAATCTTTTCGACTGGCTCGAAAACATTTACGCCACATCAAATTGGATTCAAGCGCATACGCAACGTTTACTTTCCCAAAAAATTGGATCCTGGGCCGACGCTCAAAGAGCGCATTGCAGCTAAGCGTGCTGCCGAGCAGCAGCAACAACAGATACCACGCACCGATCCCGATTGGTGGGACTATGAGTCTGTCAAGGATCGTTTCGATCAGGTGGACAAAGTAATTGATCTGCATGGACATATTATTGGCATGGCTCTCAGTCCGGATCATCGATATTTGTATGTCAATACACGACCCTGGCCGAAAAACTATAATATAACGAATCCGTTAGAGCCGCCCCCAATTGCCCAGGAGATCGATATACATGTAATCGATCTGATGACCCTCAAGCGTGTGGGCAATATGTTGCGTGCTCACAAAGCATATACGCCCAGTACGGAATGCTTTTTCATATTCCTGGACGTTTGCGAGGAATATGTGGCCAGCGGTGCTGAGGATCAGCATGCATATTTATGGGATCGCTATTACGGAATTAGCTTGGCCAAGTTTAAGCACACTGATGTGGTCAACAGTGTTGCATTCAATCCAAAAGATTCTCAGATGTTAGTCACCACCAGCGACGATTACACCATTAAGGTAAATATGAATAATCGCTTTTCGTATCTAATCAATTTTATTGTGTTAAATTAGGTTTGGCGCTCGGCGGCTCAGGCCAAGGCACATAATATTCCTTTCAATGTCAGCGAATCCTTTCATCTGAAGCCCAAAATTTTAAATTTAAATTGAACTGTCCTTTCTCTTTGTGTACCTGTGCTGTCCCAGTTGTGAAGTTGTCAACAAAATGTAACACATATTATCTCTATATTATTATATAAACTGCTCATTTTGGTGTTAGCTTTTAATGAGAGAGTGCATGTGAAATGTTGTTTCGTGTTTGTTAAAATATTATATCCTTAATTGAACTATTTTTTTTGGATTTCTTGTTGCCGAGTTTTGGGTTTTGTGGTCTACAAGGAAGGCTTTACTGTTGTCTCAAAATCGGGCACTGGTGCGGAGATTTCTTCAGTGATTGGCTTTGATGTTTCCGGTTGGGGTTCTGTTTGCGCCTCAGCAGATGTCGATGGCTGATCCGGACATGATTCATTAGTTGGTGGTTTCCTGTTTTTCTTGCGCTTTTCGGGATGACCAAAACAATGTTCGCATTCATCATCATCATCCGATGAGCTTTCACCAAAGGCCACGGGCTTACGATATATGCAACAGCCTGTATGTAGTAGCATCAACTATTATATAATGTATGCCCGACTCTTATATCTTACTTACATTTGGATTTCATACGATTCATATGCTCGTTGTCGATGACTCCATCGTGGAAGACTACCCGGCGTTCATCTCTCGGATGTTCCAGACGCAGCAGCAATGTGGGTGCACTTTGAGCAGCCTCCGCTTGTTGTGTGGCACTATCTGTTTCTTCTAAAGTTTCTGTTTTAGTACCATCAGTATTATTACTGATTGGTACTTGAGCCATTTTTACAAAATAAACAAAGAAAATAATAGTGGGGATCAGCTGCAGCTTAGCTTTTCCGGCGCATTAATCGATAATTTTTACTCATCAAATGACAGCCAACCGAGGTGGCAACGCTGTGCCCAAATGTCAAGTTGTCAGCTGTCAGTCGTGTCGTAGCGAAAATGGCTGCAATTGTGCGATATAATTTGTTAGCAAAACCACAATTTGGTAAATAAACACAAGTGTTATAGCTTGAAAGTATAATGTAAATGTTTAATTGGATAACTCGTTGAGTTGGCATGCATGCCAGTTAAATCGAAGCCAGCTAGCAGATTATAAAATTTGTGTTGCAAACAAATTATGTAATTTCTGCGCACAACAAAACAAAAAGAAAATTGCGTATTGCTTTAGTACTATTGATTTATACAAATTGCATTATTTTGCAGTGGCAGCGCTGCCGGCCGCATTACAGTTGCGCCTGCAGAGCACTCAAGCACCACCACCAGGCACTCCGCCGCCACAAACAAAAACCAAATTCGGCCCCTTGGCTGATGAGGATCGCATCTTCACTAATCTGTATGGACGTCATGATTGGAGATTGAAGGGTGCTCAGAAGCGCGGCGATTGGTACAAGACCAAAGAGATTGTATTGAAGGGACCTGACTGGATCATCAATGAGATCAAGACCTCCGGACTAAGAGGACGTGGTGGAGCTGGTTTCCCCAGCGGCATGAAATGGTCATTTATGAATAAGCCCGGCGATGGACGTCCCAAATATCTAGTCGTAAATGCTGATGAGGGTGAGTTAAATGGCCAGCGAAATAGACAAGAATTGCTGTAACTCGAAATTCGAATACATTTTCCATCTACAGGTGAACCGGGCACTTGCAAGGATCGCGAGATTATGCGCCACGATCCACACAAGCTGGTCGAGGGTTGTCTAATTGCTGGTCGCGCCATGGGTGCCCAGGCTGCGTACATTTATATACGCGGCGAGTTCTACAACGAGGCTTCTAACATGCAGCTGGCCATAGCCGAGGCCTATCAGGCAGGCTTGATTGGCAAGGATGCTTGCGGCAGTGGCTATAACTTTGATGTATTCATGCATCGCGGCGCTGGCGCTTACATATGCGGCGAGGAGACGGCACTGATTGAATCGCTCGAGGGTAAGCAGGGCAAGCCACGATTGAAGCCGCCATTCCCCGCCGATGTGGGTCTCTTTGGTTGCCCCACCACAGTGACCAATGTGGAGACTGTGGCAGTGGCACCTACCATTTGTCGTCGCGGTGGCAACTGGTTTGCTAGCTTTGGACGTACTCGTAATTCGGGCACCAAGCTCTTCAATATCTCTGGCCATGTGAACACGCCATGCACCGTCGAGGAGGAGATGTCCATACCACTTAAAGAGCTGATCGAACGGCACTGTGGCGGCGTTATTGGTGGCTGGGATAATCTACTGGGCGTTATACCTGGCGGCTCATCGACACCCATCATACCACGTAAGGTGTGCGATGATGTGATTATGGATTTCGATGGTTTGATTGCGGCGCAAACATCTTTGGGCACAGCGGCCATCATTGTGATGGACAAGTCGACGGATGTCATTAAGGCTATAGCGCGCCTGATTTCCTTTTATAAGCACGAGAGCTGCGGCCAGTGCACTCCTTGTCGCGAAGGCATTGGCTGGAT
The DNA here is from genome assembly GCA_035045365.1 of Drosophila leonis. NCBI lineage: Eukaryota > Metazoa > Arthropoda > Insecta > Diptera > Drosophilidae > Drosophila > Drosophila leonis. The sequence goes on along the minus strand of JAWNPC010000389.1, from coordinate 2,482,775 downwards.
GCACAAGATTATGACGCGGTAAGTCATTCCAATCAAACCAGCAATCAACCAAATATTATAATTTGGATTCTGTTTGTAGCTTTGTCAAAGGTGATGCCCAGCCCTCTGAGATAGACATGCTGTGGGAGATATCCAAACAGATTGAGGGACACACGATTTGTGCATTGGGCGATGGCGCCGCTTGGCCCGTGCAAGGACTCATTCGTCACTTTAGGCCAGAAATTGAGAAGCGAATGCAGCAGCATGCGCAGCAACCGAAGCGCGCCACAAATTAATTAATGTTATAGCTAATTAAATATACTTCATTTAATTTGCAAATAAAGTGTAAAGTTCTCTTTAACCAATAGTTAATAATTATTTTTAATTTATGCTGTATAGCTGCTTTGAAGTTCCCATTATTAGAAAACTATACAAAACTACATACACATTTATGTTTCGAAATAAGTCTACATAATTTTAACACAACAAAATCAATTTTACACTCTTTCTTAAACACTGCTTTATTTTTGACCGTCTGGCAACTTATAAACTCAATTGCAAGCTAAAATATCGATAAATTAGATTTACACAGCAAATTGCAGTGCTGCCACTTTGACGGACTTTGACAATGATATTATTTTATTTTTAATAGTCTGGCCAGTTGTTTATCCAAAATTGAAATATTCACGAAGCTCGAGTGTAAATTAAAGTATATTTGTGTCTAAAACTTAAGTTTTTGGCTATTACATAACAAATTCTTATTTTTTTCAAAGATGCCTATCAAAGGCATCACTTAGTTTTCAGTTTTGTATGGGCTGATAATTCCCTTATTAATTAAAATTGCAAATAATATGTACAGACCAAAGATGGACATGGAGAAAATCCCCACCGAACGTCGCGCATTAAAATTCAACAAGGTTGTCCATAGAAGCGTCATACATAAGTCTAATGTAAGCAGGATATACAATATTCCACCTACCATTGCATTTAAAGAAACGTTTTAGCCCGTAAATTTCTTCACAGCAATCACACTGCAGCAGTGAAGCAAAACGAAAAACAACGAACTCCCAATGCACGCTGCATACGCCATTTTCTCATATCCATGCAAAGCCATTGTTGTAATTATTGCTAGATCACCAAGGCAATTAACCGTAGCTATTACAGTGGAGCTCATAAACTGGTCTGAAATCCACTTCGAATATTACACATACACACACCACATAGAAGGCGCGTAAAATCATACTGGCATTGTGCCAATCTTCCAAATTGATGGGCTTGATCGCTAAGAAGAACTCTTTAAAGAGATCCTGATTCATACTGACGTAACGTGAAGTGCGATATTTTTCAATCTCGACATTTTCATGACCATCGGGGTGTTGCGTCATGAAGGAGAAATTGTTTCGCCTCTCGCGTGTTGTGCGTCGTTTTATAATTTGTACGCGTTCTTCCTTAGACAGTTCATTTACTTCTTCTGTCAAGGTTTGTTTTCGCGCACTAATCTCAGGTGAATCAGACATTTCGTTCAATTCGAGTAATTCGCGTCTTAATGCTGAATGAATGGTTGGAGAGGTAAGAATGTTAACCATAGCTCATGATGATGAGATCTCAAACAATTGTTTTTGCTTACCTTTCAGAGTTCGCTTGACGAGATATAGCTCAATCACATTGATAACTAAGTAGATGACATAAGGAAACATCATTGCCATAATCTCTAAATTGCTTATTATTATACTCCAACATCATTGTACTAAACATTAGGAAGAGCAGATCTCGCACCGCATCATATGGATGCATTTTAAATGGTGTTAGATAGCAGACCAATCCACCTATAAACATTACCACAAACAATGCGGTTGCAATGTGATTGGCGAATACGCATTTCCCATCATCAACCATCGTTACATGATATAGCAAATCTGGTATCGTATTGCAAAATCCCATTATCGTTATTCCCGCCAAATGGTCGCTCATGTGAAACATTCGAGAGATAACCTTCAATGCTGGAGAATAATAAATGTACGCCACGTGTCCCATGCTGAGCAGCAGCACAAATGATAGAATCATGAAGAAGCTGACAATGGCATGTTCTTCGAAACGGTTCTGACATTTGAAGCCGCACGCCAATAGGTGCATATATGGCACGAAGTTCGTGCCATATATGCAACTATTGGCCTTTCTCACAAAGTCGCATCTCTCATCGTACTGAAATTTAACCACCGAATAACAATTTACTTTTGACCAAAAATCTTCGAATTCTCTGTCCAAAGCATTCTCCTGATATGCTGTGGTCATGATCCTGTAATGCAAGTATATAATTTAATCTAAACAGAATTTCTTTTGTTTTAATCATATTTATTTTCAGAATATTTCGCCTGTATATAATCACGGTGGAAACAGGTTTGCTATCTTTGAGCGTCACAGTCGGTTCCGATCTGTTCAAAACCGTCGATCGAGCGCCATTGTGAGTGACATTATTGACGACTGGAATACTCCATAGGGCATCATACCTCAGGTATGTTATGATAATTTTTATGGATTTAGATGGCTTGATTGCGGCGCAAACATCGCTATGTAGATATTCTGTTGGGGATATCCCAACAGATTGAGGGATGTAGGAGTTGAGCGTAGAAATGAATATTAAAGTTAGTTTAAGTTTGCAACTAAAGTGTAAATTTCAGTTTAACTTATATTAATTATTTTAAATTTAAGCCTTGTATGGGCATAACAACTGCTTCGTTGTCTCCATTATCAGGATTCTCATATTTAGGCGGAAACTTAAAGCAGATGCTTAAGCGACCTGTTGGCTGCAACTATTACTCACCCGACTCAAATTCAAATTCGTGTTGGTAAAGAAAACAAATAGCTAAAGTAGTAGCATATTTATAGCATTTATAGATTCTCATTTTAGTTTTGTTTTTTCGTTTTTAATTTGAGTTCTGAGCACAAAATAATAACAGAACAGATTTTCCTATGGCTTAGTTTCACAATGTTAATACAATGTTAACGCAGCTGACAGCGCCAGTCAGTTAACAGGCAATGCTAATTAGACAAAAGTCTTGACAGTTTACCCAGTGAATTTTTGATAAGTGCGCTCCACATATGCTGTCTACATACAATGTATATTTATATATATTTTAGTGGTTTTCTTCGGCTTGTTGTAATGAATTTTTGGAAATTTTTGGAAAACAAACAAAACTTCAGAAAATAGAACATTTACTAATAAGAATTTGTGTTACATCAGCAGACTGAGAATCTATAGAGCAAATTAAGAAGTGAAACATAACTCTTCTACATAAGATATACATAAGCATAATTATAAATTATGAAGTCTATATGAAACAAAACTCTTCTACATACGATGTACATAAGTATAAGTATACATTTAGCTTGTGTAAATTTAAATATCCTCTATTGCGTATGATTTACAGATCTTTCACTTGAATGAACTTCAAAAATGTTAGAAAAAGTGTAGAAAGAATGCTTTACACATTTATATACAATATATATATATATATATATATATATATATATATATATTTTTTTTTATAATTTTGCTGTTTCTTATAGACGTAGATTTGTTAAATATTTGATTTGATTTAGTTCAATTGTTTTTGGTTTTTAGTTTTAGATCATGTTCAGTTTGATTTGTTTGTTAAACTTGGCTTAAAGCGTTTCTTATTGCTTATCTATGAAAAGGAACATAGTACAATATTATTTATGTAATTTCTTTTAAAGTTTCAGCTTAAAGACTAAACAACATTATAAACGAGTGACTAAATGAGTTCGTTTTATTACGATTAATTTGTATTACGATTTGTGTCAATAAACGTTAACGACTCAACGTTAACGTGTGTGTGTAATTGTCGCTTCATGAATGTTTGCATGTATTGAGATGCACTCGTGTCATAATGTATAAATGCATGCATGTGTGTGCATGCAGTGAGAACTTATAATATGTATGTGTTTTGTATATGTATATTTAGTTTTTTGCCAACTAATTTCGAAGAGAAGAAAACATCAAGAGACTTTTCAGAACGGAAATAGCCTTGAGTTGAGACTCGTGTGTAGATAAAAATATGCTATATATATGATGTATGTAAGTATGTATATATTTAAGTTTAGTTTAGTATCACACACTAGTAGAGATAATGCGAAGAAGCCTGAGCTCTATACTGCTTCGGTGTTAGCTTTATTAACTTAGGATTGAATGCCCCCAATGCCGCTTCGTTTGTCGATGATGCTGCCGCTGGTACGGTGTGCGATCGAAAGCGCGAACGCAGAAAATTTTGCATGGAGCGTAAGCGAATAATGGGCGCACAGGGCGATTGTCGTAGCGTGTTATGGTTGAGCGCCCAATAGATAATTGGACTTATGGCCGAATAAAAGTAACCTGTTTAGAAATGTATAAAAATATATTAAATTACATTTTATTGCAATAATATCAATTTTCAATGCTTTCTAGTTTGCTTATTAACTTAACTACAGGTTAAAATATCGATAAATTACATTAACACAGCACAGCACTCAAAATTTTACATTGCAGTGCTGCCACTTTTATTTCTGCTCGTTGGGGAGCTTCAAGTGTCAATCCTGTTAATGCAACACTGCTTTATTTTTGATAGTCTGGCCAGTTGCAGCTAATCCCAAATTGAAGTGTGCACGAAATTCGAGTGTAAATTAAAGTATATTTGTGTCTATAACAAAAAATTTGTAATACATAATACATTAATTTTGTTAATCACTACCATATGCATCTTTTAGTAATACCTCAACTTTATATGGGCTGATAATTCCCTTATTAATTAAAATTGCAAATAATATGTACAGACCAAAGATGGACATGGAGAAAATCCCCACCGAACGTCGCGCATTAAAATTCAGCAAGGTTGTCCATAGAAGCGTCATACTTAAGCCTAATGTAAGCAGGATATACAATATTCCACCATAATCACCTACCATTGCATTTAAAGAAACGTTTTGGCCCGTAAATTTCTTCACAGCAATCACACTGCAGCAGTGAAGCAAAACGAAAAACAACGAACCCCCAATGCACGCTGCATACGCCATTTTCTCATATCCATGCAAAGCCATTGTTGTAATTATTGCTAGATCACCAAGGCAATTAACCGTAGCTATTACAGTGGAGGTCATAAACTGGTCTGAAATATCATAAAGATAACCAACCACTTCGAATATTACACATAATTCGGCGCTGCACTGGAATATTATAAATACGGAACCAGTCATACTTAAGAACGAGAATATCGAATGATATTTGGGTGGAGCTCTCGTATCCGACTGACAAAATACAAACAAGGCCAATGGGACTGTCACTGCCAGAGAATATAGGCCATATATAGAATCCCTTGGTACGGTGGTAAACCACAATTGACTCTTCTTTCTGAACATCAAAGATTTTCCCAATATGATTGTGATAGCTGGATTGAGGAATATTTGGATGCAATTGAGCAGCTTGCACCATCCGTTCTTTGGTTGCTCGTAGTCCACTATCGGTATATAAATGGCACATATGACGGCAATTGGAGCACGCACCACATAGAAGGCGCGTAAAATCATACTGGCATTGTGCCAATCTTCCAAATTGATGGGCTTGATCGCTAAGAAGAACTCTTTAAAGAGATCCTGATTCATACTGACGTAACGTGAAGTGCGATATTTTTCAATCTCGACATTTTCATGACCATCGGGGTGTTGCGTCATGAAGGAGAAATTGTTTCGCCTCTCGCGTGTTGTGCGTCGTTTTATAATTTGTACGCGTTCTTCTTTAGACAGTTCATTTACTTCTTCTGTCAAGGTTTGTTTCCGCGCACTAATCTCAGGTGAATCAGACATTTCGTTCAATTCGAGTAATTCGCGTCTTAATGCTGAATGAATGGTTGGAGAGGTAAGAATGTTAACCATAGCTCATGATGATGGGATCTCAAACAATTGTTTTTGCTTACCTTTCAGAGTTCGCTTGACGAGATATAGGTCAATCACATTGATAACTAAGTAGATGACATAAAGAAACATCATTGCCATAATCTCTAAATAGCTTAATACAGTTTCCAAAGCCAATAGATACTCCAACATCATTGTACCAAACATTAGGAAGAGCAGATCTCGCACCGTATCATATGGATGCATTTTAAATGGTGTTAGATAGCAGACCAATCCACCTATAAACATTACCACAAACAATGCGGTTGCAATGTGATTGGCGAATACGCATTTCCCATCATCAACCATCGTTACATGATATAGCAAATCTGGTATCGTATTGCAAAATCCCATTATCGTTATTCCCGCCAAATGGTCGCTCATGTGAAACATTCGGGAGATAACCTTCAATGCTGGAGAATAATAAATGTACGCCACGTGTCCCATGCTGAGCAGCAGCACAAATGATAGAATCATGAAGAAGCTGACAATGGCATGTTCTTCGAAACGGTTCTGACATTTGAAGCCGCACGCCAATAGGTGCATATATGGCACGAAGTTCGTGCCATATATGCAACTATTGGCCTTTCTCACAAAGTCGCATCTCTCATCGTACGGAAATTGAACCACCGAATAACAATTTACTTTTGACCAAAAATCTTCGAATTCTCTGTCCAAAGCATTGTCCTGATATGCTGTGGCCATGATCCTGTAATGTGAGTATATAATTTACACTAAACAGAATTATTTTTGTTTTTTGTTAATGGTTTTTTTTTTTTTTTTTTTTTTTTTTTGTTGTTTTTTGTTTGAAACTTATTTGTGTACTAAATGTTTTCGGATTGGAAATCATACCTTGAAATTATGAAAAAAGAAATGAGCATATGATTGTAACACAAAGTTAGTAAAGGTTAGTTGGAATATAGCTTAGAAACTCTTAAATATATGGAGATATCCGATTACCTCACTTTCAAGAGGCGGATCATATAATTTCTACGTCTATCTATGAGGGAAATCATCAGTGATTTATTCCTGCAAAACTTGGTGCTCCTAGCACTATGTATAGATATTTCTAGACGGGACAATTCAGGGTCTAAAGCATTTTCTTCAAATGTGTGTCAGAGGCAGAACACTTCGCATTAATATATATTAGCAGTTATCAGAATACGCCTCTGTCTGTTGCGTTTTGGTTGCTTAGAAATGATCGATAACTTTTACTATTTCCATGAAATCGATTAGAATCGATATCAAAATTGATTTGATTTTAAGAGCCTGACACCTAATTTGGTATATAGATTCGACCAAATTATACACAAAGGGGATAACTTCTTGAATAGAAGAGATCAAGTGAAAATAAAAGACGTATATGAATTGGCAGTTATTCAAAAAATATATTAATAATTATTGTTGTCATCTCTAACCTCATACACTAATCAATTTTTATTTTTAGGTTCCATAGGCATCTTTAACTGCTAAATCTTTAGTGAATGGGTGGATAATTCCTTTCCTGATGAGTATCGCAAATAACAGAAATATACCATAGACAGTCATGGAAAAGATGCCAACCGAGCGTCTGGCATTAAAGTTCAACATCATCGTCCATAGTAGAGTTATCCCAAGTCCGATTAAGAAAGTAACTAAGACATTCTCAGCATAATTGCCCATAACGTCTGGTGCATGTACAGGGACACCTCTAACTAATTTTGCCAAAAACGTTGAGGTACAGCCAATGACAACATTAAGGAAGGTGCTGCCAATGGTCGCTGCGTATGCCATCCTCTCGTACCCTTGCATGGTCAGCGATATGCTGGCAACAAGATCACTCAAGCAGGTGGCCACGGCCAGCATAGTGACACCCATGAAATCGACTGGCACCTCATAGATGCTGCCAATCACCTTCATGAACAGCGATATCTCATATGAACACTGCATGGCTATGAACACGGAGCCAGTAAAATTCATGATCGCAAATGCAAAATGATATTTGGGCGCAGTTAAGGTGCTCGAGTGGATGAACACTGCGACGGCCAGTGGCACAGTTATTATCATAGAGTAAAGGCCATAAATCGTACATTTTGGTATATTGAGATACCAGAGTCGGGACTTCTCCCGATTTATCAAAGCTGATCCAACCACAATTGTCGCAGCCGGATTAAGAAATATTTGAATGCAATTTAATAGCTTACTCCAGCCATCCCTCTCCTTTTCGTAATCAACCAAGGGTATATAGATGGTGCACAGCAGCACAACTGGTGCACGCAGGATGTAAAACGTGCGCTTCATCATATTCCCTTTATTCCATTCTTCCCGAAAAACGGGCTTCAGCGAACTGAAGAATTGTTTAAACAGAAAACGATTCTTGTTACGAAACCCTCTATATGCCGTCGAGTTTTTCATTTTCTTAAGTACAATGGATTGATGTTTCTCTGAACGCCTGGTCATGTATGTAAAAAAAGCTTCATCTGGTTGCTGTAAGGTAGTCGACTCACGAGCCAGTATATCTACAACCCCATCCTCAGAGAGCTCATCATATTTCTTTTTCAGTGACTCAAGCCTTTCCAAAACCTTTTTGGCCTCACTTCTCGACATAGAATCCAGCTCCATATACTCAAGATCTTGAATTTTGATCAGCAACTCTGTGTTATAAGGTAATTGAATATGAAACTAATATGTTTGTATATAGAGTACAGTAGTTTGTGTAAATAATGCTCACTTTTTGCAGAACTGCGCAGTATTAATAGATCGACCACACTCACTATCAAATATGAAATATACACCAGTATTAAGATGATGCACTCTATGAGCGTTATCTTATTATCATTTTGCAAAAAGTACTCAAGCAATATGACGCCAAATACCAGATAGAGTATGTCCCGTATTGTTGACCCACTCATCTTGAATGGACTTATATAGCAGACTAATCCGCCGACAAACATGATCACAAACAAACCCATTGCTATTTTATTGCCAAAGTCTGGCTCATCATCGTCGTGCACGGCCCACATACTGGCAACAATATCCGGAAGTTCATTGCCAAATGCCATTATGGTAACACCGGCCAAATGTTCGCTCATATGAAACATCCGGGATACCACTTTCAATGCCGGTCCGTAAAAGTGATACATTACGTAGCTCATGCAGCAGACCCACTCCAGGCAGAGGAGAAGAAACATGGTCACATACACATATTCCTCAAATTGATTCTTGCACTTTAGTGAGCATGCCATCAAATTCATATAGGGCACAACATTCGTGCCATAGATGCAACTGTTTGCATGCTTCACAAACTCACAGCGCTGGTCATATGGAAAGATCTGCACCGCATAGCAACTGACCCTGGACCAAAACTGTTCAAATTCTATGTCCAACTCATTTGGCACGTACGTCTGGTTGTCTGTGGTATTTAATTTAGCCATCTTCTGTTTACTAAAAAACTATTTATCAAATTTTGATCTTTTTTCCTATTTCATAGGTGTTACAAATCTGTTTTACAAACTATTTTCACGTCGACAATGAGAGAACTGAACGAAAATTGACTGCATTCCAAAATTTCCAATGATATACATATTGTAGTAGAAAATGTCAAAATATTTGTTGCCTAGTATTAAACAGATAGGAGTTTTAAAAATTGACCGAAAATTGAACTTTTATGAATGAAATTGTATTAAAAAAAAAACAAAATCTAATTAGAATATATATCTTTATAATTATTATTATTATTTGTATTATTACTATAAAAATATTATTATTATTATACTTATTATTAAACAAAATAGAATGGGTTGATTGAGTTATAAATATAATCAAAAATAGAAATGTTATCAATAAAATATATATATGAAAAAAGAAAAACTATTTAAAATATGATTAGAATTATTATTGTTATTATTATTATTATTATTATTTTTGTATTATTATTGTTATTATTATATCTATTAGTAAACAAGATAGAATTAAGTAAATATCATAATTAGAACAACTTGGAGTGCCTTAGCCGAGAGTGCCCGACTAGGAGATACCTCAAAAGAAGTGTTATTCCAATCAATCTACGCTTCTTTGTTGCAAGCATATCAATCAATACACATTCAAACACTTGCTAGGGCTAGGTTTATGAGCTTTACTATGACAAAATTATTTCTTGAATAATTTTGTTATATGCGCAATTCCTTAATCAAATTTTCATTCACATTCAGCTGTGTAGATTTACCAAAGCACAAGTATTTTCTACTTTTTAAAATACGTTTTGCTTTTGAATTTTAGAGTAAAGGGAGGAGGTATACAAAATTCCAAATGTTTAAAGGCTGATCAAGAATATATATACTCTATGCAGTTACATACATTTTCACAAAACATGATTTCATTAATAATAAGTAAGTATATAAAACTATATAAAAATCTTTGTAAAATTAGTCGAGTTACTTAATTGAAATTAGTTAAAAGAAAATCATATTTGTTTCACGATCACAAATTTATTTCAAGTATTATTTTGTTTGTTTCTTTTTCTCTTTAGGATTCAGACTTATGAGTATCGAAGGAAAAGTCTTCTGTGAATGTACGAAAAGTCGATTTCATCACAAGTACAGTGAATAAGAGATATAACAGATAAATAGACATGGAGTAAATGCCCATCGAGCGCTGTGCATTGAATTTGAATAGCGATATCAATAGCAGCATGGATAGAAGTCCAAGGATCAGGAGAATAAATTTCCATGAAATCGATTAGAATCAATATCAAAATTGATTTGATTATAAGAGCCTGACGCACCTAATTTGGTATTAGATTCGACCAAAGTATACACAAAGAGTATAACTTCTTGAATAGAAGAGATCAAGTGAAAATAAAAGACGTATATGAATTGGCAGTTATTCAAAAAATATATTAATAATTATTGTTGTCATCTCTAACCTCATACACTAATCAATTTTTATTTTTAGGTTCCATAGGCATCTTTAACTGCTAAATCTTTAGTGAATGGGTGGATAATTCCTTTCCTGATGAGTATCGCAAATAACAGAAATATACCATAGACAGTCATGGAAAAGATGCCAACCGAGCGTCTGGCATTAAAGTTCAACATCATCGTCCATAGTAGAGTTATCCCAAGTCCGATTAAGAAAGTAACTAAGGCATTCTCAGCATAATTGCCCATAACGTCTGGTGCATGTACAGGGACACCTCTAACTAATTTTGCCAAAAACGTTGCGGTACAGCCAATGACAACATTGAGGAAGGTGCTGCCAATGGTCGCTGCGTATGCCATCCTCTCGTACCCTTGCATGGTCAGCGATATGCTGGCAACAAGATCACTCAAGCAGGTGGCCACGGCCAGCATAGTGACACCCATGAAATCGACTGGCACCTCATAGATGCTGCCAATCACCTTCATGAACAGCGATATCTCATATGAACACTGCATGGCTATGAACACGGAGCCAGTAAAATTCATGATCGCAAATGCAAAATGATATTTGGGCGCAGTTAAGGTGCTCGAGTGGATGAACACTGCGACGGCCAGTGGCACAGTTATTATCATAGAGTAAAGGCCATAAATCGTACATTTTGGTATATTGAGATACCAGAGTCGGGACTTCTCCCGATTTATCAAAGCTGATCCAACCACAATTGTCGCAGCCGGATTAAGAAATATTTGAATGCAATTTAATAGCTTACTCCAGCCATCCCTCTCCTTTTCGTAATCCACCAAGGGTATATAGATGGTGCACAGCAGCACAACTGGTGCACGCAGGATGTAATACGTACGCTTCAGCATATTCCCTTTAATCCATTCATCCAGAAAAATGGGCTTCAGCGCACTGAAGAATTGTTTAAACAGAAAACGATTCTTGTTACGAAAACCTCTATATGCCGCCGCCTTTTTCATTTTCTTAACTGCAATGGATTGACGTTTCTCTGAACGCCTGGTCATGTACGTAAAAAAAGCTTCATTTGACTTCTGTAAGGTGGTCGACTCACGAGCCAGTATATCTACAACCCCATCCTCAGAGAGCTCATCATATTTCTTTTTCAGTGACTCAAGCCTTTCCAAAAACTCTTTGGCCTCAGTTCTCGACATAGAATCCAGCTCCATATACTCAAGATCTTGAATTTTGATCAGCAACTCTGTGTTATGAGATAATTGAATATGAAACTAATATGTTTGTATATAGAGTACAGTAGTTTGTGCTCACTTTTTGCAGTACTGCGCAGTATTAATAGATCGACCACACTGACTGTCAAATATGAAATATACACCAGTATTAAGGTGATGCACTCTATGAGCGTTACCTTGTTATCATTTTGCAAAAAGTACTCAAGCAATATGACGCCAAATACCAAGTATAGTATGTCCCGTATTGTTAACACACTCATCTTGAATGGACTTATATAGCAGACTAATCCGCCGACAAACATGATCACAAACAAACCCATAGCCATTGTATTGCCAAAGTCTGGCGCGTCATTGTCGTGCACGGCCCACATACTGGCAACAATATCCGGAAGTTCATTGCCAAATGCCATTATAGTAACACCGGCCAAATGTTCGCTCATATGCAACTTCCGGGATACCACTTTCAATGCCGGTCCGTAAAAGTGATACATAACGTAGCTCATGCAGCAGACCCACTCCAGGCAGAGGAGCAGAAACATGGTCACATACACATATTCCTCAAATTGATTCTTGCACTTTAGTGAGCATGCCATCAAATTCATATAGGGCACAACATTCGTGCCATAGATGCAGCTGTTTGCATGCTTCACAAACTCACAGCGCTGGTCGTATGGAAAGATCTGCACCGCATAGCAACTGACCCTGGACCAAAACTGTCCAAATTCTTCGTCCAACTCGTTTGGCACGTACGTCTGGCCGTCTGTGGTATTTAATTTAGCCATCTAAATCGATTGTCTTGTTTATTACAAAAATTATTAAAAATATATAAAATTTTATCTTTTTTCCTATTTCATAGGTGCTACAAAACTGTATTACGAACTGTTTTCACGTCTGAACGAAAATTGAAAGCATTCTAAAATTTTCAATGATATATTGTAGTAGAAAATGTCGAAATATTTGTTATTTATTGTTAAACAAGATTGAATGGTTAGATGGAGTTTAAAAAATTAACCGAAATAGAACTTATCAGTGAAATTGTATTAAAAAAACAACAACAAAATCTAATTAAAATATTTATGTTTATAATTATTATTATCCCGACTAGGAGATACCCTGAACTCTGTAAACAAAAAACTGTTATTCCAATCAATCTACGCTTCTTTTATGTAAGCATAGCAATCAATACACATTCACACTCCTGCTAGGGCTAGGTTTATGGGCTTTACTATAATAACATAATTTGTTGAATAATTTTAGTGATACGTGCTTAATCTTAATAAGGTTTACCAAAGCACAAGTATTCTCTACTTTTTAAAATACGTTTTGTTTTTGAATTTTTGAATTTGAGGTATCCAAATCCCAAATATTCAATGGCTTGATCGACTTAACTCGTCAACCTGACCAAGAATGTATATACTCTATGCAGTTACATACATTTTCACAAAACATGATTTCATTAATAATAAGTAAGTATATAAAACTATATAAAAATCTTTGTAAAATTAAAACATATTTGTTTCACGATCACAAATTTATTTCAAGTATTATTTTGTTTGTTTCTTTTTCTCTTTAGGATTCAGACTTATGAGTATCGAAGGAAAAGTCTTCTGTGAATGTACGAAAAGTCGATTTCATCACAAGTACAGTGAATAAGAGATATAGCAGATAAATGGACATGGAGTGAATGCCCATCGAGCGCTGTGCATTGAATTTGAATAGCGATATCAATAGCAGCATGGATAGAAGTCCAAGGATCAGTAGAATAAATGCATTTTCGCAATAGGCCTTTAACACATGTTCATCGGGATTTATGCTGTACAGAATCATTGCCGTGATCAGGCTGCCACCTTTGCCCAAGATCATATTGAGAAAGGAGCTGCCTATTGCTGCCGCATATGCCATTCTCTCATAGCCCTGTTTGCACAATGAAAAGTTGGTAACCAGATCGGTTAGGCCACTGGCAATGGGTGCGACAGTGATGTCCATGAAATCGGCTGGCATATGCCGTAACATGCCAATCAGTTCCAGGATCAACGATATTTCCTTGACCAGGTGATAAATGATGAACAGGCATCCAGTTAGATTCAAAATGGCAAACAGCGAATGGTACTTGGGCGCAACTCTCTCAGTTGAGCGGACTAGCACGAAGAGGTATAGGGGAAGAGTCAACATCAAAGAGTAAAGTACATATGGAGACGACGGCATGGATTTATCACGAAACATCAGGGCAATTGTAAGCGCCGGATTGAGACAAATTTGGATGCAGTTGAGCAGCTTACACCAGCCATGCCTATGCCGTTCGTAATCCACCAGAGGTATATAGAGGGCGCATAGCCATACAATCGGAGCACGGGCAATGTAGAACGCACGTATCAATGCATTGGCACGTTGCCAATCCTTGAGACAACAGATTCTCAGACCAAGACAAGGTTCTTTCCGACTATTCTGAAATTCATGGCAAATCGAATTGGAATACGATCGACATGGAGTTCCAACTCGTAGATCCTGGACCAGTATGTAATACTTTTCTTGTATGGCGGCTGCAACGTTTGTTGTTCGCGCCTGAATTTGTCCTCTCAACACTGCAAAACAGAAATCAGATCAGGAGGAGGGATAAGGAGGGTAAGAACTGACTATGTGGCATTCCCTACTATTATCACTTACATTTCAAGCTTATATGCTGTATATATAGATCGAGTACATTGACAGTCAAATAGAAGCAATAAACGAATATCAACAGCAAGTATTCAATGAACGTAATCACGCCATCATCCATGGATATATACTCCAATAGCGTCAAGCCATTGATGAAGAAAAGCAGATCACGTATAGTCCGATGGCTGTTCATCCGCAATGGTCGCATAGCGCAAATCAATCCCCCACTAAACATAGCCACAAGCAGAACCAAGGAGCAACTATTGGACAGTTGAGTTGCTTTCAATGCCTTCAATTCCCGGCCCGACCAACTGCCATAGAGTTGCGGCAGCGTATTACCAATTGCGATAATTGTCACACCCGCAAGATGTTCATGCATATGCAGCATTCTGGCCAAAGCCCTGAGCATTGGTGTATAATAGTAATGGACCACATAGCCCAAGCAGATCATCAGCTCAAAGCTAAGGAATAGCAACAGTGCCACAAAGACAAGTTCCTCGAATTGATTGCGACACTCGAATCGGCATGCCAACAATTCCAGATAGGGCACCAGATTCATGCTGCGTTGACATTTCTTAGATTTTCTCACAAATTCGCAGCGCTGCTCATAGGGCAGCTCCAACACAGCAAAGCAATTGACACTCGACCAATATGAATCCGATTTACTTAGTGTACTATGTCCAAGGGCCATAATTGTTAATTTAGTTAAATATTACATTTTTCTTTGATTTGCTTATTTTTTTATGATAGATATGGTATGATATAGTTTATATAGTAGTTTATCAAAACATAAATCAATTTGAGTTGAAGCTGGAGATCTATGTCAAACTATTCGTGCGTTTCAGACCTTCATCTAACTTCATCTTTAATAGATAGAATTTATAGATCTATTTGTCTGAGACGCTGCATCCTCGACTTTTCATGCATCTGCCTAATTCCTAATTGAACTCACTTAAATTAACAATTTCCTCTTTTGGCCATCGCATCTAGCTTTAGTCATTAGATTCTCATGTTCTTCACTTACCCAACAGGAGGCTGAAGTAGACGGAAGTTTTGCTGCAGTATTGCTTATAGCCGAAATTCTTGTAGAATATGCAGAAGACATGCGGTGCCCAGCAGATGATAAAGATTAGAGCCGACGCAATCAGCATATTGGCCAAATGACGACGCGAACGCAGCGTCGAGGTCTGTGGCAGAGGTATGCCAGGTGTAGCCGGGCCACGACCCAAGCGATGAATTCGTTGTCGTTGCGAATGGGCGCGTATCTCCCTCATAGCTCTGGCAACAAGTAAAGAAATATGATACGTTCGATGATAGAGGAGTAGCTCATTGGCTTACCTTGGTGAAATGGGATTACTGGAGCGATAGGAGCCCGGCTCGAGTGCTGCACTGGAGCCACCCGGCAGGCAAGGCTGTAGATTATGCAGCTGTATGTCGCCGGGATTGATAGCCATTTGACCGCCTCCATTGCCATTGGATGTCTCGTCTGCCGTTGTTGCACCTCCACATGCCGCTTGCTGTGCATTCGCACAGCCCGTGACGATGACCATGTGCGTCTGGCGACGCAATATGGGCATGGGCAACGGCAGCTCACCATGGGCCGCTCGTGCCGTTAATGACAGAGCGCACAGCTTGCGACGTACACCATAATGATTGAGTAGAACACCAACGCCGGGCAGCACAAACACCGCGATCGTATGGAAGATGATGAAGGACATGAACATTGCATTCGTACCCAGCTCGGATGTGCAGCTGATGCTAACCGGATTCGGTGTGGTGCCTGTGCCCTTGATAATCACCGATTTGGCAATTATCTTATAGGCAAACAAGAACGGCGTGCTGATCGCCGCCGAGGCAATCCATGAGAGCAGAGCCAATGAGACGTGAAGATAACGGCGCTGTCGCAACTGGGCCAGTCGTGGATGTTTAACGGTGGCATAACGATCCAGCGAGAGCATGAAGAATGAAATTGTGCTAGCTGCCACTGGCATGACCTAAGAAATTCAAAAGTAAGTCAGCAACTTTTATTTTAAAAGATCTTTACAATCGATTGCTTATCGCGCCATTTATCGATTGCTCATTTTTAAAATTCTGCTGTTAAACTCAATTGGTGCTGTTAATAAAATGATATTTTCAAGAGTCAAGTTTCCGCGAGCAAAACCTACCTCAACAATATTTAGGAGTTTGTAAATCTATTTTAAATCATAACTATTATTGATACTGTGCTGGCTTTTACTTATTTAAACAATTAAGTAAATGCAAAGTCATATCTTAAAATAATATTCCTTTAAATCACGCAACATTACTTAGAATACTTTAGCAGTGTGCAGTTAAGCTCAGCTGGTTCTGCTAGAAAAACGATATTGATGTAGTCTAATACGATACGATATTCGCCTATTTTATTGTTCTGCTAGAAAAACGATATTTCGACAGTCTAATAAGATTGTTGTGTTTGGGATTTTTAAAGTGCGCGAAAACTACGAAAAATATCCATGAAAACGTGAAATTTTGATGGAAAAATAATTTTAAAAGTGTAATCCGACGCGCGTGAAACCCATTTCACCCATTTTTTTTTAGTGATAAATTAAATTTTATAATAATAGTGGTTTGTGCTCACCTGAACGTAGTGTATTAGTTTGCATAGTGCAAGTGGTAAAGATCTAGTGCCGCGATTCATGGCCAGATTGAGGAGCGTAACTGGCGCTGAAATGCCCGTGACTAGGAGATCGGCAACGCATACGGCCAAGAGCAACGGATTTCGCAAGCGCACCGATGAAGCCGAGCAGAGGGTGAGTACCAAAGTAGAATTGCCAACCACGCCTCCAAAAACGACCAGGCCATAGCTTATAGCCAACAGTAGAATGGTGAATGATGGTATCGCATGTTCCGTATCCGCGCCATTGTCAATATCATAGGGATCAATCAGTGTAAAATTGCCATAGTTGTCATAGTCAAAGTCCTGGGACGAGCTGCTGGCCAATTCGCCGCCAAAATCGCCGCCATTGCCGCCAAAAAAGTTCTGCTCGAGCAGGGCATAGTGCAGGTCAGTTGTAGCGCTATCGTTATCGATATTGCTATCGACAGTCGGCTGTTGTTGGTGCTGTCGTCGATATGAGTTTTCCCACCATTGCTGCAGGTTGTTGCTATTCATCCTTTTTAATCACACTCGTGTATTACTAATACTTGGCGCTGCCGATCGTTGTCGATGCGTTTGTCTGGCTGCCTCATTGCATACTAAAGGTGCTAGGTGCTGGTGCTGTATTGGAAAACGAACAAAAAAAAAAAAGAAATAGGTAGTAGGTAGGAAGTAACAAAATGCCATCATCAGTCTTTTATATACCCTGTACTTAGAGTGTAAAGAGTAGTTCTGTTTATGTGCATATATACCATATGATTTTTTTAAGCAAATATTTGTAGGCATACAAATTATTTACGAGCGCCAATAAATAGGCTACGTTTTATTGGTTTGAGTATTTTACGGGCATCGCGTGTGTTTTGTGTGTGAAAACATGACGTATGCGTGTTAAAAAGTAATTTGTATTATAAACTGAAATACAGAAACTTTATATAAATAGATATAGGATAGTAATCGAACACGAAAATTTTATAAATATTTTTCATATTTTAAAAGTATTTTTATGAATTTACTAAGGCGGGGTTTTGAAGCCTAAGAATTAAAATGGCAAATGTTAATTATGCCTAAATATCTGCTTATTTATAATCTATTAAATGGATTGCAGTTAGGTATGAGGTATTACGAAGTCGACTACTTGGTATTGCATGCCCTCTTGTTTTGTTTCAACAAGGACACACAAAGTGACAGGCACATGCATACCCATGCACAATCAAACACACACACACACACACGTACACTTACACAAGAGACTCTCTGCCGCTGCCGCTGCTTCTGTCTCCGCATCTGCCTGTGACACTGACACTTATGCAATGCGAAGCAGGGCGCACTCAGAGATTAGTGCTGCGCTTCCTTCCGCCGTGCCCCATTTTGTTGGCAAGCCAAAATGAATGGCAACCTTGCACTTTGCGCCCACGACAAAACAACCGCAAGGATTGCTGCCATCTACTCGTTTCGCGGAAATTGTGGGCGAGCTACAACTGGAGGCTTAATTGCGCGTTAAATCAGTGCAGTGCGCAGCAAAGAATGGGCGAAGGCGCCATTTTAAATGTTGATGCTGCATGTGCAGAAGCAATAAATGCAGTATAGCGTCGAGCTATTAAAAACTTTAATTGAAATTGTTATCCAAAAAGCAAACGGAACGGACGGACGCCCACAGCTAGCCAACGCTCATTAAACGGGCAATCAACAAACAGGGTGACTCAAGATTTGATTGCCAAGGTGCCGTACACTATGATGTGGCACATAAAAAGTGCTTTGCATGAGTCACCCTGATGTGCTGTGTTGCTTCATGATGATTATATGGCGGCGTACGCATGTGTGTGAGTGTGTGAGTGTATGTTCATGTGTGCACAAAAGCTCGGCCAGACAGCGTGCTTTGTTTGTGCGCGCGTGTGTGTGTTTGTGTGTGTGTGTGTTTGTGTTTGTGAATGCTTGCGTCAGTTTGTGTGGCTGGCTTGCTGTGTATCAATTTTGTTGTTGCTGCCAATTTTAGCCGCCGCCGCCATTGTTCAACGCAATTTGTACACATGTGTGAGTGTATGTGTTTGTGTGTGTGTATGAGTTGTTGTCAACGTCAACGCTTTTGCCTTTTGCCCATTGTGCCGCGGCGGCTGCTGCTTGATGTGACTGACGTTTGCTTAATCTGCTTAATTTGCGTTAATTTAATCCTGACCTGCGAGCATGTGTCTCTATGTGTGTGTGTCCACATGTTGTCGGTATCCTTTCACCCCTTGTGTGTGTGTGTGTGTGTGTGTGTGTGTGTGTGTGTGTGTATGTGCGTGTCTATAACCTGTTGGCTAAGGCTTTGTTACATCGTATACAATTTATTTGATTATAATTATAAATTAATAATTAAAATAGAAAATAGCTTGACAGAAGCTTAAATTCAATTTATCTCGATTTCAGAGTCTAATCAAATTTGTAATATATATTTTATAAATATATTGATTTATAAATTTATATATATAATCGATTTTAGAGCTTGATAACATTTTAAATATATATTTTATAAATATATTTCTATATAAAAACACATTTTAAATTAATAAATTATTTAAAAAATTAAATTAATAATTTTAAATTCAATCTAAATTCTAACTACCCAAAAAACAGTTTTATAATTTCTTTAATATATATTTTATAAATATATTATTATATAAAACACATTTTAAATAATTAAATTATTTTATTTAAATTCTAATTACCTAAAAAAAAAAACAGTTTTTATAGTTCCCTATAAATGTGTATATATTTCTAGCAACGTTTTTTTTTTGCGTAGGCAATTTTTTGTGATTTGCTTATTGGGGACTTTGCAATGTGAATCTATATTAATTTACGTCACTCAAGCGTCGGCAGCAGGCACAAAAGGTGACAAAAAGCGATGGCAAGGCATAGCCTCTCCATCCTGCTTCAACACAAAAGAATGGACAAGCGCGAAGCCGACGTGAGATCAAAATGGTTATATCCCCATTGCCATGCGAAGGTTGGAAAGAGATGGATTCGATTGTTGTTATTGCAGAACGCACCCCGCTAATATGAAAACTGTCAGCCACAGGTGATTTAATAACAAGGCGCTTACGCTTACAGACGCACAAAAGCCGCCAGATACACACAGCGCACGCACACACACACACACACACACACACATACAGATGTATATACTGAGATGCGCAACTTGATGGCGTTAGCTCGCCCGCTGCTTTTGTCTGTTCTTATTGATTTGACAGCTTAC
The DNA here is from genome assembly GCA_035045365.1 of Drosophila leonis. Classification (NCBI taxonomy): domain Eukaryota; kingdom Metazoa; phylum Arthropoda; class Insecta; order Diptera; family Drosophilidae; genus Drosophila; species Drosophila leonis. Next base: position 2,462,227 of record JAWNPC010000389.1, on the reverse strand, counting down.
AATTTCTATGTGTGTGTGTGCGAGTGTCCAGGCGTCCAAACAAACAAGTTTGCATGTCTGTATGCGTGCATTTGTATATATGTGTGTGTGTGTGTGCGCGTTTACCGTTGTCTTTCAGTTGAAAAAAAAAACACACACATTTTTCGGGAATGGCAAGTTGAGCAAAGTTTTGCGGCGAACAATGAAAAGTGCGTGGGTAAGGGCGAAAGCAAAGACAAGGGAGAGACAAAGAGAGAGAGGGAGTAGGAGAGTGGGTGAGTGTTAGAGTGGGGGAGAGCGAGACAAAGCATTGCTATTGGCCATGTAAAAAACGACGCCATAATTACTAGCCATAAAAACGCGTGGCGAAAGCAAAAGCAGCTGAATAACAATTAGTGTAGTATCAGAAGGCGGCAACGCCAACGCACACACAAACACGCCCACACACACACGCCCACACACACACACACACACACACACACACACACATGCACACACGTTGAGTATACGTAATAACTTACAGTTTTGTTGTTTCGCGCTTCATATGAAAATGTGAAGTGAAAAATTTGTTGCTTTTTGTTTTGTTGTTGGTGACTGTTGTTGTTGTTTACTTTATTGAAGGCACTGTAATTTACAGTTAGTACTATTTTCAGTTTTTTTGTTGTTGTTGTTAATATCGTTATTGCAGCGGGCGCGTCTTAGTCGTTGTTGTTGTTGTTAATTTTGTTTTTTTTAAGTTTTTTGTTTTTATATATATCAAATACACTTTTAGCAAATATTTTTTACATTTTGTTCGTTTATAAAATTGTTTTTTGGTTTTTATGTTTTTATAAAATGTTTTTTATTTTTTGTTGTATGTGAGTGCGTGCGTCTGTATGTGTGGCTGTGTCAGTGTATGTGTGTGCGTGTGTGTAAATGTGTGTATGTGTGTGTGTGTGTGTGTTGGGAAAAAAAATTAAAATAAAAGTCAATGTGCGGTGTGCAGAAATCGTTCCTCAATGGCGCACATTACACGAAAGGACTACGGCGGAAGACTGTCCTGTCTAACAGTGAAAATTGTGCTGAAGCCAACCAAATAACCCAAGACAACCAAATCGAGAGAGCGAGCGAGCGAGACAGAGAGTGAGAGTCAGAGCAGAGTTCGGAGTTAAAAGTCGTGAGTAAGGCCGAAAGCTTTTGATTGTTGGGCTGTGGAAAAGCTTTTTTTTTTTGGTCTCTCAAATGTTTAACTTTCGCTTTCATTTGTGCTAGCCGCCAGGACCTTGTTTGGCTTGTGTGATAACAACTTAAACAAGTTAAATTTGGAAGAAAGCCAAAAGGCAAAAACTAATAAATTATAAAAACTTCAACTTGAAACTGGAAACTTTTACACACATTGAGAATGATTTCCTTTTTTTTTTTTGGAAATATAAATAAAAACTTTTGCTAGAGGTTAATTTCTTATAAATTAATAGTTTTCTTTTTTCTGTCCGTCCGTCTGTCCGTGTGAATGCAAACCATTTCGCTGCTTATGAAACTAGAAACTAGAGAAATTGTTTAGATTTCTCTGAAAACGCCCACTAGGGGGGGTCATGACAAATCGGGAAATACTATACATATCTGTATAATAGAAATGGCATTATTAGAGCTGTTAGAAGCTTGAAATTTGGAATTTATACTCATGCAGACAACTCAAGACCAAAAAAATGTAGTAAATGTATTTACGCCCAGTGTGGGCGTGGCAAATCGGAAAAGACTGTATCTTTGCCAATTTTATAGCTATAGGCTCCATATTTGACGCTTAACTTATTGTTAACCTTCTCTATTCATTTGTCAAAAATGCCTTTTGGGGGCGTGGTAAATTGGCGAAGACTGCATTTTCCAAGGCTTAGAAGCTAGAACTAACACATTTATTAGTTCAGTTACTACAGACTCACTCTTGAGATTCATTTATTTATGATGAAACTGTTATTGGACGAGTAGGAACGGGTATTATGTAGTCGGACCACAGCGATATTTTTACTTGCTTTTTAAGTATTTTTGTAAAAGGTCATACAATTTATATATATATATATATATAAACCCCTATCTGAACTCTACTGAAATAAATACATTCCATTTAAATACTAACATGTTTTTTCTCTTTATTTAAATATTCTTGTATATGATTAAAATGCTTGATGTTTTTTAATAGTTGCAACTTGTATTGGATTTTCTTCCGTTGTATACTTTCTTTTTGTTGTATATATATTTATATTCATAACTTATGCGCTTAATTATACATTGTAGTTGTTATTTGTTTTGTTTTCATTTTTGTTCGGGTTGTTCATGATGCTGTCAATATTGTAAATTAATGGATCTTAAAGAACTAAGCAGTATTTGTATTTAAAAATTATATTTGTATACATAAATATTTTGTTTTTTGTTTTTATTTTTATTTTTTATTGGAATAGAGGTTGTTTTTTTGTTTGGACACATTTTAAGCCTAATCATGGGCGGCAATAAATTAAAGACAGTGGAGCGTACAAAATACTTTTCATAAATAGCAAGGGAATAGTGAAATAAATTATAAAGAAAACGAGCTTAATTAACCAAATTGTAATGCTGTTATATAAATACACAAAGGATATTTGAGATATAAGTTGTGGGAGGAGTTAGTGAGAGTTCTCGGCGTAGATAAAGTACTTTTAAAACTTATAGTATGAAATGTTGAATGAGTTAATTCTGTTTTTTTCCTTTTCTTTTTTTTTTGTTTTGTTTTTTTTTTTTTGTTTTGTTTCTTTTTTAGTAAGTAGCAGCAGAGTTTCGTTGATCAGTTCAAGTTTTTTTGTAGTATCTATATAAATATAGCAGTATTGTTGTTGGCAGCGGTATACTTAATGTTTTATCATTTTTTGTTTTTTTTTTTTATCATTTATATATATAAATATTTCTTTTCTTGTTACTGGTGTGTGTGTGTGTTCAATCTTCGATAGTATATTCGGGCATCTTCTCATACTTCTGCTTGGTGGCCTCGTGTGTGGTATCCACTAGCAAAACCGTATGGGAATAGCCCATGGTAACCTGAGGTATTTTAATGCCATCCATTTTGGGCACCTCCTTGGGCACCGTCGACGACTTCTGAAACTCACCAATGCCCAGCTCACCAAAAGTGGGTGATGCGCCCCAGGCAATTAAAGTATCATCGGCCGATATCATAATTGAGGTATTGGCACAGCCAATTGATGTTATGTTCCAGCCTGCACATAGAACATGAATCAACAGCAATCAGTAAAGCTCTTAGATATATGTATGTATGTTAACTTGCCTGCCAAATCTTGCACTGGCTTCGGGTACATGTTGGCCTCGCCCGTCTTCTTGTTCTGGCCAAACAGATAGAGCAGTCCCAGCTCGTTGATAATCAAGCTGAATGTTGAGCCGCAGTAGACGCTGCGTCCACCACGTCCCTGGGTATCAAAGAACTTCATAAGACGCGGCACCATCTCGTCCTTGGGCTCGGCATGACCCAAACGACCAAAGCCGCCAAAGCCCCAGCTATAGACACGCTTCTTGGAGTCAATAGCCACCTGGAAAGTGTGTGTTAAAACATCATTTTATATATATATGTAAAATGTGATTTCGTTCCACATACCGTGTGATTGTTGCCACAGGCAAAGTCAACAATCTGCACACCATCGACAGGTGTCACATGCCCCTCCTTGCTCTTCTCTATGTAGAGTACAACCTTCTTCGGTGATGTCTCAAAATGGAATGACAACTTATTGGCATTCACAAAGTACTTGGCATCCGTATTGTGGCCCAATTGGCCATATTCCGGCAAGCCAAATGTATGCAAATTGCCCTTAATATCGAGTATAACTGAGAATTCTGCACCGCAGCCGATTCGTATGATCGGAGGACCACGATAATTAATTGGAGTCGGTGTAAAGATATTGGGATGTGCATTGCCCACTCCACACTGACCGGACTTGTTCTCACCGCAGGCATAGACGGTGCCTGTATCGGTCAGAAAGAGCGTATGATGGCGCCCAGCGGCCGCTTGTACAATATTCAGCTGCTCCAGTGCTGGAATGAGTGTGGGCTTCTCCACCAGCTTCATGTCCTGGCTCAAGCCTAGCTGGCCGCTAGGATTGCGGCCAAAGCCCAATGCCTTGCGATCCATGTTGATGAGTATTGTGTGCGCTGCAGTGGGTCCACTGGCTGCATAGCGATACTGTCAATAATAAAGGAATACATGAATAATTGGATTTTGGTTTCTTGTAATTCGCACTTACCATCTCATCTGTGAAGCGATGAAAGCTATACAGATTGGGACGCACTTTTGTGACATTTTTGCGATCCCGTTTGCCGGTTAGATCCCAGGTCACCATGCCGGCTACCAGCAGCTGACCCGGTGTCTTCTCCAGTGTGACCAGCAAATCCTCTGGCAGTTTACTGGGCGGATCCAGACTATCATGTGGTATTAGCACCTCCATTTGGCCTGCAGCATGTTGCTGTTGGGCGACATCGTCATCGGATTCATCACTGAACTCATCCTCGTAGTCTGATTCCTTCTTCTTTGGGCGACGCTTGTTGGGACCGGCCCCGTTACCACCTGCCTTGCGCTTAGCGGACATCTTTCAATTAGCAGTAATGCGTCTCTATCTTTGTCTCTCTGCAGCTGTAAAGAGACCAGCAAACATTGAGAGCCAGAACCAGAATTTGTACGCAGCAGAGCGTAGCGGTTGTTCATAGTGCTGAGTGCGTGACACGATGTGCTCACATAAATATACATGTTATTCTCAATGCTATTTGCTGACAATTGCTAAAACTGTTTTATTTGATTTGAACAGCATTTCAAATTGAACAAATTATTTTAATTTGCGCCACATTTTAGTTAATTTTAATTTAACTTTGCTAAATTTTTGCACGCGTCGAGCTGACTGTTGGCAAACGCTCATCTCTAATCGCAGCTCTCACGCGCTGCTTGTTCTGTGTGTGTGTGTATGTATGTGTAAGCGTGTACGTGCGTTTGTGTTTGTGTGGTGGTTTTGCAAGCATGGAAAAACAAAATGAACGCCAACAAAGTAAGCCCGCTGCGCTGCTAACGCCGACTGCAGAGTACTTTTGAACTTCTATTAAAAAAGCACAGAAATTCGCAAAAAACCCAAATATCTGTTAATTCATCGGTTAGTGAATAATACACCGTCTAATATCCGTTATGCCAAACGAATGATTTAGTTGAACGGCGGCTTCAAATCAAATTTGAAATGTTGGCGTCACTTTGACAAAAACACATAGCAAACAAAGGCAGCACGATACGGAAACACTTGCAAAAGCTTGACTAATCGTATTGCACAACCTTACTGAGATTTAAACGATTCACTTAATTTTAGGCGATATTGGCAGTTGACAACTTACAATTCAATCTTCACAACTAATAACTTCACGTATACCGTTCTTGTTCCGCAAGCAGCAAAAACAACAAAAAGCAAAGCGGTCAGAGCGATAAGTGTGTGCACAGTTTGCAAACAGAAAATGAACTAAAAAATACCTATTTTTAGTTAGATAGTTCGATATATGAATATTTTTGTTGGAAACGCCAACGATAAACAGTTTTGCAGCCCTAGTTGTTTTTGTTATTTTTAATGTAAGAATAAAAGTTTGGCTCTTTTGGCCAGGACATGAATAAAATGGACAATGACGAGACTGAAACCACACACTACTATCTGGAATGTGAGGGCGGTGTCGAGGAATGGCATTGGAATGTAAAGAGCACCAAACTGCTAGTCGAACTCTATACGGAGCGACGCCACAGATTTCGTGATCCGAAAACACGAAAACGCGCACTCTGGACAGAGATTGTGGATGATATGGAACGTGCTGGATACAAGGGCATCAACGAAGACATCTGTGATCGCAAGTGGCGCAACATGAAGAAAACGTATCGAACGTGTCGCGAAACATTGCGCAAGAACGGACGCAAACGCGTTGCATGGGAATATTATGACACCTTCGATGAAATGTTTCAGAATGAACAAGCGCCCGCTGCCGGAAAGATCGAAATTGATGCAGCCGAACAGCAACAGCCGCAGCCGCAGTCGCATATAGCATTAGCCGATATGTGCGCATCGATAGACGCTCAAGCCCTGGCCACAGATAATGGAACAACCACCGCCGATCTCTCAGTCAGCCAGGAACAGCAGCGACAATTGCTGATCCTCGAACGCAATCGCATCGCGGCCATACGAGAGCTAAGCAAACGGATTGACGAATCCAATGCGATACAACGCGAACGCAACGAGCTGCTCAGAGAGTATCTGACACAATTATAGAAAAGAAACTAAAATTTAATATAATTTATATAAACATTTAACAATTGGCTCTGTATTAGTGGATAGGTCTTTCGCGTCTGTGTGTGTTTGTGTATGTATTTATATATATATATTTAAGGATTATGGAAATTGAACATAAATAGAGTTATAAATGTAAATTTTTCAACACATAAAATAGGCCCAAAAAGTGCGCAATTCTCGCAATTCTTTCGCTTTCTACAACTGTATCAATGGCTGCTCTCGGCGTTCCCTGTACAACAAGATGTCGTGCATGATGAGCTGACGAAACTTTTCGTGACGTTGCTTGAACCTCTCGGTGGCTTTGTCCTGGCGCCGCTTCTGCTCCGCTCGATCAATGTGATTGTTGTTGTTGCTTTTAGCTAATACTGTTGACCTGGTCGTTGCCACGGGCTGATCATCATAGAAGACGCTCGGCGATGCGGCCGCCGCCGCTTGACGTCGGCGTGCGCGAGGCGTTGACTGTGGGCTGCTCGCACTGCCATTGCCATTGCCATTATCTGAAACGTTCATCAACAGCTTATAGCCTCGGTTTGGAAATATGCAGCAGATCTTTGCTATAAGCTCGCAGAGCGGCATTGCACAGTGAGCGTACGAAAGCAACTGAGATAAGACTTTGTGCAGAAAGATTTGCGCGCATGCTTTTGTCTTTGCCTACACTGCAAATTGTTTCCCTAGGCGCATTTTATGCCATCGCACGGGGCATGACAATTTTAAAAGCAATTATGTAACACATTTAACAAAAGGACTACACAGTTTTTTTTTTGTGTGAGAAAAATATTGGATCTAACAAAAAAATATATATAGTTATATATATACATATATAATATTTTTGATGTTTCAATATTTTTGTAAAAATAAATATTAGTTTTTAGAAATTAATATTCAATTTGTTATCTTTATATTTTATCTTTATACATAAAAAAAAAATGTAATTTTTAAGCTTTTTAACTTTCTATCTAGTTTGATCTTGGAATTATTTATACTACTCTCGTATATATATAATAAATAAGTGTTTTTAAGTATAATCAAATGAGAAAAATATTGGATCTAACAAAATATATATAATAATTTTCAATATTTTTGTAAGAATAAATATTAGTTTTGATAACTTAATATTTAATTTTTTATCTTTATATATAAAAAGTATATTTTTCAGCTACTTGCCTATCTGCTTTGATCTTGAAGTTATTTATACTACCATATATACGTATATATATATAATTCATATATATTATATATTTTTCAATTTACTATAAACAGCAGCTATAAAGAAAACCTACTATATCCAAGTTCAAGTTATCTCAAGCAAACTTTGATAATAATTGCTCAGCAATTACTTTTTTACAGGGTATCTCAAGTGTCAGTTTGTAAAGTTATTTGGCAATGTTTCCCAGGGTAACTGCACTGTCGACTACTTCAATTGCTTTCGTTTATTGTCGCTTTCTTTCGTCTTCCGTGTGTAACGGTAGCTCTGAGGTTAGAATCATAACGAAACAGCTGCTAAGTGACGCAGCCGATGACGTCATCAATGACTTACCTAGATAGTGTAGCTCCTGTTGCGCTGCCTTCGCTTTGCTCACGGCATAGTAATCGGAAATGTAGGGCAATGGTGATATGACCACACCGCCCCGCACACCGCCCGCTTCAGTTGCTGGCGGCGGCGGTGGCGGTGGGCGATTAAAGGGATTTGGACGTCTGGGCGGCGGTACAGGTTTGCCCTGGCCATCCGTGACACTGTGCTGTGGATCACTACGCTCGCTGCGCATCTCTGCAACAGTATATGTAATTAGTGAAATATATATAGAGAGTAGTCATATGTGCAGTCGCCTACTGTTGCGTGAGTATTCGATCTCATGCAGCTGACGCTGCAGCTCCGCGACAATGATCCGTTTATATTCGTAGCCGGCGCAGGTTAACGCCTTCATCCAGGCCTCCATGCACTCCTGTGTATCGGCAGCTAGTATATAGGTGCGATTGCCATTGAAGGCAATCTCAAAACAATAGTTATCGGCATCCGATTCCTGCGACAGTTCTATGGTGCAGCCCTCAACAATGATCAGGCCCAGTGGCTCCTTGTCCAAGCGCGTCTCGAAATAGAAAAGCAAATTGCCTTTGAGCACAAAATAGCGTCGTTGAAATGCTTTATTGATTTCGCCGCGCTTGTTGAGGAAGCCTATGCGTGATTAATAATGGCACAAATATGTTTCATTATTATTATTTATTTAGTTTCGTTCATTAATTTACCCTCCATGTCGAACGGTGGCGATCGGGCAAAAACACATAGGTTCTTTTCGTTGATTTTCATATCGGCTCATTAACTACAAATGTTTGGTTCGTGAAAACATTAAAAAAATGGGCTTTGTTTGCTTTAATTTGGCAATATTCAATAATTCATTTACATATCTATGTAAATAAATGCGTCGTACATCAATTCATAGCCTTAGTTAAAACAGCTGTTTTGGACGTCAAACAATGCTACCACACCTAATTTATATAAATAACTATGGGCTCTTAGAGGTGGCTGTTAAATGTCGTAAATTCCGATTGCCAAGAAATATAAATTTTCTTACCTTTTAATTACATAAAAATTAGATTAATGTGAATAAAGTCAATTTAATAATATTAATAGATGAGATATTTGAAATAAATACTTAATTAGATACTAAACTAACATCCCATCGATACTCATCGGCAATTTGCACATCTCTAGGCGACACTGGCTCAATTTAACATTAAAAGAAATTCTTTGCTAAAATGTCGTATTTATTAACGGAAATTGCCCTTGAAATGTTGGGCTATAAGTTTTACGATACGAATGGTGTATTCCACTTAATTAACTTTCAACAATCGACAGCATCTCCTCAATCCGAGCCTCAAACACATCCAGAGGAACCCTCATTAACGGAGTTCATTGATCAACCATCTGGCACGGACTCCGAGAAGAATAATGGACACGATCAGGCACAGTCATCGAGTGTTCCCTCAACCATTAAACTGCGCGGCACACCCGTTCGTGCATTGGCTAAAATGATGGAATACCAGAGCGACAAAATGCACAATGGCAACGAACAGCAGCAGCCGCTGTCGCAGTCGCAGTCGCAGTCGCAGCATCAACAACCGCTGAAGCGATTATCCAGTTCTTCGGTGGAACCTGAACCAACGATTGTTGTGCCAACGAAAGCAACAAATGCAACCCGTCGAACGCCTACTAAAGCTTTGGCTAACATCATGAGCTATGAAACCGATAAAATACGCAATCAAATAATATTGCGTATGGAAAAATCACTGAAGAAAGAAAGTGGCATGCCCAGCCAGAAGGCGCTGCAAGATAGCCTCAAGGCTGAGCTGGAAAAATTACTGCGAGACGCTAACGAAATGCAAGAGTTTCGCCAATTCCTGGAGGAGCGGCTAAGACGCATTGATTCGCGTCCATATGACGCGTACCTCCGAACGTTTCGTGCGGAGTGATTGTGGCATAAAGACCTTTAATATAGTTAGTGTGTACAAATATTATTAAAAGACCTACTATTAAAATTATAAATCGACTTAATTTCAATTTAATAATATATTTGTGCATTCAAACAACCAATGGCGAGTGTTAACCGTTTTCGGTGTTGTCCTACCCGCGTTGCCGATATTTAACGATGTTTTTTAAAGAGTGGCCACATAATTTTTTTTTTTTGTTATTTACTTATCGACATACCGATAAGACCGACAAAAGACATCGATAGCCGAGCAGTCACACTACTCGCAGAACACCTGAGTAAAGGTCGGTCCTCTGTATTTGTCAGCAAAAAATTTATAAAATTTTTTTCTCTAAATTTCTTTTGTAAAACGAAACTAAACACATTTTTTTACATTTTATTCTGCCCTGTTGCCTCGGCGATAAACAGGCAGCCCCAGTGTCGCCGCGCCCCGATTGCGAAACAACAGCAACGACCTAAGAGAGAAATACGAATAAAAAAAAGAAGAGAGAGAAAAGGTAAACGCCAGCGACGCTTGCATAATGAAAATCTGGACGTCCGAGCATGTCTTCAACCATCCATGGGAGACGGTCACACAGGCCGCCTGGCGCAAATACCCAAATCCAATGACACCATCAATCATTGGCACCGATGTCGTCGAGCGTAGAGTGGTAAATGGAGTTCTGCACACACACCGTCTCGTCCAATCCAAATGGTATTTCCCAAAGTGGACGCATGCGCTGATTGGCACGGCGAAGACGTGTTTTGCCAGCGAACGTTCCACAGTGGATCCGCAGCGCAAACAAATGGTCTTAAAGACAAATAATTTAACATTTTGCCGCAATATCAGCGTTGACGAGGTTCTCTACTATGAGCCACATCCGGGCGATTCAACCAAAACCCTGCTCAAACAGGAGGCAACAGTAACTGTCTATGGTGTGCCTCTCTCACACTATATGGAAGATTTGCTGGCGTCCACGATAAGTTCGAATGCGGGCAAGGGTCGTCAGGGACTCGAATGGGTCATTGGCCTGATCAATACGGAGGTGAAGAGCATTGCCGATTCGGCTGCACGGGGCACAGACGAATTGATACACAGTACGCGGCGTTCCATTGACGAGGTCACAGAGAGTGCGCGAAAGAGTATGGATGAGATTGGTGCACAGGCGGCCAAAGCGGCGAAAGCGATGCACATAACATAGATGTTATCGATAACGAGCATAGATAACTATCTATCTATCGAGCACCATATTTGTAAGTGGGTGCCGTTATTTTGGACGTAGTGAATAGGAATTTACCGTTGTAGGCGCATCGTCGGGTACGCTGCTTTGTCGTAGTACAACAAAAACAAACAACAAGCATAAAATAATCGAACGAGAACCTTAAAACACACACACACACAAAACAAAACAATAATTCAATTCAACATAATTATCTCTCTTTGCAAAATAGCAAACGATATATTTTATTCGTCTGCTTTGATATATTTTTTAAAATCAAATTTAAAAAAAAGAAAAAATACAAAAAAAAAAACCCTTTCCATATGATAGCTGCGCGCTGCTCTGATTGGTAGATACGAGGGTCAGCCAATTAGGCAGCATAATCCACAATAATAATAACAACAACAACAAGAAGAACAATATCAACAGATGAAGCAGCAGCAGCAGCAGCAACAACAACAGAGGGAGCAGCATAGTAGCAAAAGTTATTTATTCATAAATAAAAACCAATATATAGTTTGTAAATATATATGCAACAAATTGAAAAAAGAAAACTGCAAAAAAATAACAAAAATCGAGCAAGAATAAAAAATTAAGAAAAGCTCTAAGAAAACTCATCAAGTACAAATGATTTTCATTATTCTAATTTAAATATATGTAAATACATATATATAGGTTCATGAACATTATGCATGCATATATTGCGTATTTGGCGGCCAACACTATCATCGCTGATGACCGCTAAATTGATTGAAATACTTGTGCAAATACATACATATGTACATACATATATATTTAGTTTTAAAATTAAACCAAGATAAGTACCGTTTACAGTTGTATTGGTGCACACGTTTTGATAGCGTCTTGCTTTCCGCTAGTTTGGTGTGCTTTGTGTAAAGCTTTTAGTGACGTTTTTTTTGATTTTCTTGCATGTGGTTGCTGTTGCTATACGCGGCGAATTGACGGCGTCATTAGCAACAACACAACAATGATAACTAAGAAAGCTTTTTTGAATTTCAAACAGTAATGTGCGCGTGACATTGTCTGCTCTCTTCACACACAAGCACATGCAATTTGTTAAATAATTTGTATACATATATAAATACACACATGTATGTATATATTGAAAGTAAAGCGTCCAAATATTTGAAGTTTAAGTAAATTTAGACTTCACAAATACTTAATATGGTATCTCAGTATTTTTATTTTAAAAGCCAAAGTCAGATAGTATTATACTTCACAAATACTTCAATTAATATAGCAAGCCAGAATTTTTATTTTAAATGTACATAAAATATATATATGTATGTATATATATAAAATTTGATTAAAACTGTCAAAGCTGTGTATACCCTTTTTGCTGTGCATGATTTAGTACAGAGTAACCAAAAAGCTTTCAACAGCTGTTTTGAACTTAGCATGCCTAGTTGTCAATTTGCTGCTAATAAAAACGTGCACATCTGACTCGTTTTCTCGTTCTCTCTCTTTCAATCTTCTGTGTTCATTACTTGATTCGCACGTGCGTGTGCGCGCCACATATTGTAATCCAATTTGGGTGAGTACATTTATAATCTATAGCAAATTTAAAGAAATTATTATTGGTAAAAAGTTGTCGTGTTGCTGTTTACAAAAAAAATAAATAAATATGTTTACGCTTCTGCTGTTTATCAGCAGTAACAAAAACAAAAATACAAATTGTGTGACGCCAGTGCCAACGACTGCAATTGCAATTGCAACTGGGCGGGCGGGCGTCTGCTGTGCTGTGTGTAACATGAGACGCTGATCTGTGGTGGGCTGATAACCTGCCCCTGCCAGGGCTGTTACAGTTGCCAACGGCTTGGAAAGCGGGCTCTACACACCAGTTCCAGTGCCGCCAGCGCTCAGTCTGGCAGAGAAGCGTCTAAGGAACACACGTACAAAATCGGACTTACACCTAAATATTAATAAAAACAAAAGTAAGAAGTTACAGTTGCAAATTTGTACATATGAATGTATGTATGTATTTATGTATGTATTTATGTATGTGTGTATGCATATGAGTGTAGGCATATTTTTCCTAGTGCAGACCGATTATTGCAAAATATGCGGCTCAAGGTTGATTGGGCTCACTCTACGTACAAGCTTACATACATACATACATACATACAGATATACAGATATACATATGTTTTCGCTCAATATAATGTAAAGTAAAGTAGAGTGAGACAGAGCGCAGTGCAATGAGTGAAAGTATATGTATGTATGTGTATGCTATGCTACAGAGAGTAAACGCAGAAGATGAATTGCTAAAGCACTATTGGTTATGCTGCTGTTGATCCCGTTGTATAGCGAGCAGAGTGCGCAGTAGCATAGACAAGCATTGCACATGTAAAGGTGAGACAGATGCTCTGAGCCTGCAGTGAGAGCCTAGAGTGAGAGCGCGAGTGTATTGACTATGTTGCTTTTGATCCCGTTGTATAGCGAGCAGAGTGCGCACTGCGCAGTAGCATAGACAAGCATTGCACATGTATAGGTGAGACAGATGATCTGGCCTGCAGTGAGAGCGCAAGTCTATTGACTATGTTAGTAGTAGTAGCAAGGCGCAGTGTGGACGATGAGAGCACAAGTGAGAGCGCAAGTGTAAATGTGCAAGTGCAAATGCCGGCTTAGCATAGGCTCGCCTGTTTAGTAAGAATTTAGTTTGTGCGCGATTTTCAACTCGATCGGATGTGTGCTGTGCGCGTGTGTCGGTGCTGGTCAGTCGCATTCTATTCGCGTGTGTAAATTAGTGTTTAAATAAGTTAAATTGTTTATTCGATTAGTTTATGCTGCTTTGTGTTTGTTGGTTTTTCTTTTTTAAGAGGTACATATGTACATACATACATATAAATAGATTTATGAATTGCTAAAATCAGCAATTTTTCAATTTTTTCATGTAAAGCTTTTATTACAGTTATAGCCAGTGTTGCCAATGTAGCGATTTTCCCATCAGTTCTGGAGTTTTAGAAATACAAGGCGGGAAAAAAGGGATATAGCTAGAATTATAGCTATTTTGAATTATGGAATTAATTCGTGTGAAAATGTGAAAATTTGATTTTTTTATTAGCAAAATTGATATCAACAGATGGGATTTAAGAGCAGGAAGCAATAAACATAAAACTTGGCATAAATTTCAAGAGATTTTACGTGATACTTAAGTATCGTTGTTTATCTATTTCTGGCTTTTTTTGACTACTTGATCTGGCGTGTTGAAGCGTTAAAGATTTGGCAACACTGGTTATAGCCTGAGAAAGGCAAAAAATATTAGAATGACAGAAGAGAGAGAGAGAGAGAGAGAGAGAGAGAAATACATGAGAGTGAGAAAGTGCTCAAAAGCTGTTCTTGATAAAAAAAAATATAAAGTTGGCTGCAGCTGTTTCTGTTTAGTGTTTTGTAATTGAGATTTTGAGATTTACGTATAATATAATTTCTCATATTCTGTGTGCACAGATTTGAAATAAAAATATATTTTATTCAATATTTTGAACAGCTGATCAACAATGGGCATTTTGCGGTTTTATGATGCAGGAGCCTTTGATATTGCCGCGCAGCAGCGCATGTTGCACCGCTTGCAGAGCCTCGACAAGGATGTGGTGTCGGTGCGAATGGAGCGCTGCTATCACTTGGAGTATAATAAGGAGATGTGCAAATATCCTTTAGTGTTGGAGCAGTTGATGAGCTGGTTGGTACGGCAGCCGCTGCAAAAGCACTGCAGTCTGGAAGAGGAGACGAAACTTGAGGTGAATGACAGAGAATTGGAATTGCTGGTGGAGATTGGACCACGCTTCAATTTCTCCACACCCTACTCGACCAACTGTGTGAATATATTTCAAAATCTTGGCTACACCGAGGTGCGTCGCATGGAGAGCTCAACGCGTTACCTGTTGACCTTTGGCAATGCCGCAACCAGAGAGCTGGCTAACTATGTGACACTGCTGGGCGATCGCATGACCCATTGCCAATATACTGAAGCGAATAGGCCGCGAGAGAGCTTCGACGAACAGCTGCCGGCACAGCAGGCCGCCTGGCACTATGTGCCAATACTTGCCGAAGGACGCAGTGCATTGGAGCACATCAATCGAGAATTGGGCTTGGCCTTTAATGACTATGACTTAGACTACTACTACAAGCTGTTCGCCGAGACACTGAAGCGTGATCCCACCACAGTGGAGCTGTTCGACTGCGCCCAGAGCAACAGCGAACATTCCAGACATTGGTTCTTTCGCGGACGCATGGTGCGTGCGGGTGAGGAGTTGCCCAGCAGTCTGATCAAATTAATTATGGACACGCAGAAGAATACGAACCTAAATAACACCATTAAATTTAGTGATAATAGCAGTGCTATAGTGGGATTCGAACATGATGCACTGCAGCCGCGTGAGATTGGCGCACCGGGAATTGTGGAGCTGCAGCGTGTGGAATCGGATTTGATATTTACCGCCGAGACGCATAATATGCCCACAGCTGTGGCACCGTTCAGTGGTGCCACCACCGGCACCGGTGGACGTTTGCGTGATGTCCAGGGCGTGGGTCGCGGTGGTTTGCCAATTGCTGGCACCGCTGGCTACTGTGTGGGCGCCCTACATATACCCGGCTACGTCCAGCCATATGAACCGGTTGGCCTCAAGTATCCGTCGTCATTTGCACCACCTCTGCAGGTGCTCATCGAGGCGAGCAATGGCGCCTCAGATTACGGCAACAAGTTTGGCGAGCCACTGATTAATGGTTTTACCATCTCCTATGGTTTGCATAATGCAGCGGAGCCCAGCACACGCGAGGAGTACGTGAAGCCCATTATGTTCAGTGGAGGATTGGGCACAATGCCAGCCTCAATGCGCCATAAGATCACACCCGAACGTGGCCAGCTGCTGGCTAAGATCGGTGGACCAGTCTATCGTATTGGTGTGGGCGGCGGCGCGGCCAGCTCCGTGGAGGTTCAGGGCTCTGGCGATGCCGAACTGGATTTTAATGCCGTGCAACGTGGCGATCCAGAAATGGAGAATAAATTGAATCGTGTGGTGCGTGCCTGTATTGAGCTCGGCGCAAAGAATCCCATTTTGGCCATACATGACCAAGGCGCTGGCGGCAATGGCAATGTGCTGAAGGAGTTGGTTGAGCCCGGATTTGCTGGCGCCGTCATCTTCACAAAGGAATTCAAACTGGGCGATCCAACCATAACAGCTCTGGAGCTATGGGGCGCTGAATACCAAGAGAATAATGCCATACTGTGCAAGCCAGAGGATCGTCCATTGCTGGAGAAGATCTGTGCACGCGAACGTTGCCCCATTAGCTTTGTGGGCGTTGTCACTGGCGATGGTCGCGTCACCTTGGTAGAGCAAGCAGCACCAGAGGATATGCAGGAGGCTTTGCAGCCAGAGGTGCGCCAAGGCTATGGCAATTCACCATTTGATTTGGAATTGTCGTATGTATTAGGTGATATGCCTAAGCGCACCTATCAACTGGATGTCATAGAGAGTCCCAGCATGGAATTGGAGCTGCCTCAGCAGCTGGAGTTAAGAGATGCCTTGGAGCGAGTGTTAAGCATCGTGGCGGTGGGCAGCAAACGTTTCCTCACCAACAAGGTGGATCGCTGTGTGGGCGGACTCATTGCCCAGCAGCAGTGTGTGGGTCCATTACAGGCGCCACTCTCGGACTATGCGCTGACAACTGTGTCGCATTTTAGCCACTCGGGCATAGCCACCTCCATAGGCACACAGCCCATTGTGGGTAAGTTTCTAGAGAGTATAGATTAGTCTATCATTATTTAAATTTTAAAATATTCCTCTTCCTCAGGTCTTCTCAGTCCCGTTAATATGGCCCACATGTGCGTGGCCGAGGCGCTCAGCAATCTGGTGTTTGTGAAGATTAGCGACATGGCGGACATCAAGTGCTCAGGCAACTGGATGTGGGCAGCCAAATTGCCCGGCGAAGGTCACAAAATGTATGAAGCTTGCTTGGCGCTCAGCAATTTGCTGCAGCAGCTACGCATTGGCATCGATGGTGGCAAGGATTCCCTGTCCATGGCTGCCAAAGTCGATGGTGAGGTGATCAAATCACCTGGCACACTGGTCCTCTCCACCTATGCCCCATGTCCGGATGTGCGGCGGCGCATTACAGCCGATATCAAGGGTCCGGCCATGGGCAAAACGACCGCCTTGCTCTGGATCAACATAGAGCAGAGTGCTCGACTAGGTGGCTCGGCATTGGCCCAAGCCTACGCTCAGCAAGGCAAAACAACGCCCAATATGGAACGTACTGAAGTGCTGAGCCAAGCTTTTCAGATCACGCAAAGCCTGCTGAGTGAAGGTGCTCTGCTGGCTGGCCATGATGTTAGCGATGGCGGCCTAATTGTCTGCCTGCTGGAGATGGCAATTGGTGGACTCAGTGGTCTACGCTTGGACATTAAGGAGGCAGCAGCTGGCATCTCTCAGTATGATGCCGTGAGTGCCACAATTGGCATTAATATGTGTCTCTTGTTCAGCGAGGAATGCGGCTGGGTGCTGGAGGTGGACCCAACCCAATTAAGCCAAGTACGCTCACGCTTCAAGGATGCTGGTGTGCCCAACTACTATTTGGGCAAAACAACTGATTTTGGTTTGGAGGACGCTAAGATGGTCATTAAACATGGTGATAAAATGCTGATGGTTGAGCCAGTGCGTCAGCTTTACATGCAATGGGAGCGCACCAGCTATGAACTAGAGAAGCTGCAAGCGAATGTCAAGTGTGCAGACTCGGAATATAAAAGCCTCAATTATCGCCAGGCGCCACAATACATTGCACCTGCTCAACTGCAAGCGGAGCTCGTCCTGAAGAAATGTGCTCAGCCCATTCGTGTGGCTGTGCTGCGCGAGGAGGGCGTCAATAGCGAAAGGGAAATGATGGCCTGTCTGCTGCGTGCCAATTTCGAGGTGCACGATGTTACCATGTCAGATCTGCTAGCAGGTGAGACACCACCATCACCACCCTTATCAATTGCTTATTCAATTCTCTAATTTGATTTCTTTACACCAATAGGTAGCACGACGCTGTCGCAATATCGTGGTCTCGTCTTTCCTGGTGGCTTTAGCTATGCGGATACCTTGGGCTCTGCCAAGGGCTGGGCAGCCAACATATTGCACAATGCCCTGCTGCGGCCACAATTTGAGGAATTCAAGAAACGTGAGGATGTCTTCTCGCTGGGCATTTGCAATGGCTGTCAGCTAATGACACTGATCGATTTTGTGGGCCGCAGCAAAGTGGAGGCTGCTAAATCGTCGGTTGTACCTCAGGTGGCATTGCTGCACAATCGTTCGCAGCGTTTCGAGTGCCGTTGGTCAACGGTTCGCATACCGCCGAATCGTTCGATAATGATGAGCAACATGCAGAACTTGGTGCTGGGCTGTTGGGTGGCCCATGGCGAGGGACGTTTTGCATTCCATCATACGGGACTGCTCGAGCAGCTGCAGAACGAACAGCTGGTCACGCTGCAATATGTAGATGATGTGGGTCTGCCCACCGAACTATATCCCATGAATCCCAATGGCAGTCCCAAAGGCATCGCTGGCCTTTGTTCGCTCGATGGTCGTCATTTGGCATTGATGCCGCATCCGGAACGTTGCAGCGCCATGTATCAATGGCCATATGTGCCGCCTGACTTTCCGGTGGCCAGCACACAATTCGAGAGTCCTTGGCAGCTGATGTTTAACAATGCCTACAAATGGTGCACTGCAGAGGAGAAGTAATACAGCATTTGACTTAACGTTTGATCAAGCCAATCAAAGCTTTCAATACAAAAAACATCTTCATTATTAATTGGGATTTGCAATCCCAAGTCTACGATTAACTCTAATGACTTTCTTCGATTCCAAATGATTTTTATGTAATACAACCAAATTATTATTATTTGGCAAATCTTTAGGCAGTTGAAATATTGATTTTACTGTCTTTTCATACTCTCAAATATTCCAAATTAATTCGGATTTATTTTTTTTTACTTTAATTACTTTCTTCGATTCCAAATGTTTTTTATATAAAATTATTATTATTTGGCAAATCTTTAGGCAGTTAAAATATTTATTTTGCTGTCTTTTCATACTCTCAAATATTCCAAATTAATTCTGTTTATTTTTGTAACTCTTTGGAGCATAAGAAATATGTTTTCCATTTCATTTCAAATTTCATTCATGCAAGTTTCCTTTATGTATTCATATTTTGATGGCTTACACTAAATACTCTCTTACTTTCCACTGGATTTTTATACATTCAATAAATATATGATCTATGTTAATCAACGAATAATTGACATTTATTTTCATCGAGTTTTCCCATATATAAAATAGATTTTCAATCATTTCATTTCAAGCTTAATTCACACAATTCTTTTATTTTCTACTTATATTTCACATGATATACAAATTTTATCTTAAACTCAAAGCTTTGCATGACTAGTAAAATATATATATAAATATACAAACGTCATTTGCTAATTACAACAACAATGATATTGTCAACACACTTCACAGCTTAACTAATTTAAACGTAAGTCTTAATTGAGTTAAGTGCCTTAACAAATTAATTAATGAATTCTTAATTCTAATGCGAAATTTGCAGTAGGCATTTCAAATAGTTTGCCTTGGCGCCGGGCGCATTCATGTACTTGGAGTTCCAATCGTGTTCGTTAATGTGTAGCACCTTGTAGCCCATCATTTCCAGATGCTTGATCTTTAAAGATTCCGGCCCGCGCAACGCTGTCAAATCATTCTCACAGAAGGAGTCCAGTTTGAGCAGCAGTATGGCCACTCTGGTAAGGAAATATCATATTTTTAGATATAGTTATATATATTTATATAGTGTGTGAGAGAGAGAGAGAGTGAAATCTTACTTAGTTATGCGATCCAACATTGTGGCCTCAACGGCTGGCGTTCGCATGGGTCGTTTGTCCTTATCGAAGTGTATCACAAAGTCAATTTGATAGCCGTAGGGTGTTGTGTGATTGCAGCGAAAATAGTTTTCATCCTTGAGCAGATTATGCAGCAAATGCTTCACATCTGCATTGAAAGCGCTCGGCACAAAGTGTTCTAAACGAAATTGAATCCTCGATCATTCCAATTGAGCTAAATATTTGATAGTCTTACTCTTGCTGAGCTGCGCCTCGACATAGTTCTGCTGGAACCAGGGCACATTTGTCTCGGGCAAATCCAGGCAAACGGTGCGATTCAGCTGCATCACACGATTCAACACCATGTCAGGATATGTGGCCTTGGAGTAACAGATCTGGATCTCATCCTCGATGCGCTGGATAAACTTCACGCAGAACACTCGATTGATTAGCTCCTCGGGTATGGCCTTGTAGAAGCAAAGCGCTAGGCATGATTGCACCAAGGATAAGCCGCTCATGTGTTCAAAGTCGCTGTGGAAGTGAGAAGACTGAGCTGATTTAATAGCACGACTAAGAGTTATCCTGTAAAGATTTGTCTTCAGTATGGAAGAGCTTTAATAGTATACATTAGTTATTCTTCTTATTATAAGAAGCTAACTATATGGACTTTTGGCTAAGTTAACACTAGCCTGGAAGATCCCAGGCTAAGAAGCCTAAAATCTCGTTCCGTTCAGATGGCTTTGGGTTCGGATCACTCGGACTATTCATCTATATATTAAATAACTTTCGAGTTTCCGGTGACTGATTGGTGTAACACAAATATGATAGACATATAGACATTCATCTGAAGCAATGTTACGAATAGAGCACACAGCTGCAAAATGCCTCTTTCATAATCATATTCAGTTTACAGGGTATATCTTATTATTACAATGACAAAAAATATATATATTTGAATGAGCAAATATAGCTGAGACTACGAATGCCAGCCTACTGCATATACCCCATTTATCAAATGCACTTTACAGGGTATACATTAAAGAAATCACAAATGTGATAGATAGAACAAACATTTGAGGTTGATGTGGCTGTTGCCACTACGAATAGTTTGATAAGGAGACTGCAATATACCCCTTATGTCATATATAGACTACAGGGTATATAGTATGATAGAAATCTTACATATCACAGACAGATTTCTTTGAAGACGTCACAGCTGGTACTACGAACACTTCAATATACAGACACAGCTGCAATATACCCATTTTGTCATATTTTTACTATAGAATATGTATAAAAAATAGCACCAAAAGTCACATTGGTATAGATATAATCGCAATAGTCTCCCTGCTATAAAACACAAACTAAGGCACAAAATCAATATACCCGCTTTAAACATACATACAACGGCTACAGGGCATACATGCAAGAAATCTTACATATAACAGACAAATTCGTTTGAAGTCGTGGCTGGCATTACGAATACCTCAATTTACAGACACAGCTGCAATATACCCCTTATGTGATATTTTAACTACAGGGTATATCTGAAATATAACACCAATATGACACGGTATATATAGAATTGCAATAGAATCTCCCTGCTATAAAACACAAACAAAGGCGCAGCATCAATATACCCGCTCTAAACACGCTACAGGGTATATCTGAAAAGAAATCAGCCTCTCTACGCACCGTATTAAGACCAAAGCAGCATAGTCCAGAGCCTCCAGCGATGCGGGCGTATAGCCCAGATTGTAGGCACAGGTGAGCACCTTCTCGACGGTGTCGCCCGTGATGTGCTCGTGCTGCTGTGCCACATAGTCGAACATGGACTCCAGCAGTTCGGGCACAAAGAAGTGCGAGGCATTGAAATTGTACGCCATCTCGCGCACCACGCGCGAGTTGAGATCGTGGCACTGCAACGTCTTATAGTGGGCCAGCGCCTGGTTGTACACCTGGGTGTTCTTCAGAGCTGTCAAGGATTGGGCGGAGGGTTAGCATATGGATGAGCATGGTTCACTGACTCACTCACTTTTGCGATGGCTGAGCGTGCGCACGAGTATGCTTAGGTCGCTGGCATTGAGCGGCTGCTCGTCGCTGCTGCTCAGATGTCGCTCGGCACAGGCAATCAGGATGCTGTCCATGGTGGCCAGTTGCATGGCCAGCAGATGTGGCACATGCTGGCGGAAGCGCAGCTCGCAAGCGATTTGCATGCCACGACTGAGCAGAAAACAATCCTTGATATCAAACTGTGGCGACATGGCCAACATTTTGCTCAGCAGGACATTGGGGAATTTCTTCCAGGCAAACGGCGTTTGGCCATAGCCCAGCACAAAGGCAGCCAAGCGGGCAAATTTGTTGGGTAATCTGCCAGCGACATCCTGTTCGATGGCCTCGATGCACAGGCGACTGAGCTTACGTTCCACTTCCTGATGCCGATACGTGCCGCCCAGATTGTTGTTGAAGTTCATGTAGCGCTGGCAATGGCGTAGGAAATTCAGGTGATTCAGGTCCTTGGCACAGGATGGCAGCTCAGCTGCCACCGCTGACCAATAGGCATCGCAGTGGCGCACATCCGCAATCTTCAAAGCGCGCAGCACACTGAAGAAGTGGCCACTGGCATTGGGCAGCTGCCAGGCGGCTTTGGAGTGCAGTAGTTGACGGAATTGCTCTATGTAAGTATCGCGTTGCTGCAGTGTGGCAAATGGTACGGCGCAGGCTAAGGCATCTGCCGTGGGCTCCTGCTGCAGCAGCGCAGCTGTTGCCTGCTTGAGTGGCGCCACCAGTATCGCCGGCTCCTGATGATGCAGAAATGTGCGACAAACGATCTTCAAGTCATTCGACTCGAGCGCGGGTACACAGCTGCCCAGGGTCAGCATCAATTGGCGTATCATCGCTGTATTCAAATGCGACCAGCTGGGCAGATTGAGCATGTGTAGCAATTTGAGTAGCGTCTTGGGCGTGGCACTGCTCAATGTTCCGGACTGCAGCAGCTGCAAGACGCGTTCCTTGAATCTGGTTAATAATTCGGCATCAATCAGTGGATGCAGCTGAAAGAGGCAGGTGGATAGCAGACGTACAGCCTGTTCACTTTGACAGTTGGTCACATGCTGCTCCAGATGTGGCATGAAATTGCGACAGACAAGCGGCGTAAAGAAATCCCGCTCCAAATTGATGGCCACCAGCAAACGCGACAGCGCCGGCAAAGCCACCAGCTCCTCTTTGTCCACAGCTAACTCTATCATTGCCAGAGCACGCATGAGTAGAAGCTCCAGCGTGTGTTCACTGTTGGGCACATGCATTTTGCGCAGATACAAATAGCAACAGCTCAGTTGATCCATATCCATGGACGCCACATGGCATGCCAGGATGGGTAGCAATTGCTGCTGCAGCTGGAGCGTTAGTGCTGCCTTCTCGCTGGCTGACAGCTGCTGATAGTGTGCCCAGAGCATAGAGATGCACTGCACGCGATGTGGCAACTCCAGTTGGCTTTGGCCAAACATCTCCAATAGCTCCTGTGGACTGCGTGCTGCACTCTGCAGACATAAGTGAAGTTCATCTTCGGAGTTGGTGGATATTTCACAGCCATCTAGCTCATCCGCCACCTGTTGCTCGTGATCACTGCTAAATGTTGCACGTTGCATGCTGTAGGCGTGTGCAAGGGGCAGCGATTGCTGCAGCTGCTGCTTTGATGTTGTTGTCCTCAGCTGTGTTGCTGCTCTGATAGGCGGCTTTGCGCCGATGTTTGCATGCCGGCGTAGCAGTTGAAGCTGTCGCATTTGCTGCATATATTGCAGGCATTTGCATGGCGAACGCGGCAGGCAGTTTAAATACATTTGAAAATTTGCTATTTTTATTCAGCAAAAATGTGTGTGTTAAATAATAAACAAATTGCGACTTGCAAAATGTGAGCGCGACGACCAACAGCCGTGCGGGCGCTGCCAACTTGTGTGGAATGTGTTGCAGCCCTGGTAATGCAACAGAAGTTTTTAAATGTGTGTGCCAAAATGAGTAAGCACACGGCATAAGCTTGAATGAACATGCAGAAAGAATGCAGCGGAACCAAAAGAACTACAGCAACGAGCTCGAAATAAACACACCGTTCTTGTTGGATTCGAATAGGAATCAATAAGATGCTTGCTCAAATGAACAAGTCTATAGGAAAAGAACTATTGAAAGAGAACATATTTATCAAGTTCGCAACTGTTTATGTTCACTACACAAACAGCTGATAATTTCAAAAATATTTTAGTAAACAAACGTAAGAATTCGGTTGCTATAATTAATACTAATTTGGATGACTTCAGAAATGTTGCAAAATCACGTGATTGTGCTGACATCGGGCTATGCCCATGAGGATGCAAATGATCCGAATGCGATGCGTGCCAATTGCAGCTGCACTCTAATCCGTTGCCGCGATGGCAACAATATCATCGTGGACACCATGACTGCATGGGATGGCGAGCATTTAAAATCTCTGCTAGCTGAACAGGGCTTGCAACCGAATGATATCAATGTGGTTGTCTGCACACATGGACATTCCGATCATATTGGCTGCAATTATCTATTTCAGCAAGCGCGCCTACATATCGTCGGCTCCACTGCATCCAAGCATGATCTTTACACTGAGTATGCCGGCGCCTTGGATGCGCACGGAGAGGTGCTCCTGGAGAAGACACCTGGGCATACGTTAAGCTGTGTTTCGGTTATAGTGCACAAAAGCCAATTGGACGGTAGCACTGTGGGCATATGCGGAGATCTGTTCGAGCGATGTCAGGATATCGATGATGCTCAGATATGGAAGGCGGCTGGCAGTGAGGATGAGAAACAACAGGCGGAGCAACGATATCGTATAGCGCAGTTATGTCAATATATTGTGCCCGGACATGGAAGCATATTCCAATTGGACGATGAAATGCGAAAGAAGCTGCAAAAGTGTTGAATGTCATGTGGAAGGAGTTTCTTAGGCCTTATTGATTTGATTACTTGATTCTGAGGAGCAAGCTGTGATATTAACATTATATAATGCCTTTTTTTGTGTATTTTATAGGCGCTTGTATGTATAATTCAAATTTCGTCTTGCACTCGTTTCGTTACAAGTTTTTTTGGTCTCAAATTTTTTACCGTTTAAGCGAAGCTATGTTTCATAAATCAATAAAGACATTGCCTATTTAAATGCGATACTGTTAGCAAAAACAAGGTTTGGCTACTGCTTCAAAATTTCTCGTTCAGTTGCAGCAACAACACAGTCGATATTAGCTGCTGCATCAAAAAAAAAAAAAAGACTACCACCAAAATATATATATATATTTATATATATCAATATATAAATATATATATAAAAAAAAAAAAAATATATATATAGCATTAGACGCCTGCCATCTCGAGACTGCAACAAAGATCATCTATCGAAGCAAGCCCCATCTATAATCGAATCTATCGATATCGGTAAACAGTTTCACTTTTTTTTCTCACCTTTCGCATTTCTCAAAATTCAATAATTAAAGAAAACCCAAATCAAATCGAAACAGAAAAAAACCGCTAAATACAACGATATCCGCCAAAACTGTATAGATATATATAAATATATATATATATAGGTATATATATATTTATATATATTTATATATATATATATATATATATATAGGGAGATAAAAAAAAGAGTAAAACCTAAATATGAGCCAGGCGTCATCGAGTGCATTTAATACACAACGTAATCGCTATTATAACCCCGTCTCCCGGATACAATCGTTGATACAAAATCTGGATGCTGAATTGATAACATTATGCAAGCAATGTTCGCTGCCAAAGAACCTATCGAATAGCAATAGCCAATACGATAATATCGCATCGCATCAATCGGGCAGCCAGCACAAGCATGCGAGTCTCAACAATATTTTGGCACAAACACGAGCTGCTCAAGTCACGAGTTCATCGGCTGGTCTACCGCCGGATGCGCACAAACGTCAATTGCGCAACACATATCGAACGCGTGTTATCGATGCCTATCGCAATCGTCGCATATTTACCGTTTACGGTAACTATCATACGGTGAGGCGAGCGCTAGTTAGACGTGGTTGGCTTGAGAAGCTACCAGCTGGTCGACATGCGAAACTGCAGAACATGTCGGAGGACTCACTGTTGGAGCATGCCAGACGTGGCAATGACTATGAAGCCGTTGTCATATCGAAAATGATCAATAATTTCCCATCGTTTTTCATCTGGCAGAGCAAGGCGCAACGTGATCTGTTTCCGGAGGTGAAGCCATTCCGCAATCGAGTGAGACGCAGTCAGTTTCTAGATTTCTCCACGAAAGTGGGTCTGGTCGGCTGTGCCGAGCAGGAGCGTTGGTTTCGCGAAGACGGCGTCTGTGGCATGAGCTATCCGCGTTTTTATCGCCTGGGCGCCAACAGTATGGAGGAGCGTGCCGCATTCATCGAAGATTATCATCAGACGCAGGCGCGCTGTTTGCTGCGCTTTATCAAGGAGCACCGTCCAGCCGATATGGTCGATCTTGAGAATGGCATTGTGTTGAGCATTACGATAGACTTCGCCTTGAACAAAGTGAAGACAATGATCAGGCAGAAGGAGCACTACTCTTTGGATGATGCGCGCATCAAGCTGCCAACACCCACTGAAATGATTGAGAATCAATCGTTTATGGTGCAGTCTTCCAAGGTGCTCCACTCCTTTGCCAAGTTCAAAATCAACGAGAAGGTCATGGCGGAGTATGCGCGCCTAGCTAGCCAATATCTTGATCAAATTGAATCGCTTCGACTCGACTATCGCTGGGATGGTTGCCGTAACTTATGGATTTTGAAACCTGGCTATCAATCGCGCGGTATTGGAATTGTCATACGCAGCTCCATGGACGACATCTTACAATGGACATCCAACAATCAAAATCGCAAATATATCGTGCAAAAGTATATTGGTGAGTGGGCATGGGATTGAGTGAATTAGGTTTGGGTTTAGATATCAAATTGGGTAAAAATTCTTTACTCCTTTATCGTTAGACCTTAGAGAAGTTAAATTAGCGCTTGAGCTGCTTTATAGAGCAAATTGTGGAAGCAAGTCTAATTCTTAGAGTTTAGGCTGGCTTATAGTATAAATATAGGTAGTAAGTCTGCTTCCTTTCTATAGAAGATATCCGCTTTTCTTTACTAAATTTTAATTATTCGTAGTCTTATTCCTTCCTTTAGTCAATGCTCCTGAAAGTATGCTGCGTTATCAGAGAAAATCTCTTTTCTAAACAAAATATAAATAACTATGTGGTATAAGCTATATGGGGCTTGTGCTGCTCATTACTTGATTTTATATATATAAAATGAGAATGTTCAATGTATAAAATTTATATGCTAATGTATGTAACAGTGAGAAGGGGACGTGGCCGACTCCATCTGTTAAATGTGTGCATAGTCTGCAATACAATGAGCTGAGTCGAACTAGCCATACCCGTCTGTTCGTCTATCTGTCCATTTCTCTGTCTTGTCAATTTTTTTATACTCATTCACGAAAGTGAATTGAGTATATTGGGTTTGTGCAATGTCCGTCTTGCTGTCCGTCCGTCTGTCCGTTTGACCGTCTGTCCGTATGAACGCAAACCAACAAATTTTGAACATATACTCGTGTATACCCTCGAATTATAAAGTGTCAAGATTTTTCCGATACGCCCACTAGGGGCGTGGCAAATCGGAAAATGCATTTTCCGGTATGTCAGAAAGCCTGTTAGTTGAAGTGCTAGAGAGTTGAAATTTGGATCGTATACTCGCGTTGACAACTCAAGATCAAAAAGATATGGCGGATATATATACGCCTATAGGAAGCGTTGCAGCCCGCAAAAGTTTACGCCAGACTGCAACGTTCTTACTTGTTTTTATCTGTCTGTCTATCTGTCTGTATATCTGTCTGTCTATCTCTCTGTCTATCTGTCTGTCTATCTATCTGTTTATCTGTCTGTCGATTTCACTGTATGTTTGTCTGTCTGCCCCTCTGTGTGAATCCTTCGATCTCGTCTGCTATTAAAACTTGAAATTTGATATATATATATATAATATTCCTATATTATTTCATTATTATCGATAAAAATCGATATTTTTAATTAATTTTTGATGCATAACTAACTAAGTGTTTAAACAAGTGACATCAAATCAGATGCCAAGGCTTATATAATGAGTATTTCACTATAAATACATCGTTTCCCATTTCATAATGCTACTAAGACTATGAAAATCTTTCTTATCTTAAGTAACTTTTTATTAAGTGTAGCCTTCAGGGCATCTACTAGTCGAGCATACCCGATTAAAGCACTCAGACTTGTTGCTGCTAGTTTTGCCACTAATCTATCATACTTATATAATATTGAGGAAAGTTTGGAATTTCCATGATTAGTATGATTATGCTTAATATTACTTAACTCAAGCCTAAACATTTTCCTTTTTCTTTCCTTATAGAACGTCCATATTTGATCTATCGCACCAAATTCGACATACGGCAGTATATGCTGCTTACAATCAGCGATACGCAGGTAACGATTTGGACATATCGCGATTGCTATTTGCGGTTCAGCTCCCAGGAGTTCACAATGGATGATCTACGCGAATCGATACACCTGACGAACAACTCAGTGCAGAAGCGCTACAAGAATAAAGTGAATCGCGATACGCGTTTGCCGAAGAACAATATGTGGTCGCTGGATCAATTCAAATGCCATTTGCGGCATGTTGGGGCACCGGATGGCACATGGCAAAAGATTTACAATGGCTTCAAACAGAATCTGGTTGCTGTCGTCTTAGCCAGCTTGGATGAAACGGAATTGGTGCCGAATGCATTTGAGTTATATGGCTGTGACTTTATGCTCGATGAACATTTTAATCCCATATTGATTGAGATTAATTCGACGCCAGACTTATCGGCCTCCACGGAGGTGACGGCTAGAATATGTCCATTGGCGCTAAAGGATTGCATACGCGTCGTCTTGGATGTGCCCCGGA
Organism: Drosophila leonis; assembly: GCA_035045365.1. NCBI lineage: Eukaryota > Metazoa > Arthropoda > Insecta > Diptera > Drosophilidae > Drosophila > Drosophila leonis. Next base: position 2,433,376 of record JAWNPC010000389.1, on the reverse strand, counting down.
ACTCCTTGGCCGCAACTGGTCTGTTCGAGCGTGCCTTTCAGGTCAATTACAATGTGAACAAGGAGATGGATGGGACGCGACCACTCGAGCTCAATGGCACCCAAATGAAACTGTTTGATGCGCTGCCGAAGCTACGAAATAGTCCAAGGACACGATTGCTGCGCAAAATCCTGAACAATGTCCGAGCAACGACAAGTCACAAATTTGGCAAGGACAAACACAAAAGTGTAGTGCAAACACCAGCCAAAGTGATTGTGGGCAAAGTGGGCACCAAAGTAAGACATCAAAATTACAATATCTATATAATTATGCTCGTTCACTAAGTGAAAAGAGTGTATTGGCTTTGTGCAATGCACGGCTTGCTGTCCGTCCGTCCGTTTGTCCGTATGAACGCATACCATTTTGATGTTAAGCTAGAGACTTGCAATTTGGAATATATACTCATTGTTACTCACTGTCTTATAAAGTGTTGAGGACCTCTCATTACGCCCACTAGGGGCGTGGCAAATCGGATAATAATTTATCTGGTATAAGAGAAATGCTATTATTTAAGTTACTAAAGAGTTGAAATTTGGAGTATATACTCGTATAAATAATCCAAGAACCAAAAATTATATTTGATATATCTACGCCCATTGCGGGCGTGGCAAATTGTATAAAACTGCATCTTCCACAGTTTTAGAGCTAGAAATTTAATGACTATATTACTGTTGAGCTTCTCCATTGATTTATAAAAAATGATATGCCTTTTGCGGTCGTGGCAAGTCGGAAAAACTATATCTTCCGAAGTTTCATAGTTCAGTTACAGTTAGATTTATCAACTATGATTTAGCTGCTTTTGAACCGTGAACGTGTATTATGCAGTCGGCAATGCCCGACGGCGGCATTCCTTGTTTCTTGTTTCATCTATATACATTTTTCATATTTCCCTTAGAAACTGTCTCAAGCAAGCTCAAAGATGCTCACTGCAAGTGCTAAGGTAGCATTGAATTCGAAAGCGCGTGAAAATTTGGCATTACAATATACCGCACCCAAATGAGAAACGAGAAAGTCTGGTACGTCTATGCATAGATCTACTTTTTGATATAGTTACTAACCTATATATGTGCATATATATATGTAAATATATATATATGTGTGTATCCCAGAATAGAGCACCATTGAAAATGTCCATAGCCACGCCAAGCTTAACTTTGCTGCAATCCCCAAATCCTATTCGAGCTGCTAACAATTGACAAATACAACAATAACTTATATAACAATTTATTGAACTGCTTTGAGATATATTGTATATGAATATAATCCTCTAGGTCATTTAAAGTCGCCACTAGCTGATAATCGAATTCTTTTTTCCAACAAGTAATAATAAAAGAAAGAGTTAACAATTTTCATAATACAAATAATATACAATAAATCTAGTCTCTATGTTAAGTAATATTATTATTATAAATATTATATTATTATAAAGAAAATCAATTAACAACCTCCTCACTATTGAAAACGTAAATCCAAATGGGGAATTCGATTTGAAGAAGCTAACCAATTTTTTTTTATAGATATTTTTAAAATATTTAATGAATATATATTTTTTTTTAATTTTAAAAGCTTTTTTTACAATTTTTATGGTATTTTTGGGGGAATTCGATTTGAAGAAACTAATCAAATTTTGTTTATAGATTTTTTATAATATTTGTTGATTATATTTTTTAAAAAAATGTAAAAGCTTTGACAATTTGTATGGTATTTTGGGGGGATTCGATTTGAAGAAGCTAACCAAATTTTTGTACAGATATTTTTAAATATATAAATATTTTTTGAATATATTTTTAAAAATTTTTTAAAAGCTTTGTCAATTTTTATGGTATTTTTCTACTATTTACTTCTTTAAAAAAATCTCAAAATTTTAGTTCAATTTTCATTTTTTTTTAAAACAATTTGAAGATTTTTAATTATGTATTCTATAATAATTCAGGAACTTCTTTTTAAGAGCTTTGTTAGCTGGGAAAGTGTTGGAAAGTTGGCTTAAGTGTTTAAACTTTGAACTTAAATTGAGTATTGAAGCATAACAAATTTTGAGTATATTTTTTACTCATAATAATTCGAGGTAATTTTTTTTCTAAGAGTTTTTATATGGGCAAATTTCGATATTTTAAAAATGTTTTTATATAAAAAAGTTAAGGAACTGGTAAAATATTTTCTAGATGTCTACAGATCTTGTCAATGGGATAAGATAGGAGCTTAAATTGCATTTAAATTAAATTGGAAATTAAGGCCAAATAAACAAAAAAAATTGTTTTAAAAATGTGAAAGCAAAATTTCAGTTTCAAGAGTTTTTGGATTTTGGAAGTTTCAGTAGTTATATATGGCAAATATTGGTCTTTAGGAATTTTAAAACATTTTATATTATATTTTATTTTATTATCTTATAAATACAAAAAGTTTGAAAATTCCTAAGCAAGCAAATCAAAATTTATAATGAAAGTTAATTATAATTCAAACACAAATTATTTATTTTTAAAATAGAAAATTTGATTTAAATATAATTTCAATGCAAAAATGTTAATTTGTTTTTAGTAAACAGCAAATATTTGTTTGATAGTTTAACTAGAAACCCAACATTTTTTTTGAACAAAAATTCAAAATATAATTAAAATATAATTCCAATATAAATGCTTTTCAGACCTTTTTAGACTACTTAGATATTAGTTAAAGTCTCTAATATATAATCCAAATATTTATGGAAATGGAATTTTTAGTTCAAAATATTTTGCTGCTGATGCAAAATGAAATTCCCAAGGTATTTGGATAAACGTTTTCATACACAATGGTTCAGTGGGTGGGTGAAAATGATGTTGGTGGTGGAGATGGTGGTGGTGGATGGTTCAACAAGTGGGCAGCACTGGCACCGTCAATTTGTTGGCCAGTGCAACGTTGCGTGGACTGATGGGTGGCGTGGACTGGGACTGGGATTGGGATTGAGTGAGTTGCAGCTGCAGCTGCTCGCTGGAGGCCTGCTTCATGGCGGTCACAATGGGCTCGCCGCGATGCAGAGCCTGCACCGAGATGCTAATGGGCAGCCGTGGTCCATACGAACGGCGACCAAAGGTGCGTCCGATGGCATGCAAGCTGGCCGCACTTTCAATTTCTGATTTGGTGCGAGCGAAGCGACGCGAGCAATTGCTCTCCAGCAAATTGGGAGCTGCTCTCAATCTGGAGCAGCTCGTGGCAGTGTAGGTGTTACAGGTGTTGTTGCTGCTGTTGCCATTGTTGTTGTTGTTTATGTTGCGCAAACTGCGCCACTTGCGCTCGCCCATGACTGGAGCTGTGGCCGGCGCACTGATGGGCTCCTGTTTCTCGAGCAGATTATCGGCAGCCTGATTGGCATAGTTTTTGATGAGTATCTTAAACTTCTTATCCGTCACCTCCACCTGCTGATTGACGAAGCGTGGCCCACAGCTGCGCTGACGCTTCGGCGGCAAAGCGGTGCTAGCAGCTGCCTCTGCGCCCACACCAGCGCCCATGGTGCCATTGCGCTTGTGGGTGACGCTAAGCAGCTGTGTAATGGAGCGACCCGCTTGCTTGAGCAAATACGGACAGGGTGTACCAATGCCAACTGCTGCAGTTGCTGGCGTTGTTGCTGTCGCTACTGATGCTGTTATTGTTGTTGTGGATTTGAGTGTCGTGGCATTGGAATTGGTCGCTGGCTGAGTGCTGCTAATGCTGCTGCGACTGCTGCTCAAGGGCTCCACCATATACTTTTCCATGTACTCCGTGGCATTGAAGGTGGGCATGGCACGATGGATGCGCGATATTGTGGCAGCGGGCACAATGGCGGATCGTTGGCGAAAGACGCTGCTGGTGGCCAAGCTGCGCTCTTTGCGCTGCTGTTGATAGTAGTAGTGGCCATGGCCATGGTTCACCTTATGCAGCAGCTGTTTGCCCTTGACGAAGAGATTCAGGCCCATGTAGGCGGGCGTGGGCGGCACCACCTGACGATAGGCGAGCTCAAAGTTGCCCATATCCGACTTTGGATCCAAGCGGCGATCGATAACAACTGGAAGAATAGAAGATATAGAAGAACGACCTTAGTCTTCAGTCTGATAGTCTTTCAGTCTTGAGAGTCTCTGTCTTCATTCTTCAGTCTGTCAGTCTGTCAGTCTGTCAGTCTGTCAGTCTGTCAGTCTGTCAGTCTCAGTCTCAGTCTCAGTCTCAGTCTCAGTCTCAGTCTCAAACTCACCCTTGACCACATCCTCCAGGCACTTGGGACACATGCGAGCTGTCACGCTGGTTGTCGCTCCAAGATCTGGACTCGAATTGATTTCTATAAGCCAGGGATAGAAATTCTCGCATATCATAAAATCGGCGCCAAATAGCTCGAAAGTATTGGGCCTGCGATCCATGTTCTCCTGCGATGCCAACATGGTGCCCACTATGGCCTTACGCATGCCCGGATATATACGGTCTAGCCACATGTTCGATTTGCCGATCTGCCTGAGGTAGGCCTGAAAGGAATAACAATCCCACATGTTCTCGCTGGGCAATCGCTTGTCCCGCTTGCCATTCGTATACTTCTTCTGTATCGCATAGTTCGTGAGATGCACCGACTCGTGATGATTGCTCAAGCTGTATTCCTGCGAACTGAAACGCAGATAACTCTCCCGATAGAACCACACCACCAGGGGCTGAGTGTTGGTTATCAGAAACCATTGGCGTATATCGAACTTGGTTTGGAAGACTATAAGAGGTCGTTCTTAAAGAAGAGATGTTTGAAGATTTACAAAATTTATTAGGTAGAAAGTTGCACAACGATTCATTTGCTGAGAGTGTGTATATATTCTTAAAGACAATTCTCGGGTCTAGAAAAGCCGATTATCTCCATATGAATTGCAAATGAATTTTAAGGACTATAACATAAGATGTTCGAAAGGATTGTAAAGGAGTTCTTAAGGTTCTTAAACTGCTTAGGATGTTTCATAAGTTTTCAAGTAGATTTTGCTTCGATGATGGGAATATAGATTCAGAAAGTTTCTTTTATTAAATTGTATAGATAGATATGCATAGGGATCAAGATATTTTAAAAGCTTCTTGGGTATAAAACCTCAGACTGATTTCTTGATCGATAGAGCAAATAAAAGGACTAGTCTGACTAGTCATTATATCATAATATTTCTTTGCAGCTGGAGTAGTCTTTCTAAAAGATTTTCCATACCTATTTTTTTTAAAGATTTTTTATATGTGCAAATTTTGATAATTTAAAAATGTTATATTATGATGTAAAAGAATCAAAAAGATTGCCTAGATGATAACATACAGAAAGGAGACTTCCTAAGTATGACCTTCTCAATATGTATTTTTTCCATATTTGTCTCTTAAGTAGCTAAAGTCTAGACCTGTCAAATATGCTTACTTTCCTTGTTCTTCTGCCGTTGCCACATCAAGCGCTGTCTGTCCTTCAACCTGTTGCTTCTATTCCTCATTTTATTGACAACCAAAACACATAAAGCAAATTTCCAATACCAATCCAGAAACTACCACAACAACAACTGCTAGTAGCTGCGCTTTTAGGCCAACATTTTTATGTTGCATATATGTCTATAGCTCTATATGTACATACATACATATATATATAGATATATGTGTATATATACAGATATATATTTGTGTGTGCGAAGCATGTGCGTGCAATGCAGTCATGGGTAGAAAACTTGCTACGTTTACGCCCAACTGTTAAGGCATCAAAGGCAACAACAACAACAGCAACAACAATGTCAGCGGCCTGATTTTTGACCCACTTTGTGACTATGTTTGTTTATAGCATTGTTTTTATTCCAGAGCAGGAACTTATTTGCAAGTATGTTAAGAGTATATATTTTTTTTTGACGAACTTTAAATACAATCTATGAAATGAGCCGTCAAATGGAGCTGAATTTGGATATACCCTGTGCTCAAAAGTGAGCAAAAATAGGGCATCTCTGACTAACTCAAAAATATTTAGAGACTTTAGTAATAAAAATTTAGAATATAGAAACATTTTCGTTATAAATGCAGGGTATCTCATAGTTTAGCCATGCTTAACTATTGCAATTTAGATTTAATTTTCATTCCAAAAATATTATATAAATATTTAAAGTTGTTCAATGCAGCAAGTACTTAACTTGTTGACTGTTTAGGTGCTAGTACAGGGTATCTACTAGTCAAGCATTGTACAAAATTGAACATGTAAATTATTTCATATTGAAATTAATTATGTGGAGCAGTTAAACTTTCATATTTGTCGATAGAAAAAGATTACATTTTGTACAGGGTATCTGTAGGTCGACCAATTAAATGTTGGCTTCTCTATAATGCTGTTTTTTAAGCCTAGGAAGAAAATTTTTACGTTTAAATAATTTTTCATACTTTCACCATTTAATATATATAGGATATCTTTTAGTCGGATATTTGAGAAATTAACTCGCCACACTTCAGTTAGTTCAATATTTGATAAATCTTTTGTTACAGTTCCCAAAGTCTTTTGAATGCTATCTCCTTCACTTCGTTATCTAAATATCCATATTTACACAGTTTGTACAGGGTATCTTCAAGTTGTTATTATTTTATAAATCTTTTTTTATACTTCTGTAAGTATTTTGATTTATGTTTTGCTTCTCCAGCTAGAGTTAGTCAAATCACAGCTCTCAAAAAGTCTTTACAGGGTATCTGTCAGTTGTATATTTGAGTTTCTATAATTTTTCACAGATTTTTAAGTGTTGGCTGCGCTTTAAGGTCTTTAAATAATGTGTACAGGGTATCTAACTGCAGATGATCAAAAATAATCTCTCTATGCACTCATTATAGGGTATTCTTTTTTAGTATATTTAAGTTTACCTCACTTCTTAGAGTGTTTCAAGTGCTTCAATAGTCTTTACAGGGTATGTGTTAGTTAAATATTTGAGAAATGGTTTTTCACACTCTCGCAAGATATCAAACACAACTCTACAGGGTATCCTTTAGTAGTAGCACATTTGAGAAGTAATTTCTCTTACTTCTCCTCCATCTCTGCGTCCTTCTGCTCCTCCACTTACCTATGTACTTCTGCACGACATAACGACTCTTGGATGCTATCGATGGATTCACGACGCCCAAGATTTTCTTCAGATTATCCATGAGGAGTATGCCACGCCCCCGACACTTATTGGCCGGCTTGACAATCCACAAGTTCTGATAGCCATCCAGGCTGTACTGGGGCCAGTGCACCTTCATCTTCTCGACCAGCGTAACACAGCTCTTGACCATGTGCTCGAGCGTGCGCTGGCCATCATGCTGGATGCGTGCATCCTCGTTGACCAGCTGCTGGTGCTGATAGAGAAAGGCGTCCCAGTCGTGCTCCCAGATCTTGGGTGGATCCTCATAGTCGATATCATTGTGCTGGCAGCTATCGATGTAGTCCACCAGCCGTTTGTAGGCGAAGTCTATGGAGGAATAGGGTATCTTGCCGCTGGGCGAGAATACCGAATCGGAGCCCTGTTTGTGATACTTGCACAGCATGGCACGCAAATAGGCGACGCAGGCCGTCAGCTTGAAGTTGTCGACAAACTCGCCCAGCTCCTCGGGACTCCAGACATTGTAGCAACGCGGAAAGTACATCTCAGCCATGCCCTCCTCGAAGAACCAATGGAAGTCTCTCAGCTGACTGCACAAGCCCTCCTTCGAGGTGAACGGAGCACGATGGAATTTGTTGATGGTCATGCCCGGATTCTTGGCCTGGTCAATGTAATCACATTTCTCCTTACGATTCGTCCACAGGAAATCCACGGGCATATGCTCCAGAAATCTGGACATTATATTCCGTTCACATTTCAGAACATATTGACGCCGCGTCTCGCCCGCCTTGCGCTTGGGCAGGCGCTGCGTCAGATCCTCATAGGTCATCTGACCCATGGGCAGCACCTTGCGATGCACATCCAACTTCTCGACCCAGCCCCGGGCGAGCAGAGCATTGCGCACCGAATGAAAGCAGCCGCGAATGGTGAAAATCTTATTTTGCTTCGCTGCCTCCTGAGCCTTGCGTCGCAGCTCGTTCATGCGATCCGTTGTTATCCAGGCGCGACGTGCTATATAATTAGTGGGTGCACCTTGTAGTTTGCAGTTCTCCTTGTTGTTGCTGTTGCTGGTATTGCTGTTGTTGTTGTTGTCGGGCTTCTCAATTGCCTTGGGCGGCGTGGGTGCTGGCGTTGCAGCGGGCGCTGCTGGCGTCAACTCTATGCTGGGCACTGTGAGCGCTGTGGGCGTCGCTGTGGATATGGCTAGAGCTAGCCTATTGCACAACGTGGCACTGGAGCATTTATTATTGCGCTGCTCCTGGCCAGCGCCAGCTTCGACAACGGCAACGCCCGCATGTGGCTCACTGCTCGGACGCGTTTGCTTCTGCAGCAACTCGTGCATAGCCAACGACTAACGAATTCCTTGGAAAAAACAAAATCAAAGTGAACGCAACGCGAATCAGTGACTGACTAACTGACAGCAAAAAAACTGTTTGAGACTGGGCCACTGGGTAAATGCTGTCTCTTTCTCTCTCTCTCTCGCTCTCTCGTTCTGTTTGTCTGTTAATTTTGGGCGGTGCGGGACGGGGCGTGGCGGTGACTGCCTGGCAACCATGTTGAAGCCAGTTGAGTTCATATTTTCAGTTTCGGCTCAAACGACTCTATTAATAGACTGCAAGCGAGCCAAGGAGTTGCTGCCAGCTGCTCTTACAATACATGAGAGGGTGTAAGTGTTGGAGAAGGAGGTGGAGCAGGAGCAGGAGGAGGTGAGGCAGAGGAAGCACACTGAAGAAGTTGGAAAGGCGTCTTAGCATAAGAGTGCTCAGTAGAGTTGGCATTGGGTTAGGTCGACTGCGGCGAAAGGTTTGCTTCAATGACTGAACCTTGGTCAATCAAATATAAATTGAGGGAAGTTGAAGTAAAACTTTAATAAATATATATGAAATATAAGTTGTATATATAAATATGAAAAATATATATATTGTATGCATATCTAAGAAATTTAATAAAATATAATAAGAAATTTTGCTTGAAATTATAGCTTGAATCTAAATAAAACTTGATTGATAAAATGTTGAATGAGGCTTATAAATGTATACAAAATATATTAATAAATAAACTTATATTTTTAATAAATATATAAATAAATAAACTTATTTTTTTTATTAAATTCTTAAATAAATAAAATTATATTTAAAAAAATATATATATTTATAAATAAAATTATTTTTTTTTTTTAAATATAATGATAAATCAACTTACCATATATTTTTAAAAAATACATTTTGTTTATAATTAAATAAAAAAAATATATTTTGCTTTTGAGTCTGTTAAAAAAAAACAAAATATATCAATAATTACATAATAATTATTAAAATTATTAATTATTATATAATAATATTAATAATTATTATATGCCACATTTAAATTTTTCTTTTCAATCAATTTTCCCTTACTCAAAACTCTGAAAGGTTTTTAATTATTTTGAATAACTTAAAACAATATTTCATTATTTTTTTGTAATTAAAAATAATATACAAAAAATTCAAGTTTATTAATTTTTGATTGTTTTAGTTATATAAAAAAAATTAAAATAAAAAAAATATTAGAAAATTGTATACAAAATTAAAACACAGGGTATAAATAGTTGAGTTTTCGGCAAAAAGGAATTCAATCAGCAACAATAATTTTGGAGGGCGTCTAAACTGTTAAATTAAGGCAAATTTATGACACGAAAAGCAGCAAAATCTAATCAGATGATAATTGATAAATTTCAATCACTACAAATTAGTTATAAAAATTCTATCAATTATATATATTATTAACTATTATCTATAACTTATTGAGAAGTTTTACAACTGATTTTTAGCAGGATTACCCTATGCTAACTACTCTTTGAAGCACAACTACATAATACACTAGCTTTTGCTCAGGGATTCCTAAAGCAGGCAAAGCTAACAAATACACTTAGGTTGGCTGAAATTTTAAATTAAACTTAAGAATTTTTAAAGCTTAAAAGGGTATACTATACTACACTGGATCTAATATATATATAATAATATAAATGTAAATATATTAATAATATGTATATTTACAATATATATTAAAAATATATATATAATTATAAAAAAAAGGATTTCTTCTTAAGTATTAAAAACATATATTCTTAGAAAACTTAAACATATTTGGTATATGAAGACTATAGAAGAATTTTCCTTAAATGCATATAAAAAAGATAAGTTCCTCTAAAGTATCTGCTCTTTATAGTCCTCTAACAAGCTCAAAGATTCTCCCGCTTAACTAGAAATAAAAGGCATATACAAAGTCCAGATTCTCATTTTAACTACAAATAAGAGAATTCAATTTCACTTAGGGATCTTCTTTGTGAAGTTGTCTTTTCAAGTAAGGCTTCTCGCTCTAACTTACATTTGGCAATCATATAAAACAATTTAGATTTTGGCCTTAGCTAAAAATAGAAACCATATGCAAAAGTTGGCTAAAATAATCTCTTCTTGGCTAGCAAATAGAAAAAAAAGAAAAGAAACATTGTTGCTGTTGTATTCTATATGCTTGTAGCTGTTGTTAGTTGTTTGGTATTGGTGTTGGGTTGTTGGGTGCTGGGGTGTTGGGTGCTGGGGTGTTGTCGTCACAGCGCCTGGCTTTTGGCTTTGGTGACGACGTCAACGCCGTTGCTGTCGTCAGACGCGGCTCATATGAATGCTCGACCGAGCGTGCGAATCGCGAACCGGAAATGACAAGGATATATATATATATGTGTGTGTGTGTGTATATATATATATACTTGTGTGTGTGTGTGTGATCCTTGTCTATTTTTGCAATTTGTACAATGGCAGCCTTTTCAATTATTTGCAAAATAATCAAGTTAACTGTTACCGCAAGTAAGTCGAATGGTGTAATCTGAGGGCTGGCAGGGGGCATAGGTTAGAGACAGGTTTTACGTCAGTCGATTATGTTTGCGTGTGGGTGGGTGGGTTTGGTGGTTTGGCGGTTTGGTGTGTCTTACCTGTTCTCTGACGTTGTCTTTTTTAAATGCTAGTTGGGGCTTTGTGTATTTGGTTCAAGGACATCTTCAGCCGCAAAACTTAATTTGCGGCCGGGTTGCGACTTGCTCTATGCTAAGGTGGCAACTTTGGTTGCTTCGACATGGTGCACGTGGCAACACCTGCTAGCTACCTACACACACACACACACACACGTCGCTGTGTGCCGCTTCTCATGTCCTTGCGTGTTGTTGAAGTTTTCTTTTTTGCTTTGCAAATCTTTTGTTTATATTGTCTTGCAAACATAGCCTCGGTATTTAGCTTTGTAGAGCGGGAGACACAATGCTTGTTGTTAGTGGAAAGGTAATTAATTTCGCTTCAATCGCTGAGGTAATAAAATCAGCTTAAAAATAGTTTTGCGGCAGGTTTATCGCTGCTTGCTAAGCTAACTATATCAAGTTAACTCCAACTTAACCCACCCAGTTAAGGCGGATTTGGTTTAAAAGTTTCTGATTGGGGTCACGGATGTTTACAATTAATGATATACAGAGAGAGAAAGAGAGGGAGAAAGAGAGAGAGAGAGAGAGAGAGAGAGAGAGAGAGAGAGAGAGAGAGAGAGAGTGGCGGGGTATGAAAGTGTTGTTTACTGGAGTAGGACAATAATTTATATTAAAAAAGTTAACAACTTTTAATTGAGCGAATTTGTAGGACAATTTTAAATAGAGTCTTATGTATGTCAAAAAAATAAAACGAAAATCTTGATGAAATATTTTTATACATATTTATTAAATATAAATTTCCAATTAATAAATGACTTCATGAAATTAATGTTGATATTTTGAAGTCATTAAATATTTTTGTAGTTTTTCAGTTAAAAATATAAATATATTCTACTTATTTTGTTTATTTAGTCTTATCAACTAGGCATAAAAATTTAAATCTAAAAATTAATATTCAAAAAATATTTTTTAAATTAACAAAATTACGGTAAAGATTTTAAGAAACAAGTAAGAAAATTCCAGTCGATAGTGTCCCACTAAGAAATACCCTAAGCCCTATGTACAGTTACTATTCCAATCATTCTACATTGGAAATCTCTAGGTTTTATGGCATTCAAGCTACGCTTAAACAATTAAATCAAATTATCAATTATCGATTGCATTTTTACAATTTTTTTTTATGATAATGAATATAATAATATAATTCAGATATTAGAAGTATAATATTTAAATTTATAATATATACCCAAACCATATTCACTAACAAAAAACTTCATTATAAAACCCATTTAAGTTATTTATTGATAGGCGCCTAAAAACCCGCGCTGAACTAAAATCCTGCCCTGTGTTAAAATGCAAAACTTACGCACAATGCATTGAACCCAAAGCGCAAAATAACTTTGCATTAACAAAAAGCTTTCGAGCAACAACAGCAAAGCTTTTGGGCTTCAACATTGAAATTATCTGTTAAACAACATGACAAAGCAAAAGACTGAGAGGGCGAGCAAGGCCCGTGTGTGTGTGTGTGTGTGTTCGGCACAGGCCGAACGAAATATTTACGAATGCCGAATATCCATGCGCACGAGCGCTAAAACGAACGAAGCATTCAAACCGAACCGAGTCGAGCCGAGCGCGACGTATGCAACAAATTTATAAAAATTCGCTGTGCTTGGAAACTGTGAAAACATTCATAACGGTAAACTCCAGGCGCGTGGACGTGTGTATGTTATTTCGATATTCCGTCTTTAGCGCTCTATCTCTCTGTCACGTCTTTTCGCTGCTTCTGTGTGTTTTGCGTATTATTTCAGTGAGTGCCGCGTCTCGTGCCCGCACACAGCTCACAGCTCACAGCTCACTACTTACTGCACTTAAACAACAACAAACAAAAAAGCAAAAACAAAACAAAAATTTCCTTCATCTATTTGCGATTTTGTTGCCGCGTTTTTCAATTTCTACCTTGGACGCTGGAAGCAAACAAATTGTCAATTTTACAAGTGCAATAAAAAAGAAATAAAATAAAAATTGAAATTTACACAAATTTACACCTTTTGCAATGTGACTTTATAAATTGTGTGTGTGACACGCCCACCCGCCCAAGTCGACCGATTGTACTTTGTTGTGTTGCCATTCAAAAATATCGCTAACATAAAAATACAAAATTAAAAAAACTTTTCAACAAGTTTTCCAAGGAGTTTTGGCTTGCCACAACAACAAAAGTTGAAAATAATTGAAATATCTATCCAAAGTGGGTTTACAAATCGAATTTGGATTAGCGCAAGCGACGAGCAGCTGCTGCAAAGATCACGAAATGGGAACTATTGGTAAGTGAAGTTTGTTCAACAATTACATATATTTATCAATATTTATTTCTTAGTTATTTATTAAAAATTTAACATATTTTATTATATAAACAATGGACATGGAGAAACATTGGGGAGATTGGAATTATTGGCATAAGATTACAATTCTTTTGGTATATTTAAAAATTGAATATTTTTTTTTAAATTAGTATTCAAAGATTTTCCAACTTTTGTACGGCAAATATTTTTGTTTTTGTTAGAAATCTCAGAGAGCGTAAAAGGCAAAAGAAGAATGCTGATGAAAACTTAAATGTTTTTTTTTTTTTAAACACAAATAGCAAATTTTAAAAAATTTTAAAAATTTTAATTTTTTTTGTTTTATTATAAAATTAATTTAAAAAATATTATGCGCAAAGTATAGTCTTTTATGTAAAGGAAACCATATGTTTAGATTCTTAATAATGAACTGAATTTGATATTTTAACTATGAAAATAACTTAAAAGTGTTGAAAATACAAATAGAATTGTTTGTGTAGTGAAAATCATTTTTTTTAATTTATAAATTTTAATTTTTAACTAAAGTTTGAATTAAAATTTTCTAATTTTAGTATCATTAGTAAAGTTAGAAAATTTTAAATATAATTCAAACTTCAGTTAAAAATTTAAATTTATAAATTGAAAAAGGAAAATGTGTAGTAAAAAACACATAAACAATTCTTTTTTGTAACTTCAAAATGTTTAATTTATATGATTTTCTTATAAAGAAAAAAACAATCTGAAAAACATTTTAAAATTAAAAAAATGGATTTAGGAGAATTGAAAAACATTTTTCAACTTTTCAAATATTAGCTATGCAATTACTTTGAAATTTATTTTTAAAAAGCAAACATTCGTTTGCTTAAATTATATAAAAATTCTGAAATTTAAATAAATTATTTTAATATAAGTTTGAAATTTTAGAATGTAAATAATGGTTTTTCGAGAATCAAATTTTCATATCAGCTGTAGAATTTAATAGTTTTCTTGATCTATTTTAACTGGTTAAATTTTGAATAGCATAATTAAAAAAAATATCACCGAACAGAAAGAAAGAAAGCAGAAGCAGCTCATGAATTTGTTGTAACTGTATATCTTATCTTTATCCATTTAATATATATATTAATCCACAATACAATAAAATCCGCTTGGTATAGTTTTTCAATTAAAATTAGAATGTTTTACACTGGCCGCCCCGCGTTGCTTAATCCCCTTTGGACTTGATCCTGTTGCTACCTGTTTTTTTGCCCCTTTTGATTTCTGATGAGCTGAAATTCAATCTGTGTTATTCAATCCCGCCATAAGACCGAATAATGCTTTATAAATAGATCCAATTGAAGCCGCTTAACAATATACGTCGAATAGCTGCGAGCAGAGATTCCCTTTTTTTCGTGTTTGCTTTTGCCCTTTTTTGCTTTCAATTAATATGATATGAGGGCGTTGGCCAACAATGGGTGTTGCCATATCCTGTTGTGTGTTGTGCTTGCTTTTCAATTATCCTAGCTGGGAGCGTGCTAAAAATAAACTCAGCACGCACAGCAACAACAGAAGCAGCAGCAACAACAATAATTTTGCGCTTTTCCACACTTGCAAAGTGAAGAAAATGTCAAACGACGTCATTATGATAAACATGGTCTAGAGCTTCGGGCCACGTTAATACCAGCGAAAATGCTGCTTATCCAAATATATGAAAGATAAATAAGCCCAGTGAAAAGTGGAAAAAAACAACGAAAAATATATATAATATATATAGTCGGTGCCCTAAGTTCTAATCGAATGACGCACGCGACGCCACTGATTTCTATGCTATAGTTAAAAATATATCCCATAGAGACGCTATGCATATACTTTACATATCTCTCTATCTGTGTGTGTGTGTGTGTGTGTGTATGTGTGTGTGTGTGTGTGTGTGGGCGGGCGTGATTGTGTGTGTTTTTGTCCAACGTGTTATCCTTGAACGGCAGCAGTGTCCTCTCGTCCACCTCAAACGGCCATGTTTCAGATACAAATGCGCTCTGATTGCGGCGTGGGCGGTAGGGGCGTGGCCGGCAGCCACTTGGCTCAATGGGTTCGTTGTGCCATTGTTGACGAAGGAGTGGCTGTGTGGGCAGTAGGTACAAGTGCTCAGTTTGTCCTCTTCTTCTTTTTCATCTGAATGCTGCTACTTTGTATGCCATTTGTTGTGCGTGTCTCTGCAATTGTCTTTGTATGTGTGTGTGTGTGTGTGTGTGTGTGTGTGTGTGTGTGCGTGTATATATTTGCTCCTATTAGACACGCTTGATATGCTGCTCAATGCTGTTGCTGGTTTGCCTGCTCAGCAGCCTCGGTTTACCAGCTGAATTTCTTGTTGCCGTCAGCTAAAAGTTCAGAGTTGAATGTGACCATCGATTCTGCACCAAAAAAAGGACATTGTTTTAAACAAACAGTGTTTTAAACAACATTTCATCAGCTGCAAATGTCAAAGAGTACAAAAGAAAATCCATAAATACCCTGGGGTATGCTCTTTTAATTCACTTTGCTTGGCTAAACACGGATTAAATTGTTATTTGTTTTTTATTTCTTTGAAATATACATTTATATAAATTATTCCAATAATTTTATTCAATTATTTATTATTTAAAAATATTAAAATTAAAATTTATAATATGTAAAATATATAATATTTTTTTTATTTAAAAAATTAATAATTTGTTGTATAGAAAATAAAAAGGTTTAAATTTCTTTGCTGAAGATTTTCAAAATATGAATTTTGTATTTTGTATTCTCTGCCATGCGTTCGTCACGAGCCAAGCACTTTCTTGGGCTTGATATATTCGGCTTTACTCTAGGAACTACTGAGAACTCTGCCAGAATGTAAAAAGAATATGTAAACAGCCATACAACAGAATTGTACAGAGTTGCATAAGAAAGCGTAGGATTTCATGATGAAGTCATAGGAACTTGGTGTATTCATGGAACACATGCAGTCTTCACTCCTGTTTGATGCTTTTACATTTGACATTTGCGATTTATGCACATATTTAAATATAATTATGAGGCAATTTACTTTCATTATAAAGCAATTTATATTAATTGAATAGATGAAGCGTAAATTATCAGATGACCTTCAGGAATTCGCTCGAACACCCACATTTCGTGGTAATTATGCGTCGTAGCCAGAATCAACATGTTTACACTTGACATTTGGCCAGAAAGTTCATAGGGAAATCGTTGTTGGCGACAGCAAACGAAATTATAAGCCACAAAAAATAAAAATTAATGTGAATTGCTCTGTAATGAGAGACGAACAATATTGACAGACTGAGGAAAGATGTATTTCGGGAGTGGGGAAATGTCAGGGGAGGTCGGTCCCTGCGCGTATACTAAGTACAGTTAAATACATGAACAATTATTGTGGAACATTGAGAGCTTTTAATAACATTTAATGCGAGGCCAGACAATGAACATTATTCAGTTAATGGCCAAGTTAATGACTCCGTTAAGCTGTAAATATTAATAAGGACAATGGCAAGGGCGCTGCTGTCTGAAAATAGAAATAAATACATTTATTATTATTGGATTTTTGGGAATCGTAATCAATAATATTCGACTTGCCTATATTCGGCTAACATATGTCAAATTCTCAATTTTCTTCTGACTACACTTGAGCTTCTTGATGGGACAGGTGGGACGGGGCTGCAGGCATTTGCAGTAGACAAACGTATTCAAGACGAGCTCAGCGAACTCCTCATTCGAGCTATCCGCCTTGAGTAGCTCGCGATAGTCCTCGACACTCTCCAAACTCATCGGATCCAATTGATGCAAATAGCATTTCAATTTCAGCAATGCCGCATAGTAATAATTGAAGATGTCGATCATCATGAGCTTATGCGCTTCGATGCTGCGATGATATTTATCGCCCAATATAAATGGCGTCTCTAGACTACGATCCAGTTGATCGTAGACCGCGTAGAAGTTTTTACACTCCAGATGAATGCTCAAAATGTCGTGCTTCATGCTGTTGCTATTATGGGAATACATATATAATATATCAGCTATATATATATATATATATATATATAGATATAGTTAATAACTTACTTTGATGCTCGCATCACCTCGAACTTTTCCTCATACTCATTGATTATGGACTCCTCGGCGGAGAGCGTATAGACCTCTGGGTAGCGACAGCCTGGCGCCGAGCTAATCAATATCAAATATCGTTGAGTCAACAGCCAGAGTCTTTCGGTTATAATCTTTTGTGTTTCCAGTTCGCATATATAGAACTGATAAAAATCGCAAAAGCGTTTCTGCATATCCATCAATAGCCCCAAAATTTCCACCTCCTTTTCGTAATGCTTCTTCAACTGGGGCGTCAAGTGGGCTTCATCGTCATTTGACATTTTTCCAAAATTTTTGGCTCTGGTGTTTTGTGAAATTTCTAGACAAAATTTATTCAGTCAAAGGACAAAATAGTCAAGGCATTTTATATAATATGTAATATATTCTATATATAATATTATTTGATTTTTAGCTCTACTTCAATGAAAGACAAATGTGAATTCTTCGAAATCAATTAGAATCAAAATGTATTTGATGATTAAACTAATTTGTGGGTTGTCAATGAATTTTTGTTGGCAAAAGAAAGAACTGTTGAAAATATCTGATATTTGGTGATTTTTGGCAGTTTATTCTTAGTCAGAGCTTGAAACACAATAGAGAAAGATATAGAAATTTTATTTAAATATAAAAGTAAAGTGAAAAACCTTATAGAAGATCAAATTTAAAATTTTATATATTTATATAAATATTATATATTCATATATGTGTTTTATATATGTTTTAAATTTGATCTCATATAAGTTTTACATTTAAATTTATATTTATATATATTGCCTAGATTTTTGCTATTGCAATTTGAAATATTTTTATTTGAGAATAAACAAACTATTTTCTCATATTAAAAAAACTTAAATATATTTAAGATCTTTAATTTACAATGATATTTTGAATTGAGCAAGAGTTGATGCTATGCTTGACAATACTCAGATGTACAGGGTATCTGTTGATACCCTGTCTGCTGCAATTAATATATCAGGCAAACGTCAGCTTGTGTGACAGCTAGCAGAAACATGTAATCGTTGCCTCTTTTACAGGGTATTTGCGACATCTAAATATCAATTCACTTCAATTTAATTTCACTAGTCTTACACACTTCATATTCCACGTTACCCCATGCTATACAGCAGCTCGCAGCTAGAATTTAGCAAGTCATCATGCCTTATTTAACAATTTGCTTGTATACAGGGTATCTACAGCAACTAAATCTTAATTTAATACACAACAATTACTGTTTGTCTAATGCAATTCATATAGTAAGTATACGCCATGCTCGCCATGAGCATGCCCGCTTTGATCACTTTAAGTTGTACAGGGTATTTGTATAATCAAAATGTCAATTCCATTCACATAAATCGACTTGAAATAGATTTGTCGAATACAATTAATAAATCTCTAATACGTCAAGTTGTACCAACATGTGATGCCCAATCTAAACAAATATATAAACAAATTTATACAAACACACAGAGAGAGAGAGATCTTTAACATAAATTAATGCATGTCTTTGGCTAGCGAAAGTCGGCGAATAGTTTTCTTCTGATTGATTTCAATTAAATACAAACAGATTTTGTGCATTCGCGAAACCAAAAACGTAATTGAAATTGGCCAATTTTCGAAGATGTGGCCACCCAGGAATGAAATTCATATTAAAATGCGTAAAAGCTGCTGGCCAATGCGCACAGATAACAAGAGAAAGAGAGAGAGACAGAGAGAGATAGAAATAGACTGGGGACTGAGCGGGCCAGTTGGGCATTTATGAAGTGCGAAGCCAATTGCCGCTTTTGAAATTTCATTTCAACAGTAGACACTGTATATAAATAGGCGAGCAGCATATGGCCAGACAGCGTTCGACTATACGGAAATTTGAACTTGCCACGCCCACCTCGCGCAATAGTATTACTCATGGTATTTATGAAATATTTCTTAATATTTCACAATATTATCGAAATAAACAAATAAATTGTTGTTTACCCGGCGCTAAATGCGCGCGTTAATTAATAAATTAGAAATATGGTAAAGAATCTAGAAAAAAATTAAAAGAAATTGAGAAATGCAAAGTGTAAATATACGAATTTGATACATGCACTATTAAAGCCGGAAATTTGGAATTTCATTATATATTAATTAAATGTAATATTTGAGACACATATTATAAAGTATTTAAAATATTTAAAAATATTGTAGAATATTATAATAACAAATTGAAAATATTATAAAATATTACAAATAATATAAAATATTGGGAAATATTATAAAATATAGAAAATATTATAAAAAATTAAAAATATTGGGAAATATTATAAAATATAGAAAATATTATAATATATTGAAAATATTAAAAAAATATTGAAAATATTAAAAAAATATTGAAAATATTAAAAAAATATTGAAAATATTAAAAAAATATTGAAAATATTAAATATTGAAAATATATATAGAAAATATTATAAAAAATTAAAAATATAAAATATAGAAAATATTATAATGTATTGAAAATATTAAGAAAATACTGAAATATTGAAAATATTATAACAAATTGAAAATATTATAAAATATTGATAATATTAAAAAATATTGAAAATATTATAATATATTGCAAATATTAAAAAAATATTGAAAATATAAAATATTGAAAATATTAAAAATAATATAAAATATTGAGAAATATTATAAAATATAGAAAATATTATAATATATTGAAAATATCAAAAAAATATTGAAAATATTAAAAAAATATTGAAAATATAAAATATTGAAAATATTATAACAAATTGAAAATATTATAAAATATTGAAAATATTATAAAATATATAAAATATTAAATATTGAGAATATTATAAAATATTAAAAATATAAAATATTGAAAATATTATAAAATATTGAACAAATTGTATGTTTTAAACCTCAAAATAAATTTTTTTATAAGGAAAAAAGAAAGAACAATTTCGGCTGACTTTCTCTTGCTTTAGATCTATCCATCTATGAGCCGAGAGCAAGCTCAGTTCAAATCTGGTTTAAATAATCAATAGCTTTATTCAATTTCCATTTCCATTTCCATTTCCATTTTGTTTCTATCGGTCTATCCTGCTAACAGCTAAAGCTTCTATAGAAAGCGCTGTTAAAGCTTTATTTAATAAACTCGATAGAAAAGCTTCAGCTATCATCTTATTAAAACTCTGTCTCTAATCTCTGTTTTTAGAGCTAAAGTTACCCAATTTGGCATATAGTTCAGCTAAAGCTTACAAAACTATCCAGTAACCATATTTTGTATACTATTCCGCGAAGAGTTAAAATATTCTGCCTTGACTTAGCTACACATTGTGATGTACATTAGCTTGATACGACCTTACTGAATATCTTCTAGCGGAGCAGACCCTACGAGAGACACTTTTTCTTAATTTCTTTTACTATTGCAACATACAAATAATGATAAATAAATGAATAATAAATATTCCAATTTTAACTCCAGTTTTCTGTCAAGTTTTTAATATTATTCTCAAATTTTTCCCTTTTCCTTTTCTCTATTGAATTACGAAATTTCCACTTTCACTACAAACCACTTTAGATATTCTGCATGCCCTCTGCATTGAAATCAAAGTGAAATGTCGAGTAATGGAAATGAAATTGGCGAAAGCGACGCACATTTTGCACACATTTCAATTAAAATTTTGTTTATGAATTTTAATTGGCATTTGCTTGGCGAGCACGCGGCGTATGCGCGATGTCTTCGTTGCTGTAAAGCAACGCACAGAGAATCTATATCTATGTGTGTGTGTGTGTGAGTGTGTGCGTGCCCAAGCTGTTTTTTATCATCAGCGCCGGCTAATGGGCCACTCTGGCTGTCCAACTGTCCAACTGTCCGCCTTGTCTGTCATTCGTTTCGTGTAAGTTGCCTTTTGATTGCCCGCCTTTCAGCGCGTATTTTATGCAATTTATTCAACGAGTTATAGCGAATTCGCCTGGCCTGGCCTGGCCTTACGAGTGCTCGCTCTTGTTAGCCCATTGAAGACCAACGAACCTATTCAGTTGCTTAATTGCAGCGAACTGCTGCTGCTGCTGCTGCTTCTACAGAAGTCTGAAGTGTTTGTCTTTATCAATAATAGTTGAGTTCTCGCAGCAAGGGCTAAAAGCTCTTGAATTGCTTAACTCGATTTATGTTGAGACTTTTTGAGCGAATTGAATTAAGCGGAATCTTTAATGAGATTTCATTTCTGCTTTTCAGTGGAAATATGAGAATTGTAATTCAATTTGTAATGGAATAGAATAATTGAAAGGCTTGACTTCATATTTGGTATTTTGTTTTAAGAACTTTTGTATTAAGAACTAAATTTTGAAACTAAAATTGAAATTTGAATTTTATATTTAATTATCAAATAAAATCTTATAAAAATCTTATAATTATAATATTATTATTATATTATATTATTCTATTACTCGTATCTTGACAATTCAACCACTGCTTCTCTTCCTCCCACTTGTAGCTCTCTCTTTTTTAATAGCAAATGTCAAACAACATTTTATTTTGCTTCGCTCTTCAAACTTGATTTATGCTGATTTCATTTTTAATGCGTTAAAGCTAAAAAAAAAAATACAAAGAGAAAAAAAATTAGTATTTAATTTTTAATGCGCTGCCATAAAAATGAAAATAAAAATAAGAATAAAAAAAATAATCGCATCCAGTGCAGTTCCCCAGTGGCCGGAATGCCATGCAGACGCGTCGAACCATAACAAACCATAACAAAAAGCAACTCAAATAAAACAAATCGAAATGTTGTTTATATGCAGCAC
Organism: Drosophila leonis; assembly: GCA_035045365.1. Taxonomy (NCBI): domain Eukaryota; kingdom Metazoa; phylum Arthropoda; class Insecta; order Diptera; family Drosophilidae; genus Drosophila; species Drosophila leonis. Next base: position 2,411,129 of record JAWNPC010000389.1, on the reverse strand, counting down.
ACAAACAAATTGCATGCATTTTAAAGTGAAAATCATTTTGACGAATGTTAACAGTAGTTTTTCTTCATATTTTTGTTGGAATTTTCAATATTTTCTATTCTATTCTCTTTTTTTTTTTAAATTTTTTGTTCGCTTTCTACGCGTTGAGCCGTGGCACAAGGTCGCCGTCGCCTGTCGGCGCGAGAAATATTATGGCTAACCAAAAGATAAAGTATATATATATATATATACATATATATATACATATATATGTATCTGTATCTGTATCTGTATCTGTATATGCATTGGGAACAGGTCTGCTAGCCGATTTTTGGCCAACTGTTTGTCTGGCCGTTCGTCGCTTTGTGCGTTGTGACGCGCTATTTGCCATTGACACGCAATAAAAATATATGTACTTAAAAATTATAAGAATTAAGCATTGATAATGTGCACATTATATTATATTTGTTGCTTTTTTTAAATTTATATTTTATTTTATTAAAATTTTTGTTTGTTTATTGTTTGAGTGGAGTCAATTCAAGAGCTGAAGCAAGTTTTATGTAAACTATGTTAACTAATTGCTAACTTTAATTGTTGTTAAATTACCTTTGCTTCATTTTTCTATACTTTTCTAATAAAAGTAAAAATATATAAATTATTTATAAAATAAAAATAAAAATGCTAAAATTAAAGTAAAATTTTCTTTATGTCAAGCATTTTATTAACAAATTTTTCTGTGCCAATTTAGCATTAATTTATTTAGTTATACAAAAATCTTAAGCTTTTAAGCAAACATAGTCTACAAATTAATAATGCTTTTAAATATTTTTTCTACAAAAAAAATAGTCATAAAAAATATATATATTCAGTTATTTGAACTACAAAATATATTTTGGTACTAAACTATGGATGAAAGCAAATGGCTTAAGAAAACTCATAATTCAAAATAAATAATAAATATTTTAATAAGCAATTAGGATGTGCCTAGATCACATTGCTGGACTAAAAGAGATAGCTTGAACCTCGGTGCAATCCTAGGCTTATGAATAGGTATATAGACAAAAGTCCACGTTAGTGGATGTTCAGTGAGCTGTTCGAAAGGGTCTTTTCTTTAGATGCCTTGTCCATGTGTCCTTTAACAAGTCATTCTTGGACTCATTGTTCTATTCAATTTCAATTTCAATTTCAATTCAATATATATGAGAATATCATATCATATTCATTATCAGATATTCATAAATCATAATTAATATATCTATATAACAAATCTATAAACCTATGCATAGATGACTCTCTCATCTAAATAGTGCAAACTTTAATTCAATTTTCTTTTGTTTTTCCTTCACATTTCTATCAAATAAACGTAATTTATGATAATTATTTCATCTGAGAAAATATTGAAAATATCAAATTTGAATTTGCTTTTAGCCGCATTTCGAAGAGCTAATATAAAATTTGACAAGCAATAAATAAGCCACGAAAATATTAAGCGAAAGCAATAAAAGTGCACAAATCTTCTATAGATTTTGCTCAGTTTCTAATTGATATTAAATTTTGTTGGACGTCAACTGTTGCCACCTGCTAATACAGGTTGGAGCTCTCTATATTGCCCATGCTGACTGCCCATACATAATTCGTATTCAGATCCTAACTGAAAATTTCTCTTTAATGTTATTTTCGTCTGTCGTGGAAAGACATGGAAAATATTGCGTAGGTGTTTTGCGCTGTCTTTCACTCTCTCTCTCTCTGCGCTCTTTGGCATCTCCTGTGCTCCTCCTGAGCATTGAATTTTATTTTTGTTTTTATATACTTTTACGGCTTCTTCTTCTTTATTTAATAAATTATTAATTTTCGCTCACACACATGACATGAGGACGTAAATGCAAATAAGTAAAGTCTACGAAAAGTAAAAAAAAAAAACAAAAACAAAATGAAAGGAAAATTCAATCTAGTATAAAGTAGCTGAGTCTGATATATAGCTATATAGCTATGTATATACAGATATATGTATATATGTGTGTGTATATCTGTTGGCTATTCGCACGATATTTGATTGAACATTGTTGGACTAATTTATGTACCTGGGCCCAGACCAACGCACAGAAAAGGATGACACAAAATTTAGCTAGAAATCCAAAAATATATTTTGATTTCATTGCTTGGAAAATTACCGAAAGACAAATCAACGAAAATTGTGAAGGTGGCAAAGCCATAAAAGCGACTCAAACAGACTAAAAATAACTATAGGAAAAATCATTAACAATCGATCAACTCTAATTGTTATGCTAATCAAGCCAAAAATAATCATCCAGTAATTGGTGCGACGCAGTTCAAGTGCCATAGAAACCGGCTTCAACCGGTGCCAATAGCCGGCCAAGAACTTTGTCAGGTTTCGCTTATGTATTTGACAGATCTCTCTCCCTATCTCTCTCTCTCTCTCTCTCTCTCTCTCTCTCTCTCTCTCTCTTCTCTCTCTCTCTCTCTCTCTCACACACTGTGTCTCTTATATATATAGCTATACTTGTATACCCTATGCACTTGATTGTTGCTGAAGCTATTGTGTTTGTCTGGTTTTCACTTGATTTTGTTATTGTTTTTTTTTTGGCTTTTTGGTTTTTCTTTTGTTTTAGTATTTGGTTTTTCTTTATGTTTGTTTCGCAATGTGTTTTTCTGTTTATTGAATTGACAATTTGCTTGTTGTTTTTATTGCTTTTTCTTTTGCCAAATGATCTTCAATGAGTTCGGTTTAGCAAGTGGTATATATTAAATGGAAATTCCTTTGAGCTATCTACTGCAAAAGTGTTTGAGAAAGAAACGTGTGTGTATAGAGAGAAACATTCTTAAAATAGATCTGAAGTACTTAAGTGTGATTCAAGTATAAGGTATTGGCTGTTAAGTCTAGTTCTCGAGTATAAAAGAAAAACATTTCTTATAGAAATTGAATAAGTGAAAATATTCTTAAAAAATAATAAAAAATAAAATATATACTCTAGCTCATGTTCTCTTCAATCTTGACCTATATAAACTCTTCAATTTATGCTAATCATCAATATATAATTATACCAGTCTACAGTTGGTTTAGACTCTATAAAATGTGTATTTCCGTCTCAGTCTTAACTTCCTGTTGTTAGCTCAATTTATCGATCACTTAGCAAATTCGATTTGAAATCGAAAATTTCGCACACTTAATCACGCTGCATCTAGTTAATCACATCCGTTTCGTGGGCCACATTGAGGAAATGAACTGTATTCAAACTGATTTAAAATATAATACAAAATTGACGTCAGATATGCGAAAGGTTAGTGGGGATTGCAATCATAATATTATGATTAGCATTACGTACAAATATTTACGACTGCTGCAGTATTCCGAAGTGTTCCACGAAAATGAGCAGATAAAATGCCCAAAAAGACATTAAACAGTGCACTACACAACAAATTGTTTCAACAGTTGTTATTTATTTATTTAAGCACCGACGAGCACTTATTTTTATTTATTTGTGTTCATTGTGTTTCCACTTAACTGGCTCTTCGGACTGAACTGATCGACCCACCCAACTAGCTGAAGTGTATATTTGCTTGATAAGGAGCAATAGCCACATGTCTGTCTGTCACTCAGTCTCTCTGGAACACATCTGTCTATACCTATAAGAATCAGAAACCTATAAGAGTCATATACTTAATACTACTTTCATGGAAAACATTTTTGTTTTGCTAAAGATAGAAGTTGAAGCTTGTCTAATATAAATATTTTATTGCAATATTTTTAAGTCGAAATTTTCATTTAGATCAAACAATGAACAACGAATTGATGCAAACAAAATCAGATATCAGCTAAAATGCCATTTCAGGGTATTTGCTAGTCGAGCACTGCCCGCAACAGGTGCCCTCAGTCACAACACGTACAACGACTTTTCCAGCGACCCTTAAAATAAATCAGAAATATAATTTATGTTGATCGGCTGGCGTGTAATACATTTGTAAGCCTTCTCAACAGTTTTTACGATCCTTATAATATTCTGATCAAATTTTTGATTAATGATTATATATATTTTCGCTTGGCTTTTACGTCGGCGCTTGCCTTGACCTTACCTTGAAAGCCGGCAGCAACAACATTTTTACTTTTACAACACTCATTTGTTTTCTCTTTATTTTTTGTTTGCCTTTTTTTCTCGCGTAATTAAGAATTTTCGAATTTTACCCATAGCTGCCTGCTGCTGCTGCCTGACTATTTTTAACAAATTTATTTACAAACATTAAATATATCATTAAAGCGGAACTATTTAAATAAATTATGGAAAATAAAGCGCTGCGTGGGCGTCAACAACATGTACGTACGTACGAATACATATATGTTGCTAGCAGTATACTGCTAGCACTCAGTGTGAGTGTGAAAAGTTTTCTTGCATTTCTGTGAGGCCTCATTAGCCGTGACATGCACTTGATGCAGGGCCGCTTGTCAGTTGTTTTGCCGCAAGTGTCTTGAAGATTAGGCCAGGTCAAGTTAGCTATCTCTCTCACTCGTTTACTCTATCTCTCTCTCTTTCTCTTTCTGTTGTTTAGAGTGTTGTCGTACATCAATATTGCGTACACGCCTCTTTTTGCTAAAAATATATTCAGGCATTGCCTGCTGGACCCAGCAGCAAAGCAATCAAAGAATTATACGAATTTTTATAAATAAACCCAAAACAAAAAGAATATCAATTAGATATATATATATATAAATATTCGTAGATATATTTATATATATTCTATATATATTCTACGTCTCGCCGCATAAAAAAATCAGCTAAACACGCAAAACACAATTTTATATATATTTATATATAATATTATATATATTCATTTTGTTATTCATTCTATTGTTTATTATTATTTTATTATAATTTTCTAGTATTGTATTTTGATTATTATTATTTTTGTTGTTGTTGTTTTCCTTTCACTTGTTTTTGCTGTGGGGGCGCAACGGAAATTTCGTTTTACACTCACTTTATACTACTTAGATATTTTATTTTATTATATTGTTGTTTTTGCTAGGCGCAAATGCGCAAACGGAAGACTTTGTCTGGAAAATAATTATGGTTTGAGATATATTATAATAGTGAGCAATCAATATAAGAAGTATTTGAGTAAATTCATGTATAATCTATTGAATTGTATTGTTAAAAATATATTAATTAGATTTTCTATTTGCTGATATTAAACAAAAAACTTAAAAAAAATAAAGAAAAAAATGTTTTTTTATTTATAATTTTCATATATTTTTTGTATTTTTAAAATTAATGAATTAAACAAAAATGAATTAAATAAAAAATCTATTTTATTTAAAAATTTCTTATATATTTTTTTTAAATTAATGATTTAAATAAAAAAAAACATTTTTATTTTAAACTTTTTACAATGAATCAAAATCCTTAATATCTAAAATATTTTAAAATATTGTTATCATTGAAAGTTCTAAATATTTATACGTTATACAGATTTTAAAGTAATACAAATATTTTAAAAATTTTTAACTTTTTTCAATATATTATATGCCATTAAAAATTTCAATATAAACAGTTTAATTTCAATATGTGTTTGTTATGCTATCAAAAATTTGAATATTTATTTATTTACAATTTATATTCTATATTTGCACTCTGAATCCTTTCAATATTTTGTCTTTATTAATTGCTTAAAGCCTAAAAAAGTAGGTCAATAAATGCAATTAATTTTCATTTATTTAGCAAATGGTTTTTGGACTTTTTCAACAATAAATCTAAGTTATAAATTGCAAATATTTATTGAATATTTATTTTTGATACAAATTTTAAATCTTATTAAACAAAAGATCTTTTTCAAATATCTTAAAATTTCTACAAACATCTATTATAAATCTAAAAACTCAGTTTATTTCTAACAAAAAAGAAAATCATTAACTTAATGTTTAAAGCTTTACACTTAAAGCTAAAAAATAGAAATAAATATAAATCAGCTGCTAAAATCCTAATCATTACCATAACAATTACTATCGAAGCATAGAGCATCGTAATCCCTGGAAAGAAAACCAAAACACCAAAAGCAACAAAAGTTTTTGTTTTTGTTTTGTAAAATGTAACAAAAAACTTATTTAGGTTGACCTAAATCCTAAGAATTGTAAACAATTCGAGCTGTAAATATAGAGTACTTAAAAAACAAGAAAATCTAGTGGAAATATCTGTAGTATAAATATATATGCTAGGCTATAGTTAAATGATCTCTCTTGCCAGATCTGATGTTTAATCAATGTTTAATGTGCTCGGCCACATCAAAAGATAAAAAAGCTAATCGCATTGCGCCATAAAGCAGAGCAATATCAATTGTAACATAGCATTGCTATGGATATATATACTGTATGCCAACTCATACAATATATATATATATATTGGTTGGCTCGATATCGCAGACAGCACGGCCGACGTCTTTAGAGTGCGTTACGTGCTCGGACTTGGCCAATTTATCATTATATACACGGTGATTGTGGCCAAAGTACTATACTGGCCCCCGACTTCTAGCAGCAAATCAGCTATATTTATATATATATATATACATATATACAGATATAGAGATATATATGCGTGCCTATAGGTATTATTTGTATAATAATAAAACTACAACTCGTTGGAAGACGCCCGCGCGGCTGCCTCGCAGCATCCATACACATCTAACACTGCATGCGTGTGTGTGCGTGTGTGTGCGTGTGTGTGCGTGTGTGTGCGTGTGTGTGCGTGTGTGTGCGTGTGTGTGCGTGTGTGTGTGCGTGTGTAGATGTGGCACGCCGACCGACAACGACTCGCCAATTGACGTCAGCAATGCCCCCAAAGTCACAAGCTGTGGCGAGCGGGCTGCCAAGCAGGCGAGACGAGGACCGAAAACCGAATTCTACCCCATAGCAGGAACCCCGTTACGGAGGGAGGGCAGACGCTAGGTGAGGTTGGCGGGGCGAGATGGGTGCCGGCGCTCAGTCATTTTGGCAGTCAGTCATACAATTTGATGCTGCGCCACCTACCCCATATATATATTGTGCTATTTGTTTGTGCTAACGAAATGGGTTAACATAGCTATGTGATGTGGCTTGCGACAGTTCAGATAAAACAAAAAACAAAAGCAATAAAAAACTGATAAAAAATTGTTATAAAAATAAAATAATCTAAATATTTTGCCATCGATCTCTAGAATAGAGCTGCTTAGTAGTCTTCATGATAAATCCTCTAGATTTACATCATCAAGATAATTTATATTTATTTATTTTATTTTAATACTTATTAAAATAAGTTTTAATCATTTAATTATTGTATTATAATTTTGTTTTATTAAGAGTATACATTATTCGATATATGTAATTGAATTTTCTACCTTTTTTTTTGCACTTTACGGTCACAAGTATTTCTCATGCGTAGTGCAGGTCGATCTCCTGACGCCATTGTCGTTCATCTTCTTCTTTTAGTTGTTGTTATTTAATGCAATTGCATTTCACAACTCAAACTAACTATTCGTCTATCCATCCGTCCATCTGTCCGTCCGTCCGTCCGTCCGTCCGTCCATTTGTTGGCCCACTGTTTTGTATTGCTTTGCAGTTCATTTATAAGGAAATTTGTTTTAATTTTAGCAGCACGAAAAATGCATTTTTTGTTCGCCTCTGTTGACCCTTTTGACGGCATCTATTTTTGGCATGCAAAGTGTTTGCTTTTCTATTTTGTATTCTTGTTGCTTTTTGGCCAAATAATTGAAATTGGCTTAACGTATTTCCACTTGTGTTCTAGTCATATGCCACAGCAGCAGCTGTGGCGGGGCTGTTGGACGGGGGGCGGCTTGGTTCGAAATAAAAGTGAAAGTTTGATTTATGAGCACACGCAGGCGGCTGGCCGCTGGTCGCTGGCTGATGGTTCTTAATGATTTATAATTAGTTTCGTGAGCTTTTGTTTTCCTTATAGTCTTTTCAAGAGACCGGGATTTGTTGGCCCCTGGCCTCGAGCCAATCATTTCTGGAACGGAAATAGAAATTCAAATAGAAAAAATTAGAGTAGTAGTACTACAAATCTCACTCAATAGCTGATCCCCCACTATATATATGTATATGTTCTATACAGATGTCTCCATGCTGTGCGGGGTTAATGGGCTCAATTTTGTTCAGATTGTGGGCCATCGCCTTGTGAGTGAGTGTGACGCAAGTGTGTGTGAGTGTCTATAGCACGTCATTATATGATTGATCTATTAGCTAATTGACTAATTGAGACTACACTTTGTTTTATTGTATTGTTATTCTCATGAATTCTTCTTCCACTCCTAAGCCCAAACGCACGAGTTTAATAAGAATTTTATCGTTTATTTATTGATTAATAATCATACATTTCATTTAATAGTTATATATTGATTATCCGCAGGGAGCACTTGATAATATAAAAGATATAGGTGCTAAGGAATTGAACTAGGCATCGATTGTAGATTGAAGAGTGTGAGCTCAACATTTTATAGAGTTTGAGTTGAAGAAAAACGTGTTATAGGGTATATCGATTTGCTATAAACCAACATAAAATGACATCATTTTTGTGTGTTATCGCGCTCAGTTTCAAGTCTATCGATTTTCTGTAAGCCTGATTCATTTGCAATCATCTTTGCTACCGATAACATATCGGTATTATTATTACTATCGATATTATCGATTTACTTAGTACCCATAATTGTCTTCAACAATTTGACTTAAGTAGATTCAACATTCCGTTTAAATGTGTTATCGATCATACGTCGATAACAAAATAACTATAATTTGGTTGTCTCTGTATATTATACTATATTTGCAGTAGACAGAGAACTTGATATACATTTGCTGTAGTTCTGTAACGTTCAGCTATATTATCTCAATATTCTAAACTATATTTGCAGAAGAGTACCTGATATCGATCTTCATATACATATATCAAACACTTACATTTAATCTCTAGTAATTCCATTTACATTCCATTATTTTGTAACAGCTCATAATTCACAATATCTTTATCTTGCCGAGCAACTATAAACATGATTTGCCTATCAGGCCATAAATTTATAGCCCCCACAAATGCATTTTACACTTATGAACAACCTGAACATTTCTTCGATCGACCATTAATTTGTCCGAAAATCCAAATATTTTCGTAGCTGTGTAAAATGGCAAGAAAAGCCCCAAAACCTAATTGCTGTGTGTTGGCGGCGACATAAAATGAAAATGCGAACGAGCGCAAAACAATTTACCCAAAGCTGAAATCTCAAATCACATCACGCCCTATAAATGCTTCAGATTTCGCCTCCAGCCTCCAGCCAGACGCTCGCTGTGGCTGTCTCATTTATAGCGAAAATCAAATGATTTTTCGCACTGGCCATTTTTCATTTTTTTGTTTTCGGATATTAAATCAAATGGCAACATTTTAAAAACATTTTCGCAGAATTCCCAAAAACCCGATTCCGTGACTAACTAAAGAAAAAAGAGAGAAGTGTCTGACGTCCATAGCCGAATGATACTTCAGATTTGCGCAGGTTTTACACAATAATTTCTTCCCTGAGTTTTTTGTTGTTGTTGTTTTCTTGCACGCAACAGACAACGCGGCGACATATGAATTTTTTTTCGGCGTGGGCGTGGGCGTGGCACACCGTTCGAGGGCTGTAAAACAAAGAGATTTTCTATGTTAAATAATTCGAGCCAAATCAACAACAGCAAATGGCACATAAAAAGCTAAAAGCAAACATGTTCACATCAAAAGTCGCTTATAAATCATAAACAAAAATTATGAATATATATATATAGATATTTTATAGCTATATATTTGGGCCAATATTCAATAAGAGCCCACTACTGTTACTCTATAGGAGACGAAGCCAATTGCTGTTTTGGACAGGCTAAAAAAAAAGCCGAGTCTGACACCAGGCACCTGTCTTCGGGCAACAGGTCAAGGTCAGCATTTGATAAACTGCATATTTTCGTTCGTTTTTTTCAATTCAGAGACATTTTTAACATTCTTGAAATTTTGTTGTACATTTTTTGATATAATGTGAAACATATTTTCATCTCAATCAACATTTAGAAAAATAATTTATGGCATAAAAAAGACGGCCAAAGGCAAAGCCTCGAATATGTTAGGAAATCAGTCAGTTAACTAGCAGCTTAGGCAGATATATTAGAACAATTTGTTTGTTTTTTAGGTTTTTTTTAAGATACTTTCAAGCAGCATAAGAATTCGGAGTTAACTATATTTAAGATCGAAAAATTGAACCAATTCTTCACTTTTTCATATGAGGTGCTACCATAGCATGAGTCATCGATGGGCAGAAATTGTAATTAGATTTAAGTACATTTAAGATCTAAGATTCGTATGAAGAAATGGTAATGCTTGATTGCATAGGATATCTGATATGATAGAACTAGAGATTATAGGATATAATAAAAGAGTATAAAATTGGATAAGTTTGGAAGAAATGCTAATGCGATAAAGTTGTATGACAATATGATTATGTCTTGAAACTTTATTGCATTAGCTTGCCTTCCTACCTTATCTAATTTGATCAGCTTTTAATATCTTTTATATTTTATAATCTCTTATCTAATCTTATCCTATTTGCTGCTTACCTATTAAATATAATCTCATTATCATTAAATTTACTGCATTAGCATTCCTAGCTTAAACAATTTGATCCTCTTTTATTATATCTAATGATCTTTAAATCGCCTCAATTTTAATGGATTATAAGGCTATAGAAATGGTTTGGGAAGATAATGAATGAATATATATATATTTTGATATTAGATACTAGATGAGGAGAGAGAGAGAGAGAGACACACACACAGACAGAGAGAAGAGGGAGATAGAGAGATAACATATAGGGTTAGACTAGGAGATGCCCTCAACTTCGTGCCAAAGTCAAAAAATTAATGTGGATTCAGCGTATAAAAAGAGAATAAAGCATTAGCAGACAATAAGTAAATACATATACAATAGTTTATAAATATATGTATATATTTTTAGTTAATTTATAATTATTATTATACAATAGATAAAAACAATTCTACTTCTTCATATTGTATTTTTACTAACATTTGATTTTCTTTCTCATTTCTTTTAGAGAAACGCTCCTTCTCCTTCCGCCTGCGCCGCTCGTTTGGCGATGGCGGCAGCACGAACAGCCGCAACAGCAACAACAACAGCAGCACCTGCACCAATCACAACAACCAGAAGCGCTGCAGCACTCCGTTGACGCCGACCAGCACAAGCACGGGCCGGCTGGAGGTGCCCGGGGCATCGGTTAGTCGACGCAGCAGCATTTACAAGAAGCCGGACAAGAATGATGGTGGCCAAATACATATGATACCGGATGTGGAGCTGCCACTGATGACATTCGCCGATCAGTACAACATCGAGAAGACACTGGCCGAGGGCTGCTTTGCCAAGATATTGCTGTGCCGGCACAGGCCGACCAATACCACGGTGGTGCTGAAGGCCGTGCATGCCGAGCTGACCACGATCAAGGAATTCCAGAAGGAGTTCCATTACAATTACGAACTGTCGCATCATCATCACATACTTAGCGCCTATGCCGTGGCCTTTCAGACCATGGACTATCTGGTATTTGCCATGGAGCATGCGCCCTATGGAGATCTCGCCTCGAACATCGGGCCAAATGGTCTGCATGAGACGGCCTGTAAACTGATTGCGGAGCAATTGAGCTCGGCGCTGGGCTTTATGCACTCAAAGAATCTGGTGCATCGTGATCTCAAGATTGAGAATGTGCTCGTCTTTACGCCGGACTTTACGCGCGTGAAGCTCTGCGATTTTGGGGCAACGACCAAGAAGGGTCTGCTCGTGCACAAGGTGAAGCACACGTGGACCAGCTGTGTGCCGCCCGAGCAATTGGAGCTGATCAAGAATGAGCGCTTTCAGTGTTTGCCCATCAGCGATTCCTGGCAATTTGGCATCTTGCTGTATAACATTCTGACGGGTAATCCGCCTTGGTTATCCGCCGACTGGGTCAAGGATCCGGCGTATGCTAACTTCATGAAATACGAGCAGCGCAAGACGACCAAAGTACCAGAGAACTTTCGACGTTTCTCGCCACGTTTGATGCGCTGCTTTCGCAAGTATTTGACACACGATACTGAGGAGCGATGCAAGATCACCGAGGTGACCAAATACATGAAGGATCGCTGGGTTGAGTGTCGCATTTCGGCCTCGAAGTCGGCAACGCTGATCTCACCCACGCCGCACGATCAGGACTCGTGCATCTATCTGAATCAGCGCGAGGGACGTCTGTCCGGGGATGAGAACAAATTACGCTTCAAGCGCATGATGTCCAGCTACGGCCTGGACATACCCATTGATCAGACAATGGTGCGAAGGCGCGTCTGGGACTGGCTATCCACGTGCGATGCTAGCTTCGATCCAGAAATTGAAAGCTTGCATGCATTGGAAATGTAGTAAGCTGCGATAAATCTAAGAGAATTTTGTCAGATCTATGAGATCTATGAGCTATGAGAGCTCTGATCTAATTGCTCTTTGACCTAAAAGATCTCTGATCTATGAGATCTATGAAATCTATGGTTAATGCTGAGAAGTCACTCTTCTCACAACAAAAAAATTTGTTATTTGGTTCCAATGGACCAAAATTGAATATACATAAAATATATAAATCTTGTAATACCTATAGACGAATTTTGCTATGCATATGATGTAACTACATAATTATTAGAAATTTGTACCAAATAAAATATATATAAATATAAATATATATAGTAAATATTTTGTATATCCAGTAAGAGCAAAACACGTCAACGGATATTCTTTCCACTAGTGTTACCTTTCTAGTCTTCCGCTACGATGGTTTATATATAGTAAATATGTATAAATTATATATCTATCTATATGTATTGTAGTTTTATATATGTGTGATGTACGCGTTATTTACTTTATACGTCATATACGATACCAACTAATGCAATTATCTAGAATTTATATATTTACTTAAGAGCAGAAATTAATGATATTCTATATATATCGATACTATATATACTATATTTGACCAATTATTAGCTAAGTGTTGTCTTATCTATGTGTAATTCGTTTATATCTAAACCCTATATACTATGTTTATTCTAGTCTTTATCTTGTATCTTTATCTATATCTATGTGTACGATCTTGTATATAATCTTACTATATATATATATATATATATATCTGTCAATATATATTTATGAGTACTATACTATATACTATATGCTATGCTACTTTTATATGAGTTAATGTACACGGAATGAATGCAAAAAACAAATATATAAATATATAGAAAAACTTCAACTGAGTTTTTTAAATATAATTTTAAATAAATATTATTTAAAATTTATTTAAAATATTTTCTATAGGAAAGAAATCTATATTAAATATGTTTTATTTGGATCTGATTGATTGTCTATAGTTTTCTATTTGATTCTTTTTTTCAGTTGCTAAAAGTTGTACCTAAGGTCTAAGGAGTCTGCAACATAAAAATGTGTAAGTTTTTTGATTTGATTTTTATTTTTTATATATTTTATTAATTTTATTTTATATATTGTATAATATATATATATATATATATATATATATATATATATATATATATATATATATATATATATATATATATATATATATATATTTGTAAACGATCCTTAAATTTAAATAGCTAGAACATCAGTATAGATAGATAGATATATAGCTAAATGTCTATAAATATATTTTTCTCTATTGCTTAAATTTTTTTTAAATATAGAGATAGATAAGCAAATAAATTTCTATTCTTTTTTTATTCAAAAATAAATTATAGATGAATGTAGATATATCTAACCATAATTATTATTTTTTTGTAAATATTTTGTGTTCTTACAATCTTTTGCTTTCCAAACATTACATTTTCTTAATGTAATTTGCTTGGTTTATATATCTGTAGAATTTTATGTGTTATGATATCAGACGGCACGACAAATGCAGAGTCGACACCTCCTAAGTCTGCTTTTTATATAAAATGCTGCAATAAGTGTTGCATAGCATTAAAGGGCTTTCATTTTAGTTATACTTGACTTTGCTGAAGGCGCTATGAAGTTTATATATTCATGATTAGAATAAACTGCGGAATAAACCAAACTAACTAAGTAACTAATCAGCTAAGATCTAGAGACCTCAAATTTTACACATAGTATGTTAGAACTTAGAACTTAGATCTTAGTTAATCAGTTGGTTAGATTCTTCCCTACTAGGTGTCAAATTGGAAGTCTCTAGATCTTAAAAGTTACGAAAAACGTGTTCAAATAATCTATAACTTCATAAAGTTTATTGCTATTCAATATTCTTAAAGCATAAATCGTATTCTGTAAAATTTTTGCCATTATTGATTACTATGAGAATCGCTTCCCTACTTTAGAGATCAATCTCGATCTCGATCTATTTTTCCTTTTAAATATTTTTAAATGATGTGAAAAATGTGTAAAAATCTCAATTGAAACTTTGAGCTGTTTTATGTACCTCAAAAGCTTTAACTGATAACCAAAGACAATTTATATTTATATTATTGTGTAGTAAAATATATATTTCAATTTATATATATCTATACATATATAGTATAATTGCTGCCCACGATATTAGTCGTAAACATTTCTAAACATTTTCACAACCATCATAAAAATTGTGCACAAAAGCGAATTCGCTTTGTTGTTAAATGTGGCACATTGTTTAGCAAAAATTACGACGCATACAACAATGGCAATAACAACAACAACAACAATATAAACTAACAATAAATATTTATTATTTGACGCATTAAAAACGCGAAAAAAAAGTCCAAATTTAATTTTTGCTTAAATTTTTAATTATTCAATGTTTAGAATAGATTTTCGTATAGATTTTTGCCAATAGTTTTTCTCTTTTGCTGAAGGTTGGCCAGAGGCTAATGTCAGCAGTGGTCAGGGTTCTCAGTTTATGTGGCCAAAACAATAGAATATTTATGAATGGATGTTGTTGTAGCTGTTGCTGTTGTTGTTGCTGTTGTTGTTGCACTAATTGTTGTTGCTGTTGTTGTTTTGTCTCAGCTTTTGTTTGGGACATGAACAGGATGTGACGCAGTCGTAAATCTGTCTCTAATAAACAGCAGCTGCGAAGGTTGATTAAACAAAAAGTTGAACTTGCTGTTGCTATTGCCTCTTCTTCTGTCCACCTGCCTCCCACTGCTTGCACCTGTTGGCCACCTCCGCTTTGCTAGCTACCTGGCTAGCTGGCTGACATTGACTTTACCTTTCTCTCTCTCTTTCTCTTCTTTCTTGTAATTTAATTTTCATTTAAATCAAATAAAGTGCTTGCCCGTTGATTGATTGATCGGCTGATTGATTGATTGGGTGTGCTTGATTGACTTGCTGAACGTTCATTTACCTGTAATTAAATTTGAGCACAGCGTGTGCCACGTGCTTTGTTTTTTTTTTTGTGTTCTCTTGTTTATTTTATTGTGCAAACAAAAAGGTTGCGAAAAAATTGATAATACAGTGAGCTACCCTGTACTTATGGTGTGAAGGCTAGTTGCCTTTGTTAACACTTTGTGAGGGAGAAGAAAAAAAGGTTAATATATATATTTTTTAAATTTAAATATAAACAAAAAAATCTAGATGATCATGCTGATTATTTAAAAAAGGTTATTAAATATTTTATTTATTTCTGTATGTTTTTTTTATTACACTGCAAAACCCTAAATTTGTTGTAAGGATTATTAAAGGCCCAGCAGTCAGTTTGTTTCCTTTTAAAAGAGGTTTTTGTTTTTATAGAAGTTGAAGTTATTTATTATATTTTTATTTGAATTTTTTTTCTTTTTATTTTCGATTTTTCTTTATTTTAAAATTTTTTTTTAATTTTTGTTTTTTATTTTAATTTTTTTAAAATTTTGTTTCCTAATTTAAAAAAAATAAAAAATTTTAAATACAAAACTATTTTTAAAAAAAATTAAATATTAAATTTATTTTAAGTAAATTTAAAAATATATATATATATATATAAATTTTAGCTATATCTGAGCCCTAGTGCACTGTGAAGCCAACTCTTACCTATCATACCCTGCCCTAGGCATTAATATTTACCTATTTTTTACAGGGTATCGATACTCAAGAGTAGACATATTTTATGAGTTTTGGATTTTTTTTGTTCGCTTTCTACATCGTCGCGCATGTTAACACTTAAACGGATTTTTATGGATTTTCGAGTCTATGTGAGAAGTCAACTAAAATAAATTAAATAACAAAAATAGCAAAAAAAAAAAAAAAAAAAAACGAAATTACTGCTATATATAGATAGGATCTGCATATTTGCCGTGCCACGTGCCAGCAGAGTTTTTGAGATCCAGTTGAAAGTCATTTGTTTTTAGTTTGTTGATCGGAGAATCGCTCGATAAATATTAAAATGATCCCATTTAATTAGTTTTTATTGGTGTAAAACTGTCTGAAATGCAAAACATGTTGTGCCGCGCGCATAAATTAAACCAACGCGCACAAAAATAGGTTTTTACGATGCCCGCCAAGGCGTCAACTTATTTGCTTTCCCTTCCCCTCAACCCCATGCGAATTTTCATGAGTTTTCCGAACACACACACACACGTCTAGTTGTTGTTGTTGTCGCGTAATTTATGAGCCGCTTTTGCCATTTCGTATTCTGTTGGAACTGACTTGGACTTGCTGGTGCGCGTCTCTCTCTCTCTCTCTTTCATACGCGACACTCACCGAAAGGCGACCCTAAAAAGTATGCAACAGTTTTTTCAAAGCGCTTTGCCGTCTATGAAAAGTGGAGTAAAAGTTCTGTGAGATGTTTCTCTTTTTTTATACACATTGCATATTTATCAACTTTTTATGAATTTTGATTTTTATGTATATATGTGCAAGAAATATATCACAGTGTATTATTCATGAAGAGATACTGTTGTATATGAGCATATGAGCTGGGCTACCTTCTGTCTATTGGATTGCCACTTTGTTCTGGATTTCGCTCGAGTCACTTCTTTACTAATCAAATCAACTCAGGTGACATTGCAGTCTTTTGGCAAAATGCTTTTTCACGCTTGTTAACAATACTCAGAGCTGTCATTTAGGAAATTTATGTCTGGACAACTGCCAAATGACAGCTGCGACAACGCTCTGAAGTTGGCTACAGTTCGAGTGCCGCACTTTTTTATATATACATTTCTTGTATATTTATACTTAACCTGATCAGTAATATTAATTTTTTTATCATATAAATTGTTTCATTTTATATATATTTTTTATAATTATTGTTGGCCCAGCAGGCAGCTGGATCTCTTTGATGTAAAGCGATTTGCGATTACTCGCAATCTTTTTCTCTTTTGTCTTTTTCTCGTCTTTTTGTAAAATTATAATAATAAGAATAAGAAGGAATCACTGTAAAAGGGTTGTTTTTTTCTTATCTACAATATATACGAGATTTATATATATTTATTATTATTTGTTTTCAATTTGAAATATCTAAAATATTTTATTGTAGATAGATCAAGCAATATGTTAATTAGTTTTTAATAAGTTTGTTTTTACCTGGCTTAAATGAAAAAAATTTAACCATTTACATATATATTCTCTATATATATGCTTTGATAACCTATTCTATTTCAGTTAATTTCCTGCTTATTTATAATGACTTAAGAACTTTTCTCTGCAGATATTTCAACATTCCTTGCCCTTGCAATACCTCTTAAGAATTGCTTGATTTTTGCGGTTTTTCAAACATTTTCTGCTTGTCTATTTTACCAGATGCTTTTTAAATAAATAAACAATATACTTACCTCTTCAAAAAACTAGTATAAATCATTCTTTTTTTGATTGTTTCCAAAATTTTTGCATTTCCATAATTTTAGAAGCGATTGAAATAATTGCTACTTTGCCTCATACTTTGCAGCTGGCATGGAAAGTATTTGCCCTATCTATATATAGATATATATATATATATATATATATATAGATATATATAGACATATCGAAACACGTTTAGTCGAGAAATGCATTAATTAATTAATCTGTTTATTGAATGCCATTAGATGCCATGTGTCTGTTCATATGTCTAGGTAGAGCTCTCTATGTCTATGGTTTGTGTCTTGGCTGAATGTTGCAAAAATATTTAAACGATGCGAATTGCTTACGAGCTAAAACAAATATGGTAGATGCGATATGTGCGTGTGGGTTGTGAATAAAATCTCTAAAATTTACAAATAATGTATATATAAAATATAAAAAGTCTACATAGAAAATGAATAATGTATGCGAAAAAGAGTCGTAGCAGAGTCGACATCCCAAGTAGATCAGGAAGAACCATATTCAGTCAGCTTATATAGGTGTATATCCATATACAATCTCCCAGGCACTCAGACCGATTTCAATGGTATACGTTGTTTGATTACCTATAGAGAGAAAGAGAGAATGAGAGATAAACATTTGTAATTCAATTTCTTTTCGTTTTCTTTTCTTTTTGCCTTGTTTACAATTAAATACTAATAAAGGCGCAAAATCAATTAAGACGCGTGTGAAATACGTCAGAGTTGTTGCTAAAATTAGACGAGCGTATTAGCTAGATGTGTTTTTTTTTTTGTTTTCTATCGATCTAGCGATCGATCGATCGATCGATCGTTTATTTCGGTGTATTTATAGGCGGGGCGTGAACTGAATCATCAAAATCATCGGGTCAAAACAGTAAGCGCAGGAAATGCGTTTTCCGCGTAAAGCAAACATAATAAAGAGAAACACGCACAAGCCAAAATAAATGAAATTAAAAGGAATAAATAACAATCAAATGAAATTTTTGTAATTAAGTGAGGAAGATTGAATACTCTTCGGGGAAAAAATGTAAAATATAAAATATAAAATATAAAATATAAAATATAAAATATAAAATATAAAATATAAAATATAAAATATAAAATATAAAATATAAAATATAAAATATAAAATATAAAATATAAAATATTAAATATTAAATATTAAATATAAAATATAAAATATAAAATATAAAATATAAAATATAAAATATAAAATATAAAATATAAAATATAAAATATAAAATATAAAATATAAAATATAAAATATAAAATATAAAATATAAAATATAAAATATAAAATATAAAATATAAAATATAAAATATAAAATATAATATATAAAATATAAAATATAAAATATAAAATATAAAATATAAAATATAAAATATAAAATATAAAATATAAAATATAAAATATAAAATATAAAATATAAAATATAAAATATAAAATATAAAATATAAAATATAAAATATAAAATATAAAATATAAAATATAAAATATAAAATATAAAATATAAAATATAAAATATAAAATATAAAATATAAAATATAAAATATAAAATATAAAATATAAAATATAAAATATAAAATATAAAATATAAAATATAAAATATAAAATATAAAATATAAAATATAAAATATAAAATATTTTTTTGTGAGCAGGAAGACAGAGAAATTCAGACAGACACTTCTATATGACTTCAACTTCTCTTCAAGTCAGCTCTATTGTAGAATTGACATGATAAAATCAACCTTTAACCCTATTGGCCTGAACGACTGACAGAAACTTAAGCTCCGATTTGTTAGGGCATCATCAGAATGAATAAAATTGTTGATTAACTAACCTCAGAGCACATGGTCTTGTAGATCTCATCGGTGTCCCAGGGCCCACGTTCGGGCAATGCGATGCCACGCCTACGCAGCTCCTGAACACAGTCCGTTAAATCGAAAATGGGCAACGGATCGATGCTGGCCTTGGCCACCTTGCCAGCCAAATACTCGACGTAATGTGTGCTATTCGATAGGTTGGGGGAAAAAAAAAACAATTAGCTATAAGAAATGCTTAAAATTCGATTCACCTACCGACACATGCCCGCATGCTTGTCGGGCACCTCGCTATTGCACACTGTATCCACTAGACCCTGTGGCGTCTCCTTTTGCAGTGGTATGGGACAACGTGCCTGAGCACGGGCGTTGCTCGAACTGCTGGGCTCATCGTCCAGCTCTACGGGCTCCGTGTCAAACTGAACTTTGTGCTCCTTGAGCAGAAACTGCAGCTGCAGCGGTATCTTATCCCTCAGATAGAACAGACAATTGCGGGGATGATGAGCATGCAGACCCAACTTGGCACAATATGGGGAGATAGTGCACTTGGCGCCCATCATAAAGGGTCTGGCGCAGCCATAGCAAAACTCGAATTTGCACTGGGTGCAGGTGAAGTGCATGCAGCCGCCCCTGAAAAGAAAATAGATACATAAATATTAGTCAAAGATATATTCACTCAGAAAATCTCTCTACTCACCTGGCCAACGAATAGCGAAATTTGCATTTGGGACAATCGATGCCATTCTGTGCTAAATGCTCCTGCACCCCCTGTGCCTGCAGCTCCGGATCGTTCTCTCGCCTCCACTCGAGATACGCCTCACAGCTGGTGCCCTCGTGCTGTCGCTCCCAGGGCTTGCGACACTGGGCACAGGTCACCGAGCCACAATCGGGGCATATCAAACGCTTCTGCTTGGGTCGAGCAAAGAAGCCCGACGAGCACTGTATGCACCACTTGAAATTGGGATCTTGCAGCAAGGTGCGATCGCGCAGCTTTCGCTGGAATAGCTCATGCACATCGTTGTCCAAAATGCTCTTAAGAAATATATCCAAATTGGAAAAGTATTCCAAGTGTTCGTCCTCATGCTGCAGCTCGTTGCTCAGCTCGGGCAGCTTGCAGTACGGGCAGCTGCAGTCGTTTATGCTGCGATCGGTGATCTGTGAGGCAGGAGAAATGGTAGAAAAACTGATGAACTAATGTAACTAATTGAAATTGACTTCCATTAGCAGAAAGTGAAAGGTAGAAGTAAAATCACTGATGATGTCTATAGGAAGTGGAAGACAGACGAAGCATCTATTGCTTATCTAAAGGTTAATGACAGATCGATTGGTGGAGTTTAAGAGATAGGAAAACTATTTGAAAGGATCGATCGGAGGGGTGAGAGAGAAAGGAAGGATAGCTTTTTGAGGGATCATTCGACAATTGTTCGATTTGGTTGTTAGAATGGGTAAGATCGATCAGCAGTAAGTAGAAAAGGGCTCAAAAGGTATTTCTGCAATGTATGTACAGTTATGTATTTCTTACCGCTAAAAAATTTAAGCTTGTAAAATTAAATATTAAAAAAAATATTTTTTTTTTTTGGCTGGTATCCAAAATTTAACAAAAATCGAAATTGTATAAAATATAAATTAATATAAATACAAAAATTTGGAGACTCTAGCTCAAAAGATGTACGATATATAATTGATTAACTTGATTTCGATAAGCTTTTTAATCGATAAAAAAAAATCGGGAAAAGTTATCGAATTTTTAAAACAAACTTGATATACGCGTGCTGTACAGGGACTTTCAAAAATTTCAAGTCTCTAGCTCTCATATGTTCTGAGATCGACGCGTTTATACATACGGACAGACGGGCAGACATACAGACAGACGGACAGACAGACAGACAGACAAACGGACAGACGGACAGAAGGACAGAGGTTCAGGGTATTAAAAAAGAAAAGATTTCCGAAGTATCAAAGGAAAAAGAAAAAGTGAACAGATGCAAAGAAAATACATCCGAAGAATCGATTTAGTATGGTAACATTTGATACTCCAGCATAACAAGACTCTTGATAAGATCCTTAAGCATTCTAACTATATATATAGTCTATAATAGCAGTTAATCATAGTAAACCCACCTGTACAGTGAAGTAACTCTTGGCGCACTGCTTGCAGCATTTGTGTGTGCACTTGAGCATGGAGACAATCTGATTCATTGGATAGTTGTTCATGCACAGCTCACACTCCTGCTGCAGCATGGAGATGGCTTGATCCAGATCGGAGCATTCCCTGGCCGCCCACAAGGCCACATCCTCCTGGAACTTCATGTTGACCAATGTGGCGGCAATTTGTGCCTCCGCAATGTTTGTCACCAGCTGCTGTTCCACATACTTGCGTGCCAGCACCTGCAATTAGGAGAGATTCAAACCAATTGTATATTGAGCTACGCTTGAGGGTCTACACACCGCCGGCTCCTCAATGACTGGTTCCTGGACACTCGCATAGGCGCGAAAGACAGGTATGCTGAGCTTACGCTGCCGCATCTCGGCTTTCAGTGATGCAGGCAGCTGTTCCTCTTCAGCCTCCTCCTCCTCGCTGGCCGATGTCTCGTAATCGTCGTCCGAAAAGCAGGTCTCGTGATACTTCTTCTTGGGCAGACGCGGCTGACTGCGTGGCTTGAGTAAAGCATTTACAGCCGCACTCGTGCTAGGCCCATCGCTTAGGCTCGTTTTCGTATTGAATTTATTGATGGCATCATTCAAGGATTTCTTATTGCTCGGACTACTCTTGAGGGGCACGCGACTGCTGCTGATTGCATTCGATTGAGTTTGCTTCTGCAGAAACTCTTGCTGTATGCGCTTCACTGAGGAGATGCCCATGGGCGCGGAAAAGGACTTGGAACGCAATGGCAATTTCTTGATGTTTGTTGTTGTTGCTTCTGTTGTTGTTGTTGTATTACTTGTTGTTGTGTCATTTGTGGTTAGCTTAGGTATTTTGCTAGCTTTGGGTGTGTTTTGTGACTCTGTTTTGATTGTCTTTTTGGGGTTTACCTTTTTGGGCTCTTCCAATACTGTTTCGCTAGGCAGTTCCAGTGGACGGGTTTCCGAATCGATTATAGGTGGATCTGGTATGATGGGTAAAGCAATTGGTGCCTCTGGCTGTGCAGCTGACGCAGGCTCCGCTTCTAAAACAATTTCTGCAGGCAGCTCGGCTGGTCTGTTTTCGGTTAGAGGCATGAGCTGAGGCTCCGGAGCGAGACTCTCAACAACTTCGCTCACATAATCTTTAGCTTGCTCTGTAGAGTCTATCGGAGCAGTGGCTGCAATTGGCTCCGTTTCATGGGTTGTGCTGCCTGCAAAGGAAACAGTTGCAGTTGTCTCATTTTTTGCCTCATCTTCATGATTTGTGGGCGTGACTGATGAGGTGCTCGTGACTGTTTGTTGTATGTCAGCTGTTTGCTCTACCACTACCTCAGCTTCTGCATCATCTTCCGCTTCAAATTCATCCTCTTCCATAATATCTTCAATTTCGGTGCCTTCTTCATCGAGCAAACCAGCGGCACCACTCGAAGCCTCCTCAATAAACGATGCCTGTTCATTGTAGGTGCCCTCTTCTTCTTCCCCCTCACTATCATACCAGTCTTCTTCTTCGCCCTCGTACTCATCGGAATAGTCCTCGGAGTACTCGTCCTCATCCGTTGACTCAAACTCATCCATGCTTATCTCATCACGCATTTGCTTGATCAGACGCTGCGTGTCTTCAACAAGTTCACTCAGATTCTGTTTGGCTGGATCGCCCGATGGTATAAACTCCTTAAAGACCACTGGTTCGACCTCTTCGCTTGAATGTGAACTGATTGTTGTATTGCTGGCAGATTGAGCTAGCTCAGTTGGCTCTACTGGATTGAGTACGAGCAACACTTCAGCGCTATCTGGTGATTTGGCTGGCTGCTCATCACTGTCCAGGCTATACAGCTCTGCATCGGAGTGAGAGTCATCCGGTAGCTGTTGCTCCTCACCGCTGAACTCGGTTGCATCTTCGAACACCTCCTCTGAGACCTCCTCACTGGGTGTAACTACGACGGTTGACTCGACTGGAGCCTTTGGCATGTCTTGCTCCACATCTTGTTGCACCTCGGAGCTTACTTCAACCTCAACTGGCGTATTATTTCTGCTTTCTCTGTGCAGACTACTTGTGCTGAGAGTTCGGATGGGTATTTTAGAGAAACGTTTGGCACTGCGTTTCTGATTGCTTGTCACAGCAATCGTTGGTATCAACTCAATGGTTGTTGTTGGCGTGGACGGCTCTGCTTGAAGTGGTTCAGCTGCAGCTGTTAGAATTGTCTTCTCATTGAGCTGCACTGCAGCTGCGAGTTCTTGAGGCTGTTCTATAGTCTCATTAGGCATTGTTTCGCTTGCAAATTGATTAATTTGTAAAATCTCAGCTGCAGCACTTTGTGTCGCTGTTTCATTATCTGAACTTGCTTTCAGCTGCACCAGAGGCAAAGTCTCAGACTGCTCTTCTTTTGTTTTTGTATCAAATGTTTCAGTTGTAGTTGTTGAAGTTGTTTCTTCAGCTGCTAGTGTAGCTGGAACTTCAGCTTGGACAACTTCTTGATCTACGTCTTTTATAATCACTTCAATTTCTGCCAGTGCTTCAGCTTGTGGCGCTACTTTGACTTGCGCTGGTTCAGCTTGCACTCGGACAACTTCAGCTTGTACAACTGCTTGATCTTCGCCTTGTATAATCAGTTGAATTTCTGCCTGTGCTTCAGCTTGTGGCGCTACTTTGACTTGCTCGGGTTCAGCTTGCACTGCCATTGCAGTCTCTTCGACTTTCAGTGTAGCTTCTGCTTTCTTTTCAATTGCTGTAGCTTGCTTATCTACTTCAACTACTCCTGCACTTTTTAGTGTAAGATCCTGTGTCTGATCTCTCTGCTGCTTTGCTTCAGTTTGTTTCTCAACTTGCTCTGCATTATTTGGCAACTTATTTCTAGTTGTTGGCCTTTGACTTTGATCTCGTGCTCTGCCCTTCTTCGGTAGCTGAGATCTTTTATTTCTTTTATAGGCTTCACGGCTAGTGCTGGGCTTGTCATCAAGCTTAGCTTGTGTCTCAGCTGTTAGTGGAGTTTCCTTGAACTCATTTGGAGCTGGTGCTGAAGTCAGCTGTTTAGGAGCAACCTCTTCTTGAGGAGAGATTTCTGAGCTAACTGCTAATGTTGTTTCAGCTGACTTTGCTATAGTTACTTCCTCTGGCGTTTTAGTCACAACTGATTCTTGTTTCATCTGCGAAACTTTAGGTGCTGTTGGCTCCACACTTTGACCAGCTTTTGCCTCAGTTACCTCAACTGCACTCGCTTTGCTTTCTAGATCTTGTGAATTCTGCTGCTTCTCTTGACTCACAACAGTCTCAGGCAATATTTCCTCATTGACAGTCTCCACCTTGGGTGCCAAATAGCTTTTGTAGACAATGCGCTCGGCATCTTCCAAATCATCCAGTTCCCACTCCACTGCATGCAATCTTTCCACGCCACGATCGAATTCTAATTTGAAATTTGCTATTTCAGTAGCATAAATAAAATTGGAGGGTAACTCCTCGCGCATGGTACTCTCTCTTAAATTGGGCTTAATAAATTCTGCCATTATATAAGCTCCAGGATCAGGTGGTGGCGTGGCTTCCTTTTGAGGCACTGTCTCTGTGGGCACAGTTGTGACTGGCGGTTGAGCTAACTCTGTAGGTTCCATTAGCTCCTGCTCCACTTGTTGCACCAGGTTGGGCACAATGTCCTGAATATGTTGCCAGACAAAGTTCTTGACATCATCGCTGGACTTGTCCGGCAGCGCCGAGGGCGACTTCAGTGTGCTAATAGGACTCTTGGTCAGAATACGCATAACTTCCGGATCGGTTTCATATTCCTGATCGGGTTTGCCCTTGAACGTCTCTAGCATGGTCTCTATGGAACGCAGCACTTCCTGGTTCTGCTTGGCCTGATTCTGCTCCATATTGCCAATCAGAATTTCTAGATTCTTCAATGTGCCGTCCTCCAGCTGATATGGGCTTGGCGTGGCATAGGCAGACTTGGCTGGGCTAGAATTGTCATCGAATGAATAAGCTAAAGCGGGACTCTCACTATTCTGCATTTGCAGACAGTCCAAAGCGTGTGTGTTGAGAAACTCATGGATATCTACACGGAACAATGAAGAGAGAGAGAGAGAGAGAGAGAGAGAGAAGTGTGTGTAAAAGTGAAAAGTAAATGAGACTTGAGCTGCTAACTAACCCGATTGGTTATCTACGGCCGCGCTCTCATTCTCCACGCCATTTGGCGAGCCCCAGATGCGCATTAGAAATGGTTTAAGCTGTGTGCGATTCAGTTCGACCAATGCCTGTTCCACATTACCTTGATGCGCTGTCAGCGCATTCACAATGTCCTCACTCAGAAAGTTGCCCCTCGCTGCGAGCTTGCGATACTTTTGCTGTCGCTGCTGTATGCAGTCGGCGACCGCTTGCCAAACATTTCCGCCCGAACTCCTCAAGGCCTCCCTGGCCTCGTTCTGTGAGATGGTCCCAATTGTATTCTCCGCACGCTCCTGGCCATACTTTGTCGATAGACTCTGCACAGTCTGGACCAGCTTGTGCCAGTTCTCGCGCAGCCATTGTATGGGATGTATGTCGGGTCCGCAATATTTGAGCGCTGCCTCAAGTTCCTCAACCGTAAATTTATAGAGCTCCAACTCTTTGAGTATGATGTGCATTTCAATTTCGGGATCTCTGGCGGGTTCGTGCCTAAAGCCAACTGATTCGTGCGGCAAATCAAATGGTGAAGAGGTTTGCTATGAAATAAACAAGTAAGAGTGCTCTAGTTGAGATTGCTCGACTAAGAGATATCGTGAACCCTGCGAAGATGCCATATTCAAATCATTTTACGCTTCTTTTATATATACATATATACAAACAACACATACGCACACACACACACATGCACACGCACGTACAAGCACTTGCTCTGCTACTGCGCAGTTTACGCAGCGACTGCGCGTGGGCAGCGCTTGGGCTGCAGTATGGCCAATATTATGGAAACTTTTTTGTTGAATAGGTTTGCTTCTAGATGGACTTTCGTAACCAAACTTCTAAGGCGTACTAATGACATTCATATGTATGTATTTGCCAAAGCACAAATCTCTAGTATTTGAAATACGAATTTGCAAAAAAAAGTAAAATTATCGATTTTCATCGATAATAAGGAAGGACGGACTTGTACTGACAGACAGACATAGCTATATCGACTCAGTTTGTCGAGCTGATCAAGAATATATATACTTTATGGGGTCTGCCACGCGTCATTCTGCCTGTTACATACATTTTCACAAAAACATTTCCCATTTTCAGTGGGTTCAGGGTTGGTTAGTTACCCTCCTCGACTTACATGCTGCAGCATTTTAAGATCATTTATGAAGTTGGGTCTGCGCGTCAGTTGGTTAGAAATAGCTTCCGTATTCCTTAAATCGTTGGAGCTACGATAACGTTCGTTCTCCTGCGTCAGCTGTGAGCTGCTGCGATAATAGGGTTTGCGTTCCATCTTAACCATCGGCTCGGGTGTTCTGTAACGTTCCGGCACTACAGCCGGCTCCGGCTGCATCTCTGGCTGTCCGCCAAAGGGCAAAGCAGCGTAGGTCTGCAAGAGTGGTTATTGAAGCCAAACTAATATCTGATTAAAGATAATCTTTACTTGTGTCGAGATGCTTTGCGGCGGTGGTGAAGTGCCCATTTCACGTGCAGCCAATTCTCGCGGCGGTGTGCCGCCACAGCCAGTGGAGACTTTCTTGGATTGCTTTAGCACCTGCTCCGCCTGCGCCTGTATGCTCTCATCCAGTGTATTCCATATATTCTCAACGGATTCTGGAAGTGTATGGATGAGAGCTTGATTATATTGAGATACAATAAAAACAAAACTCGGATATGTTTTTAGTTTGGGACTTGACTTTGTATTTCTGGTTTTAAATGCGTTAATTGTAGTTGT
This sequence comes from Drosophila leonis, assembly GCA_035045365.1. Lineage (NCBI taxonomy): Eukaryota > Metazoa > Arthropoda > Insecta > Diptera > Drosophilidae > Drosophila > Drosophila leonis. Next base: position 2,383,460 of record JAWNPC010000389.1, on the reverse strand, counting down.
AAACAGTTACAGTTGGTTAAATTACGGGGTATACAGTGCTTGAGTCTTTGTGTATATATATTATATTTTTTTATATTTTTATATATTTTTATATTTTATAAATGAGCAGCTTCAGCTCTTGGTACCCTCGAAAAATGAGATTTTCTTGAGAATCCTACCTTTGTGTATGAAGCCCGGGCCTGGCGTTTTAGCTGTTTGATTTTCGGCTGTGGTTTTCAGCTTGGACTTGATAGTTGCTGATGTTGTTGGTTTCTTGATGATGGTGGTGGTGGTGGTGGTGGTGCTGCTTGTTGCTGTTGCTGTTGCTGTCTGCTTAGGCTTAGCTGTAGCTTGAGTCTTGCTTGTGCTTTGGCTAGCTGGCTGCGCAGCCTGCTCCACTGTTGGTCTGGTTGTTGTTTTCATGGAGCTCTTGCGCACAAGCTTTACCTGCGACTGAACTTTTGTTGCCTTGGGCTCAACTGCAGCTGGCTTAGTCACTGCTTCCTTGGGCTTCACTGCCTGCTTGCAGGGCGTCTTGCAGCAAATGGCACAGATTTTGATATTTGGCTCATTTACAAATGTGCAAAATTCGCATTCCCATTCGTGATCTGGTGTCGAGGGTGGTGGGCCCAAGTCATCATCGCCCGCTTCTGGCTCAACTGTTGCTGCTGGTTGTTCCTCTTCGGTTTCTGATGCTGTCACCTCCTCGACGACTTCCTCGTACTCCGATTCGCTTTGCTCTCTTGGCTTGGCTGGCGTCACTTCAGTCACTTTCTGCACCACAGCCGCTGCCTGCGTATTCTCATCCTTCATTTCGGGCTTGCGTTTGGATTCGCTACGCTTGACCTTTTGCTGATCTGCCTCTTGAAGCTTCTGTTGTATTTTGGCTTGCACCAGAGCGCGTGCACCCGAACCCTCCGACTCCAGATCCGAATAGATGCGACTTGTTTTGGGCACTTCCTGCTGTTGACTTCGCTTCAAGGTGCCTGCGCCTCCACTTGCATTCGAGTCCCGACGCTCGGGCAGCCATTCGCTCTGCACACTCTTTGCTATAGAGCCACGACGGTCGCGCAGCTTGTGCTGCCTGCCAGCATGTCGCTGCTCGCCATCCAGCTCATCGTTGCCCCCGTTGCCCCCATTGCTGATGAGCTGCGAGGCACTGGACATGCGTCGCTGCCGTTGATGATGCTGATGAGCACGCGAGGCGCTTGTCATGCCCGACCTGTTCGAGACCAAGGAACGACGATCATCCTGATCCGAATCCTCATCATCCGTCAGCTCGTCATCAACATAGCTGCTGCGCTTGCGACGCAACGACATGGACTTGCGACTGGGCGTAGGTGACGCCGCATAGCGAGCGCGCGAAGTGGCACGCGACACAGCTGCGGGTGGCATGCCCATAACACCTGAGAAACCAAAGATGAAAGCGTTTAATGTTTATGCGAACTTTGTTTGCTTTACTCTGCGCTCACCTGGATGCATCATGGGATAGCCCGCAGCGCCTGGATACATATTCGGCATGATCCCGCGCTGTGTCATGAAAACAGGTGGCGGATAGTGCGGATGCTGCTGATGCTGTGGCAAGTAGCCGGCGCCCACATTGAGCGACAGATTCGAGTTATTGAACTGCTGCTGCGAACCAAACTGTGACCACTCATCGTGTGGATGGACGTGTGCAGGCCAGTTGGGCTGTTGACTCTGGCAGCCAGCGCAATTGAGATGCGCCATGGACTGAGCCTGCAATGTGGGCGGGTAGAGATTGTAGATGAAGATGCGTTGAGTATTTATGGTAAATGTAGAAAGAGAGTAGAGTCGTTATATGAAAAGGTAAATGCCTTTAAGGGTTAAGTACTGAGATGGTGAAAGTCAGAAGTCAGAAGTCTTTAAGGAAAAAGTGCAGAGGCAGTAGAAGTCGTGAGGACAATGAATCAGTCCTTATGAAAAAAATACAGTAAAAATATAAAGGACGGATGGATGTGCCTTTGCAGATGATGAGGTATTTGTATTTACAGATAAATCATATAAAGGGAGAGTAATGCCTACTTCAAGGATGAACTACACAGCAAGTAGAAGTCATACCAACTCTAATACAATCTAACCTTGAGGAACAAGTAAGAAAACTCTAGTCGATGGTGCCCGACTATTATATTATACCCTGATTTCCCATTTTCAATAGGTTCAAGGTATAAAAAGCATCGAGGTTATAGAAGTCATAGGAAATGGTAACAGTTCTTAAGAGAGAACTACAGATAAAGTAGAAGTTATACAAGGAGAAATCAGTTTTTAAGGATCCAAGAAAGGTCAGTCATATGAAGGAGGAATGAGTTTGTAATGATCAAGGACGAATCAATCTCCAAGGATCAAGTACCAAGGAAGGTCAGGACGGATTAGTTTGTAATGATGAAGGACAACTCACCTGCTGCATGCGCTGATTAGCCACCCAGGCGGAGCCAGTGTGCTGGTTCTCGGCGAGCGGTCGACGCGGGCTCATGCTATTCAAATTGAAGACGGATGTGCTCATTTGACGCTGAGCGCCCGCTGCCTGTAGTCGTCGTTGTTGTTGTTGTTGGAACAGCAGGGAATTGTGAAAATTGTGTGAATCATCGGATAGATCAAAATGCGATGAATTCAAACCGGATGACATGCTGCCGGAACGAAAATGCGAGGGCGATGGTGAAATGTTTGACCAATGCTCGAAGTTCAGCTGCTTTTCAGTTTTAGATGCACAAAGAACGAGAAAGAGATAAAGAGAGACAAAGAGAGAGAGAGCGAGTGTGTGTGGGGCGAGACAAGGACCAAAGACATCGACACACACACACACACACACAAGACGAGACGAGACGATATATCAATGAGGGATAGTTGATGGCTGTGGGTGGATGTGGCCTTAGATGTAGCCTTACCTGTTCTGAGTTGCCCGCCTCATGCTGCGCCTTCTGCTGGCGATAGCGTTGCTGCAGCTGTGTCATGCGATCCAATGTGGCGTTCGCCTTGCTCTTAATCTTCTCCAGCTGCACCGAGGGCGGCCGGCTGATTGTGTCGAATACTGATTTGGGCGTGCCCGAGCGCGAGGAGCCGCCGCCCTCACTGGGCGCTGGCCGTGGCGGCTCCGGCAACGGGCGATTATTCATTTGAGGCGCAACGGCTGGGCCCCGCCAGCCAGCACCGGAGGACCTGTGCGAGGGCGTCGGCGAGGGCGGTGGCAACATCTGCAAAGAAGTTTTGTTCGTTTTTCGTTTTTGGTTTTGGTTCTGGTTCTTTGGTCTTTGTTGTTGGGCAGGCAGCATAAAGGTTTCTTTTTCTGATTTGGTTGTTGTTCTTGTTTTATTGAAGCATTCAAAATTGTTTACAAACTGGTACTAAATAGATAGCTCTAACTACACACCCAAAGCGAGGTCTAGTACAAAGTTTGTTTTGTTTGGTTTTTGACTTTTTGGTTTTATTTATTTTTTATTTTTATGGCTTATGAAATCGTGCAGTGTCGTACCTGTTCCTTGCGGCCCAGAAACGGTGTCAACAAACCACGTTTGCTGCGTCGTGGTGGTGCAACCGGTGGTGCAGCTCCTCCAGCACCCGCCTTCGGTGGTATGGGCGGTGTGCCCTGTTCCGCAGCCTAAACAGGAATACATAAAATTTAATATGATATTAGATAGAATTCTTATTCAGAGCTCACCTTCCGTATGTGCTGCTTGCGCTTCGGATGCTTGTGGAACATGTCGTCGCATGAGGCGCAAAAGATTTGACCAGCGCACTCGGCGCACGTGACCCAGGGATTCTGCGAGCCACACAGTGTGCATTTCAATTTGTTGTCTATATGAAGTTATTTAGTTGTTAATGAGTTCAGAGTAATATTCGGAGTAAAATATGAAGATTCGGAGTAAATTTGGAGTAAAAGATGAAGGTTCGGAGTAAAATTCGGAGTAAAATATGAAGATTCGGAGTTAAATTCGGAGTGACATTCGAGGTGAATATCAGAGTAAAATTATGAGTAAGTCATGGGAGGAGATTTGGAGTACATTTTCGGAGTACAATTCGAAGTTATTGCAGGTGTAAAATTCGGAGTGACATCAGAGAATTATGAGTAAATCATGGGAGGAGATTTGGAGTACATTTCCGGAGTAAAATTCGGAGTTATTGCGGGCGTAAAATTCGGAGTAGGTTAGAGAAAAGTTTCGGTGTCAATTTCAGAGTGTTCCGAGTAATATTCGTTGCAAGTATCAGAGTAAAATTAGGAGTAAGTCATGGGAAAAGTATTTCAGTCAATTTCGAAGTACATTTTCGGAGTAAATGTTAAAGTATAACTGAAAATTTAATTCTAAGCTGAAATTGCAATGAAATTCGGAGTGAAATCCTGGACTAAAACATGGATTAAAATGATTAGATTCGTACTACAAAATATTTTAAAATATGATCTTAAGCAAGAAAATCGATTAATCTGGGAAAGTAATGTTATAGTGATTCTTTCAGAATATATATACTATCTCTTCTACATAAACTTCTATACTCAAGAGAGTTTCTCTGCGTCAGCTTAAGGTGTGCCTTTAGAATCCTGTACAATTCCTATGATATAAGTATAAGAGTGCATCCACTTGCCTGGCGTTTTGGTACGGATCTGTGTTGTTTTCATGGGTTCATTTGAGTACTGTTGCTGGTTGGAGAACTCGATGACTTCGTAGTCGGGTTCGGGTGTGTTCTTCGTTTTGGGAGGCACCGCCGGCACCTTGAGCTGAGCGCCATTCATTGACGCATTGCCATTCATTGGCGTTGGCGGCGGCTTGGGGCCAATGCGATCGTTCGCTTCATTCTAAATGCAAAATGCTCGAGTTATATTAGGCATACTCTACTTAGGAAGGAGAAGTCAGCGCTCTTCTCTTCGCTTCATACTCACCACCCAATCGGGCATTGTGCGCACGTTTCTGTTGAGCAATTGGTGTGTCGTCATCTTTATAGCTGTCGTTAGCTTTGTCGGCTACAGTTGTTGTCTTGCTTCTGCTGCTTCTTCTTCTTCTTCAACTTATTTCTATTTTGATCTGCTGTGGGACATCATTTTTGGGGCGTGTTATATAAAATTTAAAAAAAATAAACATAAAATGTGTAGAAGATATTAAAAATGTATGCAAATTTAACAAAATTTTTAAGATTTTTATGTTCAGTCTGAATGTGCTTAGATTTGAGTATATGGGATATATATATATATTATAGATTATAGAAAATATATCAAATAAAATTTAGATATGCCTAATAAATATATCTTTTTTAATTTTCTTATCTCTTTTCTATTTATTTTGTATATATTTTTTTAAAGTTTTTTATATCTTTTTTCTGAAGGAATGTAAATATTTTAAAATATATTTTATATATATATATAGTATATTTAGATCGCTATATATATAACTGAGCACTTCAAAGCACTTCATATTCAATTACACAAAAGTGCAAAATATATATGTAAATTCACATTTTCCTTAAATATTTTTAGCCTGCTCTGCCAAAAACAAGTTGAGGCAAGTTTCTTTCTTGACTGCAATGCGAAATGCAAACGCCCAAACGCTGCCAGAGTCGTTCCACGAATAAACCATATAAATATAAATATAAATATAAAATAGGCCAAAAATTTTGTTGCATTCGAAAACAAGTTGCAAATGAAAGCCAAAAAGCCGGCTAAGACATACTCTTTACATATATAAATAATTGGAATATTACTCAAATTTTGACAAATTTATTAGGTATATTTTATAATTGATTATTCAAATATATAGAGGTATATATACCTCAAAATACCCTAAGAGCTTGCAGCGATAAATCAAGTAAACTCCTAAAGGAGCGCCAAGAAGTAGGCAATGCTTTTGTTTAAAGGACTTGCAAGAGCTTTTAAATAAATATTACAAAATATATATATATATTTAATAATAATAATTAGCTAAGCAATATTTGATTCTAAGTTTACAGGGTATTTATGTGCACTGCTATAAATATATGTTTCATATTTTTTTTGTTTATGAAACGCTGCGAAATAAGCGAAAGGAAATAATTCGTGTGACTCAATTATCGAGCTGACAGCTAGCCTAAGTGGAAATGAATTTGATAGAGAGTGCTAAAGAGAGCAAGAGCAAAATGTATGCAAAGAGAAGGCATAGAGAGAGTAGTAAAGAGAGGGAGAGAGATAAATAAAAAGACAGAGAGAGAGAGAGAGATAGAGAGAGTAAATAGAATATGGAAAGAGAGCAAAAGTAAAGAGAAATTTATAAACAAGATAAAAGAAAATGTAATAAAAATAGGCAAATAAAAAGGGAGAGAGAGAGGGAGAGAGAAATTACAGATAGAGCCTACAGAGAGTTTATAGACTGAGAGAGTGAGAGAGAGAGAGAGCGCGCATATAGAGCATAGCAAATTCATTGACGCTTGTTGCACGACAGATATAGATCATGTTGAAAGTTTAGATATAGGAAATATTCTGCACACGAGTTTTCGAAACGTTTTTTTGTTTTTGTTTTTGTTTTTTGCTTATATGCAGTCTGCATAGCCGTATGTATGTACATATATACATGCGATAGATATGGGCAGGCATTATGAGATATTTTAGGAATATTCACGATAAGTTATATTTTTGAATGGGCAGAAATACGCAGATCTTGTCTGAATATATGAATATGAAAATATGAATTTGACATTATTTTTTTATAATTTTATTTTGTTTTTTTTGAAATTTGTTATATAGATAGATATAGAAATATATAATTCCGCTCAATTAAATATAAGTTATTTTTAGGCTTGAAAAGTTATATTTCTTATCAATCTTCCGATTTTAATTAAATTTGTTTGCGACAAGAAAAAATGTGAAAAGTTTCTGTTTTCATTTTAAATATAACTTTTATTATTTGTTGAAAAAATATCAAAAAAATTATATTTATGTACATATACATACACAGCTAAAAACATATAAAGATCCACCTCTTTTCCTGGTAAAGCATAGAAAATTAGAATTATTTAAGCTTCAAGCCCGGTGCAAAAAGTAGAACTTTATATACTTTTTGCACTGAGTTTAGTTCTGTATAAATTTACTTTAACATTCACTTAATTTCAATTGTAGAAATTGTAATTTGAAATTTGACTTTTTATCTTAATGTTTCATGAATAATGTTAAATCAAAATTTCCATTAGCTTTTCACACTTCCTGGCAATTACTTTAGATTTCACTTGAGTGCTTCAAATTCTATTTAATGCAATGCAAGTCTCTTCAGAGTTCATCCTTTAAAATTATTCAATTCAATTAATTTTCCAAACTTTCAGCTCAAATTAAGCTCTCTTAAACATTACTTGGCGCTTTTCCAACACCTTTTCTTTATAGCTCAAATAGTATCGAAATACTTCAAGCTATTTTATTTTTAACTTTCTATGCTTAAATTTGTATAATGCTCAGATTTATGAATGATTTAGTTTTATTCCATTTGGACTTTATTTTCCATATACAAATTTGACTTTTTATTTTATATTCTATATATATACACATATATATTCTATATACATATATATCAATATACATATATATAGATTTATTTATTTATATATTTTTTATCTTTTTGTAGTTTTTAAAATTTAATTTCAATTGATTTGTATGTTTTAATTACATTTATTAATATATATTTATATTTATTATTAATTATTATTATTATTATAAATATATATATTTATGTTTATTATTATATATTTTAGTATTTTTTGTAAAATTTAATTTCAATGCATTTGCATGTTTTATACATATATATTGTATTTATTTCTATATATTTTTTTTTTGTATATTTTTAATTATTATTATATATTTTAATATTTTTTTATAATTTAATTTTTATTTTTATTTATGTATTATTATTATTATTTTTATTTCTATATCAAATTTTTTAAATATTTTTATTTATTCTTATATATTTTTTTATATTTTAGTATTTTTTATAATTTAATTTTAATGTATTTATGTATTTATTTCTATATCATATTTTTGATATATTTTTAATTGTTATTATATATACTATTTAAATATTTTATTATTTTTTAATTTTTTTTATAATTTAATTTCACTGCATTTGCATGTTTTATATACGTATATCTTGTATTTTATATCTTGACCAACGCATTTTCCACCTGCTTTTGCTTTTCCCCCTCGCTATCTTGGCAGCTGCTAGTGGCAGCTGCCCTGGGAGCCAGCTAACATACACACACATACACATACACACACACACACACACACATACACACACAGACACTCACACGCACACTTGAACGTGCGCACAAAAACTATTTTTAAACACTTCAATTTCTTTGCCCAAAAAAAAAATGATTTCTTTTTGCGTTTATTTTTGCACAATTTGACTTAAACTTTTTTCGCTTTTTCCTGTTTGTATTAAAAATAAAATAGGAAAATTCAATTTGCTTGTATAAATTGTTATTATTTATTGAAAACTGTGAAATGTTTTGAACTTTTAGCCAAAGAGTTTATGGATTCCGTTTGAGTTTAAATTTGGTTGTGTTTATTTATAGCAAACATTTTTTTCTGCTTCTTCTTTTATTTTTTAAATATATATGCTACAAATATATATATAAATATATATATATAACTATATATATGTATATATATATATATATATATATCTTTGGTTTATTAGCTATATTTGTTAATGAACTTTTTGGCTTGATTTGTTTCGTTTTTCTTTCTTTGGGCTCATCTCACTTACATAATACGAATTTACTTGCCACGTCGCGCCGCACTCAAAAAATTTTGCTATCTGTTAGCATATATACTATATATATATATATAATATATATATATATATAATATATATTTAGTGCTATGTGTAGCCGCTCGACATGAAATAGTATTTTTTGTTAGATATTATTTTTTGCTACGGTCTCGTTCGGCGATCGTCTCCCAACAAACTGATTTGTCTATTCGCTATCTAAACAACATTTTCCCCCAGTTTTCGGAGACGTTGTCGCCGCAATAATTTTCTTGCTCAATGTGTCTCCGTCATCTATGTTTTTTCTTGTCTTAGTCTTCTCTTGATTTTATAAATACTACGTAGCCTGCGTATCAGACGGACTAGTTCATCTCCCGCCTGTGTTCAAAGTTTCTGAGTAAATTTTGCCTCTTTTTCCATTTTCCCTTCTGTTGTTAAACATTTTTTTTTTGCTGCATTTTCTTTTGCATTTAAGTCATATAATTTATGGATTTTGTGCCTTTGCTTCCTGTATTTTGTCTTCTAGTTGGCTATACCGTGTTATTTAATTATTGTATTTTATATACTTGAAAAAATACAATAATTTAATAAAAATAATTTAGTTTCATAATTTTTTAATTTTTAAATATTTTAGATTTATATAAAAAACCTAAAAATATATATTTTTTAAATTCAAAAAATAGTTCGACCAATTTCAATAAAGTTTTCAACATCAACTCATTTTTTTAAAGATTTAAAATAAAAATCTAATTAAAAATAATGAAAATTTATATTTTAAGTTTAAATTTAAATTATAAATTTAAATTTAAATTATAAAAATTATAATCCAACTTCCACATAAAATAAATTTTATCATAAAATTTCGTTAGATTCATTTTTCAAAATTTTCCCATAATAAATATGTCTTCTTCTTAATTAAAAAACATTCATTTAAATATGAATTATAGTTTTGCGTAATTGATAAACAAATAACAAATTTATATGAACCCCTAGGGCCATAGCTGACCTTGACTTCGCTTTTGCTTATTTGCATATTTTTATTTATTTTTTATTTGTATATTAGATTTGTTGTTGGTTTTTTTTTAACTTTATTTACAAATCGATGGGAGAGCGCAACAAGTTGAAAAGTTAAGGAATTTTGTTTGCTATAAATAATATGCTGCACGCTTCTAAAGCGCCACCTGCCGTCAGAGTGAGCACAAATCATAAATAAAGAAAACAACAACAACAACACACGCAATTAACCGTTGTTTGTGTGTACAAATAATATTTATTTATAAAATTACGAAAAGCAATTGCGACTGCGAATTACGTTCATTATTATTAGCGGCTCGCGACAGGCTCTCAATTTGAGTGGGCGCAACATGTGGTATGAGCAATGTCAATCAAATGCAGATATAACATATGTATATGTATATGTGTATGTGTGGTAATAAATATGTGTGTGTGTGGTAATAAGTGCAAATTGAGCTAACAGTAATTGACATGCAAAACGGATTTGCCACAGAGCTCAAGTCGAAGGCGAAGCAGAAGCAGAAGCAAAGGCCGAAGCCCAATAATTGCAAGCACGCATTTTTCAATAAGGCTGCACTCTTCACTCCTACACACGCCTTGGCCTCTGGCTCTGCCTGCGTCTCTGCTTGTGCTTGTCCCTCTGCCTGTGCCTCTGTCTCTTCCGCTCCCTCTGCTCTTGCCTCTGCCTGTGCTGGCAGCAAACACCACCATCATCACCATCGCATTGACTTGAACGCGACCTTGCCCGCTGCTGATGTCGGCGCGTTGCGTTGACGCTGACTGCGTCTTTAAATCGATGCTCGGTAGAACGTTGTACAGCTGTTTTGGCAGCCGAGCCCGACATCGTGTGTGCCACGTTCGGCTTGTGGCAGCTGTTCGTAAACAAACAAAATGCCGGCTGTTGTTAGTGTTGTTATTGTTGTTGGCAGCGTGAAAGCTTAGAGAAAGCTTTATAGAAATGTTTTTCTCGCATGCGAGAAACGTCGCTATTCACACGCGGATATTCTTAAAGCGAAAAACCAATTTTTCGGCTGCATTTGCGCAGCGCGCGTTGCAGGAAAAGCAAGTGAAACGCGTGTGGAAAACTTAACGATTTTCACGGCACCCTAGAACACCGCACCGCACCCCTACCACTGAGCAAATAGAAAGAAAAGGAAGAAAAAACAAGTTAATGTGCGCTTTAGTGTAATATTAAAGTATTTATTATATATAGAGGTATATATACATATGTATATGTATGTATTCATATGCATATATGTGTATGTATATATATTTATTTATCTGTCTGTATAGATGTTGTAATTGAAATTGTGCCTTTAATCGTGTCCCGTGCGCATAATTTCATTTGCGTAATGCTCATAGACAATACAAAATTCACAGCACAATTCAATTTAATATACTAAGTGCGTTTCCATGGAGTGAAATACATAAGTGTGAATGAGACGGAAAACCGAAATGAAAATGCCTTGGGGAAAATGTATTTAAATAATGCAAAGTCGAAAATAAAATAAGTCAAATTGCCTTTAAAAAAAAGAGATGGCAACAATAAATATTATTAAAATAAAATTAAAATAAAAAAAATAAGAATAACTTAATATTAATAGTCATAATAATATAATAATAATAATAATAAATACATACTTAAAATATTCATAAATGTTTCAAGCGTTTATAAAAAAAAAACACAATTTAAAAATACAATTTTGAAAACAAATTTCAACAAAAAATTATAACATAATATAAAAAAATCACAAAAAATTTAACAAAAGCTAAACATTTCAAAAAATAATTAAAAAACTTATAGGGAAAACAAATAAACTATTTTTAAAATTTTATAAATTATATGAAACAGTGAATAAAATTTATAAAATATTTAAAACAATAAATAAAACAAAACTAAAAATTTAAAAATGAAACAAATTTTTAAAATATAATTTAAAGATATTCTAAATAATAATAAAATATTAAAGATTTTTTAAATACTAAAATATTGTAAGTTTCACTTGAAAAGCTTTAAGAAAAAATAAAAACGAGGAAAAAAACTTATAAATATTTGAAAAAATAAATTAAATGTTAATAAAAAAATATAAAAACTAAAATAAATTAAATATGTACAAAAATGAATCAAATTAACCAACAATAAAGCTAAATTTCTGAGTATTACATACAAAATAACTAAAAAATATAAATAAAAAAATAAATTTTAATACAAAATAATAATATAAAAGGAAAAACTTGCAATACACATGAAATGAGAGAGAAAATCTTGGCCGCTTTAATTGTGGAAAATCCTTTAAATGGCCAACAGCTGCAGCGATGTAACTAAAACCAACTACAAAGATTATTTCCTGTCGCAGCAAGATTAAAATATAAAAAACTTGATAAAACATAGCAAAGCAGCAGAAGAAGAGGAAGAAGAAGAATAAGAGCTGCTGCTTAGGGCGATGTCGAGACGAATTGCTTTGTGCTATATACGAAAAATCGATAGTTGAAGCCGCAGTCGTCGTCACCGTCACCCTCACCGTCGCAGTCGACGTCAACGTCAACGGTCAGCGTCAAACGAGACGCAAAACGCCTATTAAATGACTGCTAAAAATAGCCACAACAACAACAACAACTATTAGACAAAGCAACTAGCTAAACGTGACAACAATGGTCGATGCTAAGCCACCGCCCACTCGCACGCCCACACCGGGCACACCGCCGGCGGCGTTTGCCGGTGAAAGATCGAAAATTAAATTATTTATGGAACGAACGCCGAGCATCGGGGCACTCAAGTCCAAATTTTTGACAGTGTTGGGCAACAGCAACGAGCTGCTCAATGGCATATCGAATAAGGTAAGGCCTTGATAATGAAAGCGCTCTCCGGCTGTCTGTGTGGGTGGCACACAGAAACAACAACAATAACAATAATGGCAGACATTTTGATAGTTTTTTGTTTTTGCTGCTGCATTCCGTTTGACCTTCACTTGGCCCGGATATTATTGTTGGGGTAGCTGCTGTGCAGCAGCAGCAGTTTGGGGGTTGGCCTCAGCTGATTTCATTGTACTTGACTCTATGCTGACAGCGCTGCGCAGCATTGGCTGCTCTGTCGCTTTCAAATTAATTAAATTGCGTGCACGACGCTTCAGCATAAACGAGTTAACAGTAAATGGCATAGCTGTTGCTATCTCCTTTTCTTTGCTGAGCTGTTAATTACGGATTATGTTGCTCGCTCGTTTGCTATCTATGTCTGTCTCTTTCGCACCACACGTGCCTAGCCTCTGGTGCCAAAAGCAATCAATTTAGTTGACTTCCTTGAGACTTGCCAACTGCATTCGCTTATCCAAGGCCAAAGGGCTCACTGCATCAATTTTACTTTTGTTTAAAATGCTCTCGAATAGTGATTGATCGCTTTTTATATTTGCTCACTGCAATTTAAGCGCACTTCAGTAAATTACTTGTATTGTTTACAACCAATAAGCGTTCAGCAAGAGGTGGGGTCACAGGGCTGGGCACTTACAAAACTTATGTGAAAAAGATCAAATTTGTGATAAAAAATTGTAGGTATTTTGTATTTCTGTATTATTTTTATTAGATATTTGTCATATATTTTGTTATTACTTTGTATTTTTTTTATTATTATTGTTATTATTATACATGATCAATTGACGACAAAAGTTTTCTGATAGGGTGGCAACATCGTTCACTAAGGGCAGCCATTTTTTCCATTTACAGTTAACTTTGAGCACCAGCAGCAGCGATTCGGATTATTGCGACGACGATGACGAAGATTTGCCCAAATGTAAGTTGAGAAAAGGTGTACAAAAATATAAATTGATAATCTTAAACCACTTTTCCAATCAATTCTACAGTTGATGAGACAATTGATTACACTAAGATCGATTTCGAGGGACGTCGCGTGAAAGCGCGTCGTGCGCATGAGGAAATCATCTCGAGCCGCTACAGACAGCCAAATTTGGCGCCGCGTAAGCCAAGCTAACTGTAACAATATGGTTTAAGAAACAAACCTGTATGTAATTTGTAGGTCCTCGCTTGGAGTACTCTCGCTCGCGACATGCCAACAACAAACAGCGCTCCAGTTCGCCGTCATCGTCGAGCAGCGGCAGCAGCAGCGATGACAGCAGCTCCATTTCGCTGCCAGAGCAAACGGCTGCGCGTTCCCATGAGGTGAGCAGCACGACGCATTCGAATTCTCTTGAATTTGAGTCACGACATTCGGGTGGCTATGAACGGCATCGCCCCATTGCGGGCGCTCGGCGCAGCGAGCTGGACATGCAGAAGGATATGCAGCGTATTAGCGAGCTGTTGGAGGCTACTGCCACGGCCACGCCTCCACAAATCGATGTGCAGCCGCCCACAGAAGGCGGCACAGGCGCTGGCCTAATCACACGCCAGCCCTGGGGTGAGGTCAGTTCCATTCGCTTGCCCGCACGCAGCCGCACCTCGAACAGCAGCACATTGACCAGCCTGCGAGATGAGCCCGATCAGCTGCAGGCCAGCCCCAGCATGGAGTCCAGCGACTGGCGCAACTTTATACGCTCCGAATCGCAGAACTCTGTGCCATCGTGGGCCTCCTCTATCAGTTTGGATTGCCGTGCCGGCGAGGAGCCTGTCAAGGAGTTCATGAAGCATTTCACTCAGCTGCTCTTCAACAACTCTGCCGCTGTTAATCTGGAGCTGAAGTCAGAGTTCGGTGTGCTGCTGCGCCTGGAGATGGGCCGGCTGTGGTTCACACGGTTTCTCAGCGAGCAGCGCAACAAATCGAAGCGCATGGAAACGTTGACATTCAATGCACTTGCTCAATATTTTGCATTGGCCTTGTTTGAATGCGGCGAATGCGAGGATTATGCGCCAGCAGCGGTGCTCATGAATCTCTGTTTCTTGTTCTATCATGAAGGTAGATCTTGATCTTTAATATAATAGAACTTTTATGCTCACTCTCTTTGTGTTTTGCAGTTGAAGTTCCTGGGTGCGATCCTTATCGCGAGTATCTGTTCATATCGCTGCGCCAGCAGCCACTCTGGCAGCAGCCACGCTTCTGGAATGCCATCTTCCACGATTCAATGCAGGCCGAACGTGAGCATCGGCTGAACTCGCAGTTGCGGCGGCAGCAACGCAAACAGGCAAAACAGCAACAGCGTTTGGCTGAAGCAGATGCTACAGTTACTGTAGATACTGTGGATGCTGTGGCAGCTGCGGCTGCAGAAGCTACACCTACTCGCAAACATGGCGTTGATTCTTCCCCCAGCTCCTCGCATCAGGTTGCGCCGGCGGCGGCAGTCAAACGCAAGTCCAGCAAGTGCAGCTTGGGCCAGCCGCAATCCGCCAAGGAGCTGGAGGATATTGCATTTCGGCAATTGAGGTGCGTTGTGGATGTGATATGGAAGCTTAGCGTGAAGGCAGAAGAACAGAAAAAGATAGGAATGCGGCTAATAATATTGATTCTTATTATATTATTATCTATTAATGGAACCAGACAGATCCAGAAATATTGTAGCTTTACGAACAACTCTGTTCACTTTGTTGTTCTTGATTTATATAGATATTTGTAAATTGACCTCTTAACTAATTTCTTCTGCTCTTTCAGTGCCTTTACGTGTAACATGCACACCCTGGGCACCAGTCAGGATGTGTGCCTGGACTTTTTGAAGAAACATGTTGTGGCGCTCAACCTCTCGAAGGGTGAGTGACTCAGAGTTAAATTATTACTATAATATTTTATATGTATGTATGTCACTCCCAACTAACATCCCCAACTAACATTCCTATAACGATATTACAGACAAAGCCAAGCTAATCAGGGATAATGTTTACCGCATGTATCATGAGACGGAACTGTGGGGCGCTCAACACACTTAACAAGCGTTGGCCTAGCCCAAAACGAAATCCCAACTTGTTTAATACCCTAACAGCACTTATTTTCCGACTAGAAAAACTAGAAAAAGAGAAAAACAAAACGTTTCAACTTTCGTCTCAGCTAAATTTCAATTTTTGACTTCAACTAAAACTAATCTTGATGTAGTTACAAATAAATTTTTACTCGCATTGTTGAACTATTGGAAATTGAATGAATAGCAAATATAAATAATATAAAATATATACATAAAACATAAAAAAACTATAATTAGCAAATATGAAAAGAATACAATATTTATATCCGCAAATTGTGATAATAATATTTTGTGATTACTTTATACTAATATATCAAAAAGAAAAAAGAAAATGAAAACTAAGTTTTGCAAATGAGATAAATAAAACACAAATAATAATCCAACATTCACAAGAGACAACAACAAATAATGAACTAAAGAAATATTCTGTAATATCTGTAATATAGGTACAATAATTCCCATTTAATAAAACCTACTAATAAAGTTTAATAATTTTAGTAATTATTTGTACTAATCCAAATGGATGGAGCCAGACAGTAAGAGAGAGCAGTGGAAAAGCTTGACATTTACAAATATTTAATTTGGACACTAAATTGATACTAATCTAAATGGTTTGAGATGGCCTTAACTATAAGAGAAGTGTTGAAAAACTACAATTATTAATAATTAATATTTAATTTTAATTGTTTACCTTTTTGAATTGAACAATATTATAGAAGCTAATTCATTTAGTGTTAAGGTTATATTTGATTTTATGCCTCTGTCTCTGTCTGCAAGTTGTCACAGCCGGAGGCTTGAAATTTGTTTTTATGTTCTTCTCATAGTGTTTTACGATTGTTTGTTTACTATTATATCATAGCTCGAATATTTTTTAACATCTCTTGTTGCTAGAGCCTTGGAATTTATAAAAATACTTGGCTATGCTGTAGGCATTGTATTGAGTTTGTTTAGTTGATTCCAAAGATATGTCTCTTTGCTGTAAGCCTTGCTATATTTCTGTATACAATTTTAGTCTAAATTCTATTTATTTGACGTTGGACTGCTATGCATTTGCAGGTTCATAGAGCATTAGAGTTTCAAGCAATTTTCATTCATTCTTAAGTGAAGGAATATTTAAGTTTATTTCAAGACTTTTTACTTTTATGATTTATGACATGACTCTTCCGTTATTCTTTTAATATATTCTTAGTACAATCATCAGATTGATTGATTTATATATATCACTTATATAAAACTACCTTATGATGTATTGTATAAAACCCATGGACTTGAAATTTGATATAGGCATATATATAGAGAGATATTCATATATGTACTATATACCTTTCAGTCCGGAAAGTACGTGGAAATTCTCATTTAAAAAAGTCTGCGCTCGATATTTTTGAAAATTTCTTTTTTTGTTTGGTAGGACTGTCCTCAGTTACTATGCCAAAAATAAGCGCCATCTGTCAATATGGTCGGAGTAGTTACACCAGCTGTCTAAACCAGTCGACTTTAGTAGCATGGCGCATGGCAAGTCGGACTTTACTTGCTTTTTTTTGATTTTTGCTCACTAAATGTTGAATTCATGCCCTTCAAATTTAGCATCGTAACAACACAGTTGATGTTGTAATAGGCCAAACCTTGGGCTTTACTTTAACGAGTTCATATCAATTGTGATTTTTTGGAGCTCTGGAAACTGTAGATCTAAAATGGGAAATACGCATTAGCTTCAGATAGACATCACATACAAAAATCTAGTTTATATAGTGACAGCCACAAGGGGAAAGGACTTATATGAAAAGCTATATTTTTAGACAGTTTTAGAGCTATGATCAGCGTTCCACAGGTGTATACTGCAATCCGAAGATAGACCTCGACACTAGACTTTATATACATATATTTGAGAGATAAGAGTGTTTTCCTTCATAGTCTTAAAGCTCAACTCTTTAAGTCCCACTGTACCTTTCTAATATTAACAGTTTCCACAGTTGACAGCTAACAGCTCTAAGTTCTGGTTGATCTTCCTACCTATTATAAACATTTATAGTATTTGCTATTCACAGTTATTCAGTTTTTTGTTTTTTTTTTCAAAATTTTCACACATTCAATATTTGCCTTAGCAGCTTGAATTACATCATTGAATTATTGCTTAGCTTAACATAAATATTTCTTATATCTAGAATGAAATAGGCACTGTTTAAGTGTCTTTGAGAGTTGTCATTGTATGAATATTGATTTGAACTGATTTAACTCTGCATAGCGAGGGCTGTCAAGTATTATCTTTGAAAAGGTAGAACAAGATTCAATAATATTATTGAAATAAAATTTGAAGTATTTTCTTTTTGTTAGATTTCTCTTTTGTTAGATTTGTTAGAATTTTTTTTATAATTTCTATTGCAGCTAAAGAATTGGAATTTGCTAATATTAACTCGACTATCTAGGATTTTTTTCATAGATATATGTATGTCTATACACCGTATGTATCTATATACTCTATATCTGCTGGGCTCAAATCGGTAATAAGCTAAATCTTCTACAGTTTTACATCTACAAATTTTTGCTGATCTCTTCAAAGCGTGGCGAATTGGCATCAGCTCTGTCTCTTATAGACTCGCAGTTGTGCTGCTGTTGACCACTTCTTCAGTTGGGTTTTTAAATTATAGGGTATACCCATTGTGTCGTCAAATCAGGAATAAACTGTATCTTCTACAGTTTTAGAATATTTTGCTGATATTCTTTTCAAGGCGTGGCGAATTGGCAGCAGCTGCGTCAGCAGCTCTATCTCTTATAGCCTCGCAGTTGTGCTGCTGTTGACCCACTTCTTCAGTTAGTTCTTTTCTTTCTCATCGTGTCGTCAAATCAGGAATAAACTGTATCTTCTACAGTTTTACATCTGGAAAACTATAAATGTATTTTAGACTACGATTTGTTTTTCGAAAACTCTTATGAAATAAAATAAAATTTCTAGTTGAACATTTCGAAAAAATAATTATTAATATTGGTTTTTGAGCCAGGCGTTAACTTGGAGTTAACTTGATTCGTTTAACAAAAATGTTTGCTTAAAATAAAGTTGAATTCATGTTTTATAATGATACATAATAATAATAATAATTTAACATAATTTTTGCACATTTGTATGTTTAGCATATAAATGCATTTTATTTATGCAAAATAAAAATAGAAACTATTGCATGAGCCCATAATATAGTTGTAGTATATATATATATATATATATATATATATATATATATATATATATATATATATATATATATATATATATATATATATATATATATATATATATATATATATATATATATTATCTATACTTTATATATCTATTGAATTGATAGCACATCAAAATATGTCTTCGCCGTAGATCTCGCTGGCTATATAAAAGCTACATAGTGAATGCTTAGTTTTTATATGAGTTTTAGCCAAGTTTGCGCTCTGGTTTTGTGCCAGTTTCTGGGCTGGGCGTTGAGGTGTTTCGTTTGCTCCTGGCAATAGTTGTCGCTCCGATTTGTGGGGCAAGCGTTGCTTTGGCCTGTTGCGCTTTTACGCCTCGCCTGTGGGCATGCGCGTTTGCTTGCTCAGATCGTATTTGTACATGAAGACGCGTCCATTGGAGTCCGCTGCAAAGGTTTTGTCCGTTGGCCAACTACGAATAAAGGTAGGATATAGATATATATAAAATACATAAAGAGCCATTAGATATCTACGATCTACGCACTGCTTGGCTTTCGTCTGTGTTTGTGGCTGTGTTTGTGGCGGCTCCGGTTCGATGTCCTTGTGCAGGCGCAGTATGTGCTTCTTCAGGCCCTCGCTGCGCACGCACGCCTTGGGGCAGTGTGGACATTTGTAGGGCTTCTCGCCCGTGTGCTCCAGAATGTGCGCTTTGAGATCTCGATTTTGGGCGAAAGGTTTGGGGCAATAGGGACACTTGAAGGGCCGTTCGCCCGTGTGTCCGCGTATGTGTCGCTGCAGATTGTCGTTCGTTGCGAACGCCTTCGGGCAATGCGGACAGTTGAGGGTTCTTTCGCTCGAGTGGCGACGGATGTGCTTCTGCAGATTGTCGTTGGTGGCAAAGGCCTTGGGACAATGCGGACAGTTGAGCGTCCGCTCGCTGGAGTGGCGGCGTATGTGCTTCTGCAGATTGTCCTTGGTGGCAAACAGCTTCGGGCAGTGTGGACAACTGAGTGTCCTTTCGCTCGAATGCCGACGTATGTGCTTCTGCAGATTGTCGTTCGTCGCAAAGGACTTGGGACAGGTGGGACAGAGAAAGGGGCGCTCGCGATCACCGGAGTGTGTGCGTGTGAGATGCACCTTCAGATTGCTGCTCGTTGCAAAATCCTTGGGGCAGTGGGCGCACTTGAAGGGCTTCTCGCTGCCGTTCTGAAATCTGTTTAAGGAATAGAAATTATTTCTGATAGAATCCAATTTACTTAGTCAGCCACAAAGTTGTCCCACTTTTTGAGTGTTTGCTTCTCGGTTGTTTGCCGCTGCTTGCCGTCCATGTTGGTATTGGCGCTGCCTTGCCACACAAAGCTCATGTCCTGCTCGATCTTGACCAGGCCCAAATCTCTGTGGCGCATCGTCAGTTGCCAATCCTGATTCTTGAACATATTGCAAATGGCCTCGCAGTGCTCCTCCTTGACGCACGCCACATCTATTGTTTGTGCCATCTCTGAACAGCTATCAATGTAACTTTCACAGCTTTCAATCGTTGTTTCAATAAGAATTGCTCAATTTTATTGCAATTTTCTTGGGGTAAACAGCTAAAAGCTGAACAAGAAATTCCGATGAATCTTTCTTTTTTGTTCGATGTATCGACAAACTGTCAGCACAATTGTGATGTGCGCACAGCTGTTTGGCAGGCAAGTTGGCAGCGCCATCGGAGAAATATCGATTAATTATATTTGCGCGATATATCGACGAGATGGCAGCACCATTGAGTGTATGCACATAGCAGTGCTGCCACATAGTTAAAATTTGTGGATATGGTTTGTGTTTGGCGCCAATTTGAAAATTTAAAAAACGCTAAATTTTGTGCACAAAAGGTTATTGTAGAATTTTTCTTTTTTGTGCACCCACAAAAAATACAGTTTATATTTCTTTTATTATATTTATTTATTAATGCAACAAAAAATAATTTACTAAAAAATTTCCATTGCTATAAATCTCAAAAAAACAAAGCTTAAAAATTGAAAACAAAAATATTTGCCTGGAATTTGCGTTTGTTATTGTTTTCGTTGTTATTACTACAAATTGCGCTAAAGAATATTTATATATATTTATATAAATATATATTTGCAATACTTTTCAATACATCTAATTGGATGCGCTGACATTTTAAGTTTATAATTATTGGGTAAATTTTTAATGTGATAAAACATTGTTTTTTGTAGTTGTTTTGTTTAATGTATATTTTTTAGAAAATAATAGTTTTCTATGGGGAATTTTGATGAAAGGCAATAATAATAACATTTATGAAAATAAAAACTAAATACAACTGACAAATGAATAATATATGTTTTACATGAATTTACAAAATTATAAATTAAATATTAATTTAATGATTAACTTAATAGCAAAAACAAAGAAAAGCCGGAAGCTATATTTAACAACAATTGCGGGTGCACGATTTGAAATTTTGTGAATATTTCGCAAAACATTTAGTATTTAATTTAATTTTTTGTTTTTTAGTTTTTGCTTTGTTATTGACGAACGTCGATATTATTTTCCTCTTTCTCTTTCTCTTTCTCTTCTCTTCATATAAATATATACAATACATTTAAAAATTTGAACGCTCTAAAAAAATTAACTTGTTTTTGTTCCTGTTGTTCTTTTAGTTGGTCTCGAATTTCTTCACTAAGTTCTCTTTTATTTATTTATTTTTTAAAGCCATCACACAGGTCGTTCTTCTTGCTGTTGGTTTAGTCAACCAACACCTGGAAGGTAACCGAACCCATGCGATCGCGTAAGCTACCGCTATAGATGATGTTTTTAGCCCATGCCCGGCATTCCACGTCCAACATGGTGGCGTTTGGCGGAGCCTTGAATTGCACAGCAACAATGGGACTCAAGTAGCCGGGCTGATTGAGATAGGGATAGTAATAGATGGGAAAGCCTTGGCTGGGATAGTAGGCGATATTCTGGAAATTCTCCTTATCCTTGCCAAAGTGGCCATGGCATGAGACCCAGATCTGTTGACGCTGTGAAGATTGAAAAGAATTTAATTAATATATATATTTGTAGCTGTCGAATTAGTGAGTTAATCAGACTGTTTATCAGTCTGCAGCTCAATCAATTTATGTCAATCGGTTACTCAGCTAGCCAATCATTCACTCGTAATCAATCTCATGCAGAGTCAATCAGTCTAGCTGTCAGTCAATCAACTGTTTCTACAAGCTTGTCAATCAATCAATCAATGTCAATCAGTTTGCCGTTCAAGCATTTATACAGTCAATCAATCAATCAATCAGCAGGTTTGGTTATCAATCAAACAGTTAACCAATCAAACTAGCTCTCAATCATTTTCTTTTCATCAATCATGCAGAACCAATTAGCTTATTTGTCAGTTAATCCATTGTTCAATCGGTCTGTCAATCATTGACTTATTCAATAAATATATCAATCAGTCAGGCAATAAATGCTTCAATCAATCATTTATTCATTCAATAAGTTTGCCAATCAGTTTGTCAATCATCAACTTATTCAATTTGTCTATCAATCAGTCAGGCAATGAATGTTTCAATCAATCATTCATTCAATCAGTCTGTCAATCACTGACTTATTCAATAAATCTATCAATCTGTCAGGCAATGATCATTGAAACAGTTTGTCAATCAGTCTGTTAATCTACCTGCAAATCTTTCCATCAATCTATCATTCAAACAATGTCTTTCAATCAATAATTTTATTATTCACACATTCAAATATTCTCTCAATCACTCAGTCATTCACTTGGCTACTCAGACATTTCAATCACTCAGTGCAGAGCACCTGAGTATATCCTTATTAATAGATAGTTCTTTACCTCGTCAACAGACGTATTATTGATGACTTTTACAAGATCGGAGGGCATGTCATTGGTGGGCGTATCATAGCAGTCTGGCACCCAGCCAAAAATCTTGTTCAGCTTCAGAAAGATGCAGGGTTCGGCCGTCTTGTAGCCATAGCCATTCGCCGATGAGCAGGGTCCAAGGCTGTCCGTGTTCACCACGCAAACATCGTTCGGATTGTGGGTTTGCTTGAAATCGCAGTGCTTCATCTGACGACCCTCAGTGTGTTTGTAATCTATATAGAAGAGCAATATACATATATATATTCATATTCATATCCATATCAAAAGTTAAAGCTTTTACTCACCCTTCATGAAATCGTCGACCAAACCAATCCAATATTCGCTCTCTGCGGTCTTCTTTCTATTGTATTCAATCACCGAGCCACGTTCGGTCTGCTCGCTCAGTGGTCGAAAGCCCAGGCCGGGATTGGTGCCAATGAGAGACTCCTCCAGCTGCCATTTGGGCCGGTGATTGTCCACAGAGGCCAACAGACCCTGCATGCATATGGTGAACAATATGGCAAGGATGATGTAAAAGATCAAATAGAACAGGAAAAGTTGACCTGAAAATGTAGAAGGAAGAAAATCACTAAATTAATTAAAGTTTAAAAAATATAAATGGGCTAGAAAATTTTTTTAAATTTATCAATAGACGTTTGCATTTATATAAGCATATACATCGATAACCGATAAACAGTAATTAATGGTATTTTATTTAAGAATATTTAATTTACAAATAGGTGTTATCGAATTTTGAAGTATTCAATTGAAATAATCGATAACAGCTTAGATTTTATGTGAACGATAAATCTATATCGATTTCGATATTATTTATTAAAACTGTTTTAATTTAAATGCTTTTGAGACTTTCGAAGCTTGATTTATAAATTTAATATATTTTTTTAAATTCGATAACAATCTTGAGCGATTAGTCAATCACGATATACGATTTTGAATATATCACTTATAATTTATCTTTTGTTTTAGAAATGAAATACAGTCGAGTCTCGATAATTCGAAATGGCAAGGGGATCAGGTTTTTTACGAATTAGACGGAAATTCAAATTATCGAGACTCGACTGTACCGAATTTTTTTCAAGGGGATAGATTTTGTTTCGATTTATCGCGATTATCGATTTAGCGGGGTACAAATTATCGAGACTCGACTGTATTTCCATCAAAAATTGCAAATAATAATCGATAACAATTAGAGTGAATAATCGATCTATACTTAATATAGCATTAATTGCAACTTGCAACACTTTGTTGCTATTATTATTGCCATTGCTGTTGTTGCTTATAAATTCTTTATACAAGGGCGTTACGTTCCTGCTGTGGACACCACTGAAAACCGGATAGAAACCGCAGCAAATGCAGTAATTACAATAAAAACAACAAACAGAAAGGAAGAAGAACAACAAATGGAACCAACTATTGACCACTGAAAAGGCGTATACAAATACATATAGACAGACTTATATACATATATGTATATATGATGGTATATATAGTTCTTTGTATATATGTAGGTATTATTCGATTGTGTTTACGATTATTTCAATGTCAATAGCATTGACGACTCGTCAGCTAGTATCCAGTTTTTGCTCGTTTGCTACAATCGCATTGAATGGATGCCCAGCCCCAATCCAAGCCCCTGCCTCAACCCCTTTGCCAACTGCATAAATAACGCAACGTCGGCAACAACCTAAAAAGCGAGACTCGCGTTTTGAATTCCCAAAACACACAAATTAATCGTATGAATGAATATCGAATACAATGTCGAGTACAGCAGGCAACAAAAACGAAAAGCGCGAAGAAAAACAAAGAAACGTTGAGTGAAAAATCGAAAAACATCTATCAATAAGTAATCAATGTCAGCAAACGACTTTCCATATTGGATAGCTATAGCTAAGTTGGTCTGGCCTGGTTCATTAAATTTGTATACATGGCGCTCCTACAGGGTATGAAGGGTATGATCTATGATGCTACCAATATTTACATAGTGTATATGAGCAGTAAATCTCATTAGATCTATGGGGATGTGTATGAACTGGATTGTTATTATAAGCTGTCGATATGCCAGCATATCGATACTTATCGATTTAGTCTGGGCTTTTGAGTTTGTTTGTTGTATGTTAGTTTAGTTATATACACATATTATTTCTATTGTCTATTGATTTATTATGATTAATTCAAGTTATCGATATTTATCGATTTCGGTATTTTTAGCCAGACATGTAAAAGCAGTGTTTTTATCACGTCAATCTGCATTCATGTTATGTAGATAACTTTTCTAACACGAAAATTAGTTATCGATATTTCAAAAATCGATAAATATCAATTCTCCTTGACTTTTTTGAGCCTGTTGACAGAGATATGAAAGTTATCTTCCTTTCATCTATATATACTAGTTACTCTTTGCTTTATGTTATCGATCGATTACAATATTTTGCTGAAATCGATAAATATTTGTTTTTCTATAACTTTTAACAAAAGGCGTAGATACACAGAAACCTATTTATGTTGGTCTCAATAACTTTTTTTTGAATAAACTTTATTTCAAAAATTTGTACACTGTTTTTATAAAATCGATATCTATCGATAATTTCTAAATTGTTAAGTTTAAATCGAAATTAAAAGTAGCTAAGAACTCTAACTTAAAGCTAACTCTGGCAACTTATTCACAGCCTCAAACTGTCTGCATATTTTGAAGAGTTAGGGTATCTATTAGTCTATCAGTCTCCATCGTTTGCTGTTACCAAGCGGCACCAAACTGAAAAAAAACACATGAATTGCTTTCAAGTACAAGGAAATAAGTTTGGCAATGACCACACGGGGTTGGCAGTTGGGCCAGACGCCAGCGCCGCTGGGCTATGACGCCAGTCAGTCATTCTGGCTGTCTGTCTGACTATGTGACTGTCTCTCGCTCTCTCGCTCTTTCTTTCTTTCTTTGTCTGTCCGTCCGTCCAGAACGCGCCGAGGTGGGCGCCTGCAGCGCGTGCGTTACCAATATCAAGGCGTATGTACTGCGATTAGAAGCCAGCCAACATTCTTATGTCTTCACCAATGTTCAATTACATGCACACACACACACACATACACACACATAGCTACACACACTCTATAAGATATAAATACTTTTCCCTTGTCCTACGACTGTAATCGATAAATTTACTTCAAGCAACTTGCATATGACTCGAACAATTACTTAGTTCAATATGATGGATAGCCAAACTGTACATGTGATATATATATATATCATGTGTATATACATATATATATATATATATATATATATATATATATATATATATATATATATATATCATATATATATATATATTGTACATATGATAAATGTTCTTTAGTAAATTGGTATCTTTATCTAGCCTTGATTTAGATCATCATTCTGGCATGCAGCTAGTGCGAGCTCCCTTGGTGGTCAAAGCACATCCAAATGTTTGTCATTTCTTATTTGTTAGTAGTTTTCCACAATTTTCCCCCATTTTCCGCTGACATTTACATAAAATTGTCGTCAAATTGCTTGGCCCAAAGGAAATTAATTTGCTGTAGCCATTGACATCAAGTTGCCGTGGCGTTAGAACTGATTCAAAAGGTTACATTTGGTTAAACTATAGAGCAGATAATTGGAATACGATAAAAATTGAATAATTAAGTATAATTTGGCTAAATAAGTATAGTAATAAGCTAAAGAGCTTAGGCTAATATAGATAAGTCTTCAGTTTGGTCTAGTTTATTACCAAATTTTACAATACCCAAATCGTTTTTGATTATCTTTCATATTCCGCTTCAAGATCTCAATTTGATTTAGGGTAGCTGAACTCTTTGCTGTTTGTAATAATAATTTCAAGAGTTTTTGGCTTTTGCCATCTATTTTCGTACTTGAGAGAGAGAGAGAGAGAAGGAGAGTATGTGTGTGTGTGTGAGAGATGTGTCGAATGAAATATATTTCAAGGCAAGATGCCAAATGAGTGGCATTATAGAATCGGGCCAAAAAGCTGTTCTATATGCGATATTTGACGCATGCGAATGTAAATCGAAAAGCAGACCAAACATAATTATTATTGCGATAGAAAATTTAAACTGAAAACAGAAAACTGAAATAAAACAAACATCGCATTAAGAAGTCTCTGCATTATATAGAGGCAACAGACAGCTAAGGCCAATATTTGAGGAGAAACTCAAATTTTGAATAGAATTAAAAAAGGATTTCTATAGCTAAATGTAAATACAGCATAAATTGGATATTTTAACTAAATGTTATGCTCATAGTGAGAGTACAGTTAGGGTAGATATGATTTAACATACATGAAATATAAATATTTGAAGATAACATAGAAAAGTCTAGCTAAACCACATTGAATTTTCATTTCAAATAGATCATAGTTATGAATATACTATATATATCAAATTTAAATACTTGAAGTTGGCAATTGCATCTTTCAGAATTCATTCTGCTTTATATATATTGTAATACCAAATTTCATTCACATATCTGCAAAACAGACAGAGTTCAGATAGTTAATAGTTTCTACACATATATAGCATATATATTAGTACTTGAAGATAACAAAAGCATATTGTATAATTCATTGTATATTCTGCAGATATAAGAAATACCAAATTTCATAGTTATATCTCCAAAGTGGCATATGCCTTATGACCGGAAAGTACCCGGAAATTGTGAATAATAAAACGCAAATTTTATAATCTTCATCAATATTTATAGGAACTTCTTCAAAATATGCTCCTTTCTGAACGATATATATTCGGTATATACATATATTCAAATTGTTTTCAAAATATTATGTTTATCACAAAATTATTTCAGTCTCACTACTATTTTTATGAACACAACTTTATATACATAGATCTATAGCTAGACCAAATTTAATGTCTATATCTTCAAAAGAGAGAAATAGAGAGAGAGAGAGAGAGAAATAGAGAGATAGAGAGAGATACAGAGATAGAGAAATAAAGAGATAGAGAGATAGAGAGATAGAGATAGAGAGAGAGAGAAATAGAGAGAGAGAGAGAGAGAAAGTTCAGCTAGAGTTACGGAAATACCATATGTAATATAGAAGAACTTGAATATAGCGTAAGCACATCCTTTAGTGTTAATCGTGCTTAATGTATGTTAGAGGTACGAAACTTTATATTTCACTCAGGTTATTGAGATACAGAACTTTATGCTGCACTGAGAGTCGCTTCGATAAACGACGTCTTTTATTTAGAATTCTTACAAAATATTTTATATCCATTGATATGGTTTCCCACTTCGTTTGCAGTTGGGAATGGAATGGGAATTCCACAAATTCCTTCTCCCACGGTTTACTTGATGGCGTCAGAAGGCTGCTGTCAGTACCATGTTCATATATATACAATATATATCAATATAACTATGCCATAGTTTCCTGCCTATATCTCCAAAACTGGCATAGTTCATATAGTCAACAATATGCCTTATACATAAGTACTCAAAAATAACATAAATATTCTTATGCCAACATCTGGCTTTATATATATGTATATACCTAATGATCTCTCTGCTGATCTAAACAAAAACAAAAATCGATTTTTATTTAGAAATTAATTAGCTTTTCTTTTGGATAAACTGAAAAAGCAATCAAAAAAAAATCCAATTTTTCCTCTTATACAGCCAAACGAAAAGCCAATCTTAACCAGTTGAATTCAGTTTGCATTAGCATAAGTCACATGAAAAGTGCGTGTGGCACATGTAAGGCTTGACCCCCATGAGCGCCCCTCTCAGTCTCTATGGCATTTCCATAAAAAAGTCCATTACAAGTACAGTTGGGTTGAGTTAACAGTAAACACGATTCATCTGGAACCTTGTTTATGGCTCAAATGCAATGACCAACTTGAACAAGGGAAGTTGGTGTAGGGGTAGGAAGGAGTAGGGGTTGGTTTGGCTTTCAGTGGGGGCTGTGCAACCAGACGCCAAGTTTTAATAATAACACTCAAGCTGCGCTGGTCTCTGACGATGCGGTAAACAAACTTAAAGAGCCCGTGACCTATATAGAACAGTTGAGCACCTCCAACAGCCCTGCCCCTCCTGAATGCCCCGCGCACCCCTATGGGTCGCCCACCCCCTAACTTTGATACGTTTGCATGTCCAGTGGCTCGACATCTGAGCGCCTCAACGAAGGCCAAATAAAGTTAATAATTCAAGCTGGCCGCTGAACGCACATATGGCTCAAGAGCGAAATACAGTGGAAACTCGCTAAAGTGTACAGCTCTAGAATTTCAAATTAGTTTTACAAATAATTATTGAGGGAATGAGTTTGTTAAATTTGAGCTTAGTCTGAAGTCTATTCTAGACAGCTGTTCTTTACCTAAAGTGTTTACTGTAGTTGTCCTACATCGTTGTTGTTGTTGTTGTTGTTTTTATGTTACCTTTGGCTAGTTGTGCGATTTCACACCATTTGTCGTGGGACTCCCAGTTGTTTAGCCCCATCGACTAGATAAATGTGGGAATTGTGTTTGCGCTACGAACTTATTTACTTAGTGGTAGTTGTCATACATGTAGATATATATATATATTTCTTATATATGTGGATATATATATATAAATATGCTCACATTCGATTCGATTTAGATTTGAATCAGGCATTGCAGTTAGCAGTTACTGAATAAACTTTTATGAAGTTGGCAAAATTTAAGGCTGATAATCAACAATTTATATAATTTTTTTATTGTTATACAATATGAAACACTTTATTTTCCATAAATTTAAATACAGTCGAGTCTCGATAATTTGTACCCCGCTAAATCGAAAATTGCGATAAATCGAAAAAAAATTCTATTCCCTTGATGGGGATATCTATATGATAGAAATCTCGATAATTTGAATTTCTGTGTAAATCGAAAAAAAACTGATACCCTTGCCATTTCGAATTATCGGGACTCAACTGTATTTTATAAATGTGTGTGATTTACAGGAGGATTTAAGATTTCACATAATTTTTTGGCGTTTTCTGCTTAGACTTTGTTTATACAAAAAATTCTTTTGTTTTATAAATTTATTATTTTTGCATCTAAAGTCAAAAAACATTTATTTTTTATAAATCATTTTATTTTTTTATAAATCATTTTATTTTTTTATAAATCTTTTTATTTTTTAAGTATTTTTATACCATTAATCCAGCGAACCATGGGAATTCAGGCTGAAATAGATTTGTGAAAATGTTTGTAATGGACAGAAGAAAGCGTGGCGAGTTGAGTCGATGTAGCCAAGTCCGTCTGTCCGTTTGTCCGTCTGTCCGTTCTATCCGTCTGTCCGTCTGTCCGTCCGTAAATCACAAAAGCTTGAGTCTTTAAATTTGTTCGATAACCTATCCCACTTTCTTATAATCGATCAATTAAATTCGCATTTTAAGAGTAGCTTGAGTAACACAAAATTGTATATTGTTGTATATTTGCTTAAAAACATTCTTTTACTTAGAAAAATCGGTGTTATTAAAGAATTTGTATTTTGGTTGAGAATAACATTTGAATGCTGCTTCAAGAGCTCTGAAGTTTTGTAAGCTCTGCCAATTAGTGTGCATTTCTATTTGGTAAACTCGTTACAGTCGCTAGCCAGAACTGCTCTCGACACAAACCAAACCCTTTATTAAATCGGCTTAGCTTCTTAGTAACTGAGTCTTACCCCAGACCCAATTGGCTTTCATTTGCATGTGCAGAGGTAAGCGTTGAATGTTTCCTCTTAGTTTGCCTCACGCACTGAAAGCCGTCGCACTTGGAATTTTCTTGATTTATGTGCCTCAGGCACGATGACTCTCAAGTTGAGCCATGAGAGAGGCGACGAGAGGAGGCAAGCAACAGTTATTCTCGCTCACTTCTTGTGCCCCCAACTGTTGTGCGTATGTCATCATTATACTCATTAGAGCAGCCACCTCCACATCTCTCTCTCTCTTTCTCTCTCTTGCTGTCTCTTTCATGATAGACAAACATTTATGCGCCAATTCAATAGAGGTTTGGGGACAGCAATGTTCTTAGGGCCACCCTCAAGGCGTTCCAAATAGCGCGCGTCGCATTGGCGCCTATTTTGTTATGGTCGCCACACTCGCAAAACCCTCGCCCCCCACACACACTTTCCACCTCATACGCCTGGCCTGGCCAAATCCTTCGTGTGTTTAGCCAAGGCACACCCTTCGCCCATGCGTCATCAGCGTCTGTTTTCATTTCGAAGTACTTGCAGGATGCCCCCCTCTCTCTCTCGCTCCACTCCTGGTGTATCTGTGTGCCTATAGCATACTTAAGTGAATTAATTTCACATATTCTCCCTGTTGCCCACTTTTCGCTTGATTGGCTAAACGTTTGTCAATCTATCTAACTGGGCCCCAAACAATTGGCCAAGTTTTTGGGCCAGTTTTCTCGTATTTGTTTTCCAATTTGCTAAAGTTTTTTTTTTCTTTCATTTTTTGTATCTTAGTAAAGTTCATAAAAAGTTAAGCAATTTTAACAGTTTATTGACAGATTCTTTAAATTTGAATTTTGTTTAAATTAAAGTTTGTTGGAGGCAAACTGAAGCATATGTGCTATAAAAGTCTTTAATTTGTATAACTAGTTGAAAAGAATAGATCTTACAATGGATGAACTGTCTTTATCTATTTATATTCCAAAAATAGAATATATTTGTTATCCAATTTCTAATTCTGAGATCTTCTAAAATATATTATAATAACTTGGAGAACAGCTGCATTAAATCGTAAAAAAAAGAAAAATAAAAATATAATAAAAGAAAATAGTTGAAAATATAAAAAAAATCATATTGATATACATATATTTTTTAAAATTTAAATATTAATAAAATTAAAAGAAAAATTTTTAGGACACATTTAAAAAACTTTTTTAAAATTTTATTTAAATATTAATAAAATTTTAATTAATATTTAAATAATAATAATCAAAAAAATAAAAAATAAAAAAAATATTAGGAAAATATTTGGAAATATAAAAAAATTAAATAACAAATTGAAATATTGTTAAAATTAAAAAAAAAAATGTTAAGCAAATTTTAAAAGATTTAAATTATTATATATAAATATTGACGTATATAAATCTTATGCCCAAGCGATTTTCTTGTTCGATTGTGTCCGTTATTATTTTTCTAAGAATTCTCCGCTTTGATTCTTCTAGTGGAATTTGCTCGCTTATCGAAACAGCACTCCTGGGATCAACTTCAATCCTAAGGAAAGATTGTGCTGAAATATGTCAATCTAAGAACTCTAGAGTTTGTATTTCTTTGCCTATCAATTTCGAAATATTTTTTTTTTTCAAATTAAATTTTTCTTTCTTACTTTTTTATATAAAATATGAAATTCTGCGCATGGGATATATGAATCGTAGGTGGGAATAGTACAATAAATTTTCAGATTTTATTCTTGCATAAACATTGTACGTTAGATAATTGTTTTTTAGTTTTTCATTGAATGTTGAGTCTATTTTTATTATACTGAACCCATTTAAAATGAGAAATGCCATAGTATAGCTAAAAGAAGTGTAGAATGATGTAAATACCAGAACTTCGCACGGCTCAGGGTATCTATCTAGTCAGGCAGTCCCGACTAATATATAGAAGCTACTTTTGTTTGAAGTTTTGGATCTACGCCATGCAAAGCCAGCTCTAGCTTCTTTACAGCAGTTTTTATCTGAAGGCTTTGCAAAATTACAAAAAGATAAAAGCTTTGAACACATTTAGCGATTTTTCCTGTGCATTAATTGGACAGGAAACAATCAAAGCGATAAATCGTGTATTAACTGGGTCGGGAACACGAACACACACACTCACACGCACACGCACACAGAGAGTGTGTATGGGGCCTCTCAACATCTAAATGAGCTGTCGACCAAGCTGAAGGCGAGGGTGTGGGGGTTGTAGGTGGGGTTTAAAATCAAATTAAGGGGAACGAAGGGCAATGGAATGACCCTCGAGACCGCGATGCAGCAATTAGCTGATAAAACTGGTTTTGGCCAGAACTTGAATTGACATACAGGTGTTGCCAACTGTGCTTTATGCTGTTGCTGTTGTTGTTGTTGTTGTTGTGGTTGTTTTTGTCGCCGTTGCAAATGCAACAAAATTAAAACGAAACCCACATTAAGAAAAAAAAGAAAAGATAAACAAAAAAAGAAAATATGAAAAAAAAGCAGCACAAACAAACTTCTCAAACGAAATGCAAACTCAAAAAAAAAATATAGATATATATATTTCAAATTATTACGAAGGGCTTTACATGACTCCATGATACTCGCTCGCAACATAAGAACTAAAAAAATTAAATTAAAATTTTATAAACAGCTTCATTATTTTATTTATTACAATTTAGCAGAGTTTCAGTGTTTATTTCATATATTTTTTAAACTTTATTTTTATGTTTATTATTTTTATTTTATTTTATTTTTTTATGTTCATTTATTTATTATTTAATTTAAATCTTTTTCTTTTTTTCAATTATTTATTATTAAATTTATATTTTTTATTTCATTTTTTATTATTTTTATTTGTTTATTATTTTATTTATATTTTTTTATTTAGTTTGATCCAATTATAAGTCTTAAAATATCTTAAACTTTATTTAAATAATATATTAAATTAGTTAAAGCTCATAAGCTCTCCCTATTAGCTGTGCGCTTTTGCTTTGTGGTAAAGAGCCTTAATTATTTTTATGATTCCAAAAGAAGTTCAACTTTGTTTCATAAATAAATATATAATTTTAAGCTTGAGCTCTGTAAAAAAAGCTGCTGAATTAAAAAACTTTAATGCTTCTAGTTGTAAAGCTCTACAAAATAAAGTTATTATTCATTAGCCACGGCAAACCGCCTCAAGAAGAACTATAAAAAGTTCTCAACAATATTACAAAAACTTATTAAATTTCCACTTAAAACTACAAACATTGCATAGGACCCATATACCCTATATACTTCTTCACAAAAAGAGTAAACAAAAAAAAAAAATGCTAGCAACAGCATTTGTAATGAAAGCATTTCCAGCAATTTTCAAAAAGCCGTTGAACCGGTTTGATATCATCTATCACAAGGCTTAAAAAACAACAAAAAACAAAAACAAAAAAAATACGAAATTGTAGCATTTGTTAATTTGTTTTGTTTTTTTCAATTCTTTTTTTTTTTTTTTGTCTGCGCCGATTCAAGTTTTTTTGTTCTTATTATGACATAGATATTATAGAATAGTTAGATAGCTTTGATGTTTTCTATAGATCAGCGAATTTATTGCTTTTTGTTTGTTTTACATCCGTTTATTATGTAATACGAATTCTACGAAAACAAAAGGGATTTTTAATTAAGTTTGTGCGTTGGAAAATGAGTGTAAAAACCATTTTTTTTAAAATATCAAAATTGAAATTCAAGTAAATAAATGATAAATATAAAATATAGTATTAATTCGTTATGATTCCTTCTGCTTAACAGATGAAAAACATTTTCAAACTTTTAAAAAATTCTAATTTTACCTGTTTTTTATTCAAACGTTGAATAAACTAATTAGAAATCGCCTTTATATCATTGTTTGTGCCATAGCTCTATTTTAGCATTTCTTTTAGATATATCTATATCTTCTTCCATCTTTCTTTATCTATACATATATAAGAGTAATATACAATATATATATATATATATATATATCTTATATGTTTGTCCTATAGCCATTCGTCCTAAAGTCTAGTCTGCATCGATTTTTGTCTTCAATCAATTGGGGCTTTTAATATTCTGGCCCAACCTTGAATCAGAATGTCAATTATTTAATGGACTCGACTCGGTCACATGTTAATAATTATTATTTTTGTACTTGGCAAAAAAAATAAAGGGAAAAAAAACTAAAATTGAAGCCATGAAATAGATTTAATGATAGAGAAAATCGAAGGACACGAAGAGTGAGTAGTATGAGTCGATAATGTGCAGGTAATGCTACATAAAGCCATACCACAGACAGGTGTGTCTGTGCCAAAGGGTTTTTCAGTAGGGCCTGGGCCATGGTTAGTATTTGGCATGTCAAAACTATCCACAGCAAAGCCTCAATAATGTGCAACTTTTACTCTTTTAATATGTAATTTATGGAGCTCTTAATTAGGTTTACAACTTAAATATGGTTAATTAAGGTTCATTTAGTGCTAATATCAGTTAAGAACTTTTGAGGTATTACGAGTATTACGAGTATTAGAACTAAATTCATAAATAAATAATTTGACTAGACGATTGCGAACTAAATTTATAAATAAATAAATGAGCATAGCCCATAAATAATGTATATATATGATAAATCGAATTTATGGAATGATATATACAAAAATATATATAAAATTGAAATATAAATAAAATATAGATTTTGTAGAAATTATATAAAATGTATTTATGAAATTATATAAAATATATATAGAAATTTATATTTGACATATGAATTTATATAAAATATATAAGATATTTGAAAATAATATATAATATATATAGAATATAGTACATATTTTATATATTTTCATCTACAATATATATTTATATTTTTATTTACATTTCCTTATTTTAAATATATTTTTTTCTATATTTTTGTAGCTGCTTTTCGCTTGGAAATTCGTACCAACATTTTGGGCGTGAAATTTACAAAATAAACTGAGCTCTCTTTATATATAGAGATTGATACATTTATATAGTTTATTATATATGCTGAGAGAGATAGAAGCAGAGAGAGAGACTGAGAAACCTTGAATTCGCTTGCAGAACTTTTTACAATAACAAAATTTGATGCCTTATTCAAGTACAGCATTAAACAGATAATGAGGCGCCGATTCTAATGCGCTCTATATCATATTTGTTTTTTCCTCTCTCTCTCTCTCTGTGTCTATGTTTCTCTTTATTTCTCATACTCTACATCGCTATAGTTAGATACGTGCGTCCGTGTTTTTGCTGGCATTACAGTTTTTATCTTTTTTGGTTCGAAAAGCCAAAGTTTTTGTTTTGCTTTCGTGAGCGCAATAGATATAATAATATATATGTATAATAATATAATGTGTATAAAGGCATAGAGCATTGGCAATTCAAATGCTTGAAAGTATTTTGAATATACAAATTTAATACGTCATTAATTATGCTAATGCATTCATATAGGAATTTGATTTTATATTGGTCTTTGAACTTTGAGGCAATGTAAAAAAAAGAAAAATTACACAGCTAAAAGAATTTAGTTAACCAGAATTATTTTTTATATATCTTTATATACATATTTTTTATTATATTTATATATTTATATTTTATTAATATATTTTTATCGAAGATGCGTATAGTAGAATTAATTATCAAAATATTGCAAAAAAAAATTGTAGGACATCAAGAAATATTGTAGAAAGAAACGCATTATACGATAGGCAGGCCGTAGCTTGAGTGAGATAGGGAAGGAGTTGACTGAAGGTGGGGCTATTAGTAAACTTCAAAATAATCAAAAGACAATATTTATAATAAAGAAAACATATTTTTAGAAAATATATTAACAGAGTTTGCTAAGATAGTCCAATATTACAATAACTCAAATAAACCCAACAATTTATTAAAATTTAATTTACAACTTGACATTTTTTATTCATATTAATATTTAATAAAAAAATAATATACAGTCGAGTCTCGATAATTTGTACCCCGCTAAATCGAAAATCGCGATAAATCGAAAAAATTCTATCCCCTTGATGGGGATATCTATATGATAGAAATCTCGATAATTTGAATTTCCGTCTAATTCGTAAAAAACCTGATCCCCTAGCCATTTCGAATTATCGAGACTCGACTGTATTTATATACAAAATATTTATATAAAATTAGAAAAATATATTTTTTAATTTTGTTTATATGCATCTGCATATATTATATTATATATTGTATACAATATATAATATATAAAATATTACATAATAGATTATTCACGTCGTTAGAAACTGATGAATAGCTTCATAATAAAAACCGCAAAAGATCAAGAAAGTGTGAGTTTGTATGTGCGCCCGCTTCTACAACTATAATATTTTATACATACTACATATTAATTGTAATTAATTTGCATGGCACATACAATATATGTATATATAGGTATGTATGTATATACATATGTATGTATACTTTATCTAGTTTCAAGTTTTATCTGCTCGTAAAAGATTCTACATATGGCAATGACATCTAAAGCTTATTTTGCATTTCATGCGCTCATATAACCACAAAGAGAGTGAGAGAGAGAGAGGAAGCGAACAGAAGTAGTAGCTGATAAGCGAGTCATATATTTTATTTGCACTCATTTTCGAATGACCGAATTGCATGTACACACACTTATACACTTACATGCATATGTATATGTATGTATGTGTATGCCTGCATACAGCATATGTAAATATAAACACTTTACTCATTTTGTTCTTTCTTCTTTGTGACTTGGCATTCGATTAACGTAGGGCCAATCTACGTAATCCCATAATACAGTGTGGGAGAGCGAACTGACAAGAGAGTGGGTTAAGGCTAGGCTAGGCTCTTTGATAAGCTAGCTATGCCTATGCATTTGACACCATCGATAAAGAGAGAGGAGAAGGAGAAAAGAAGGAGAGCGATTACACTCTGTCCTTTGCCAGAACTCCACGCAAAGCTCAGCTTTCAGAATTAGTCGAGTGTGTGTGACGAGAGAGGGCGCTGCACTTCAGTTTAACTCCGAGTGTGATTTATTTTATTTGTGTCTTCCGTTTTTTTTTTTTTTTTTTTTTTTTTGGTGAAATTATTTTTTAATATTTATTGATTTACTTACCCCAACTTTTGGTAGTGCGACCAAAAATAGTGCCATCGCGTGGATCGTAGATCATCTCCGAGAAGGTTTGCTTCTTCGCCGGTTGAGGGAATTGATTTTCGTATTTTTCATTTTTACCGTTGTTCTTCGACATTTTTTGGCGCTTTATTCTTTAGTTTCCTTTTCGTGTGCTTTTGTTTTACGTATTCAAACAGTTATTACAAATCGTGAGTGCACGCCGTGAATTGCATTTATAAATATATATAAATATGTACTTATTCACGTATTTTGATTGCGTTTGCTATTTGTTGCTCACGTGGATGGTGGACGGGGTACGTAAGAATTTGAAAAATATTTTTTTCAGTAATTAAATACACTATATATGCTTTTTGATTATTCGCTTCAGGAATCAGCACGTATTTAATGTTTCTTTTTTTTTTATAGGTAATTTGTTATTCCAATATTTGCCGTAACGAGAATACAATGTAATGCAAACGCACAGACACACACACAAATAAAACAGAGCTAACTGTTTGCTACTCGATTCTCGTTGCGTGCTGCGTGTTGCGCTCTCGGCGAAAGATCACCAACTGAACCCACAAAATGTGGTGGCCAAACCGACATCGACATCGACAGCGACAGCAGCGTCGACAGCGCGGTCTTCAGTTACTGCGCTGCTCAACACTCACACTTGGAACGCTCGCCTCTCAGTCAACACACATACAAGTGCAGCGAAAGCTATATATGATACGAGTATTCGCGTACAGACAGCTGTTGAACGCTTTTGACAGCAACAAGAAAAAATACAATAACAATAGCACCAAAACAGAAAGCTTCTTCACATTGGGCGGCCAGTGGGTGGGCGCTTTGCAGGCGTCATCCGAAATTGGTGTTCTGGTGGCAGTTGTTGTTGCTCTTGGTAGCACAGCGAACGCGTCTCCCAATCTGCCTCTCTCTCTCTGTCTCTCACGCTTAGTGATTATGCGAACTGGCTGCAGACAGTGGGCAGACAGCTGCGTTGAAGGGTGAATTGCAGGAGCGCTGCAACGGGTAAGTGAAAACATTTTACTAATGTTTACTGTAGATAAATATATGTATTATTTAAATAAGTTAAATGTTTAACGATACAAATATTTGATGAATGGGAACATTGTCATAAATTATCAATATAACTATTTATTATTAGTATTATTATTTTATTTATTTTTATTTTTTTTGTAAAGTTGTTTGTTAGTTTTATAAACACTCAAACATTTGTTTTCCTAAAGAAAACTTCGCGTGCGGCCCTACCCTCATTGTTTTAGCTACGCCCCTGTGTTTTTTCTAATGCATAACTGTTGCTTTTTAAATATAAGTGTATTAAAATAAAGCACGCAGCGCGCTGTGGCAATGCACATAAATTAAGCTCACTCTGCTCTCTTTGCACTCTCCCATTCTTTCATAGGCACTAATACATTGACGTATGCGGAGAGTACATTGTCTTTTCGTATGCTTAGCTAGCCGCTCCATACTCTCGCATAGCTTGATTTCTATCTTTGTTTTAGTTCGTGTGTTTATGTAGGTGTGTGTGTGTGTGCGTTGTTTTTTTTTCTTTTCTGGGAGCGCCAACATTATGTTTTGTTGTTTGTTTTTATGTCAAAACACATTTTTTGGGAGCATTTTCATTTATCCTAAACATGTGTTTGTGTGTGTGTGTGCGTGTGTAAGCTTTTGTGTTTGCTTTGTTATGCTTCGCTGTACATAAAGAACATAAATGCGAAAATGAAAAACTTTCTTTATGTGTGTGCACCCTGTAAAATTGGTGTTGTTGTTGTTACTGTTGTTGTTGGCATCAAGGGCTTTTGTATTAGTCATCGGGTCATGCGAAAAGCCGTTGCTAAGTGTCAAAGCAATTTTGAATTATTAATTCGCATAAACGAGCATTTCCGAGTGTAACTCGAGTTCAACTCTCGAGCGTTGCCATTGCAAATAAGTATAAGACTCCAACAACGCCAACCCCATACCTCAGTTGGTTGTTGCCCTCCTAGAGAACTCTTACAATCTGATTGCCTTTTGTGGGTGTACGTGTGTATGTATGTATGTAGATGCGTTGCAGTCTTTCAATCTTTGCGCTTCATTGTTGTAATCATCATAAATTTATTAAATTATACTTGACGACGCTTTATTCTACCCCAAATGCCCTACAAATGCCGGGTATCTCATTAAAGGCGCTTAGCAATTCATTGGGAATAGCTATAAAAAGAAGACATTCTCTTCACTTTTATAAGGAGTTTATGTGTTGTACTAGTAGCACTTGTTGGGTTGTTCATAACCTGCTGATTAGATAATAAAGAATTACTTAAATGGGTAGACAAATGATTAAAATTGGGAGCAAAATTAAACGAAAAGTAAATCTAAATATTCTTATAATATTACTTAATTTCCTTATATATGTTATAAATATTATTGTTCATGAATAAGCTTAGGTAGTGATCAAAATTGTTATATTAAAGAATAAGAATAGTAAAGATTATTTATTATTTTAAGCTGAGCTTAAAAAGTCTTAGAAATCAGACAGGCAACTTTTGTTGCTATTGACAGCTTTCTTCAAGTCTTATATTCCCTTATAATATTCCCATACACAATAGTTGCTTCAAGTCAAAAAATCTTCTCACTTTCAATAGATTTCAGTGCAGTCATAAGCAAAAAGCTGAGCTCAGAGATCAAGTTAAAACTGGCTTGTGCTCACTACCTACCTACAGGTCTTCAATTCATAATCTGTCATAAAAGAACTGCCTTGTTGAGGCTCAACTTCAACTTGAACTCGACTTCGACTTAAGTAAATCATGAATACAAAAAAAAAAAAAAACTACAAAGGCACAGGGTTTGTTCGACTACTCAGGAATCGTAGCGTGAGCTTTGTGAAATCTAACAAACGAAAGAGAAATAAAACCGGTTTATCTTGTTCGAACTGATATTGTTGTGATTTTTCCAGTAGTTGAGGCATTCTTATCGATGGGATGATGCTTCCTCATTAAAGTAAAGTTTTTGATTTTTCCTCTGTATAAAAGATTTTTGTTGTTGCCATTCGCTCGTTGTGTACTTTGCTGATTTGCAGCCAGCCAAACGGTTGTATTTTAGCTAATTAGCTGCCAATTAGTACAGTCAAGTCTGGCAATCTGATCACATACATAAATAGCCTTACTATGTATAAGAGACTGTATGTTACGAGACTGTATGATTACCTTAAAATATTAAAAGAAAGAATATTTAATTAAAAATATAGTTTCAAGCTAATTTCCATATTTTAATTAGTGAAAATAATTAGAATCTTTCAAGTTTGCATCGAAACTCTAATTAGATGCTTACCAATACAAGCTTTGTGCAACAAAATTACTTTTAGATTTTTATTGATTTTATAAAAAGTTAGATGCATTATCAAAAATTAATTGATTGCTTCAGTTATGGCCTTATAATAAGCCAAACTTCTGAGAATCTTTGAAATAAATGTCAATGATCAAAACTGAAATTAGCTGTTTATCGATATCATAGAAAATATTGAAAAGTTTTCAGTTAACTTCGGCTGCTAAGTTTTTAAAAAGTGAAAATTAAAAAAATCCAAAATATTTGGTCGAAAATGGAAACTCTTATGGGTTATCAACAATTGTACTAGACTTTCGTTATCACAATTAAAAACTCGACTCATTAGTTCGATTTACACAAAGTTTCTAGATATTTTCTACGCAAAACTTTTCAAATACCTTTCAGGCTAAATATATTGTTTTCTTAATAAGCAATAGCTTTGGGGCGAAAGATTTCCGTCCACTTCTGATGACGATAATCGCAGTTAAAATTAATTATTTTAAAATATAAGTTATTTACTTTGACACCATTATCGGATAGCAATCTGTGTTTGCGTTCATTCCAGAAATAACCTGTTACCATGAGTGGTATATTTCAAGTGCTTAGATAGGCCCACAATTTAGCTCACCTGCCCATTAAGGTTTATATAACTCAAATAACGGCATATGACAAAAACCATAAGTGCTCCTATACCAATTCATTATCATGAGAGATATCTGCTCTATGGCAGATTTACTTAAATACTTTGTGGACGAGAATAGAACAAATGGAGCTGAAGAATTGCTAAACTGTAATTAAACGCTGTAATTCTTTGCGTAAAGCTTACTTATGTAATCTAAATCTTAAACTAAATTTATATAAAATAAAATAAAAATTAGCTTATTAAATGTATTATTAACTACAATATAATAATATCTTATATATCTGATATCTGATATCTGATATGTCTTGTCTATCTCTTTTTAAATTTCGCGCTTTCTAGGGGCGCCATCTGTCTGAAAATTTGATCGTTTGATTGTCTATTTCTCTGTCATGTTGTGTTAAATTTTCCTGACATTCGGACGTATAGAAGCCGAGATATCGCGCTAAAAGTGACAGTACTTTTGTTGTGTCCGTCGAACAAAGAGCGAACATCAAGTTTTGTTTTAAACTTGGTAAAACATTTACCGAAACTCATCAAATGATGAAAAAAGTTTATGGCGACGATTGTCTATCCCGTAGCCGCATTCACGAGTGGCTTAAACGTTTTCGCGACTTCTACTTGTTCGGAAAACTTCATTTGGCAATGAAAGGAAAACGGTATGCTGACATTGATGCTATTCAAAAGGCTTCGACCGCCATACTCAACGCCATACCGAAGGATGACCTAAAAAAGTCATTTGATAATCTACTTGATCTTGCAAATCGTTGTATTCAGTCCGAAGGGGACTATTTCGAAGGCGACCAATAAAATTGTTGCCAAAGAAAATCTATTTTTTATTTTTTTTATAAAGTCCTGGAACTTTTGAATTGCACCTTGTATATCATATATCTCATATATTCTAGTATATATATTATATGAATATATAATAGAATATAATATGATATTTAAAAGATTATCTAAAATTTCTAAACTATATTTTTAAATTGCTTAGAAATATTTTTTAAAATTTAATATTTCTTTATTTTTCTAAAATTGCTAAAAATTGTTTAAAAAAAATTAAATCATTTAATTAAATTTAAATAATAGTTTTTAAATATTTGTCTTAACTAAAGTAAAAGAATTTTTATTGGTTTTTTTTTATTTTTATTTTTATATCGCTCATTTTTATTGAGAACAGTTTGAAAATGAATTTGTTTTTATATAG
Organism: Drosophila leonis; assembly: GCA_035045365.1. Classification (NCBI taxonomy): domain Eukaryota; kingdom Metazoa; phylum Arthropoda; class Insecta; order Diptera; family Drosophilidae; genus Drosophila; species Drosophila leonis. The sequence continues at coordinate 2,340,804 of JAWNPC010000389.1, read as the reverse complement.
CCAAAGCAGATATTTTGCTTGTTCTTATTGTGTTTGTTGTTGTAACTTAAAAACTAAACGCTGCAAAATTGTTCTTGTTGTTGCTGTTGTTTCACTTTTTCTTCATCGTCTTTATCTTGATTGTTATTAATTTTCATTTCGACCAACTTGAGAGTGTTTGTGTAGTTTAGCATTATATTGGACCACATACAGATACATATACATATACATATATATATACATATACATATACATATATATTTATGTGTGTGTGTATATATTTATAGTTTGTAAATATGTAAAAGTATGCAAAAATGTTATATATAGTTTGCCATGTATAAAAGATTGTTTTTATTTTGTTGTATATTAGATTGTTTTGTTGTTGTATTATTTATTTGTTATTCTTAATAAATTGGAAAAAATCTTTGTTAATCAAAAATTTGTTTTTTTGTTGTATTTGGCTCCGAAATTTTGGTCAGCTGCAGCTTTTAGTTCCTTTTCCTTTTTCTTTTTGGTCAAAAATTGTTGTAAAATTTAATGTATATATAGATATATATATATATATATTTCCATTTTATTTTTGGGACTACTAAAAAATGTCGCTGGCTCTTTAAATTTATTAATTTTATTTTTTCTTTTTCTTTTTTTGATGGCAGTTTTAAATTGTAATTTAAAATTAGCAATAATAACATGTAAATTTGTCTCGTTTTTGTTTTTTGTTTTCTTTTGTTTTGTTTTTTGTTTTTTTTTTAACTTTATTTTGTTTTTGGAACAGCGCTAAATGAGATTCGTACTTGGCTAGCATTGGAAAAGTTGTAGGTTTTTCTTCTCATTTTCATTAGACGAAACGGCATTTTTAGCATTTTAGCATTCAGCATTATAATTAATTTAAAAATTATCATAATTTCAATTAGATTTTAGGTTTTTTTTATATATATATATATATTTATATTATATGTATATGTATATAATGCAAAAATCGCTCGTAATTTAAAGAAAATCCTCTTAGGCGGTAGACTAAATTGTTGCTACATTTTTTTGTTTTCTTTTTTTGTTTTATATATTTATGTTGTATAAGAAGAAGCTACATTCAAAAATTGTCTTGTATCCAAAAATGTTTGCTGTTATTTTTAACTCTGTTTAACTTTCTTTTTCATTTCGGTGTAGTTTGTTGTTGTAGAATAGATTTTTCTTTGTTAATTTATATTATTTCTTAGGAAAAAACTTCGTTTTGGTGTTCTTTTTTACTGTTGTTGTTGTTGTTGTTGTCTTTCCTTCTAAATTAGACAAACGAGCGTCTATTATTTGCTATATATATAGATATATATATATATATATTGTTTATCGAGCCAATTAATCAATCAATAGCTCGTAGTGCACCGATCCAATTCTGTCCTTGCGATCATGCTTGATGTTGCGTGCCCAGGCTTTGCACTCCACATTGATGATGATGCCGCCTGATGAAGGTTGATACATATTATTAGTATTATATATTGTAAATATATCTGGGTATACTCACTCTTGGGGCGCTCAAAGTGAACTGCGACGAGTGGGCTCAGATAGCCCTCGGAGTTCTGATAGGGATAGAAATAGCCGGGAAAGCCGCGTATCGGATAGTATTTGACAACGCCAATATTCTCCTGATCGGCCGGATTCTCACCCTCGCAGGACACCCAAATCGTGTTTAGCTACATTTGTATATAAAATATGTTTTTAATATAATATATGAAATATATCTCAATACTATACTATTATTATTATTATTATTATTATTATTATTATTAATTATAGTATTATTTCGATTATTATACATAATTTGTATTTATTCCCATTCTCTATGCTCATGCTTACCTTGACCGGATCGACCTTCTCCAATTCGGATATATATGTCTTCAGACTGCTGGGCATCTCCGTGGGCAAGTTCGCTGAGCTGTTGTAGAAGTCTGGCCTCCAGTCGTAGATCTTGTTCAGCTTGAGGAAAATGCATGGCGAACTCTTGTGGTAGCTGTAGTTGTTCTCCTTGGTGCAGGGCGCCCAGGACTTGATGTCCACATCGCACACCTGACCTCTCGGTGGAGGCTGATTGTAGTCGCAGTTGTAGATGTTCTGACCACGTCCCGGTGTCAAGCCGGGCACCTTGTACACTGAGTGAAAAATATAACCAAATACCAGGTGAGCATTGAAATTCATTATAATACTAAATGATATAAAATTAAGATAACTGAATATGGTGTGAGATAACTTAAGGAGAAGTCTGCAACTCAAAGCAAAACTCTTTCTTCTTGATCATACAAATTTGTCATGAATCTTAAGATTTAGTACTTGATCTAAAGGCTTTTAGAACCTCGCATCGTTGAGGTCTAAATTCTAATCATTTGTATTTAAATCTCTTGACTGACCTTAGTTACTGTCAAATTTGAGATAGTTAAACCATGTCTACCCTGACCTAACTTTTTGCTATCATCAATTTATTTATTCGATATGTTCTTAGCCTAGTTACGACCTCAATTTCTATACCCCAAACAAAAGGAAAAGCCTTGAGCATAAGCCATGTGTTTCTTGTCTGGCTAAAAAGTCGATATTTTATTTTAATTAAAATAAATGCTAAACACGTTGCGTGTTGTCAAGCGCCCCATTCAAAAAGAATAAACAAATGCCCTGGCAACTGCCACTAGAAAGCAGTTCATGGCCATTTGTAACATTAATTGGAAACATGCGAGACCTATTTAACAATGTTTAGAGTCTTACCTGCCAGGAATTCATCAAGAGAATCCGTCCAATGTTTATAGTTCTCATGCTGAGTGCCCTTGTACCAGATCAAGGTGCTCTCCACATTGTCAACGGGCGGCAGTGGACGAAAGCCGAGACCTAATTCGAATTTAAGACAGTCAAATATATCAGATAAATATTTAAATAAATATATTTAAATATATATAGAGCTTACCTGGATTTGTGCCAATGATGGAGCTTTCCAATTTCCATTTGGGTATGCGTGGATCCAGAGTTAGAAAGAAGGCCCACATGCATATGGCCACCAAGGCGGCGAGCACGCCATAAAAAATTATATAGAATATGCCGATCTTAGCTATAAGAGAGAGTGAGAGAACCATATAAAAACAAATCGAATTAGAGTCACATAAGAATTATTAAAGATTCATAAAGACACCAGAAATGTCGCCCCTTCAATTGAGCTGATTAAATTAAGCACTTAACAACGAGCGACTCAGCTGAACCAAGAGGCGACAATGGGTTAAAGTCTTAATTGATAAAGCGCGGAGTCTGAGCGGCAACTCTTAAGACTAAACAATTATATTGTAGATAGAACCAACTGCTGCTCGCAGCACTCAACCAGCGACTGTCTCAGAGCTGTGAATCATAAACAATATAAGATCCGAGCTCAAGTATAAGACACGTAAGCGAAGATGTTGTGACGCTCAAGAGCGCGCAATCTCTCTCGCTCTCTTCACTGATCTAGCGCTCACGCACACATTGAGACGGCGCGTTGTGTTGTGCACATAACCTCAACTTGGCCAACATCTTTGGCTATCGAAAAAGATACAGAGAGAGAGTGAGAGAGGGAAAGAGCGACTGGAAGTGGCAGTGAGAGTGAAGATTGAGTGAGGGCGGGAGGGTGTGTGCAAGAGTGGAAGAGGTAAATTGTTTGCGGAAAGAGAGGCTTGAGTTTGTTTTGGGTAGATAAAAATACAAGAATATAAAAGAAAATTCAAATACAATCTAATCAGCATTAAAAGTATATTTAAAATAATAAATATAAAAGGAAATATTTAATTATATTAAATTAAAAAAATATATTTAAAAGCAAAAATAATATAAATAAAAGTATTCGAAGAAAAATTTAATCAGCCTTAAAAATATATTTTTTAAAATAAATATTAAAAGCAAAAATCTATATATTTAAAAAAATTGACAATATTGTAAATAATATTGAAAAAATATTTAAATAAATATATATTCAAGTTAAAATATCTTTTGCATATAAAACATAGCTATAGTATTTAAAATATTTAAAAATAATATACAAATAAATATTATACATAAATGTTAGTATTATAGAATATTATCTTAAAGATATATAAGACATATTGCTGTCTTATATATCTGTCAAATATAATTTGATAATACTAATAAATATATAATATTTATTTTAATGATTTTTGGCTTGATTAACTCTCTAGAAAATCAATGTCGTTTTCTTAACATAAAACAAATTTTAATCTACAAAATTAATCAGATTTATGTGTACATCCATACATACGATATATATGATATCATATATTTATATGTACATATTATATCACATATTGTGCTAGTGACTTTTCTACATCCTTTTCCATGCAGTTTTCACACTGTTTGCACAAATTTGACATCTGAAGTCGCTAATTTGGTTATTTCACTGAGAATTATGTTTGATGGTTATCTTAGCCGGATTTGTCAGTCAGTTATTTAACGTCATGTTAGTTTAACACCTGCCCACTGGGCAGGTAACACACCTATGGTACATCTAGCAAGTTCAAAGTATGTCAGAGCCGGCGCCAGGTGGCAACGCCGGCAGGGCAGGTGCAAACTAAATGACATATAATTAAAATGTGTTGCAATCACAAAAAGAAATAAAGAAAGAAAATTCATAACTCTATTTTTCGCTTGGGCTATTAACACGTTGAGTGATTTATTCATGGGGTATACCTATTTTAACTAGGCGTTTTTTAACTAGCTGCAAAGTCACGTTTTTGTCACAGCTTCAAACTGGAGATTTATTGAAGTTAACAAATATTATATGAAACGTATGTCAATCAGTACGTAATGATTGCTTAACTGATATCCAATTCAATGAATATAGAAATATAGAAAATATAGCTCCCACGCAACTTACCCCATGAGGCGCGATCTCTGCCCATGACCGTTCCCTTCTCGGTATTATATAGAAATTTACCGAAATTGAACGGTTCGGGCTTACGTAGATTTTGCATATCATCGTACGTCTCCGAATGTGGCATTGGAACGGGTTTCGACATTTTGGTGGGTGGTTTTTTTTTATTTATTTGTGATTTATTTTCTAACTTTTAAATTTGTCGTTACTTCAAAAGTGAAGTACAGTTATGTCAATAAATAATTTAATATAAATATATGTAAAGTTTTTAAGTTAAAGAACTATAAATTATGTTGAACCTGGAGAATGTTTGCAATTATAGGATTATTTTTATATTGAACATTTATATATTTAATAATTTAAATTTATGATTTTTATTCATTAAGACACTTGTTTTATTTTTATATATATATATTTACTGCAAAGTTTTTTTTAATTTATAATATATCAACTTTTCTTTGGGAATACAATTTTTTTTTATTTTCAATAATATTATTTATATTTTAATTTTTATTTTTAAGCTTAATACTTTTGCTTTTTATAATTTATGTATATACATTTCTAAATTTTAATTTCTTATTCAAAATTTAGATTTAAATATGTATATTTTTTTTTTTATATATTTCTAATTATTTTTATTTATTTAAATCATTTTTTTTGACTATCAACATTTTTTATTTTAAATGATTCATTTTTTAAAAATTTTCCACACATTTTCTTGGTTAGTTTTTCCGCTGTTTGTATACACACATTTTCATGATTTACTCATAACGTTATTTTCGGCTCTTTTTCACATACTTTACAACTTTTCTACACTTATTCGCATTTTTCCACACACTCTCTAGCTGTAGCTCTCGCTCTCGCTCTTCTCTCCACTGTCTTGCTCTTGCTCTCGCGCTCTGTTTTGTTTTGCTTCCCCATTAAGTTCTGTACACTCACTTCCCGAAACTTTTAGCAAAAACAACAACAACAGCGAATGCGAACTTTGGCGCCTTTTTGTCCTGGCCATCATGGCATCTACCCCTGAATATATGCCTGTCAGCCCTTAGCTCATTTTCCAATGCGAGTTCAAAAGCCGCAGCGCCGCTTAACTGTCGGCAACTACCTACGCGTATCTGTCAGATACAAATGCCAAGTATCTGCTGGCTTGGCCTTAACCGAGTGCAACAGATAAAGTAGAGGGAGAGAAAGAGAGAGAGAGAGACGGAGAAAGAGGGACGTAGGCAGGCAGGCCTAAAAGCAGCAAAACCCAAAGGCTGTCTGACTGACTGTCGCCTGCCGTGTCGCGTATTATGTATCTTCTTTGCTTTCCAATGCCGCATCGGCTTTGACCGCCAGATACATTTGTATCTTGTATCTGTTTGGGGCTTATGTTATTTTTTGCCTATGCATAATTTTCTTTTAATACAAAACAAAATGCGACAACAGACACACACACACACACGCACACACACAGCATATGTGTGGTTTTTGTATCTCTTAACTGCTGCCTTGAGTTTGAGTTTGAGTTTTTTTGAGTGGTTTCGCTCTTAAAGCCGCCGACACAACCACACCTTATTGTAGCTGCTACTTTAATAACTGCGTTAAATGCGTGCCTATGACTCTATGTGTGTGTGTGTGTGTGTTAGTGTGTGTGCGGCATTTTGGGCGTGACAAAATGAGCTATAGCTGAATGAAATAATATTCTTGAAAGAAAAGTTATTATGAATTGAAGTCAGCAAAAGAGCGCAACACAACAATAACAAACTTCAAACACACACACACACTCACACACACACACACACACACGCATACACGCATACACTTGTACAACACCTTCTTTCCAGGCAGCTGAAGACAACACAACACAACACAAATATCGTACACGTTTTATGACACGCACAGCACACAACCAGGCTCAGAATGCAGCTCGCAAGAATTCGTTGACTTCTTCTCTACTGACAGCTGCAGAGATTCTTTACTTTGCTTTGTTTTATTTCTTATATATTTGATTTATTTAATATTTTATAAGTTGCCCCGCTTGGCTTTCGACAGCTGCCCGCTAACGGAACGTTTCGTCGACGCTCAAAACAAATTCCAGACTGAAAACTGAAACTGAAGTCTGGCCACATAGAGCAGCCCGCCAAACAGCTCAGCGCACAGACTTGGCTTGGCCTCTGAGTTCTGTTGAGTTGAGTTAAGTTCGTTGCGGCTGGAACGCAACAGACAGCGCCTCGCGCTCTCTCGCTCTCTCTCTCTCTCTTTCTCTTGAGTCGAATGTGCAGTGCTTTCGTTGAGTTTGTTTTGAGTGCAAAACGCTTTTTGGCGGCATTTACATTTTCGAGTGTGTTTTGGGTTTGGATTTGGGCTGGGGTTTTGGGCCGAGCCCTGCCTTGTAATTGATGTTGCATGGTTGCTGCTGTTGTTGTTGTTGCAGTTGTTTTAATTAGGCACATGCAACGTAAATTATGGTTGTTTAGCCGCTGCAGTTGCTGTTATACATTTTACGCAAATTGTTCGCTGCACTGAGCGAAATGAATATACTGTTTACACTCATTTCAGAATTGTGCTACTTAGATAATGATTCATAGCGAGCCAGCCATGATTCATCAGTTGCAACAGCTTTGCATTAGAATTTCTTATTAATTTACTTGCTGTGGTTTCAACTTTCATTGAACTGAAAGTTTCAAGTGCGAGCAAACTGAACTGAATTGTTTCGAGTGTAAACAAATAATTGACTCAGTTTCCTAATCAAGAATTGTGTATTAGAGTTGTATAAGATGTCAGTTAGTGTTTAAGATATAAGTATAAGATTAAACCTAAGCTATAAATGTCATAATTAGATATTGCTATATAAGTATGCCAAGTATAATTTATATAAAAGAATGATTGATATATAATTTGATAATTTTTTTAAATTTATTATTTTAAATTATTATTTTCAAATAATATTATATATATAATTATAAACGAAATATAAATTTATTTGTATGCATTGAAGCTGGTCAAGTTGCTTCCTTTGATACATGCATAAGACTAACTTGTAATTCCAAGCTAACTATGCAAAGCGTTGGCACTGACAGCGATAAAGCTCGAGCATCGCTTGACATTGCCGTTGCAAGCTCTAGGTGGCCTGATCATCCAGTTACTTTTATCAAGAAAGCTTCGGCTGGCCTGACTGTGCAGTTACCTTTCTTGCAAAAGCTTTATGTGTCGTGATTCTGCCGTAACTTTAATTGCAAGCTTTGAGAGTAGTGAGATTAGCTGCAGAGTGGCTCAAGCTGTCTCTCTCAAGTTTTATTATGAATATGCAATTAAATTTGCATAAATTTAAATAAAATTATATCTTATGACTGATTTATAATATTAGATAGATATCAATTCACACACTCTAATTTCTTTCAGTGTATATATATATGGTTTATGCACTTAAATGCTGTCGTTTCATGTCCAAGCTCTAAATACATTTGTCAAATGCAAATGCACCGTTAACCGCAGCCTGCAGTAGTCGCATTGTTTACAATTGTTGTTGTTGTTGTTGTTGTTGTTGCAGCAGCAGCAGCAGTTGTTGCATGCCTTGTGGCCATGATGCCAATTTGCAGAGTCTCTCATCAAATTGCGCTCAAATCAATTGAGTGGCTTAGCCTGTCTTATACGCTGTGCGCTCTCCCTCTCTCTCTCTCTCTCTCTCTCTCTCACTCTTATTGCTGTTGTCAATGCAGGATCGTTGTTTACACTTATATTTATACTTTTGTTTAGACCTCTACACTTATACTAGCGAGGGTTTTGTGTATCGTTGAGTGACTTTGACTCGTGGAGGGAGAGAGGCAGAGAGCGACTGAGCGAGCAAGCGAGTGACCGCATTAACCAGTTTGTCTAAAACTCCATTCAACTCTGATGCTTTCCAGTGCCGCTTGCCACTTGCCACTAGGGGTTGCTGGCATTTGGCTAAGGGTTGTTTTGCTCGTAAAATGCGGCTTTTACTACGCATTGACTCCTTTTTTGTTGTTGTATTTTTCTTTATATTTATTTTTTTTTGCAAAGGCGGCAAATATTTGCGTATGGAATACGAGCGAGGCCATGGCAGGAAGACGAAAATGAGGTTGAGTGCGTACAAGCGTGCGTGTGTCTGTGTGTGTGTGTGTGTGTGTGAGTGCGCGTGTGTGGAATGTGTGACAAGCTCCAGATTTGAATATTTCCATACATATTATAAATTGTTGTTGCTGTTGTTTTTCTGCTCTATTTTCATCAAATATTTAAGAGCGCGCGTCGAGGGTCGTAGGAGCGGAATGACGTGTTCCAATTAGCAAGTACTCAAACCACAATATCATGTACATGTCGTCTCCATTTAGCGAGGACACAGCTAGAGAGAGAGAGAGTGAGTGGACTGGTTGGGGTGGTAGGTGTACAGACTATTGTTCGTTGTATTGAATAGGGGATTCGCTGTTGGCTCTGACTGACAGGCATCCATTTGGCATAATGGATAGCGTTTCCCTGAGTGACACCCAAGTGGCCTATGGCTCACGGCTCATGGCTAAAACGTTAAACGTTTCCCTTGAATGGAGAAAGCAGCTTTTTGCATTGTTGCAGCCTGTTGCTCGAATGTGTCCAAGCTGTCCATCAGAAATCTGAGAGACAAACAATGCGATTCTATTTCATAATCTCTTAATGCACTTGATTCAATATATATATCGAAGTAGTTGTTTGATATTTCAATAGATAGACTATTTATAGCCCATTCATAAGTTAAACAGCTCCAAAGAAATGTGTGGAATGTATCTACATTTGTCTGGCGTATCTGCAATACTTCGATTGGAATTTTCATTTAAATTTAGGTAAATTAAAGGCTTCATGGACTGCTCTGCTTTTGTATATACATTTTGTTTAAAATGTATAAGTACTAAGAGAGAAATATATATGGCTAGCAAAACATTTTAGTGCTAAATACAGATAACAAATTTATTTATTAGAATTTTAAAAATTAGTAATTTTGTTTTAAGGTTTAAAAAATTGATCCCAGAGATTAAGCATATAAAATCTTTACATTCAAATGAACTAAAGATAATATTGAAAGAGTTCACTTTAATCAATAAACCATAAAATAGAAATCAATAATAAGAAATATTTTTTTAATATATATAAAAAAAATTTGAAAAATATATAAAAAAGTTATAAAAATATATTCAAAATGAGTGTTAATTATAATATTATAATTAAGACTCATATGATACATAAACAACCTCTTTGAGACTAGTTTCAGCTAGCTCAAATTTCAAATTATGTTGCCCGAATCCACAACATTTGCATCAGCCTAAAAAATACTATATTTTTATTTTAAAAATCTATATCTACAATATATGAAATTTTCTGTATTTTAATAATACAGTCGAGTCCCGATAACTCGAAATGGCAAGGGAATCAGTTGTTTTTCGATTTACACAGAAATTCAAATTATCGAGACTCGACTGTAACGAATTTTTTTCAAGGGGATAGAATCTTTTTCGATTTATCGCGATTTACGATTTAGCGGGGTACAAATTATCGAGACTCGACTGTATTTTTATTTATTATTTGAAGGCAAAACCTTGTTATTTTGAATATACCTAATTTATATAAATATTTTGAAGATTTAATATATCTTAGTTTATGATTTTGAATTTTCTAAAAATTAAATTCATTTTATATTTTGTGTTCCACATTTAAAAAGAAAAACGCAATAATTTAATTTGAAATTTTAAAGTTTTTCCAAATTAAATTAATTCTTAGATTATTTTGGAGGTGAGGTAATTTTTTAATTTCTATTATTAATTATGCCTAATATTTATTTGACTTAAATTGAAATTTAATTTTGCAAAAAATTGAATTTTTGATTTGTAGTCAATGTCAGCTGAAGTGCTGAATTTTCCTATGCCTATGAGATATGCGTTGTTCTTGTTGTTGTTGTTGTTGCTGCTGTTGCTGTGTCAGTTCCATGGTGCATGCTTTGATTGCATAATGACATAATTGACCGGCATATTGGTTGAGTGTACCCTATGTGACACACAGATACATATGTGTGTGTATGTGTGTGTGTGTGTGTCCGCCAAAGGTCAAAGAGAACAAACACAGAGCAACACAGAAGTGAAAAGTGCCAAAGCAATAAAAGCGAGCCGCAGTCGCTGCCTGCGATACTCATACTATAAACATAAATACATATATCTGTGCATGTGTATATGTATATGCAACTGTGTGTGCGTGTGTGTGTGTGTGTCGCTAATGCGGCGACAAAAGACTTTGATTAAATCCACAACTGGCACAGCTTGACATTTATCAAGATTTACGCGCAGTGCGCTTTACGTAACTGCAAAAAACCAGATCGCAGGCTCTGGAGCATTGCATGCAGTTGGGCAATCGACTTACCCCAGCTCTCGATAGTCCTGCCGAAATATGAGTTATCCTCGTCGTCGTAGATCATCTGCTTGAAGGACTTCTTCTTGGGCATCTCCGGTGGCCGCGAATAATACTGTTGAAAGCCATCGATGCAGTCCTCGGTTATAGTTGGCATTTTCCTGCGCTTTGCCACGACGGAATATCCTTATCGAGTCTATATATATATATATATATAGATGTGTGTATATATATATATATATATAATTTGTATATCCTATAGTGTATATATTCCTTTGGCTGCTGCTCTCGGCTCGGGCTCAGGCTCAGGCTCAGGCACGCGTTCGCACGGCAACTGATCGACACTTCCCGTTCTAGAAATTGAACTCAACTGAGTCGACAGCTCGTGCCAGAAGCCAATCCAATCCAATAGAAATCCACAAAAACACGCAGAGCTGCGTCGTCGACGCCTGCGTTTCAAGTCGCAGGCGTTGATCATCATCAGCATATCATCATTATCACCATTGCCATGATCATGATCACCAGCAAGCACGATCATCGTGTTGCACACTGAATAAAGTATATTCTTGTCTCTCGCTTTGACACACTGGCGTTGGCGGGGGGGCGGACGTTCAGACAGCGCAGACAGATTTTCTTCTGCTGACGTCGACGTTGACGTTGACGCTGATGTTGGCGTTGACGTCGCTGCCAACTTCTCATATGCAAAATTGTGCGACGTGTTGAAAACAACAACAAGAGCAACAGCAACAACAAGTGTCGGTCTTAATCAAGATACATTCAGATTTACATTTGCATTTAGATCATTCACAATTTTTAGTTATATAAAATATTTATATATTATATATAAATATATTTTTATATAATATATAAATATTTTATATTTATATATATTTACTAATATAATATGAAAAAATAGCTTTTATTTTTAATTAGAAAAAAAATTAAGCAAGAATTAGAAATTTATATAATTGCCATCTGAAAACTGTAATTTAAGACTTTATAGATCTTAGATTTACGAGGTCTGTTCAAAAAGTAACGCATAGCTTGAGTGTTTATTTTATTTTTAAATTTACATATTGGTTCATATCTTTTTTGTTGCCTTGAAAGTAGTTCCCATCAGATATATAATGATTTTTCCCTCTATTTTTTTGTGATCTTCAGCTGTTTATATCTCAATCGTAGCGTAGTCCTTTCATGGTCCTCTGCAGTTTTGGCACCAAGAAAATGTTACAGGTTTGCTAGGTCTGGAGCATACGGCGGCTACGGCATTTTGGCCAAAAATTTGTTAAAGATTCTTTGCTCCAAACCATGTCCAAGCAAAACAGCTGCTCAAATTCAACTAAGCCTTAAAAAAGGTTGAACTTTTCAACATCTGTGCAGAAACATCAGTAATAAACCTATTTAATGCTACAAACTAATCGATAATTGAAATTCGAATATACGAAACTCACGGAAATTCAACATTTGCAATACTTTTTGTACAGACCTCGTACATACAACTATTTATAATACAAATTCTCTAATATAAAAATGAACTTAATTTAGGTACAATTAAGCCTCGCCCCAATTAAAGAAGCTAAACCCATTTCTTGACTTAGATTTAGATGATTTAAAAATCTTTCTAAGTCTGACAAATCTTTTAATAAGCAAATCTCAGACATACACGAAAAAAGGAATGCGTAAATGAAGCGAACTTTTCTGGCTCTGTTAGAAATAAATTCATCTGAATAGTTAAGTTCAATGTCAATTAATTAAGACGTAGACTAAAAGTAAGACAAGTATTTATTTCATTGGCTAAAATTGACTGAGTAGACAGAGTAGAGCCCAAGCAATCTCCATCTCGAAGCGTCTATAATATGGATTTGATATTGTATTATTATTATTATTGTCTCAGATAGTTTAACTATATCTAACCTAAGGTTAGACAATTTCTATGTCTTAATACTCTTAGAGCCTGTTAAGCCTATCAAAATCAAGCAAATACTAACTATGTAATATTATACCCATAATAGTTATCATATAGATTGCATTTAGATATATGTTTATGTCCGATCTCTAATATTTTAAATCTCAAGAACTAATATGCCCACTTCATCTATGGCTATATACAGCGTATCTAGCTAATCAGCAATGTGCAGCAAGAGACACAGACAGACGCTCATTAGAATATACGATATTAGTCTAACAATCTATATAGTATACTATATAGTATAGGAATAATACGCCACAGACTTGGCAATACACGCGCGTGACACAATTTCGCCTAATTGAATTTGAAGACACTGATTATGCTCAGTGTACAAGTGCTATATACACTCACATCTGTTTATATATATTTCTGTATATGGTATATACAAATACCCATGAGAAATCTGAAACCAAGTCAAGCAATTAAAATGGAAAAGATTCACAGTTTATCGGATCTAATTGCCAGATGAAATACGATTTCCTTTGACACTGAGCGCACTTTACAGCAGCGGCGACTGCCTTCGGCTGTAGCTAAGCTCAATTTATTGCTATTACTATTACTATTATTATTGCTATGATGTTCGCTCATAAAGTGAGCAGAGTATATGGGTTTTGTACAATGTTCAATTGTCTATAAGACATTTGAAGCTAGATTCTATGTGCACTTGAGTGTGTAAAGCATTGCTAGTTGAAAATATCAAGTTTATATAGCTATGCCCCTTGGCGTGCGTGACAAAGCGGGTAACACTGTAGCTACCACAGCTCAAAGCTTTGCAGGTTGAGCACAGTTGAGTTTCTCTACAGATAGATCGGCTCTACGAATACTTATTTTATAGATAGACCTCCTCTAGCGATAGTCCTCTACATATAGACCTTCTGCATACATAAACTTTCTCATTATAGATAGACCCTTTCTACCAATAGATATTCTCTACAGATATACATCGTCTATAGTTGGATCTCAACAGATAAATCTCCTCCACTGACTGGCCTTTACTACAGATAAACCTTCTCTAGGGATACACCTCCTCCACAGATATACCTCTTTTACAAATATAATTGCTCTACAGATAGACTTTCTCTATAGATAGACCTCCTCTAGAGGTAATTCTCCTTTACAAATAAATAGATAAAACCTCTACATAGATAGACCTCTTCTACAGATAGACCTACTGTACAGATATTCCCTCTTCTATAGTTAGATCTTCTCTAGAGTTTCTCTAGTGATACACCTCCTTTACAAATAGACCTCTTCTACAAATACAGATAGACTTTCTCTATAGATAGACCTCCTCTAGAGGTAATTCTCCTCTAGAGGTAATTCTCCTTTACAGATAATCTTCTGCGTAGATAAAACCTCTACATAGATTGACCTCTTTCTACAGATAGATCTACTGTACGGATATTACCTTTTCTATAGTTAGATCTTCTCTAGACCTTCTCTAGTGATACACCTCCTCTACAAATAGACCTCTTCTACAAATATAATTGCTCTACAGATAGATTTTCTCTATAGATAGATCTCCTGTAGATACCCTTCTCCACAGCTAAAGCTTCTCTACAGACAGGCTTCATCTACAGATAAAGCTAAACATAATTATAAATACTACAAAAATATGAATTTTTGCATAAATTTAACTGTTTATATACAGCGAAAGCGCATTATGCAGTCGGTTATGCCCGACTGTCAAGCTCTTACTTGCTATTACTATTATGGTTTAGTTTCCAGTCGCCTTTCTGGCAGCCTCGCCTAAATATGTATATTGAATGCTTGCTGTGTATATATACTATATATACATGAGTGTACAAGTATCAAGTATATAGTATATAGTCGATATATATATATATATATGTGTGTGTGTCTGTGTGCGCCTCCTCTAAAGGTCTCAGCGTTCAATTGAGCCGCCGCCGCCGACGCCGCTGCCTGCCAATGAACAGAAGCAATAGAAGTTTATCTAACTCAAGTAGCTCATTTCATTGCCTAATTAGTGCGCTTAGAATTTCAGTTAAATTTATCTGCTTCACATAGATACATATATACATAGTATAGAGATGCCTAAGCATGCCTAAGAGTATCTTCAACTAAGCCGAATATAAGCAATGAGTAATAATAATAACAATAAATAATGTACATTTGTTTGCCTGCTTGGCTTGGGCATATTCTGGCCTTGAAATCGATTTACTTACGCATCAGTTATATAATATATGTATATATGTATTTGTGTATAAATATGTATTTCATGAATTCCTGTTTAATATTTCATTTGCAAGAAAAGTTTCTGTTGACAGCGCGATTTGGCATCGATGTTTGTTTTTTGTTTGTTTTATTTATTTATTTTTTTGCTGTGCCTTTGGTATTGAAACTCTCTGTTTGGATTATTAACAGAACATTTCATTAACTCGACTCCAGTTGCTTGAGCGAAATGCAGCAATATATATATAAAAAAAAATATATATATATACAAGTATTGTATACATATATAATATAATGGATATATTACGTTTTAAGTTTAAGTTTGTTTTTGCTCTTTGCTCAGTGAAATTGTTTAAAAATGTAAATTTATTTTATGGATAGTATTGCCCATCATTAGCTACAATCTATGGCAGCAATAGAGCCTATTTATTGGCTTCCGCTTAGAATATATATAAAATAATCATCTACAGTCCGAGCATGAATCAGCAAGCAGAACAAAATGGTGACGGCTTGTTGCTAGGCCATTCCATAATTTATCTCAGAAAAAAGTCTGATCAACGTGGTCTCAGACTCGATCTTGCATGAAGATCAGCCTAAAGAATTTCCACTCAACCCAAATGAGAATTCTTTTCTCTCATTTTTGCTTACCATTATCATTGTAAGCAGAGCTTTTGGCATATGCAACTGGTTCAATGCGCTGCTCATATATAGTTAGAATCTCTCCAAATTATCTCTATAAATTATACGATATATATTCAAGCAGCGGGTTAAGTACAAAGCGCCAGCCAGCGCCCCTCCAAGGTGTCAGCTGTGGCTTTAACCTGCTCAAAACCAATTTGAATGTACTCTATCGGGCACTGTATATTCCCTCTTGGTATGAGGCGAAACATTTAGCTGTTTCTCTCCAAACACAACTAGTACGATACTTCCATAAGTGAGCCAATCTCTATGAGAGGCATTGGAGCACTCTCAGCTCATGGTAACGAGCTCAGTATTCTCTACCCATTTTGTTTTGATGTGCATGGGCATATCCTGATGTAACTTTAGTCGTCTCGTGGGACAAGCAGCTACTTGCTGTGGGGGAATTCTAAGCCTCGTATCAGTTGGAATTGACAAATTCAATCTATGCTGATGCCATTAGATGCGCAACATTAGGCTTTCAGCCCTAAAAATTGCCACTTAATGCATCCCATAATTAAATTAATAAATATCCATACTTAACAAAAATTTCCATACCCATAAAAAATTTTAAAAATTACTTAAAATTTTGTATTTTATATTTATTATATTATAATATATTTTTTATTGCTATTTTTTTGCTAAATAAGCTTTTTCTTTGTTGTAGATCAGAAGCTGCTCAAGGAAACTAAATAAACAATCAGGAATTCAGCTAAAGACTATTCCCAGAGCTAAAAATAATCTATAGCAACTTTAAGGAAGATCAGGTGAGTATTTTATAATTAATATTTTACATTATACTTGGCCAGTCAATTCTATAATATATAAAAGTCTACGCCACTTCTGGTCAAGATCAGCTAAGCACATTCTTCAAGATTTATAATATTTAAATTTAATTTTTTGAACCCTAACTTGACAAATGGGAGTTTATACAAACAGCAATTGCTTGCATGCATGAAATCTATCAAATATTTCAACTCACTTGATTCAACATAACAAGTAATTTGCGAATCAATATAGCATTTCTCACAGAGTCTCCAAGCGATTCTCTAGTGAAACAAAAGCAATTTGTCACAAATGACAATAATGAGGCATTCAGTGATAAGTGCAATGGCTATGGAAATTGCGCTTTACCCACGCTCGAGTTTTATGAATGGATATACAGGCTACTTAAAGTACACTCAGAGAAATGAACTGAAATAAAATTAGAAAAGGAAAGTTAACCAAATTAATATGCGCCAAATGGCCAGCTCATTTTTTGGCTTTATTCTCTTAGCTAATTGAAACTAGCTAATTTCGATAAAACGCGTATTGAGTACAAAGTGTTTCTCCAAGTGTATTATTCGAACTGTAGGCAATGTGCTATTGATAGCCATTAATTGCCTAAAATAGCTATAGAAACGACTTTAGTCGTTGCATTTGCCTGACTTATGCAACGGTTTTTTTTTATAGCCTTTGCCATGCATATGTATATAGAGATATATCTATCTTATTTATTCTCATTCGCATTCACATCAGCGATCTCTGCTCGTTGCGCTTTATAAATGGCACACAAATCGACCATTTCCTGCTCTACGCCCACCAAGCGCCGGCGAAATTGTCGAATTGTCGAATTGTCGCTCGACTTTTTTGTTCCCAGCCGAGCCGAAAAAAAATTAGTCAAAAGCGTGCGAGTGAGATGGCTGCTATAGATTACGTCAAGCTATCCGCTGGCTCTGGCAGCATAACGGTTTTCGTATCGTGTCAGCGACGTTTTTTTTATTCCATTTGAAATTATATATTTGATTGCAATGCCAATTGTCGCACGAGGCGTATGCGCAATGGCTAGTAGCGCCACCTTGTGGGCGTAGGTCGAACTACAAAACTCTTGTGAGAACAGCTGCAATGGGCTTCCTTTTCTACAATAGGTGGCGCGAGTTGGTAAATAGTAAATAAATTAGTATTGTATAGAAATTTACTTGTTTTCTATTTGTTATTTTAAATTTTGTTGTTTAATAAGGTTAGTAATCTTGTTGAACTAGAAATGTCATAAATTGACTCAGAAATGGATTAGTTGTGCTATTTTTGCTTTGATGATCAGGGCGCTTGTGTAATTAAATGTGGTGACACCTTGCGGTTATAAGCTAAACTACGCAGATGCCTTAGAAGTACAAAGTGTGTTAAGCTTTCGCCTTTTTCACATAGATGGCGCTATTTTCAAACAAAGCCGCTTGTGATTTTTAAAAGAATATTTTTATATTTATTTAATTTAATATAAATTATTTACTACAATTTCACGATAATCTTCAGGCTATTCAGTATTCGCTTAATGCAGCTTCATTTAGACTGTGAAAGCAACAATCATTTTATTGCTTTTACGTTTCAGCCTAAAAGCAAACTACAGAAAATATGCGTAGGTGCTTTAAAGCGCTCTCTGTTGGCAGTTACTGTAACTTTTGCTTTTGTTTAATCAAAAGGTGGCATAAAGTAGGCAATGAATATTAATTAATATAGTTATTAGAATTTCGTATAAAAATATTAGAAAAATATATGTGGAAATGTAATATAAAAAATATTATATACATATATTATAATACATAAACAATTCATATTTCAATATATATCTATATATTTATGAATTATTAGTTTGGTCTCCCAGCAAACCGACTGTTTGGCAGTTAAATATTCAATTTCGTGATCAATTGCAGATCGTTTCCAGCAGATAAACTTGATTTTGGAATAACCAAGGTCTTGCTTCGATCTCTATATCTGCAAAGATATCCAACTCTCTCTATTGACTATGTTTTTATACATATTAAGATATCAATCAAATCTTTTTTTTATATAAGTTTATTAGATCTTTGACCATTCAAAGACTGCGCTCTTTTATTTGCTCTTCTAATGTTTTTCCAGTTCAAAGAAGAAAACATTAGACAAAAGTAAGTACAGCTAATTGACAATATTAAAATATTAGATGAAGTCTCGATGATTGACTGATTGATTGATGATTGATGCGTGTAATTATTATTGGCTAATTAAACATAATTAGAATATGATTAGGCATAGTTCGAGCGCTTAAGTACATACGCTTACAGCTTCAACTCAAATTAACTAATTGCAACTACAACTAATGGCAGCGTGTTTAAATTATTTAAATTACGACGAATGCCGATGAATTGGAAAATGAATTTAAATTAAATTTGTCAACTTTTACAGCTAAACTATGATGTGTGTGTGTGTGCGTCTCTGTGTGTGTGTGTGAACTAGTACTAATTTGTCCGTTCATTTTGAGAGTTTTGCTTCTCGATGCTTGATGAGACTTGGTTGATACAAATGAATGGATAGAGATGAATATGGATAGATAGAGCGAGAGAGGGAGAGGGAAGTAGAGTAGCCTTTGCTTGGTAACTATCTGCAGCCGCATGACTCAACGACCATGTTGGGCAAGGTCTTGATGGTCGCCGAGTTGTTGGAGTCCAGCACGACCAACTGCAACGAGGAATACTGTTTGGCGGTACAGCAGGGTATCAGATCCAGCGGTTTGCGTGTACCATTTGTTGAAAGGATTTTCTACAAATCAAGAACACAAAAAAATACAAAATTAATATTTCAATTCGAATTGAAATTTGAGTTTGCAACTCACCAGCAATGAGCTGTGATGCGATGCGGCTTGAGCAACGCTCGCCACGGAGCTGCAGGAGCCGCGACAGAAGTAAGCATCGTAGCCCTTGGGCTGCAATATCCAGTTGTCCCAGCCGATGTCCGCGAATGATATATACAGCTTTTCGCGACAGCACTCAGTGACGCCGCTCGAGCAATTGATATTGCGCTTCTGTCGCGACTTGCTGCGTCGATTCTGTGTATCAATCATGATGAACGGTCTGTAGTTCTTGTTCACTGAGATGATCTCCTCCATGCTCGCAATGTCGCACGATTCACAGCTGATCTGTATGAGATGACTGAGATCGTGATTGCCGAACCAGCGCTTGATCGGCCACTCAATATTGATTTTCATCCATTCATCTGTAATGCGAATGAAGAAGGCAAGTTGTTAGTAATTGTTATTGGTGCAAAATACAGTGAACTCTCATTGATGTGGATTTTTGCTAGAAATAGTTCGAATTGCTCTCAGCTTTACACTACCTTAACAGCTTTCCTCTCCTTTGACTTCTCTCCTTGAACTGCCTTCCATTAACAGCTGTTACTTAACATTCCTCTGCTAACACCCACTGTTAACAGTTTTTCTGCTCTATTTTCTCACTTTGCTCTAGTAATTTCTAATGGCTTGCAACTGTGGCTGCATCAGAGCTAACTCAGCACTTGTTTTTCTCTTGAGTCACCATTCTTAATTGCTTTTTTATAATATATATTTTCTGTTGTGCTTTGGCTCAACCTTAGCTTATCGACAACTGGTAAAATGCTGGAGAGACTAAAGTTCAGTTTGTGGCTTTCACAAAAATATATTTTGATTTCGTAGTCAACAAGTTGTTCACCCCCACAAATCCCGGATAGCGGACAGCGGCCCGTGCATACGCTGCTGCTATCGCTGATCTTTCGACCAACAGCTCAACGAAAACAGTTGCCAATGGGCCGAGCACTTATCGCCTTTATTCTAGTCCACACATTCTATAGATCTCGCGATTCGAGTTCTCTCGCTCACCTTGCACATCCACCGACTGTATGGCTATGGTCTTGGCCAATGGCAAGTATTTGGAGTCCAGCTGCTGCTCCACCTCGGACACGACCAGCGTCTGTTGCCTCTGCTGCTGCCCATTCGGCTGGCTCTCGTTGCTCGACTTCGTGTAGTTCTGCTTGTTCTTGTAGAGCCACAGCACTGCGCTGCTCACATCGAAGCCATCCGCATCCGCATCGTCGATCTTAAAGCTGAAGCACATTGAGGGATGCGCACCCAGGCGACGGCACTCGACTTCCTCTATAATTAGGAAATTTAATTGATTAGCCCAATGAACGATGATATTACAATCTTTAATGTTAATGTTCAGTTTACATCTAGAGTGAAACTGAGAGTTTAAAGATATTTGAATACTACTCTACTCTCCATGTCTCCATATCTCTACATTTCTCTATTTCTCCATTACTCTCCCTCTACAATCTTCTACCTTTTTCTACTCTCTACTGTCTGCACTCTATTCTCTAGTCCTTATTCTCTATTCTCTACTTTCTATTCTCTGCGCTCTGTTCTCTACTTTCTATTCTGTATTCTCTACTCTCGACTCCCTATTCTTTACTCTCTATTCTCTATTCTCTATTCTCTGTTCTCTGTTCTCTGTTCCCTACTCTCAATTCTCTTCCCTCTATTATCTACTCTCTGTTCTTTACTCTCTATTCTCTACTATATCTAGAGAATAGAGAATAAAGAATAGAGAGCAGAGAACAGAGAGTAGAGAGCTCACTCTCTATTCTCTACCCTCTATTCTCTGTTCTTTACTCCCTATTCTCTACTATATCTAGAGAGCAGAGAGCAGAGAGCAGAGAGCAGAGAGCAGAGAGCAGAGAGCAGAGAGCAGAGAGTAGAGAGTAGAGAGTGAGTAGAGAGTAGAGAGTGAGTAGAGAGTAGAGAGTGAGTAGAGAGTAGAGAGTGAGTAGAGAGTAGAGAGTGAGTAGAGAGTAGAGAGTGAGTAGAGAGTAGAGAGTGAGTAGAGAGTAGAGAGTGAGTAGAGAGTAGAGAGTGAGGAGAGAGAAGAGAATATAGATTTCTCCCCCTTTATCTCTGTTCTATTATTCTCTAGTCTCTTCCCCCTATTCTCTATCTACTTTCTATTCTCCTCTACTCTCTTCCCCTATTCTCTCTGCTCTCCACTCTCTACTCTCTGTTCTCTATTCTCTGTTCTTTACTCTCTATCCTCTACTATATCTAGAGAAGAGAGAGCAGAGAGCAGAGAGCAGAGAGCAGAGAGTAGAGAGAGAAGAAAGAGTAGAGAGAGTAGAGAGAGAACAGCGAATAGGGAGAAGAGAGAGATAGCAGAACAAGCTCTGTTCCATTGTTTATTATCCAGCACGGTAAACCGAGATTATTGCGCTGATGCTGTTGCTGCTGCTGTTGGCTGTTTCCACTCTTCACTTTCTGCTTCCTGTTCTCTCTATGCTCAGTCTTCTATTCTCTCTACTCTACTCTACTCTACTCTCTACTCTCTACTCTGTACCCTCCCTCTATTCTCTGTTTTTTACTCTCGATTCTCTATTCTTTGATCTCTATTCTCTACTATATCTAGAGAATGGAGAGTAAAGAGCAGAGAGCTCATTTCCCTATCCTCTACTTTCTATTCACTATTTTTTACTCTCTATTCTCTAGTCTCTGTTCTCTATTATCTACTATATCTAGAGAATAGAGAATAGAGAGTAGAGAGTAGAGAGTAGAAAGTAGACAGAGAGTAAGTAGATAGAGAACAGACAGAGAGTAGAGAACAGAGAATAGAGACTGGAGAACAGAGAATAGAGAATAGTGACTACAGAATAGAAAATAGGGTGAAGAGAGCAAGGAGTGGAGTCGCTGCTCGCTACTTTCTCTTCTGTACTCTCCACTCCTACTCGCTAATCCCTAACCCCCCCTACCTATTCGAACTTCCTGTTCCCTGTTCCCTATTTCCTTTTCCCTACTTCCTACTTCCACTTCCTACGTCCACTCTATTCTCTACAGCCGATAGGCTAGTCCTGAATCTCTACCATCAATTCCTCATTGCCTATGCTCAATTCTGTTTCAATTCTCACTTTCTACTCTCCAGTCTCTTCTTTTTCTCCAATGTCTGGTAAGAAATTGATAGAAATATCATAACAAATACTTAAACGGAACACCCTTAAGTGGAATCCCTATCAAACTGTCATACTTGGAATATATTCTCAATTTCTCTCTCCAAATTAAAAATTTCTATTTTAAATTTACTATAAATCTTTGTTTTTGAACTTACCTCTTTGGAGGAGTATAAATTTCTGGTTGGTACGCGCGTAATAATCATCGTAGTCCTTGTTCTTATTGGATTCTTCTGCATGTTGTAGAGTGACGCCCTCGAAAATGGGGCGTGGCAGCTCGATGGCGGACACATTGGGGCTTTCCTTGAGGCGCAGCTTCTCCAGAATTTGCTGCTTAACAAATTCGATGCGAAGACGACGCAACTCTTCCTCCGTGATGTGCTCCACCTGACGATTGCTCTCGCACTTGGGACAGCCACGCGAGGCGGTGCCATTGCCATTGGTATGGCTGCTGGCATTGTGAGCTGAATTAGAATCCTCGAGAACAACAGGTGGTGCTGGCTCGGCCAGGCTCAGCAGCAGCTCATTTCGAATGTAATCCTGTGAATCCTCATTCTGCATCAAATCATCAGCGGGCGCATCATTGTACATGGGCGGAAACACCTCAGAGAGGTCCTGATCCTGCTCCTGTTCCTGCTGTTCCTCCTTGTCATCGAACTGATAGCCCTGGCTGAGCAGTTGCCACAGATTGGGACTGGTTTTCAGCTCTGTGGCAGAGACGCGATGATAGCTGCGCTCCTGCTCCAGTTGGTGCTCGCGCTGCCTGCGCAGATGTCGCCTCAGTCGCTGCTCATATTGCAGCTGCTGATTCAGTTCCTCCTCCTCGCTGGTCGGATCCGGGGCAATGCGTTTCGGCTGACGATCGCGTTGCTGACGTGTATGATGCTGCTGCAGCTGCTGTACGTGTTGATGCTGCAGCTGCTGCGAGTGCTGATGCGGCTGATGCCGTGAATGCGGATGAGCGCGCACCAAAGGCAGGCTGCCGGCCTCATCCGAGCCGCTGGGATGCGAGCGCGCATAGATGTTGTTGTTCTCCAAGGCCAGGCAGAGCAGCAGAGCCAGGGTCATACAGTACTTGGCCATCTCTTCGACTTTACTCTTTAACAAAACTTGACTCTAATCGAAACGCGTGAGTTGGCCTTAAAAAAAAACACACTTTTCTTAATTGTTATCTGTTCGGCAGCAATTGAAATTCAATGTTCGTAGTCCTTTGGCTTACACAACTCATAGATTTGCAGCGTTGCGCACTAATTGTTGCCGTTTTGTTAACTTGTTTGTGCACTTTTTGTAACTATTAACTAATTTCAGTTTTTTTTTTAATATTTCTTTTAAAACTTTTGATTATTTCAATCTATGCTGCTGCATAGTGTAGATTGTAGATTTAAGTTCAATTTAATTTTTTATAGCTGCAAGTAGAGAAAAGTTGAAAACATTTTTAGAAAGTATTTTAAAATTTAAAAAAATATGTATATAAAAAATTAAAAATTTAATATTAGTTTGTAAAAATAAACTTAACTATAAAATTTAAAAAAAAAAAACCAAATTCAATCAAAAAAATACCAATTGCAATAAAATTAAATTCATTTTTTAAATATTTTAAAATAAAAAAAAAAATAAATAGAAATATTTTTAAAATGTCTAAATTAGTTATAATAAATATTAATAATACAAAATTATTAAAAGCATGTTTAAATATTTTAATAATATTGAACTAAACTGTATAAAAAAGTGTACAAAAATTAAAATTTCTATATACAATAATTTCAATTAATAAAAATATTTTCAACTCTTAACCAATTGACCCTAAAAATTATAATATTTTAGCTCTGGCATAGAAAGTTCTAGTGTGATGTGCAAAAGAAAAAAACCCACTTTAAAGTTCAATTATATTGGCAATATGTCAATATTCTATTAAAATTACATCACTTTTCCATGGCATAAAAAACCCATTTTCCAATTGGACACGCGGCAAAGTGCAGGCGAATTTCTATTTGATTTGATTTGAAACATTTTCAAACGTTGCAATTAAAATTGCAATATTAAAAAAATACAAAATAAAATAAATAATATACATTTAATTGACATTATCGTCGCAGCTCGGAAACTGCGCACCGCATTTATAAGAAAAATGTCGAATAAGAGTAAAATTAATAAATTGCGCCTGCAGTGAGGCGTATGTGAGTGGAGTGCAGCATCACGTATACGCCGCATTGATCAGGCAATTAATTAATTGAAAATGGGGACCACACGTACCGTTAGAGCACATTAATTTATAATTTGATTGACTTCGTCACGTAGCAGTTTATAGTTTAGTGGAACCAGCCGGGGTCAAGACAAGCTGCGAACCCGGACACGAAGCACACGAAGTACGAAACACGAAGCACGAAATACGAAACGAAAATCAGCGCAAATTGTTTCTTTTTTTCTTTTGTTTCTTGCTGAATTTTGTGTTGATTTTGCAGTTAGTTTTTGCCATGCGACAGCGCAAACGAGTTGTGAATGAATGAGCCGCCTGTCTGATTAGTAGAACAATTTATGTCTTCGCTGCAATTGATTGATCGCTGTCGAACAGCGAACGAAAGAGAGAGAGAGTGAGGGAGAGAGGGACAGAGAGAGAGAGAGCGCGCAGTCGACGCGACGCCGCTTCGTATGACACGAGCTCACTCGAGCCGGCACACGAATGCGACACGAACGTTCGTTCGCTCGCTCGTTGGTTCGTTCGTTCGTTTCGTTTTTCCCACAGCCAGCCTGGCCCCGCCCTCTCTGGTGAACAGCCCCCCTGCGCTCTATGTTCGTGGTACGGCTACGCTGCAGACAAGACAAATTCATATGCAAATATTCTGTCTCATTGCATCAGCTTAAGAAGACGTCGACTGCGACGTCGACGACGACGCCGCAGCAGCAGCAGCTGTGCATAAAACAGAAGCAGAAAGCAAAAGAAAATCAATCTGCATAAATTGTAAAGTTAATTTAATTGATTATTTTTGGTTATATTTTCTGCACCTGTTGGTTGCCTCGCCCAATATTTCAATTTAGGCGGATTCAACCAGACACACTGTGATTGTCCATCAGTTGGCATGTGTGTCAATCAGTTAACCTGGCTGATAAGCGGCGAATTGCTCCAAAAAAAAGTGAATAAAAATATGAAGATTATATTTTTATGATGCCCACATGGAATATGTCACATACCACACTCTGTGTACATATATAATAGCTCAAATCACAATTAAACGCTACTTATATGATGCATATAAGTGTGTACATACATACAAACATAACTGTATTATAATTGCTGATATGATTGATGTTTAATCACTTTGCACCGAGAGCTCAGCTAATCAAACTGATTATGCTGCGATTAAGAAACGGAAACAGCAACAGGCGCATAGCTAATGATCCAGTTCGAATTAATTGACCTTGTTACGCTAAATATGTAAATATATATATATATATATATATACTATATACTCCATATATACATATATTTTGCCAATTTATAAAAAACTATTTCAAGTCGATGTTTTTCAGATATAAATTTCATCAGCCAAGTTAAGAAACGTGTACGTGAGACTTGGCAAAAAACAAAAAAAAATAAATCAGCAAAGATTTCATTTTATGTTATCTCAGCATAGACAGAAAGAGATAGGGTGTATGTGTGTGTGAAAGAGATATATATATATGGAAAGAGGTCAGATTATGAGCTCAAGATCGTATTCCAAAGAGTAAGGCCAAAAGATTTTATAAAAAATCTGATTATTAAAATTGAATAAATTTATATTTTATCTGCAGTTCAGTTTAATAACTATAAACTCAATTTATGCATAGCCTACAATATCTTGTAGCCTACTTATCAATAGTTTATCAAACTATTGCCTCTACCCAAAAGTATGCAAGAGTTAAAGCCAAACTATAAAATATTACACTAAAGGTTGCAGAAAACTTGTCTAATAAATTTAAAAAAAAAATTTTATATAATACAACAAAATATTACAAGAAATGTACAACTTAATTACTATCAGCTCATATATTTAATGATGATCTTTAAGTGTTTTTCCATCATAGAAAATGACGTCGATTACAACATTAGCGTTAATAGCAACACGTGACGTGCGCCCTGCATTACTTGACGTAACATAAATTCCAATAAGATTATGATCGGAAAGGGTATCAAACGGATCAAATCAAACAAGTTGCAAATGAGCTGCCAATCAGAGGCGTGCGAACGCATCAAGCTGAGCCTGAGGCTGAGGCAGCGGCAGCGACAGCGCTGAAGAAGGTTACAGCCGAAACGACACAGTCATTAAATGGAGCAGCGCTGGGCGCTGCGTCGCAGTCAAACAAGTTGACGACGTCATTGAACACGCAAGCAAAACGTGATGCAGTCAACACACAACACACACACACAGGCAGAGAGAGGGAGCGAGCGAGAGAGAAAGAGAGAGAGAGAGAGAGAGAGTATAAACAGAAGTTGGAAGTAGAGTTGCGAGTTGCGTCGAGAGCGTTGCATGCTGGGTGCAAAGTACAAATGAAGATTGGCAACGCCAACTTCTGGGGGTTTTCCATGCCCCTTGGCGCCATATCATTAAACATTCTGATACCCAACACTTGCAGTGCAGCAGAGCTGCAGTTGAATGGACTGCTGCAGAAATCTGTCTTTCTGTTTGGAATTGACAATTTTTTAGTGTGTTTTATTTTTGGTAAAGTAATCTTAATTCTCACTCGCTCATTCGCTCTCTCTCTCTCTCTCTCTCTCTCTCTCCCTTACTCATTCACTCACTTGTTCACACTCTCCATCTCTATCTCTGTCGCTCTTGCTCTGTGCGTTCTGTGCTGCGATCAGCGTATTGGAGCATGCCCCAGCGTGAACTTTGGAATCGCACACGATGGAAGATTGCTCCGATTTGCTGGCTTATGGCTTATAGGCAGCAAAAATCCATTGAATTCATTTCGAAATACTTTTTCGAAAGAATTTCTGTGTCATTTCACATGAAATAAATCTTGGCGATAAATCTTATATAAGCCCCACATTTTTTGTTTTCTCTTTTTTTCTTCTTTTTTTTTTGCACACGTTTGCCCAAATACGCTGAAGGTTGTTTGAGGTTATGTTCGCCAACATGGTGGTGGTGGTGGTGGTGTTGGTGGTGTGAATTCAAAATGGCGATGCTGTCTCAATGTTGCACACTCATCGATCGATCAATCAATCAATCAATCAATCAATCAAGTAAGTAAGCGTTGATACGCTAAGCTAATCTATTAGAATTAGCATGTTAATGAGAGATTTTAAGCTTGATATGGAAATGATTTATAAATGAAAATTATTAAAAAGCAAAAAAGAAAAGTAAATTGAAAATGTAAAAAGTTGTTAACATATTCAAGCAATTATTTGTATAATATTTGCTATATATATCTAATTTATAGTTTACATATTTCTTAAAATTTGCATTTTTAAATTTTCTTTTTTATATACCATTTTCTTCTATTTATAATTCAGTTTTTATATTATATATATTTTTTATATTATATTTATCTATATATATCTGTATATTTTTATATCTTTTTAAGATCCAGCACACGCCACTGGGATTAGCATGCGATTGTTATATATTTAGCCAAAAAAAAAGAAAAAAATATTTAGTCAGCTGTCAAGTTTTAAGCTTTGTTAGCAATTTCTTCAAATTTATTAAACATGCTCGATTATCTCATTTTCTTTTACTATTATTAAAAGAAAAAAGTCGAAATAAAACTTATATAACTCACCTCTTCAAGCAATCCTTTAATTAAATTTCTTTTAAATTAATTATTTATTGATTATTTGAGATATCTTTTCTTTTGTTGTTTTTGCTTTATATTTATTTGATTGGCTATTTATTGATTGTGCAAATCATTTTCACAAAATATTCATTGTAATTAATTAGTTTTTTCACCATGTGAACTTTTTGCACTTTTCAATCAGTTTCATATATTGTATATAAATATATATAAATATATATATATATTTACTATTTAATATATATACATATATTATTTATTATTATTTTCAACTCTTTTTAGTTTGTTGTTTAATTGTTTTAGTAATATTCAACACTTTTTTTTCTTTTTATTCCTTTGTTCAAAATTTGTTTGCAACCTTTTTTTTTGGTTCGATCCGTGCAGTCAGAACGTCTGCGTATGAATAATTCGATGCTGGGCAGCAAGCGACCGCAAAGGCTGCTGTTGCCTCTGCTGCGGCGCTGCTTGCCTAGGTTCGGTCCGTTCTGGCCTGGACTTGTGCGAGCTTCAAAAAAAAAAGGTGAGCGAGAGAGCGACAGAGAGAGAGAGAGAGATAGTGCGTATTGTTGTGCTGCTGTTTGATAACGGCGATATCAAAGCCAGGCACATTAAATGATGCGCAATTTTCAATTACCCAAACAATGTGAGAGAGCGGGAGAGTGTAGAAATTTGGATCTGATAAGGAAATGTTGTTGTGTTGGCTGGCGCTGGCTTTCCCCCAACGACGAATTTTGATCGGCGTGGCGGTCCGTTTGCAACACGCTCCAGCATGTTCGAGCGCAAGCGGTTGCATATCGAACTCATACAAAACGTGAGTGCTCGCTGCGATGCAACCAGCAGCAGTGATGTCGTCGTCACACTGTTTAAATCGGTTGTATCTGTGTCTCGAGCAGGTCCAAAGTTCGAACTTCAGCGTCTTTGTCATCGGCATCGACATCAACGCCGGCATCGGCGTCGGCGTCGTCAAGTGTTTGATTCTTGACCGTTATTAAATGATGTCAATTTCTAACATTTTCCCCTAGCGAGGCAGTGCGGCGCGTACGTTGAATGGCATATTGTAATTCTCAATCGGTTTACGCTCCATTTAGTTTGCATTTTAATTACGACGCGTGTTTCGATTATTATTGGCGATGCCATCCCCATTGAGTGCCTGAGCTATAATTTGTTGGTGTAGCACCTATTATGATTGATTAGCATTTTATTGATCAACTTTTCACGTTCTCCATGCATGTTAGCCACACTCTGTCAGATTTAGCCTCTTATGTAATTGTAGCAGATTTTGCAGCCTTCATTTTGATTTTGATTCAATATCAGCTGATAAAATTATTATTTCCACTAGACTTTCAAAGCCAAGTCAAGCTCCTCCAAGATCATATGGGAGCACACGCGCGTGTACCGCGACACGTCACAAGGCTTATCGCGGCCGCGCCTCTCAAATCTAAATTATTAATATTTATACTATATACATATATATTCTTGGGTAGTTTCCTAATACCTCATGTGTGTGTTGTGTGTGTATGATTTTTTTAATAACATTTTTAATAGCTTATTATATACCTCAACGAACTACTCTAGCAAAGGGTATTCTCAATTCGAAGTAAAGTTTGTCGTCTTTAATTATTTTTTATATACAATTTCAAAACATTTTCCCATCTTAACCCAACATGGCTCATTTGAAAGGGTATTCAATCTCCCACAAATAATATTTTTTGTGGAGTTTAATCAAAGGAATTAAATTGTATTGACATGAAATTTTGTAAACAAGTACAGCTTTTTCTTTTTCTTTTTGATTTTTTATTTTATTTTTTTTTTTTGACCAGATTTGGTTTTGTTATTATTATTTCGAAAAGAAACAAATGCCAAATAGAAAGATTGAGAAGTGTTTGACCACGAGAGGGAGAGATTTGATTATAGATGGATTCCTTGTTGACAACCGGAAAGTGCCCAGACATACTTCAAATGAACCATTGATAACCAATTGATAACACCCACGACTTTCGAATTAATTAACAACAACAAGAAAACAAGAATTAAAAATACGAAGAAAAAAACAATAATAATAAATTCACTAATTAAAATCAGCAAGTGGCAAAACAGATTGAAAGCAAACAAAAAAGCCGCAAATATATTAGATGATGTCGAACTTAACTGACAAATCACAAATTCGTGATAAATTTACTGTAAGAAAAGATAGAGCTTCTAATCTTCGAGATCAGTTGAATCATATTTCCAACAATATATACATACATGAACCAGTTTTTTTTTATAAATTATAAAAAAATATGAAGTATTAAAAAAAAATATATATATATAATATAATATAATATAATATAATAATATAATATATATAATATTCTTAATTTTTTAAATATTTATTTATTACTTCGAATTTATTTAAGTATATTTTCTTTTATTATATTTTTTAAAAGAAAATAATTAATTTAATCAAAGAATTGAAAATTGAAATTAAAAAAAATATTAAAATATTCTTTTTAAATCCAATAGAACACAAACATAAATACTTTAGAATATTTTTGTTGCATTGTAAAATGAATCCTAGATATTATAATTAAAATTAAAAAAAAAATTCAGAATTTAATAAAAATTTTGAATTTTTAATTAATTTAAAAAAAAAATATTAAATTTTTTATTTTTTTTAATTTTATTTAGTTTTCAAATTTAATATTTTTAATGCTAAAAAATGATATTGAAACATAATTTAAAAATATTTGGCATTATGTTATGGTATTATGTTAAGTATTTTAAATTAGTAATTATTGTATTTAAAAGTTTAATATTTTGTTTTATTTTTATATATTTAATAATTCATTAATTTAAGAGATTGATATTAAAATTCAAAATTTAAATTGAAATTTGAGTGAAAATTTCATTTGAAACTAAAATTACAATTTTCTTCATAATTATGTAATTTTCATTCTCTCTTTGTAATTGTTAAACTGTTTGGCAAACGCAATATGCTCAATTTCGAGCAGTGTATCGTAACTCATGAGTAATTAACACATTTTGTGACGGCCTATCAAACGGATCATGGCCAATAATCAAGATGACACACGCGCCAAAAAAAAAAACTGGAAAACTGAATCATTACCGTGGGTAATCTAATGTATATATGTAGATAGATAGGTATATGAATATATAAATATTTGTGAGCATATTTAGCAAATGTCCATGGATGTGGGTGGCGGAAGCTACTGTGCATGTGATCTAGTCGTGTGTAGCCTGAGAGCTTGACAGATAAATCCATGTACTCTACTCTAGTGTAGGCTAAAAATAAGAAATACCAGAATTGAAACAATGGGGCAAAGGCTGCGGCTGCCAAAGGCTTCAAGAATGCCCGATAAATCATGAAGAGCAAACGCAGAAATTTTCCACGATGCTGGCAAACCTCGCATATCGAAAGCGAGAGTAGTTCGAGAGTGTGTGTGCATGTGTGTGTTGGTGTGTGTGACGCAGCAAACGATATTGAGTATACGCTATGTAGATATGTAGACGGAACGCTTTTTGGACTTTGTAGCCAATTGATGGCAGCTGATGCATTGGCAGACGCTCGAGAGACACCCGACCGGCCATGCCCGGCGACCACATTCAGTTGATATTTTAATTGAAGTGCGCATGTATACACTGCGCTACATGTTAGTACACTGAGCGAAATCTAATCAAAAGGGGAAACAATTCGTGAAGTAAATGATAACTGGTTCATTAAATGATAAAGAAATATGTAATTGGGATTTCCTTTCATTTTAATGCTTAATTCATTGAAGTAGTGAACAACAAAGGGAAGTCGTTCATTTTATTCACTAGTTCAGCTGTTTATGAACATTTGCATTCTCAAGTATCTCTTCTCTGTTCTCACTCTTATCTTCCTTGTTCTTTCTCCTCTCGCTTCTTACTTCTGTATTCTCAGGATTTCTTCTCACTCACTTCGCTCTCTTCTCACTTTTCTCTTCCCTTTCTGATCTCTTCACTCTTTTCACTCCTATCTTCATTCCTCTCTCGCTTCTCACTTCACACCCCTGTCCTCTCACTTCCTTCTTCACTCTTCACTCTTCACTCTTCACTCTTCTCTCTCCTCTCTTCCCTGTTCAGTTCTCCATCTTCTCTCTCCTCACTTCACACTTTTGACTTTGTTTTGAGTGTGATTTGAGTTTTCTTCATTTTCCAAGAATCTAATGTAAATTGTTTTCTCTGAGTGTAACTTTCAGTATTATTTTCTCGTCTACATAATGCCAAAGTCCATTTACGAGTCATGCGCCAGACGTGTGAACTAAGCGACAACCGACAACGGCAACCCAAAAAACAAAACAAATACCCAAGAAGAAGAAGAAGAATTGTGGAACAAATCGTGTGTGAAATGCGTTTGCGCTTAATTTGTTTCAATTTCAATTTTCATTTTCAATTTCAATGCACTGCAAATCAATTGAAACGTCTTTTGCCTCTTCACCCCTCAATGGTCACGCGTGCAGCTCGTGTTGCTTGGACTTGCTCAATGTTGTCAAAGTCTTTTCCTTTCCTTTCCCTATTTGATTGAGCTGTCCGAGATGTGCTCGATGACGCCTTGCTCTGCTTGACAGCAGGTGACGTGGTCAAGTCTTAATCAAAAATAAACCTCTATAAATAGATCGCGGCAACCAAGGAAATATGTGCGTAATTTCGTATTATTATGTGACTGCTAATTGCCAGATATATCTTATATATATATACGATTTATATACCTCTATGCATATATATATACATATATATTTGGCAGCACAATAAACGATAATAACGAACGAATCGTGTGGCTCTTCATGCAAGAGATAAACCAAATTCTTGAATATTTATATATATAGGTATATATTATATATATGTATATATATATATATTCATACTAATTGAAACTATAAATATTTGCGAGTCACTAGGCCTATCATAGCTGCTGCTGATATTCGCATTTATTGCTGTTGTTGCTTAGGTGTGACACGAGTTTAATTTCCAGGAAATCAATTAGCAAAGCACCGAATATACCTACTAAAAAACTATTGTTGATTAGAGATCTAAGTAGATTTGATTAAATATTATGCTTATAATATATATGTTTATATAGATCAGACATTATATCTAGAATATATATATATAGTTAAGACAACATTTATACAAAATTTCAAATCAGGATAGCAAATTAATATACCGAATTAGGTCATTAGATAACTCCTGCGGACTAGAACTTCATATGCAATATACTCGTACAACTTTATATTAGATTTGTGCAAATTAACAACAAATCTTTATGAATCATCCTACCTACTAGCAAAATACTAAAGCCTAGTAACCAAAAGGATTTGCTACCAAATGAAACAGAAACAACTTCTAGAACTAAATCGTTATCCCTGTGCCATGATCACTTTGTACGAGATAATCTAAAATATTGGTTATACCTTATCGACTATTAACAGAAACTTGTCAAGAGAGAAACATATGTTCGATTGTGCGAGGTTCAGTAAATTCAATAGACAATCGCACCGTAAATTCAGATTTTTGTTTAAATATCAAAAGAGTCTACTTAGGTAGAGTAGTACTGTCAGATATCTTAACTAACTTTATCTCTAATCAAATATATATCGACATGTTGGAGTTTGACTACAAATACCCAAAGGATTAGATTAAAATTTCTGGAAATAAGTAGTGAAGTGGTTTTAATTGGAATTGTTTGAAAAATAAACCCTAATATTTAGTATTTAAATTTTAAAATATTTAGTAGAAACATTGTTAACCTATCATATTTTATGAAATTGGCATTTCTAAGCTAAATTAAACATTGAGTTGAAAGTTCTCTCTCTCTCTCTCTCACCTCATCTCTCCCCTCCCACTCTATTTCCCCTTTTTTCTGTCTTTTGTTCTACCTTTCCTTCTCTGTCTCTATCTCTTTCATTATCTCACTTTCTTTCTTTTCTTCCTGTCTCTCTCTTGTCTTTTCGCTCTCTTTCTATATTTTCACGCTCTCATCTCCGTCTACCTCTCTCTGTCTTTCTTACTGTCCTCTTTGCCTTTTTCTCTCTCTCTCTCTTTCTATCCCTCTTTCTTGCTGTCCTGTTTCCTTTTCTCTCTGTCTCTCTCCCTTCCTCTTTCCTCTCTACCCCTAATTATATTATATATTTGAACATTATCTTACGAAATGGAATAGTCAGTTGATAATCAAACATAAGTATTAAGACCTGACATCTAAAGAATTGATAAGAGCGACCCATCGAAAGTTGGAGTCGAATGAATTTTCATGCCCAATGATAAGCGGCATTGATGAAATATGCGTTGCTTGATTGCCCCGTGAAGTGTGTTTGGCAATTACCTAATAGACTATCAGCTTGTATTATGTTCTATGCGCATAGTGCACAATTCGAGTAGAGCAACGACTACAATATACCTCTTAACATACATTTCAAAAATAAATTGCAATTAAAGTTGATTTTGATTTTGAACCAATTCGAATTGGCGAATGAGCAAAGCTGGTTATTTGAGAGCAGCCACTGTGCATACCCTTTTCGCTGATTATTCTAGGGTATAATGAATCACACTTCATATTGACACAAAGACTAATTACCGCCAAATTATCAGTTTCTAGAAAGTTGAAGTCCGCGATACGACCAACAACAAATTGGCACAATGATTAAAAAATTGGCACAGCCCTCACGTTCAAGAATCTGATTATCATCAACAAATTATAAAAATTAAAAAAAAAAAAAAACAAAAAATAATAATACAAAAGTGTGCAATAAAGTTAATAGCCGAGCAAAACAAAAACGCAAATATATATGATGTATATATATAATGTATATATATATATATATGTATGTATGCTAGAGGTGATCTTATATATATATATATATATATATATATGTATATATATATATGTATATATAGAAAGCAAAGCAATATATTCTAAATCACTAAGGCAAATTGAATGCACGTGTCGCTAAGTCTTAAAAACAAATAAAATGATAATAAATTATAGAAAACAAAACTGAATACTTGATATGCATAAATATATACATACATATATATATACATACATACATATATATATATATATATATATATATATATATATATATATTAATACAAATCAAGAAAAACATAGATGAGACTGTATGGAGACCAATTGAATGCACGTGTAGAAAATGTTGAGAAAAAAACAAGTAATAACATTGCAGTCGGGCGTAACTGACGGCATAATACTTGTTCACATTTAATGCAAAATTTCCATGTAATAAACATATATCTATATATCTATTCATTTATTTATCAATATATTTATTTATATATCCATCTATCTGTAGAGCAGTTCATTAATGATCCAACAGCAAAACTTTCCGATTTTAACTATAAAACTTTAGACGATATAGTTTGCCCTCCCACTTGCCACACTTCCAAGAGGCGTATATGTTCAGCATTATCAGTCAAACTATAAGAATAGATCGTACTTTAGGACTCTCTCTAGCTGAAAAGTTGTGCAGCAAACATGTGATTCGTGCACTAAAGAAGCAGAGTTATAACAACCTCAATGTAGCTACACATTAAACTCACTTGTCAAATTTCAGATTTTACACTATTATTATTAACTTGTATAAGATATAGTCTTTACCCAATTTGCCACGCCCACAAAGGGCTTAGCTAAATAAAATATATATTTCTATTTTTATTACGAGAATATATATTAAAAATGCCAAGTCTTCAGCTTCTAATAGTGTTTCAAGTGTAGACCTTAGATAATAGTACAAACTATTATACTTTTCAAATTTCAAATTTGCAAAACCTATATACTCCCTTTGCTTCACGAGCGAGCATAATGACTAAATGATAAAATTAGAAATGAAATACCAGATGTTAGTTAAGACGTAGCCAATTGGCCAAATCTAATCTAACCAATCGAAAATCTGGTAGTCAATGCAGACAAGTTAAGCGTATAAGCAAACAAAGCAGCCCGAAATCCCTTCTCTGGCCAACACTTTCACTTTTTATTAAATGCGTGTGTTCGTCGTCTATTTATTTGTTGTCTGAGG
Source organism: Drosophila leonis (assembly GCA_035045365.1). NCBI lineage: Eukaryota > Metazoa > Arthropoda > Insecta > Diptera > Drosophilidae > Drosophila > Drosophila leonis. The sequence continues at coordinate 2,304,161 of JAWNPC010000389.1, read as the reverse complement.
CCTCAATTCCACCTGGCTTGTGCCGTTGAATCTTATCAGCAGGCAGCACAAGTTCATGTTCAAGCGATAAGCGTTGCGTGCCTTAGCTGCGTATTTTACGTTCTCCCACTCAGTTCATTCGCTATCTCACTAATACACCCCCCATCTCTCTATCACTCTTTGTCTGTCTGCGTAGCTCTTTCACTCTCACTCGCACTCTCTCTCTCTCTCTCTCTCTCTCCTTCTCTCCCGGTCAGCCTTTGATAATAGCTGTAGGGGAATTTTTCCGGACATGCGGCAAAAGACTGTGACAAGGCGCATTTGGCACAGATCTGAGATATAAAGCTCAGTTGGCTTTATTATGGCATACAAATTAAAAATCATGGCATTGGTCTATGTTACATGCATGAGCATTTGCCTGATAACAGCGTGATTCGACACATAAGCATGAGTATATTAATTATAAATATAAACTTCTGTGTGTGTGTGTGTCGATGAAGAAAAATAAGGAGTTTAGTATTGCGCATGCTTCAAACTCAAATTTGTTGCTTAAGCGTGAGAGGATGTTTCTATAAAGAAGTAATCTGGATAATCAGTGATATATAGTATATATTAAATATACATATATCATTTATATCCAATGTATATAGCTTATAGATGACACCTAACAGACAATAAACTATTGCGAATTTGATTAGTATTTGTTTAAATTTGAATCCAACTGAGAGCCGCTCAAATTTGCAAACGTAAATAAAAATAGAATTAGATATGATAAGAATTTGAGAATAGATATACCAAATGAGTATATATAAATATAAAAAAAATATAAATTATATATGAATACAATTAAAGCAAAAACTTACCCGCGTTTATTTTTAATAAATTTGATTATTTGTATCACAGATATTCGATTTTCGTTTTGTTGTTGAAACTGTTAAGTTTCATTGATTATGTTTTATGCTTTGCCAAAATGAGAATTCCCCTGATGATATGATTATTCCTAGTGGTAATACTGATATATATGTTATTCCATTTTTGATTGGCATCCTCCAAACTTGTAGATAATCAAATTTCAGAAGTGAACTAAGGAGAGAGAAAAACATAAATCAAGATGAAATTTAAAAATAGTTAAATAAATAAAGTAATATGTAATATATGCATTCAATTATAATTTTCAAAAAGAAAAAAAGTTTGGAATGTCTAGCTGAATTAAAAAACTTAACTTTAAACATGACTACATTTTAAAAACAAATTAAAATTGTATTAAATAAAAAACAAAGATCAAGTAGAGCAATTTTGGCACCAAGAACTGGTCGATATCTTAATCAGTATTTATGTACTATCACTAACTATACATATGGTTAGTGATACTATTTAAATGCATGTCTGAAACCGTAATGAAATCTATTTTTGCAGCTTTCAATATTTCAATTATTGAGTTGCTGTATTACTTATGTTAAAGATCTACTCATTTGCTTCAAAACCGACTATTTTCTTAAGTTTTAAAATATGTTTTTTTTATTACCAAGTTGAATTTACTGAACACATACCTAGCACTTTCTCTTTCTCTCTATAGCTTACCTAGCACTTTCTCTTTCTCTCTATAGCTTATACCTCTCTTGCGGCAAGTCTCCTTAAGCAGACGATATTTCAGTAATTTGGTAACCCTGCTGATGCCATGGCATTTTTCCTTTATTCAGATTCGACTGCAGCACGTTTAAGATATGGATACAAATATAGACTTGGTCTTAAATGTACTCAAATCTTGTTTGCCTGTATAAAGAAAAAAGAATTACAAATAAATAAATAAAATAAGTCAGAATATATGATAAATGTGTAATAGTAAAAAGTAATGAAAAGTAAATAATATATGAGAAATATATTACAAATAAAGAAATAAATATGATGACAATCCAATTTGTAAAACTTAACAAATGATAATAAATATATATGTATATTTTAAAATATTTTGTAAAATTAATTATAAAGCACAAATGAAATGTGTTTCCAATTCAAATCCAAATCGAAACTCTTTTCTATTATTTGTAATACTTTTCATTTTATTCTCATTCGTCATGTTTTTGTTTTAAGTTTCGTTTTACTGCACGCTTTTCATATTATTATTATTATTTATCATATTATTTGTATACATATTATATATAAATAATATTTTGTAGTACTCCACCTGTTTCTGTTGTTTTCTCTATTAATCTTAAGTTTGTTTTAATTGTATTATTTAAGTATTACGATTTTACTTGTATTTTTGTTTTGTTTTGTTTATAATTAGAGTAATGAGCAATTTTTGTTTTTTTTTATTAATTATAATTAATTATTTAAGTATGCATTTTAATCTTAATAGTTAAGTTCTCCAATTCTGATATTTGTTGTTGTTATTTTATAGTTGTTAAACTATTATTAGGTGAAATTCTTTGTAGACTTTTCATACAAAATAACAAAAGCTTCTTGTATATATATTTGTGTGCGTGTGCGTGTGTGTGAGTGTGTGTGTGTGTGTGTGTGTTGGTATGTGCAATGCGCATGTATGTGGCGTGTTCGTTGGGTGTCATAAATATATTACAGCTTTATCTTTTTCCTTTTTCCTTTTTTGCATGAAAGAAATCAAAAATTATTTATTTTCCTTTTGAAGCTGCTCAAATAATTGTTCTTTTGGAATATACAGTTATATATATAAATATTTGTTATATATATACTTTAAATGGTTTTACGTTATGCATTAAACATTTAATATTTCGATTTTAGTTTTCAATTCGTGACAAATTTAATGAAACAACAATTTATCTCACATATTAAAAGTTGTTTTCAAATGCTTTGACAACAATAACAGAATTTATGCATTTCTTATTTTTCTTCTTCTATATTTATATATTTATTATTATTTTTGACTGATTTTTCTCATTTCGAATAACTTTCTGAATTTATGTAGAATTTCGCAATATTTTTTCTAATTCTTTTCGTTTCTCATTTCCATATGCTATGTATGTAATGTATGCGTAGTTGGAATTCCAATTATTTTGTTGGTCTTTTAACATAAGATTCGCAAATAAAATGAAAATATTTAAAAACAATTAGATTTTCTTTTTGTTTTTGTTTTTTTTAGGAGAGCTTGAAGAATCGGGTTTATGCATGTACGATATAAGTATATTTGATATAAATGTTTTCCATATAGAAAGTTGCTTGTATATAGGGTTTATAGAGAGCAAAAGTATGGTATTATAATTATAGCGTTCCGTATTTTGTGTTTCTTTTTTTTTTTCATTTGTATTTTTTTTATATAGCAAAAAGCACGATTTCCAAAAAGCAAAAATCGCATTGTCAAAAATTTGATTTAATTCGTAAGTTAATAATGGTAGTTCCTTTTTATCATATACATATATATATATATCTATATATATGTTTCATTCCGTTTAGACCAATAATGTGTGTAATTTTTGCATTATTCATATTAGTTTTTATATGAATATATAGAAAAATTATGGACTACACATACAAACATTATTAAATTTCTTGTTTTTGTTTTCTCATTTATAAAAATAAACAAACATAGAAAATGTTTTATGTATTTTGCAAAAGTTTTTCTTTTTTTCTTTTTGTTTTTGATATGGAATTTTTTTTGTTAAGTACAAATACATAAATGTAGGTACTATATAAGTATATTAGTTTTTGTTTGTTATTCATTTATTTAGTTTCGTTTTCGTTTTTCATTTATGTGAAGGAATTAAATGCAGTTTTACAGTGAATTACAGAGAGATAGAGAGAGAGAGAGAGAGAGGGGGGAGTAGAGTTATCTGAAGTATATATATCATTGTTATTGGTTTAAAAAAGAAATCATTGTATGCATGCTATATATATATGTATATATACGCGCGATTTGGCCTACCAGGTATACTCGTACATTAACTAGTTAAGAATTATAACTCAACACGCGCTGCAAAACTCTCTGCTACAAACATCAGTCAATGTCAATACAATCAATCACACATACTCATGCACATGCACATGCACACACTCACACTCACACTCACACACACATGCATACATGCATACACTGTCAATTGTTTCTCTCATTACGCATACGCACTGTTGTACAACGTTCTTGCAACATATAAACAAATTTGTTTAACAAACAGCTCTTAACTATTATCGACTTACAATTGCTATTTAGTATGTTATTTATATATGTTTGTTAATATTACAATTATACATATATTTCTATATGTATATATATACGTGTGTGTGGTGTGTTGGGCTAATATTTTGTCTAATGCAAAACTTTGCTGTGATTTCATTTTGTTGCTGCTTTAACTTCGTTCGATGTTGTCTGCACAGTTGCCTCAAGAACCGATCCCAGCTTGTCTCTAACTATATTTGTTTAGTTATTTACTATGTACTTAAAGCTAAATGTTTAAGAATTTCTCAAATGTTTACTTTACTTGATTTTTGTTTAATTATTATTATAATATTTTTTATTTTTTATTTTTGCTATTTTATGTCAGCTTTTAGCTGGCAGCAAAATGAGCCAAACATTTAAATTCTTTATGCATGGTTAATGATTTCTTTTTTGTTTCTTTAAGTTAAATATTAAATATATATATATATATATAGATATATATATTTATTTATATAGTTAATTAGTAGTTATTAAGTTATAAATTTAATATTTTTGTTGGTTTTTTGTTTGTTTTTGCTTTAAGTATTTGTAATGGAAGACATTTTTTATACAAGTTTAAGACACAGAAAATATTTTTTTCTTTATATATATATTGTAGAGTTATGTATGAGTGTGTTCATGTGTGTGTGTGTGTGTGTGTGTGTGTGTGTGTGCTCAAAAAGTTGTTTAAATAGTTTTTACTTTTGTTTTTCTTTTTGCTTGTTATTTGCTTTAGTAACTGGAACTCAACGTCTCTGCCAAATTAACAACGATATGTGAATTTCTAATATATTTGAATAAGAAAAACAAAATTATATTAAATTAAATAATGCTACGCACTTTTCGAATATTTAGTTGGAACTGCTCGAAAGCTCAAAGTATAATATTAACGAATTCTTGTTTTCTTCTTTTTTCTTTTATGATGGCTCTGCGGATTCATTTGCTTATATATAGTATTTTATATATATATATATGTATATATATGCGTTTTGTCAAAATGATGTTTTGTATAAAAATGTATATAAAATAAAGTTCATTTCCTTTGCAAAACTCATTTGTTACACGCATGCATATATTTATTAATTAATTCATTATTTACTTAATATATTATATATATATATATATGCATGCATGTATTTTATTTCTTTTATTATTATTGTATTGCTGTTCAAAATTGGCTGCCATGCATATGTCTTCGATATGAACTGGTTTCTGTTGTTTTCTTTTTCTTTTTCTTTTTCAGTTTTGGTTTTTATTTGCTGTTTGGTATTTCAAGTCTTCTGTTTGTTCAGTGAATATGTTTGAATAATTTTCCTTGTGTTTTTGTTTGTTTGGTTTTTTATTTTTGTAAAATATATAATACTCGATATTTGTGCGTACGCAGTTAGTGCAAATCATTAATTTTGTTTACATTTTGCTTTTTGTTTTTCTTTTGAATTATTGAATTAAATATTTTCGGTAGGAATTTTGTTCTTTCAAATACTTTCACTTGCTATTTACATAAAACTGTCTATTTTATATTTTATTTTAAATTAATTTCGTTTTTTTTTTTTGCTAATGAATAATTTTTGTCGTTTTTAGTTTTTTTTTTGGAAAATTGAAAATAAATATTAAGGAAATAAGTTTTCATTTCTTGTTCTACAAATATTTGATTTAAATTGTGTTTTAGTTTTGCGTAACTAATATTTAGCTAATAATTACTTTTGTCTAATTGTCAATGGAAATATAGTTTGCTCTTTCATTTACTCATCTTTTCTTTTTTTTTTTTGCAAATTATTGTCTACAAACATATAGATATATATGGATATATATATATTAACTGTTTAGTATTACGCGTGATCTTTTTAACTGATTTTTTCTTTTTTTCTTTACGTCATTTGGAATTCATTTGAAATTTCTTGCACTGCTCGTTAAAAAAGCCTTAACATATCCATACTGCTGCTTGTGCTTCGTTTTTTATCCATTTCCTTCTTCTTCTTCTTTTGCTGTTTACCAAGTCCTCATTTCGTTTAGTTAGATTTAGTGCTCGTATCACGCATTGGCCAGCACAAAGGTCACGCTGACCATCAGCAGGTGCGCCGCTACGAGGGAGGCGGACATATGTAGCAGAGTGCTGCCACGCCCACATTGCTGTATCTCAATCTCTTCGGGATGATAGTTGATGCATTTCTTGGGTCGACGACGCGACTCCTGCTCCTGACTCTGGCGACGCGTGCTGCAGGCTCCTATTCATACACATACATTTAACTTATATATTTAGCCACCACCAAAATACGTAATTCACATGCAAATTTGATATATTGAAAAGCTTGACTTACCCACAATGCCTGATTCTTCCATGGGCTCAATGTCCAACTGCTTGGAACCGCAGGGACACAAAGTGTCCACGACGAGCAAAATTAAATTACTATGCGGAATCTTTTGCACACTAAATGGACGCTCACAGCCCGAAACGTGGCAATTGGTGAGTTTACCCTGAAAAAGTTCAAATAGTTTTGAGATGTGTTCAAGAATTTCATATAGAGTTACAATTAGAGCTAATAATACTAATTAGAATTAGAGCTAATAATATTCCAGCAACTCAACTGAAGACTTAATGAACAAAATTTCCAATAAGTATAGCATACAAACAGCATTATATGTAAGTGTTGTATAACGCTGAAAGAAGGCAAGCTTCATAATTTATATGCCATAAGTTTGGAGTGCTTAAATTATTTTGGATATTATACAAAAGTAATATACTGTTTGATAAGTCATATTATATAAATCATATATATTATTACATAATTTATATCATATTGTATCAGTTGAGTGAATAGAAAAGTGTCAGCTTCAAGCTTCATTCCTAATCTAATCTACAATCCATTTGCAAATCTCACCTTAAGTGGATTATTTTGGCCGCCTTGATTCAAGCGTTCCGGTTGCAGCATATAAAGATCGGTGCGCAGATCACAGCGACGCGCATTTTGCGGATCAGGCGCGAATCGTGGTCCACTGTGTGGCCTATGCTGTTTGGGTGGCGGTGTCGTATATTCCTAAGATTCAACATAGATCAATATTAAAATATACATATCCAACTATATATACTTTCAGAACTCACCACATCAGCCGTGGTAAAGAATTCATCCATTTCCTGATCCACTGGCATGGTGTATTCATTGTCGAAATTCTCTTCATACTCATCCGAATAATTGTTCTCCACAAAGACTACATCCTCATTGTCGTATGTCTCATAATCGTCCTGGGGCCAGGCGCGCAACGAGGCCGGCATCAAGGCTAGCCAACTAGCGCTCAATGCAACCAAATGTTGCATAAACCAACTGCCCAAGCGATGAGGCTGCAAAAGGCCACCAGCTGCCGTATACGGGTTATCCGAGTCGGAGCAAACGCCTTGATAATCATTGACTGTAACGCGCTTGTATATGCGATCCTGGACAAGTGAATCCATAATGGTGCCATCGATTTGGCCAAAGAACTTGCCCGTATGCTCCATTTCCTCAGAGATGATCACAAAGCCACTGTTATCGAGGACATAACAATCGAGATTATCCGAGGCACAGGTACGCTTGCAGCCCGTCATGCCAGTGCACTGTGAATGCAAATTATTATTAATTAGCTTCCCTTTGAAAGGGTCACAGGTCACACAAGTTGCCTTACAGCTGAGGTAATGTTGATAAAGTGCTTGGCCAATGAATCGTGTTGAAACTGCAGACCCACAACGCCAGCGGGTGCCTTGTGGCCACGATGCTCCACAAATATGGCATGCGATGCGGTGACCAGAGTCGCATTCGATTTGATAGCATAGCCCGAACCAAATGGCACGCTATAGACAAAACTATCCGGCTCCACAGTATGTTGATCCACAGCTCTCTTATACCACGAGCTGTCCATGGCGCGCACGTTATCCTCGCTGAAGTGACTGTGGATAAGAAGCAGACATTAGATATATTACAAATGTAAGTTTTTACTTTGATCTACTTACGGTTCTGGCGTATCCTCGGGTCTCTTTATATGATCGATCCAGCGCAATAGGCCCGATCTTGTAGCCACAAAGGATGTAGCCACCACGAACTTCTGATAGCCTTGCCTGCATGCAAATAGACAACCAAATATATATTAGTAAACAAATATGGACAGTTCGATCGGCTACAACTAGCGACTGCAGAGCTATGCATCATTTCAATAGGGGAAAAACTGGTTGCGAGCGTTTTCGTTCTGCTGGTTCCTCAAAGCGTTTGCATTTCTCAATAACTACTTGACCATTTGTTTAAACACTTTTCATTTACCTCTTCAATATTGCCATCAATGTGGCGATTGGACTAAAAGTTTTTTTTTTTATAAAATGTGCATTTAAATTATGTTATAAATTGCATTATAAATTAAAGTTAAAATTATTGATGCATTGTGGAAAGAATATATATTTTTTGTAATAATATTTGATTATAGAGAGAAAAGTTTGGTGGATGCAATGGAAAATATTGCATTTCAGAGAATAGAGTGAGGGAAATGTATGCAAGAGAAAATTTTTTTGTGCTTTAGTGTTTGAAAATAAGTTTTTAATGAATATCTAAACAAAAAAATGTAATGGTTTAAAATATATAATAAAAACCAATTTTAGTTTTTCGTTTTAAGAAAATAAAGTAAAATGAGGCAGGACAACAAAGTATTATAAAAAGATAAAACAAAGAACTTTTAAAAGAATTAAAAAATAAAATCGAAATTAACAAATAAATATTTTAAGAAAATGTAAATATAATTAGGTTTTAAATTTAAAAAAAAATGTATATTTTAATAGCCAAAAGAAGTTTAATTGTATATATTTTTAAGAATTCAATGTTTAATTATATAACTAATAAAAAAGGTTTAAAAAAGAAAATTTAAATGAAAAAAATTTAAAACTTTTATTTTTCTAGTATAATTTTTATTTAAATTAAAAAATCTTTTGACTTGTTAAAAATAATAAATTCTTTTTTAAATTAATTTTTTTAAATATAATAATTATTTAATGAGTTTAAATAAAAAGTAAACTATAAAATAAAATAAAATTGTTAACTTAATTAAAATAATAATATACTTTCTTATAAAAGTGCTTTGATTACAAAAAATAAAAAGAAGGAAAATAAAATCATAGAGAAATGAAAGCAAAACTTACTGCTTATCCTCCTTGCCATTTGAAGTGCTTGTCGTATTCCTGTCTAGACCGTCGGTGACCATTGCATCGCGCACCAAGCTCTGAATGAGGGTTCGATCGCAGTAGTAAGGCTCGGCCTTGCGAGAACCCTGCACATTCAGATGCTGCGCACCAAAGTGGGCAGCACTAGGCGAGGTGCCGTGCAGGTTATGATGTGGTTGCGGCGACTTGGGTCGTACCTAAACCAGGTAGAATAGGTTAAATTTAAATAGAAAGGAATATAGTTGCAGCGAGCTGGGATATCTTACCGACATCCACTTCCAACCGGGGCGTCCGGCGCGTGCCAGAAAGTGCAATACCTGCTCCTCTGGCGACCCAAAACTGGGCTCTTGATCGCGCGACGTATACTCGCCGGAGCTCTCACGCTCCTTCTCTAAGTCGCTGACGCTATTGTATTCGCAGTAGACCCAATCGGGATGTACGCGCCAATTGTCGCCCTTAAAGTATTCGGTAACTAAAAACATAAAAAAGAAACGATTTGTTAATCAAAGTGAACTAATAATGGCTGTATATATATATTTATGTATACCATTGTTACGCGAGTGCCTAATCTCCTGTTGGGAGACCAACTCGTGGCTGCCATACTTTTCGGGCAATACAATAGCTAGCGTAAAGGGCGTATCCTCGATGGGTCCATAGAAATAGCGATGAGTGCGCGTCGAGACGCGCTTCGACTCATCGTAATGATTGAGCACTGTGAACTCTGTTTCACCCTCCTTGGGGCGAATCATGTCACCGCGCATCTGCAAAGCAAGGAAATGAATTTTGTGATTCACTGATTTAAATAGATTTAGTTTGTAATTTACCTCATTGAGTAGATTTTTGTTAATTTCGACCAATTCGTGATCGTTGCCAATTTCTGTTTCCGGCAGTTCCAACTCCGTAATATCGACGGACGCGTATTTGGGTCGCAGCTGATCGATATACTGATTACCATCGCTCAGGGGTCGCAGATCGGGATGGTACAGCACACGCCCATTATTATCGACGATAAACGAATATCCATTCGGTCCCAGCTTGTGCTGTGGTATCATCTTTCGTATCTCCTCGATGGGCACATCGGTGCCCACCACACCCAACAGATTTGCCACGCGCACCGAATGGTTTCGTCTATCGAAGACCGGAGTTGAAACTGTCGTCACCAAGCGTCGCTGATATTCCGAATCTCTGCCCAGTCCACCCGATTTCCCAGCCACAAACACAGGACTCCAGTGCACCGGATGATCCGCCTGATACATAATCATGGGTCGCGCCATCACCAATGCATAGTCAATCACCTTGCGTCGCGCCTCCTCGTAGTCATTAATTTGTACAAAGAATCCCTTATTGGAGCATGCCATCTCATGCAAATTACTGCGACTGCCCGAATCGCTGCCAATTAAATATGTAAATATCCTGACGGGCATATGCGGCCAATTGTATTGCTTGATAATCTCCTTGTGGGATTCCGAGGTGCTCTCCGTAATCAACATGATGGCCTGATTGCACTGGCTACCCGCTCCAGATTGATTATACTGCGAAATGGCAAAGGTTAGTCAGCATTGATGGTTGATGTTTCACTTAGAGGATACCCTGTACTTAGCTTTCTCTATATATTAACTTAAACTTTTCATTATTTCATATTATATTGGTTTCTCATTTGACTATGTATCGGTTTAAAGGCATCATTTAGAATTACGTAAAAACTTTGTTAACTAGAGGATACCCTGTATCTAGCTTTAACCACCCTGTATCCATTTACAATCTTTCATATCATTTTATTCTCATATTTGATTAGCTTATATATCAAGGCTAAAGGCATAATTTAGAAGTATATATAACAAGCAGTTGCCTGACTAGAGTATACCCAACATAGAGCTCTCTAGATATACCAACAATATCTATCACATTGACATCAACTTTTGAATCTCTTCTCTTAATTTGCTCATTTGCTTTCCCATTCCTCATCTGTTTACCTTATGCAGCAGACTGAAGGCATATTCTAGACCCGCCGTAAAGTTTGCCGTATCCTGTAGTTTGACTGCTTTGACAGCCGACTTTATTTCCTGTATATTATCGGGCGTAGCGCGCACCATGCGATCCTTGAAACACGGCACAGGTGTCTTGACCACCTCCGAGAAGGTTATCAAATTCACATAGTCATCCTCGCCGAGGGTGTCCAGTATATTGAAAGCCGTAGCCGTGGCCAGATCAAACGATTTCTCCGACATGCTGGACGAAGCATCCAGCAGTATCATCTGAGCAGAAATTCGATATTAGTCAAGGATAAATACAGCATGTTTTTTTTTTTTTTTTGAGGGTAAATCACTTACAATATCCTTGGGCGAGGAGGCGGCCTGCACGAACCAGTTGTGTGTGCGAAAATCATGGATTAATTTGCTGCCTTTGGAGCCCTCGGGTGGCCAGGCAGTGCCTGGGAAGCGTCGCAGGAAACCGGATGATGAGCCAAAGTATTGCCAGGACAATGCCGGATCTCGCTCCAAGTTATTCTGGAAGAGTGGATCCAAATGGGCGCTCCACTGCAATGCCGACTTCACGTCCGTCTCATCCAAATCGACGCCGTGCGGCACCAGAATCGAGCTTAGACTGAGATTTACCGGCAGGCGCTCGAAGCGACGCATGAATCGTATATCCATGTGACGAGCTCCGTCCGCCAATTTGCCATCGGCATTATACTCATTGATGCGCCTGGCATCGTAATGCTGCTGTTGCTGACCCAATTGGCCAGACTCTGAGCTGCTCTGGCCATCCAATTCGGAGAGCGCTGCCTGCTCAGCCGAGTCCATCAAGCGCTGTGAATCAAGCAAATAAATGGGCATTAGTTTGACTGTCTATATCTGCTCTGCTCTGCTCTTCTCTTGCTCTCGCTCTCAGAGTCTCTACTTTTCCACACGTTCATCAATCTGTTTAATTTGGCCCAACTAAAGTTTTTCCAGCTTTACTTTGTGCAATTTATTCGCCAGAGGGCGCCTTAAATTGCACAAAGCGCTCGCAGTTCGATGAGCAGAGTTTACTTTTCTTCCCTCTCTTTCTCTCTCTCATCGAAAACTCACTTCCACAACTTTGTGCTCTCCATATTAATATACATATATACACAAGTGTGTGTGTGAGTTTGTTTGTTTGTGTGTGTGCAGTGTAAGCAATTCAAAGTTCTTGGTATATTCGTCTGAATAATTCCCTAGTGCACAGTGACAGTGGCTGCAACATGTTCTTAAATTGTTTATAATAATAATAATAATTGGGTAGATTAATAGCAATTATTTACATATTTTTTATTTTTAAGAGCATACAAAATTGTATATTAAAATATCCTTAGTTAAAGCACAGGGAAATTTGTCAGCTTTAGGTGAATTTTTCTCTTTCTCTCTCTCTGCACATTTTAAAATAAAAACAAAAATAGTAATAATTTTTTTGGAGAATTAATTTACAATTTTAATTTAATTTAACGATTTTTTTATTTTTTAGTCATTTTTAAGAGTAGAAAAATTGCTATATTAAAATATACCTTAACAAAAACAGGGAAATTTGTGATGATTTAGCTATCACTCTCTCTCTCTCTCTATCTCTTCACACTTTTTAGCGAAAAATTAGTTTATGACATGGTCTCCCGCTTAAGCTTTTCTTCAGCACTTTTTCAAGCAGTTTAAGACTGTGCATTGTCTGAAGTCGAAGCCGCTTTTGCAACTTGGCGCACAAATTATTTTCACAAGTTTAACTTGGCTCTGTGTATGTGTGTGTATTTTCATAAGAAACAAACAAGAACTTTAGCTGCAGTGAAATTAGACGCGACAAGGATGAGGGCCAGGACGAACCCCAGCAGCAGGCAAAAGCAGCAACAGCAGCCAAAGTAGGCTGCGGATCAAGCAAAATGCAGGCTAACAAACACCTGCAGTCATAGACATTGGGCTAAAAACAGATGTTGGTAGAAGCAGGCGAGGAGCTCGTTCCCCACTACACAAAAACAACAAAGATGCCGACTGCCTTTGGCTTGGCTGGCTGCAGCTGCCAAGGACTCTAAGCAGCAGCAAGGAGCCGCCGTTGCAGCATGTGGGTGCATTTAAATAGTTCAAATAATTCTTTTTTAGACTTTGAGCTACACTGCAACCAAAAAGGGACTTTAATTTACATTAATTAACTTGTATTAATAAACTCTCCACACTCATTTTAATGGGTATACAATTAGTTCAAAACAAAGATTAAATTCTATTATGAAACAAAATTTCATATTTATACATATGTATGTACAGTGGTTCAGAGCTTATCTAACCAGCACTTCAAAAAAACTTTAGGAATCTATAAAATCTAAACTAAAAGAGATATACATGAATGAAATAAGCTGTGGAACTGTTTATTGTTGTTTTTTTAATTTTTAATTATTATAAAATGTTAAAAAATTAGTGAACTAATATTTTATAAGTTAAAACATTAGACTAGGAACTTGCATTTAAATTTTTTTTATTTTGGATTTAATTCCAAAAGTTATTTTTAGGTGCTGGTTGATAAAGGCTGTAAACCACTGTATATGAATTCTATATGATTTCATGTATTCAGTTATTTTTATTTTAATTTCTTACATTTTCTTTATCCGCTTATTTTCACTCATATGCGTAGCAAAGCAATTGGCATTAATCGCCTTAACCACAAATTTAACATCGAACGGTTCAATAAAAGCAATCTCAAAAGAAAAACGCAGAGAAGAAAGAAGATAAGAACTCAGCAAGGCGAAAAGCTAGCAAAAAGACAACGGGACTTAGCGCTGGGTCATTACGCGCTCAAACGGCACAAAGTTGTGCTTAAATACATACGAACATACCTACATACACATATACGTAAATATATATATGCTTACACATACATATATGTACGTATGTACGTGAATACACATATATGTATGTACATATTTGCAGAAAAGAATAAAATCCATCAGAGCAAAGAGGAGGCGAAAAGTGAACGGTACTCAGCAACGGATCATTACACATTCAATACATACATACAAATTCACACACATACATATGTATACGAGTTGTGAAAATGATTGATTCAATTAGCAACTTACGTATTAAAAAACACATTATAACTTTAACTATTCGTAGAGTTTATAAATTAAGAAGCGAAATAACATTTTTCGATGCCCACACACACACATGCACACACATGTATTTTGAATATTCACATACATTCACGCGCAAGTATGCATATTTTTAGCTCTTTCATTAGATTAGACTTGTCACAATTCTAATCAATCAACTAAAATGCACCAATTTATAAACAATTGAAACATTATAGCAATATATGTATGGTTAATTTCACATTTGTATGTACATATGTAATTTTTCGCGAAAAAAAATAACGCGTACCGGTACCGACCGATCAAACCGAAAGTTCAAGAACAACTAAAGTGCAGCAGCCAGGCGAAGAGTGGATCCTAATTACTCACTCAAAGTCACCCGTTACTGTCTGTCCAATGCGCGCTTTGGAGAGTGCATTAGAAAATGCTCTAAATTTAGTATATCTCAGCTCAGCTCTCTTATGATCCAAGCTGCGCTCTCAGCAAAGCGAAAAGCTAGCAAAAAGACAACGGGACTTAGCGCTGGAGCATTACGCGCTCAAACGGTACAAAGTTGCGCGTGAAGACATACGAACACACAATATGTACGTACACATTACGTATGTGTGTACATACATTCAAACACATTACGAATTTACATGCATGCACATATACAACATATTTGAAGAAAAGAATAAAATCAAGCAAAGCAAAGAGGAGGCGACAAATTAACGGTACTCAGCAACGGATCATTACACCTTCAATACATACATACAAATTCACACACATACTTATACGAGCTATGAAAATGATTGATTCAATTAGCAACTTACTTATTAATAAATACATTATAACTTTAACTATTCGTAAAGTTTATAAATCAAGTGAAATAACATTTTTCGCCGCACAAACACACATGCATTTTGAATATTCACATACATTCACACATATGTATGTATGTAAGTATGCACATTTTTAACACTTTCATTAGATTAGACTTATCACAACTCTAAGCAATCAATTTATATACGCCAATTTATAAACAATTTAAACATTGTAACAATATATGGTTAATTTCACAAAATTTGTCTGTATGTAATTTGATGTGAAAAAAAATTACCGCGAGCCAACCGATCGAAGCGAAAGTTTAAGAACGACTAAAGTGCAGCAGCCAAGTGTGGATCCTAATTATTCTGCCAGACACTAATACAAATACAACTTAGATCACTCGCTCACTCACTCAAAGTCGCCCTTTACTGTCTGACCAATGCGCGCTTTGGATATGCGCTCACAGCATCATTTGTGTGCAGCTATTGAGTGTGCATTAGACAAGGCTCTAAGTTTAGCATACACTCTCTCAGCTCACCACTCTTATGATGCAAGCTGCGCTCTCAGCAAAGCGAAAAGCTATTAAAAAGACAACGGGATTTAGCGCTGGGTCATTACGCGCTCAAACGGCACAAAGTTCCGCGTAAAGACATACGTACTACGTACACATTACGTATGTACACATTACGAACGGCACAAAGTTCCGCGTAAAGACATACGTACTACGTACACATTACGTATGTACACATTACGAATGTACATGCATGCACATACATATACATATTTGAAGAAAAGAATAAAATCGAGCAGAGCAAAGAGGAGGCGACAAATTAACGGTACTCAGCAACGGATCATTACACATTCAATACAT
Source organism: Drosophila leonis (assembly GCA_035045365.1). Classification (NCBI taxonomy): domain Eukaryota; kingdom Metazoa; phylum Arthropoda; class Insecta; order Diptera; family Drosophilidae; genus Drosophila; species Drosophila leonis. Next base: position 2,288,077 of record JAWNPC010000389.1, on the reverse strand, counting down.
ACATACAAATTCACACACATACATATACGAGTTGTGAAAATGATTGATTCAATTAGCAACTTACGTATTAAAAAACACATTATAACTTTAACTATTCGTAGAGTTTATAAATCAAGAAGCGAAATAACATTTTTCGCTGCACACACACACATGCATACACATGCATTTTAAATATTCACATACATTCACACACAAGTATGCATATTTTTAGCTCCTTCATTGGATTAGACTTGTCACAATTCAAATCAATCAACTTATATCCACCAATTTATAAACAATTTAAGCAATATATAGTTAATTTTACAATATTTGTATGTATGTAATTTGTCGTGAAAAAAAAAACGCGCACCAACCGATCGAAACGAAAGTTCAAGAACAACTAAAGTGCAGCAGCCAGGCAAAGTGTGGATCCTAATTATTCTGCCAGACACTAATACAAATACAACTTAGATCACCCGCTCATCCACTCAAAGTCGCCCTTTATTGCCTGTGCAGCTCTTGAGTGTGTACTTGAAAAGGCTCTAAATTTAGTATACACTCTCTCAGCTCAGTACTCTTATGATCCAAGCTGCGCTCTATGCTTTCTGTGGATGCTGTTTGAGCAGTTACACTCGCAGTTGCTTGCGTAATTCACTTTGTTCGTTTTTTCTCCTTTTTCGTTCTATAGAAAGAAAGTAAAGGCACAACTTTCATTTCACAAACTTTACCGTAGTTTAGGCGCAAATTTCTTTGATGTCTTCAAGTCTTGCAAAGGTGTTGACTAGTTAAGTCATTAAAAAAGAAAGCTCAAAGAAATTCAAAATCGAGTTTCAAGTGGAAAATTGAAAGCGGGGAAAAGTCGAAAGGCAAAAAAATAAAATCAATTTAATAAGTCGTTTAAAAAGTTTCTACTTCAATAAGGACAGCTGAAAAGTGGACGAAGAGAAAGTTTTTGTGGAATTAAAGCTTTGAGCATAACAGAGATAGTATGTGAGGGATAAAGAAGTAGAGAAAAGAGTAAATGACAGAGATATAGGTATAAAGAGAGAGAGAAAGAGAGAGAGAGAGAGAGAGAGAGAGAGAGAGAGAGAAGCTGCTCAACGCCTAATCTCCGTAATGCATTAAAATTGTTTTAATTCTGATTTGTGCATTGTTCGTAAACGTTTTACTGGCACTTAAGTTTTTTTTTTGTTAATGCTAATCTCTTGTAGATATAACGATATGACCATATACATATATAAATACATACATTTCTTTTCTATGCCTTATTCATAAACGTTTTACTGTCAGCTCAAACATGGCAATCAAAATGAAACTTTCTAGCAAACTTTTTTCGTAACATCACAAGAAACTGTCGCATAGTGGAGGAACATGTGTATTCATAATTCGTCAGACATGTCCAGGAAAACAACAACACAGCAAACTGAACAGCACTGAACATCAAAATAGAGCCAGACTACAAAAATAAAAACATGCTTAACAAATTTGTCTTTTTGCTTTTACAATTTTATGCACTTATGACGCGAGATAGATAAATTTTTGGAAAGGTCGAGGCTGTTGTGCAGAAAAGTGTGGATTACGTATACCCTGTACTCATTGAGAGCACTGATTATATTAGGCTTGAGCATATTTATAACTGTAAAGTTGATCTGCAACTGAATTGACCAGGCAAAAGCCAAAGGAATTTTGTAAGAATTAGAAATCTTTAAAATTAAATATAAAAATAAAAGCCAAAAAAGAAAATAAAAAGAAATTAAATTAAATTAAATTAAATGATAAAAAATAAAATACAAATGTGAAATATTGTATTACAAAGAGTTCTTAACAGCAAAGCTCAACAACTTTGTTGCAGGGTATTCAAATAGTCAGTTCTGAACGGATTACTGGCTGGCTTTTTTTTCTCATTTGCCAGAAGCTGCAGCTGCTGTTGTCCGTCCGTCTGTCCGTTCGTCTGACTGTCTGTTTCCCGGTCCCGAAGGCAGCTGTCGACATCTTAACATTCAAAAGCCAACAATGACAGCGGCAAAGGCGACTCGACTTGACTCGAATGTCAAAGCGCAGACGGAATTAGCAAAAAAGCAAAATGCAGCTACTTGCACACAAGACATATAAGCAAGAGAAAGGAAGAGACAGAGAGAGAGAGAGAGAGAGGCTGGCTAAAGAAAAGTGCGTGGCGAGTGCTTGGGCGTTGGCTGCAGCCAGCAACGGCAGCCTGAAAGTATGCAACACAAATGAAAGCAGGCAAATAGAGGCGAAACGAGAGCTCGCATTGACCATTTGCCAACTCAACTGGCTGGCGGTGGCGTATGAGTGATATTTTTTATTTCAACTTGGCTGATACACTAGCTGCAGTGCAGTTGCGGCTGATCGTGAAGCCATATTTATATACATTTATATAAATTATATTTTTTATATATTTGTATATATACTAAATATTTTTTTTTATATATTTTTTAATTAATATATATTCATTTCATATTATGAATTTAAGCAAAATATTTATTAAACAATTTTAATAAAATATTAACTTTTAATTAATTTTTAAAAAAAATAAAAAAAATTTAAAAATAAATAAAAAATATAACAATTTTAAATTTAAAAAAAAAATAAAAAAAAATTTTAATTAAAAAAACAATAAATAAAAATTTGTATGAAAAAATATAATTTACAAAAAAAAACAAATTTCAATAAAAATTTTAATGAAAAATTAGAATTTGAATAAAAATTGTAATAAAAAAATATATTTTGCAAAAAAAAAATTGTGTACAAAAATAAATAAGCCAAAAGTTTTAATGAAAAAATGTTAAGTCTAAAATAAAATTTTAAAATAAAAAATAAATTGTTTGGTAAAAAAATAAATAAATCAAAAGTTTTAATGAAAAAATTTAAAGTCTAAAATATTAAAAAAATATATATAAAAAAATTACATCATAACATTAAATATAAAACAAAGAAATAAAATGAAGCATTCATATATTTATTTAAAAATATTTATAAAAACAAAAAAAATATATATATTGAAATCATTTTAAATTAAGTGGCGAAACTTTTAGATTAATATTTACAATAAAGTTTTATTTTAATTTGTTTATAGAATAAAACCTTATTATTAATACTAATACCCTATTTTATTTTTTTTTTAAATACCTTTAAATATATTGTCGAATAATAAAGTGTATTAAATATTCGTCAAGTTCATTGCAGACTTATGTGCAATTTTTGTATAGTTCAGTTTTCTATATATATACATATATATCCAGTCAAACATAAGTGCACATACATATGTGTATATATATATATATATATATATATATATATATATATATATATCACATTTATACACACATATTCTTTTCGTTTCTTAGCAATATATTTTCCGTTTGAGTGCACGTGCCAAATGCTGAGGCAATAACTTGTATAAGAAATTTATATTAGCTTTCGTATTTTATTTCTTTTTTTTTTATTTGTCAAAGATTTGTTAAATATTTGCGTCTTTAGCAGCGAGAGCTTATGCCAACTTATTGGACGCGACTGTAAATGTGAGGTGGGCAATGCGGGGAGTGTGCACGGCGATTTGTGACTCTTTTGACTGCAGTTGTTAAGCAGTTGGCAGACAAATAGACAGACAGGCAGACAGATAGACAGGCAAGCGAATTTCAACTCCACACCTGGCAATACCTGGCTGCACACCTGTCCGCCCGCCCGCACCGCTGGCTGTCTGTCTGCCTAGTGTAACGACTATTACGGACTCCAGTGCACACGTCTACAAAGATACTCTCGCCTCTCCCTCTCCCTCTCCCGCTCTCCCACCACTCTTCCGCTCTCTATCTCTCACATTCACAGTTGATGTGGTTTACTTTAAGGATTATTAACGCATTTGGCTGTGGCGAGTGCTTTTATGCATTGCCAGCAGCGTAGATACTTATCTAGTTCTCCACTTTTTCTCTCCGTTTCTGTCTCTTTATTTTGTGTGTGTTTGCTTGAAGTCTGGACAACTTGCGCTGTGGTTTTTCCAGCTTATGCAATGAAAATAAGTTGCACAGTGCTTTCTTTTTGACCAAGCTGCAGCGCAAAGTTCGCCTATTATGTCTTATTTTCAGTTCATTTAGAAACTTTTCAATCTGGCAGGTAGAGCCAAGAGCATTTGAATACCTTTATCTTATGTTCTCTTAAGCTGTTAAGTTTCTACAGTTGTAATTTAAAATGTTATTCAGCTCAATTTACATACAATGTTTGACTTACATAACGCTGTTAAATGAATTCATTACATTTGATTTTTCACTCAACTCTCTGTCGATCTGTTAAGCTTACATTGCACTGTTAACATGCAGCGCTCATTATCTCACTCTCACGATGTTAATTGCTGTATATCTCACTATTGAGTAATTCTGTGTCGTTTAATTGCTGTATGTCAAACATACACCTACACTAAATATCATTTGCATTACATTTACTATTCATTCTGTGCTCAATGGCTGATCTTATATTGCAATGTTAACATGCAGCGCTCATTATCTCATTCACTCACTGCTACATTAACTAGCATTGCACGATTGAGTAATATTGTGTCTATTAACAGTGTGGCTGATCTGTAAAGCTTACATTGCAATGTTAGCATGTGGAACTCATTCGCTTTACACTTACATATTTAACTCAAGGCTCATCACGATTGAGTAATACTGTGTTTTTTAACATCAATATCTCTCTCCCTTGCGCACTCTACCATTTAATTCTTGTGCAGCACTAAGCTCTGCTAATCATTGCTCTCTCACTCTTGCTCTCTCTCTCTCAAGTTCCTTGTGATCCGCTTTTGTTCCGTTAACTTTACGCTTTATGCTGTTAATATGCAAGTTCTTGCATGCATTAACATATTCTAGTAAGAATTGTAAACTGACGTCATATACATATACATATACATATACAATACAATATTGTTCAATAAACATGAGAGGAGCCAATTAAATTTTAATATGCCAACAGTTTCTGGCTGCTTGCCTGGCAAGTGGACCATGATGGATACTTAAACGTCCAAGCATAGCGACGCCCACACACATGCATACGTATGTATGCATGTATGTATGTATAAATGAACAGCAAACACATCAAAATTGCAGCGAGACAAATGTCAACATATCCCATGAGAGTGAGAGAGACGGACGCATCAAGCGAATGCTTTTAGTGTGAAGACATTTATTTTTTTTCCATATGCTTCTATTTAAGAAATGCAGGCGACGAGCTAGAACAGCTTTTCAATACAAGCTCAATAGAGAAGCCCAGCAAGAGCGAACGAGCGAGCGAGAGAGGGACACACACACACACACACATTCAATCCTTTTTGGTGCGCACTCAAACCTAGCACAATGTCAACGTCAAAGTGCAAGTGGCATTATAGCAAAGGAGTCAACAACAACAACAAGCATGATGACGAGCAGCCAAGCAGCAGAGCTGAGCAGCAGCAGCAGAGCAGCAGCAGTGAGACGCAACGGAAAACTGTGTGAGAGGCAGAGACACAGAATGACAGCCAACAAGCTGCGGAGAGTTTGAGTTTGAGTGAGAGTTCTGCCCACAGAGGGCGTCTCATTTGCGGGCGTTGCTTTAACAGAAAATAAAATCAAAAAACTAATAACATTTATAGACTACGACTGCAAAATACCCTGCAAAGAACAAAAAATTAAAATAATATAAAATAAATATAAAAAACAAGCAAAAATTAGTTAAATATTGACTACTATGACTAACAGTAAAGAGTAAGGAACTATTAGCAAAATGCAATGCTTTTAAAACTTTTACTTGTTAGGAAGTGACTCTAAAACTGTGCAGCAAAAACTTGTTTGGTAATTAGTTTAAGCTGCATCAAATAAAATATAGTTATTAATATTATTGCAAATTTCTGGTTTCTTTATGCTTTATATACCCCTTTGTTTCTTTTATGAATAGAGTATGGTGGTTAAAAAAAACTGTAAAAGCATTGGCCATTAAATGCAATTTTAAAGTCAATTTAAACTTCGAACTTAACACAAATAAAGCCTGTCAGCGACAGCAAGCTCTCTCCCTCTCGCTCCCACACTCATACACTCAGCAACTATTAGCGTGTGTGGGAGAGGGGTGGAAGGTGGGTTGCTGTGGTTGCTCTGCCTCTCTCTCTCTCTCTCTCTCTGTCACTCTGTTGCTAAACTATAACGGGCATATTGACAGCGCGCCGAGAAATTGAATTAGCAGCATTCACCACGTTGGCCACCACATCAAAAATTACGCATACGCTGCGTGTGACAGGACAGCACAGAACAGCAGCAACTGCAAGTGTGTGCGTGTGTGTGTGTGTGTGTGTGTGTGTGTGTGTGTGTGTGTGTGTGTGTGTGTGTGTGCGAGCTGCAGTTACCTTTATGTTTACAGGCAATTAGCATTTTAATGCCGCCAACCGAGACAAAGGCCAACTGCAGGTGCCGAAGCGCACGACTACAATGATGATAATAATGATAATGATAATGTTGATGAAGATGATAATGTTTATAATGGCAATGCTGCTGCTGCTGCTGATGATGATGATGATGATGATGATGATGGGCGTGTGTGTGGCACTTGAGGGCAGAGCCACGCACGAATCGTTTCGTTTTTCATTATTTCCCATGTTCGACACGAGTGCAAATTGTTTGTGTGAAAAGGGCTTAAAGTGACGACCCCAAACGGGCTACCAACAACAGAAACCAGTGAGCGGAAGTGCCTGACTAGCAGATACCCTGAACTCTGTGTAGAGGTGCTACTGCATTCCATGTTCTATACCTATTCTATATCATGCTATGATTCTGATATACAAATATTATGTTGCTTCCGTCGCACTACTATTTTACTGACCACAGCTGTACATAAGACTATGATTTTAGTTAGGTAAATAAACTAGTTTAAAGCTTGACTTCATTAGACAGAGGGAATACCCTCTATTAACGCTCTATTTCATTTTGTTTCTCTGAGCCCGATTATCTCAAAAACTTAAAGACTAAATCAATAAATACAAAAAAGTAAACATATTTCTGCTTGTTTTTCTCTAGTCTAAAAGTTTGTTTATAAAAAAACTATATATATTTTATGTACTATTGTTTTATTTTCTTTTTGATATTTTGTTTTTGTTTTTTTTATTATTTTTGTTTTTGATTGTCAGCCCTGAGTTGTTATTGTTTTTGAGCAAACAGTTAACTCCGTTTGATTGTTGTTGTTGTTGTTGCTTGTTGGCTCTGACATCCTGGTTGCGCTTTCGCAGCAAATATAGACAGATATATCTGTGTGTGTGTGTGTGTTTTTTTCCTGTCACTATTTGCCAACGTCGTCGTTGTCGTCGTCCTTTCAATGGTCAATTGTGCGGGTGCCGCGCGTTGTGTTTAAATAATATCACGTATACGCGCCGTTGACAATGCCCTGTTTATGGGTCAGTTAAATGTTTGCCTCAACCTGTCTGTCTCTCTGTCCGTAGGTTTGTGTGACGTGTGTTGACAAATAGATTTATAACGTGTTATATGTACATATGTATGTATATATATATATATATATATATATATATATATATATATATATATATATATATATATATATATATATATATATATATATATATATATATATATATATATATATATATTTATAAATAGATGGATTGGCCAGCACTAATTATTTGATTGGCCTCACAGATTAGACACACATTCATATTGAATGCGTTACACACACACCTATGTATATATATATATATTTAAATCATCTCTGTGCAATGCATTGATAATGTTAAATTCAATTTACTGAAGCGGCAGTTGGCCAACAAATTGCAAACAATGCCAATGCATAATATCAAAGCTAATGACAGCGGAAACTATACTCAACTTTCTTTTAGAATACAAATATATATCAAAAAAGTAATAAAAACAAATAACAGTGCGCTAGTTGGGAGTGCTTGACTAAGAGATACCCTGAACTCTGTGCAGAGCTGCTAGTTGTTGACTAAGTTTGTTTCTAGCCAAACTTTCTTCAACAAATATCATCCAGATGTATATCTAGTATTACATTTGGGTAATGGGGGTATACGAAATGCGAAATATACAAGATATGTGTATTCCTTACAGATGAATTTGTTGTTTACCACATTTCTGGTATTTGAGCTACGCAGCCTATAGACGGATATGGCTATATCGACTCAGCTCATCGTCCTGATCAAGAATATATATACTTTTTGGTGTCTGCCACGCCCTCTACTGCCTCTTACGTTTATTTTAAAAAGCCCTTATGTACTGCTTATTTGCAATAGGTTCAGGGTATACAACCAAGCTATGAAAGTATATAATTAATATAATATAATTTTAAATTATGACTAAATAATTTTCATATAATATAAGTCATTAATAATGTTGAATGTTTGTTAAATAATAAATAAAAAAATAAAATAAATATATAAATAAAATAATAAAATAAAATAAATCAAATATAAAATAAATAAATAAATGAAAAAATATATATTGTATATATAAAATAAATATATAAATAAATGTATTTTATATAAAACCCACTTGTCTATAAAACAGCAACTTCTCAATGCATTCACGCAACTCAAAACTCTCTACCTAAATGCAACTTCTTAAGACGAGTTTTAGATGGGAATAAGTTTGGCTTTCTTTGGCATATAAAGAACCCTCTATGCACATATAATGCACAACACTTATATATATATATATCTATCAGACCATTCCCTCCATCATATTCCATCATATCTAGTCATTAAAATGCTCAAACTGCAGCCACAACAATGCACAGTTTGAAAGCCGCTTACAGTTTGAGGGACACCAAAATGATTTTCTCAATAGATGAACAGATTAAATTGCACTACAAACAAATATATTTGTTTACACACTTTCATTGCAAAGCAATATCTCACATTTATTTACTTTTTGTATACAAATTTATATTTATACATATGTATATATAATTATTAATATATATTTTCACATGGCTGCACTTAGCCCTTATGCATTTTCTGCACGCAATCGAACTGCGCTTGGAAATTGTGCAGATCTAAGACCAGATTCCCATTCTTGGTATAGAAGCCCTCATTGCAAGCGGGCCTGCTGTGGACCACCGTCAGGCACAGGACAATCACCAGCAGGACACAAAAAACAAGCGACAACGAGCGCAACAGCATGTTGTTTATTTATGGAATCTTTAGTAAGTACTAAATGGCAGCGGCACAAGCATGCGATTAAATATACAGAAATATATATGTATATATATATATATGTATGTGTGTAGTCTATACTATAAAAGTCTATAGTGTGTATAAAACTGACCCCAAGCGTAATCGCATTAAGAGGGAGATTCCCAGAATCAAGTTTCGTATTATATGCACAGAGACTAACATACAAGCTGAGATTATACTTATATATATATATATATATATATATATATATATATATATATATACTTATATATACATACATATACATATTTATTTATATATATAAATCAAATTCATATTAACATCATAAAGCTGTGACACATGTGTAATTGCAAATTTGCAATCCGGTTTATTGTAAACAATATTTTTATAGAGTTACAGCTTTTCAATAGAATATTTTTATTTTTATACTTTGTCTGTAGCGTTTGCCTTGATCAGTTGTGCTCGACTAACAGTTATTCATTAATTTGTATACCCTGAACCCATTGAAAATGGGAAATCAGGCTATAATGGTTTTGTTAATATGTATGTAACAGGCAGTATATAAAGTATAAAGTATATTGGTATATTCTTGATCAGGACGATGAACTGAGCCGATATAGCCTTGCCCGTCTGTCCGTCTGTCCGTCCGTCCGTATGTGTGAACGTGTCCATCTCAGAACCTATAAGAGCTATAGACTTGAAATTTGTTGTATTTTTTGTCCCTGTATAGCACGCGCAGGTCAAGTTTGTTACAAAACTCCGATAACTATTCCCGTTTTATTGTTATCGATTAAAAACCTTTTCGAAATGCAGTTTTTAAATTCTATCTCAAACATCTTTGGAGCTAGAGTCTCAAAATTATGCATTTAGTTTCATTTATATTTTATACAATTTTGATTTTTGTTATATTTTGGATGCCGGCTCCAAATTTGACCAAACTCTTTAAATTGAAGGTTAGTTGCAAATTTAACCAATTGAAAAATATTCAATATAATATTCAAAATAATAATATATAATGTAAAAGAGAATTTCATAGAGAAATTTCATTGAAATCCATTAAGTATCACAAAAGTTATTAAACAAAACGTTTGGTCAATTGGAACAACACGTGGCCAGCAGCGTTAAGCAGTGACGCATTTCTAATATACATGTGTACACAAACATTGCGACCTTTTAAGCGCCTCTATTCTTGTCTGTTCTAAGAATCACATTGATTGAATTTTGTTATAATTCTTAACTGCCTTTAGTTTCGGATTTACTACGAATTGTTCAAGCAGTGAAGCGGCGGATAGAAGCAGGACGCGCCTCGCCGTGCCGACCCCGGTTCGAATCCCGCCGATGTCAAAACTTTTTCATTGTTTTTTTTTCACACACGGCAAAGGTGATGCGCTTTGATAAGTAGATGTTGGTTCGACTCCAAGTGAGCTGATGTCGGTTTTGGTTTTGTTTTTCTTGTATTATTATTCTTCTGCTATTTGAGTGCGAAAGTGCAACATTTACAATTTAATTAAATTTTGTATAAGTTTGTAAATTATACAAGATACGGAATATATTTAAAAACGCAGATCGGACGGGGTTCAGGGGCTCTCCAAGTCGGGCTCCCCTGACTATGTTTGATTACGTTTCAATGACGCGTCTGGCTGCAGACGTCAATTGAAATAGTGATAAGAAATTATAAGATGCGAAATACGAGGCTTTTATAATAAGATGAGTGAAGAGCTTGGATCAGTTCGAAATAAATTCAGTTGTGAAACAGTTGAAATTTCCAAAAATACCTCAAGATGTTTTCCATGTTCATGTTCATGTTCATGTTCATGTTCAATTTTGTGGCAATGGAAAGTTCAGTAAGTATTTACATATATATCAAATAAAATGAAATGTTAAATATTAGATATTTTAGGAATACAAAGCTGCGAAACAATTAGATGCGCAGTGTGGTCAATATTGCCATCTGATTGTGAAGCCCTTGCTTGCACACGCCTCAGCTGTGTTCTCGAAGGAGAAGTCTCTTGCAGACATACAACTTAAAGTTGGCGAATATACTCAGAGTATAGCAGATCTACAGAAAACAATTGAATTCAAAGATAAAGAATTGGCCGCAAAGGTTGAACTACTTGCATTAAAGGATAAGCATTTGGCTTCTGAGCTTGAATCAAAGGATAAGCAGTTGACTTATCAGCTTCAGGTTATTGAAGCCAAAGATAAGCAATTGGCTCTTCAGCTTCAATTAAATGGATCCAAAGATAAGCAATTGGCTCTTCAAACTGAGCTAATCAATAGCTACAAAGCTAAGAAAGAAATGCCTGACAATGAAAAAAAAGATAAGGAAATACTAAGACTTAAAGCTCTGGTAACGGAAAAAGATCTTAGAATAACGGAACTTGAAGGTAAAACTGCTGCAAATGCTGCGAATATAAATGATATCGAATCGAAGCAAAACAAATATCTGAAAATGCTAGAAGAATCTAGCTGCATAGGCGAATCGATTGCATCTGTAATTAGGTTGCCCCACATCGAGCCATTCCTCGTGCCGTGCGACTTTAAGCTAGCGGGATCTGGTTGGATCGTGATTCAACGTCGGATTGATGGAACTGTAGAGTTTGACCGCAACTGGGAGGACTACAAGAGAGGTTTTGGCGACTTGCAGCATGAATATTTTATTGGATTGGAAAGGCTTCATTTAATTACCAAATCGCAGCCACATGAATTATACATTCACTTGGAGGACTTTAATAATGAAGCCCGCTATGCCCGATACAGCGATTTTCTTATTGAAAGCGAAGAAGAATCTTTTAAGCTACTGAAGCTCGGCAATTTTTCAGGAAACGTTGGTGATTCCTTGCAATACCATTTAGACATGAAATTTTCAACAAAAGATCGGGATAACGATAACTCTAACTTTAGCTGTGCGGGAAGATATGAATCTGGATGGTGGTTTGACAGCTGCTATCACTGGTAAAAACAGAAAAACCTATTCAAATTGTACAGCCTATTGATTTTTTGATCGTTTCAGTAATTTAAACGGACGATATACCTCCGAAGATGTTGGAATAAATGGAAAGAAAATATCTTGGAATGAATGGCATCATAAACCGCTTAAATCCACACAAATGATGATCAAACCAAAATCTTTTAAAACACTTTAATATTTTACTATGAAATTTCAATTATAATTTTTAAAGTCTTCATAAAAAATAAAGTTTCAGAATGCATATTTGTCGATATTTTGGAAATAGCACAATATTTCAGAGAAACTTTGTTATAAAGCAAAGAAAATATAGCAAACAGTTGTTCAGAATCATAATGGCATCGATACAAAGAGGCTTCAAGGTAATACAAGAAATAGCAAAATATATATAAACAAAATTGTTAAATTGCCATTTTGTTTGCTCATTTCTATTATTTATTCATGTTTAGGCATCATTTTAGACTATGTTTAAAATTTGGTAAACATTGTATGTAAGTATACACAACTCCTATGTTTACAGGGTATTGTCAGTGTTGTTTCAATCCATTTTCTAATCAATTGAATTTTAAATCTGGCTTTGCCTCGCTTTAGTTGTAAAAAAAACCCAACATTTAATTTACTTGATTTCAATGGATGCCACAAATAGAACCAATTTATGCTGAATATTTCCCAGTGAGCAATACAACAACAGCTAGCAACGGACTAAGCATTAGCTACATACCTAATAAGAGCTTAATCATCGCTTCATAATTGATTGAAATATATTTGTGAACTTTGAACATGAATCAATTCATGCAATGAAACTATATTTAAATATATTTATTTTATTCATCTATCAATATCTACAATATATATAGATATATAAATACCAAAGATAATTGAAATAAGCTAAGTTTCTTTTAGAGATCGAACACCAAACTGAATATATTTATAAAAAAAAATAGAAAATAATAATAAAAATTAATATATAAAATATACAAATGATGCCCGTTTCTACATAAATGTCTAAAATGCAAAAATGTAATTAAAATATACTTTTATGATTTAACGGAATGTGAATGTGATAAGTCGCTGCGTCGTCGCGTGGCCAAAACAGAAAAAAGATCAAGAATAAACAGAAAAGGCAAAATGAGACAAAGGCCGAGGCCTAGACAGCAAGACAAAAAGAAAAAAAACTCACTTAATCCACAAAAGAATATGTCCAAAAAAGAGAAATAAAAAAATATATATTTTATTATAAAAGAAATAAATAAAAAACACAAAAATATAGTGTATGTGTGTGTGTGTATCTGTGTGTGTGTGTCTATCTGTCCATTGTTTGCTTGGGTCACTTTGTTGCCCTGCGACAACAACAACCAAATCTCGTCTAAGCCACATTGCGTATACGCCACGTTGGCACAGTTGAATTTAAAGCCAACGCATGCAAAAGAAGTTGCATAAAATTATTTTTATTTATCACATCGAAGCTAAAATACAGTTTTATTTTTACAAATTTATAAATTCTTGATTCTTAGACCATTTCTTTCTATATGCTGATAGAGTTTGTTGTTTGCAAATTAAAAGAAAAAAATCTTTAAAAAAGAATTCAAAACTAAAGATTTGTTCTACAGCTATATCAGCTCAACTGTTTTTTCAAATCAGGTATATATAGTATATACTTTCTAAAGATGCTTTCCTCCCTGCTAAATCTGTTCATAAGACTCTGAGAGAGCATAGGACAGCAAAAGAACAAAATGCAAAAAAAACTTTGCAGAAGTCGCAATTTTTTCCCAAAACCCTCAACATTTTTTGTTTGCGTCATATTGAGTAAGGATTTAGGCAACAGACGAGAGGGGCGGTAAGTGGGCGGCTAGGGGCGTGGCCATGTGTGCGGCACTTTTGCAGCTCGTTGAACTTTAAGAGTTGCGAGCGTTTCTATGGCAAATGTTTGTCTGTCTGTCTGTCTGGCTGTGTGTGTGTGCCTGTACGTTTTTTATGAATGTTTCAAATATTTGGTGGTCAATCTTATCTTTCTTTGTGCAAACAACAACAACAACAACGGCAAAAGCGTCGCTGCTCAGTTTTTCCTGTTTGTGATTTTTTTGCTATGCCTCAAACGAGTTTTGTGCGACTTTTCTTGAGATAAAGCAACACATAACGAAGCTGGAATTTCCAGAATAATGATGTGTTCGCATTTCGCTTGTTTAAGTGTACAGCAGTATGTACAGGGTATCTTGAAGTTGACCTAAGGCAACTAAAATATGTTTATTTGTAACTTGTGCTCATACCTTAGGCCTTCCGTCCTTTATATACATTATTTACAGGGTATCTATATGACATCTAAATTCAATAAAAATTGCTTTGTTGAGCATTTTGTTTTTGATGCTATTTAAGCATTTCATTTTTTTTAAAGAATTATTAAGCAATGTTTACAGGGTATTACAGGGTATATAAAGCATGCATTTCTTAAAAAAAATTATTCACAGGGTATTTACAAGCTCTTCTAAATTCATCAAAACTGATTAGCTTATGTCTAAAGTTTGTCATTTTGCAGTTTTTAATCTTATTTAATCACTTAATTTTTGCTCAAGGGATTTTAAGTATTATTTACAGGGTATCTGCACGTTGGTTTCATGCAATTAACATCTGTTAATTATGCATTTTGCTGTTTTTGATGCTAGACAAAAATGTTGATATGTTAGCCTCAACAATTCTTTACAGATTACATCTACAGGGTATCTGCGTAGTCGTATAAATGCAATCAAAATTAGTTTATTTGTGCCTGTTGTTTGGCTTTTGGCTGTTTTTGATGTTAACGCTTGTTGTTGTTGTTGTTGTTGTTCGTGTGGGTTGATTTTTAATTAATGGTGCTTCGTATGCGTTTTGCGTCAGGGCCAAAAACTTCCGGACTGCAGGACAACAGAGCAGAGAACGGCAGCTGTGCTGCCCATACACACACACACACACAGACACATCCACATATATGTATGTATAAGTTTGCATGTGTGTGTGTGTGCGTGTGTTTGGATTGGCCATAAGGAGCGGAAGCAGCGGCCGTTGCGTCCGCCAAATAAACCCACAAAAATAAGAGAAAACACGAGAAAACGAGCAAAAAAAAACGAAAAACAAAATTAAATCGATATTTTGCGGAAATCATAAAAAATTATTTATGTATACCCACGCACATGAGCGCAACATGGACACGGGACATGGGATGTGCTACATATAAATAAGTATATAAAAATATATATATACAATATATATATAATAAATATATATATATATACATATATATCATATATCAATCTACAGTCAAAGGTCCAATCATGCAGTTGCAGAGCCTGCGAAGAACATTGTTGAACAGGTTTTAGAAGAGTCCATCGACAAATTGCTATTGAGTACGAAATCCAAATCGAACACGCGACGAGTCTCCTCCTATATATCGAAACGGATTGGCGACAAATTATATACTTGGGAAACGCCGTCCGATCGTGGATATATGCTGGTCAAAATCGATCTATTCGATTTCAAGAATATTTGCAACAAGCCAAATCATGAATGGTGGCGCAACGCGAGCCTGCGTTCGTTCTATTTAATGAGTTCAACGACGGATCCGATGTATGCAGCGGTTATGCAAGATGATCGGGAAACTAAATCAATCGAATCTCCAGCATAATGTACATGAAAAGCGTGTATATTTTTAACTTATCTTAAATATCAATATCAGAGAATTTCTAATTCAATTCAAATTGGAATTTTGTGAAATTTAATGACATCAATTAAATTAAATTTTAAATAGAAATACTACTATATAATATAATAATTTATTTTAGTTTAATATAATAATTTATCTCTTATTGAAATGTACAAACAAATTTAATTTGATTAGGACCAAAGAATTTAATATTAAATGCACCAATTGTAAATGTAACTGATAATAATTTCTAAATATTTTAGTAAACTTATTAAAATTTCAATTACTTAAATTTTAAAAACAAAATTTTAAAAAATTATAAAAAAATCAATAAATAAATAAAAGAAATAAAAAAATTATTATTAATTTTTTTTTTTAATCAAAAATTAATTAATTTTTTTAATAAACAAAATATATATTAAAAAAATCTAAAAGCTTATAAATTACGCAATATTTTGTATAATATTAAAATCATTATCTTTTTGATCATAATTATTTTTAGCATAGTTATCTGGTATTTCTGGTTATTTACATAGCTAAATCTATACGTCAACTTTTTTTTTAAACTTTAAAATATAATATTGGATTTTTATTTGACCAATGTTGCTTAGAATAGACACTATAGGCTATGCGAATGATATTTTATTGATGTGTCATTATAATTAGTAATTCTCTAGCGGCTTTGAACTAACATTTGACATTTCTGTCGGATCATTTGAATATATTTTGAACATTTTCATAGCATCATAAAACAATGTATTAGCACTCTAGTCCAGTACATACTATGTCTAAACAACAATATTCAGACTTAATGTTCTCTCATGACCTAAAGGCTTAGCTGCACAAGAAACAGTTGGATTTTTCGGGTATCCATATTCTGCACTATGGAGATGAATGAATTCAAGCCCGTGTTTGATAACGATGAGGTAACAGCTCTAACAGCTGCTCCCGAACCACCTGCCCCTATATATACATATAAAAAGTATATATATACCATATATAGACATATGTATGGTTGTATATATAAATTTGCCTTGATTACAACATTTAATTGCTTTGGTGCGCATTATTAATGATGACTGTACGTGTTTTGTTTTTGTTTTTGTTTTTGTTTTTCTGGCTCGCGTTGTAAACAATTTGCAGCATACAAAATGCTCTTAATTAAATGAAAATGGAAATGATAATGAAAATGCTTGGCTATAATCAAAATGATTTCACTTCACTGACAAGCAATTGCAAAACAGACAGACATAGAGACAAATAGAGAGAGACAGACAGAGAGAGAGAGAGTGAGATGAGTGTAAAATTAACTAACCATAAAATAGCCCAATGCTAAGTAAGAGTCTGTGTAGACCCTTTGCCAATCAATCACAAAAGAAAACAGAGAAAAGGCAAATAGAAAAAAATAAATAAAAAAATGAAAACAAAATTAAATGAAATGAAAAAATAAATAGCTACAGTTTTTTAATAGCAAATGGCTGTTGGCATTTAGCAAGTGGCACAGTGGTTCAAAGGCTATAGAAAAGGCATAAGCATTCATTATTTGCTTAAGTTTCTGTTGCAAGAAGAGTAAGTGATTGATTGGTAGACAAAATGATTGATTGACTGATAAAGTGATTGAGTAAGAGAATTTGCTTTACTGACCAATTGTTTAAGTGCTCGATTGACTGACTGATGGAGAGAATTCACTGATTAACTAATGATTTAACTGCTTAAGTAACTGTTTAGCTAATTCATGAAGTCATTAACTGATTGATTTGTTATCTGACCAATATTGATTTATAGCTTGTGTGGCTGAGGAATTGATTGACTGAATGCTTTGGATGACTGACTGATTGATTACCTGAGCAACGAATCAATTGTCTGATTGATTGACTGAGTGACTGATTGATTGATGGACTGATTGATAAATTCACACACTGATTGATATGATTGACTGACTGATGAACTAATGAACTGACTTTCTAGCTGTTTGATCTAGTGATTGCATAATGATTGATTGTGATTGAGGGATTGATTAGGCAACTGATTGATAGACTGAATGATTTCAAACAATTTATTGATAAGACTATGAATGGATAGACTGAGAGAAGAACTGACTGTAAGACTATTTGACTGGCTGAAGTGATAAAGTGACTGACTGATTGACTCAAAGATTGTCTGAATGATTAACTTATATGTTGACTAACTAATTAATAAATTTTAAAAAAAATGAGCAAACTTTTCAGAAATTATCTTATACTCAATGAAAAAAAAAAAAAGGATCTATGTGAGTAAGGTACATAAGTTATTTTCACAACTTTTTCCTATTGGTTTGCACCACTGTGCAACTGCGACGCCTGTAGCAAATTATCCGGACAGTAAACGAAGTCTATTGATACGCTGGACGGAGGCAGGCCACAAAGAGCAGGGCAAAGACCACAAATGCCGCAGAGGTTCATCCCGCTGTAGACGCGCGCGCACACAGTTGGCCAAACCCAATGCCAGCTGGTCAACGGTACAACTGGGCAGTGGTAGGCGTGGCAGTAGCAGTTACTGTGGCAGTAACAGTTACAGTTACAGTGACAGCAGCCGCAACAGCTGCGGGCGCCATCAAAACTTGTCCTTGTGGCTGGCGCACTTTAGTTTCAATTTGTCGTTTCTCGTTCCACCACAGTCGACAACTGCTCAGTGTCTGAGATGTTGTAATACCCTGTACTCCAACCATAAAGTGTATTTTTTGCAGACTAAATAAAACATATAACATATATATTATATGCATGGCTTAGAGATTATTGATAAAGTTTGAGATTGGTTTTTAGATTATTTTTTTGGGTTTCAGGGGCGAGAAGAAGCTAGTCATACTATTTATTAGAAGCAGGGTATCTGTAAGTTTAATATTTCATATCTTTATAAGACTGAATTATAAAGATCCGATTTTGAAGATTTTTAAGATTCAGCTGTATCAAGTTAACTAGTTAGCAGCTAGCTATATAACACAAAAGCAGAGTATTTATCAGTCGTACCCAGTTATTTTTATTGATTCAAGAAAAGGTTTCAAACATGAAATCTATTGGAGATGGGACATACATATGTACATTGGTTTGTAAGGACCAATTCTAAAATCTGTGTATATTAAACAAATATAATGCAGGGTATGTAGTAGTCGTTCATATGAAGTCGAAAAGGATATTAAGATCAGACCTTAAACAGAAGAGCTACATAAAGTGGAGCTAGGCTTACATATTAAATAAAAAATTTTAAAAAAAACAGGGTATCTATAATTCGTTTATATTTATTTATATATATCAAATTATACATTTTGTATCACAATTATAAAAGATGCATGATGCTTGCAAAAGGAAAACTTTATAAATATATATATATATACAAAGCAGGGTATCTAGCAGTCGTTCATCTAAATCGAAATAGAAATAGATCAGAACATCGAAGCTATGCAAGATGACGCTGCCACATATGCTTGAATGGAGCGCAACTAGAAACTGGGCATAAAATATGTATGTATAAGAAGTAGGGTAGGGTAGATAATGAGCATGAAAGCTTCAATGCAAGATGGAACTGCCACATTAGAGCAGCTAGAGGAAAATACTGAGTTCGTGATGTAAAAGCAAAAACAGGGTAATTAGCAGTCGTTCAACAAAAGTCATTTAATAAGCACTTTTACTTGTTTTTATTGCTTTTATTATTGTTTCTGCTGTTGTTGTTGCTTTTGCTTTTGGGGCTGCTTTTGGCCCACGGCAATTTATTGTTTTCCACTTTACGCCAGCGTCCCACTGCGAGGCGCCTTCTTGTTATTGTTTTCTCTCTGTGTATGTGTGTGTGTTTGGTTGTGTGTGTTTGGTTGTGTGTGGTTCTTAAATTTCCGAGTTTTTTTGCCATTTGTCGCGTGCGCTTTGAGCTATTGA
This sequence comes from Drosophila leonis, assembly GCA_035045365.1. Taxonomy (NCBI): domain Eukaryota; kingdom Metazoa; phylum Arthropoda; class Insecta; order Diptera; family Drosophilidae; genus Drosophila; species Drosophila leonis. Next base: position 2,268,362 of record JAWNPC010000389.1, on the reverse strand, counting down.
GCCACTTGTCAATTGTGGGCACTTACAGCTAAGTGGGCGTGGCCGCAGGGGCTGAGGGGCTATGAGAGACGTCTGAGGATGGGTAGATATTTCTTGATACCACTTACCATTACAGCGTTACGCTTGAAATCCATAAAGTTCTTCACCTCGGCCGCTAATTCACGCAGCAATATAATGCCATCCTTGCGCTTCACTTCGATGTCGTTGTCCTTAAAACGCTGCAAAGAAGACAAGCATGAAGAGTATGAAATAAATATAAAAATAAATACGTTTGTCAATAAACTATGCGAAATTTATATAGACTACGCACAGCATTTGGGGTAGTCCCGCAGCTGCGAGGAGTCAAAGGGTTATAAAAACTTTTCCATTTGCCGCTTTTATAATGTCCGCGGCATAAAATTCAAATTTACTGCTGGCAGCGAGTCGCTGTTGTTGTTATTAAACTGATTTTAATGTTGCTTTATTCATTTAATAAGATTTTCATTGGCCAATTATTTCACTTAGTTGAGAGTTAAATTGCTTTGCCATGCCCCGAGGCACTTAACATTCAGCTGACTAAGCAACCAAATCAAAGATAATTTTCGGCGTATTTTAGCTGAAGCGAACATTTCGTAAGTTTTAAGCGTTCAATTGCCCAAAAGTAATTGCGTAACAAGAACTCCTCCTAATCACATTAAGTAACAACCAAGAACACTGGAGCCTGAGTAAGTGTTATCCAATGAGACTTGCATAGAAAGATGATAAAGTATTTATGTGAATGCTTTTAAATATTTAAATAGGTCGAAGAAAACAACGTAGGTAAAGTGATAAGGCAGATATGGTTGGAGTGAGAGGGAGAGAGGGATATATATATATATATATATATGTATATATATATAGAGAGAGAGAGAGTGAGAGAAAGAGAGAGAGAGAGAGAGAAAGAGAAAGAGAGAAAGATTGAGCGAAAAAAAAGAGAGGGAGAGGGAAAGAGAGAGAGAGATAGAGCAAAAGAGCGAAAGAGAGAGAGAGAGAGCCATAGCCAAAATGAAAGAAATAGAGAAAGAGAGCTAGAAACACAGTGACATAAAGATAGATAAGCGAAGAGCAAAAGAGACAGATAGAGCGATACACGAAGAGAATGTGTAAGACACTGTTAGAGAGGAAGAATGTGAGAGAATGATGAAGTGTGAAGTGAAAGTTAGAGAAACAGAAAGAGCGAGAGATAAAGCCGAATAGTAGGCGAGAGATATACAGAGATATCGATAGAGATAAAGAGAATGGAACAGAGAGAACTATACATAGCAAAATGAGAGAAAGAGAAAGACATAGCCATAAGGAGCTGGCTTAAGACTAAACTCCTCAGCTGCCAGACATTAAGCTTATCATATTTCTATATCATTTAATACGGAATCACAGTTCATTGACATTTTGGCTCAAAATATTCTTGGCGAAAACGTAAAAGTCAAAAGTCATCCGTGTGCCATTTGCTAATATCCGGCGGAAATGGATGAAAGAACGCTGTTTTTCTTTTTCTTCTCCTTTTCTCATTTTTCGTTTTTCTGTTAAATGCAGCGAACATAATTTGGGCGTTTAAAATTCTCATGTTTGAATTAATAATGCGCTCACAGACAGCACTGTGATTGCTACTTGGATTTGTGCTACTTTTCTTACTAACTGCAATTCACACACACACACACACACACACACACACACACACATGCACACTTGCTCAGCTGTATGACATTTTCTTTAGCGAACTAATGAATGCCTCAAAGAGTTTTCACAGTTTTAGTTTTGTGGCAGCACAAGCAGCATTTTGGCACCAACCGCAAATGTTTGCAGTGTCTCTGTGAGTATGTGTGTATGTGTGTGTGTGTGTGTGTGTGTGTGTGTGTGTGTGTGTGTGTGTGTGTGTGTGTGTCTGTGTGTATGCACGACTGTGTGTGTATGTGTGTGTGTACATAAAAGGCAGCTTCTGCTAGCTTTGAATGCGTGTGTCTTAGCTCAGTCCCTGCTGCTGCTGCTGGCACTGAATCAGTTAAGAAAAGTTTTCTAATTAATTCGCTTGGGACATGTACACACACACACATAGACATAGAAATATGCTGCCAGTACGTTGATGGTTACAAAATGCCGACGAAAATATAATTTAACTGACAGTTTCTGCCTCTTTTTAGCGCCTCTTTAGCCACGCCCACGCGCGTCTAGCTAATTGGTTTGCCCAGTTTTTCGCTCTCGACTTTTTGGTTGTCATAAAATGCATTTGCAGCCTCAACTTACAGCTAAGAATGCTACGCTTTTTCCTAGCTGCGAAGAGAATGACTTGAAGAAAAAGCAAAAGAAGAAGTAGAAATAGAAGTAGCAGAAGAAAAATGTAAAAATCGAGCATGGGAAAGACTCATCAAATCTCTTAGGAAAATGCCATTTTGCCTGGCGCCTTCGAACATTAAAACAAATGACAACACGTTTCAATGGAAAGATGATTATGTTTTCGCAATGAGATGTGTCTGTGTGTGTGTGTGTGTGTGTGTGTGTGTGTGTGTGTGTGTGTGTGTGTGTGTGTGTGTGTAAGTTAGATAGCTGGCAAGACTGGGGCGTGGCAGCAGCACGTCAAATCAAAAGCAAAGCAAAATGTGTCAGACATTAACATGGCCACTAAATGCGTGTCTCGTTCAAGCGAGTGTGTATGTGTGTGAGGAAAATGAAGCTAAACTTGAGTGCGAGAGGGAGAGAAAGAGTGTGTGTGAAAAGGAGAGAGCGAGCAGGCAGGCACAACTGTCTGCTGTTCAACGGCATGTGAAATTTAATTAGACACATTAAGCAGCAAAGTGTTTTTTAAGAGCGAAATATACATCAAATATGTATACATATAAATATATATATATACAATACATACATATTTATATATATATAAATATATATATATCACATGTCATAGGCATGAAAAGTCGAAAAGTAATTTCAACTAAATATAAATAGTTGGCAATGTGAAATGGACAGAGCCAAGCATACATAATTTGCTTATGCCAAGTTAATTCTCTTTAAAAATTTACTCTGATTAAAAATTGCAATTTAATTTTAAAAAACATCATTAAAATTATATAGATATATAATTAAATAGATATAAATAGATTCATTCAATAAATAATACATGAATATAAAATTATTAAATATTTTTAAAAGTAAAATAGATTTTCCCCCTTCTAAAAATATAAATTTATATTTTAACATTTTTTTTGTCTTCAAAAAATATCAATTAGCTTTTTTTTTTAACTTGAAACTAAATAAATATATTGGGTAAATAGAATAGTAAAATTATTTATAATTTTTATAAAAAAAATTAAAAAAGAAAATTTTGCAATAAATAAATTTATATATAAAAACCTCTTGTTAGCTGCTCACCGTAAATCTACCAAGCGGATAAAATTTGTTCGCATTCGCTATGGGAATTTCTCATATCAAATTAAGTAGAGTTAAATGGGTATGTATACAAAGAAGCCATGTACAACAAACATTTAATATAGTTAAGATTAAGATATCGAGATCATAAACAATCAATAAATGCAGAACAAAATTCTACTGATAAAGTCAAAATAATTATAAGTTCCGTGAAAAGTTAAGCATTGCAAAGTGTAAGATAAATAAATCGATATATTGATAAGCTAGTGACATATTTACTACCAATTGAACTTTTATAAGACTCACAGATATCCTATAAGAGGCTTTCGCCATAGCAATGCATGAAAGGAGATATCGAGACTTTTGATTCGAGTAAAACTGCATTTCAATGTGTTCGACTGCATGAGATACGCTTGCCCATAGCCAGTATACTCTTTTTTGCCCATTTAAAGGGTATGTTCACTGACTCTGGCTATAAAAACGCAGGAAACTTATCTTAATTTCATTAGTGCAACGAAAATGATCAACAACTACATTTGTCTTCTGCAACTTTTCGGATTGTTCGCCATATGCTTGGCATATACCATACATCCAGTTATAACTCCAGGTAAATCTGTAAGGGGGGAAAACCTTCAAGAAACATTCAATTATATGTATATTTCTTGCAGACATTCCAGCTAACATGAATTTGACAACGGACCCATTTGTAAGAATCGGAACTGGATATTACTTTTTCGAGTTGAGCAACAAGAGAAACTGGTTCGAAGCCTACGAAACTTGTCGTACGATAAATGCTGAACTGTTAACGATAGAAACTATCGAGGAGTGGAATGAAATCAATAAATATATTAGAGAAAATAATATTGACTTCGTGTACTGGACATCGGGAACTGATCTGGCCAAAGAGGGATCCCACATATTGTTTTCAAACGGACAACCCATTAAAATACAGATCTGGGCTAAAGGACAGCCCGACAATGCAGGCAAAGTTGAGCATTGTGACGAACTAGGATGGAAAGGCGATAATACGAGTGGATTCAACGATATCCCTTGTGAATTACTCAACCTCTACATCTGCGAAGCGCAACAGCCTGTAACTGCTTCATTTGTTATTTGGTAAGCAATTTGACTTTCGAAGCAGAAAAACTGGTTCGAAGCCTATGAAGCTTGTCGGTCGATGGACTTTTTGATTATGAATTAATATACAGTTTACGGGGTCGACATCTCCTACTACTGCCTGGCACTTCCAGACTTAACCCAATGGTTTGTGGTTTCTGCGTATAATAAAACAGTTGATAAAGTCCAAGTGGCTTTTAATGATTTCCAAATATTTATTTAGTCTGATTTTATGTGTAAGATTAAGATAGAGACAAAGACAAGGTAAGTGATGTTTTATGGGGTTCATACAATTATGTTCTCTATTCTAGACATTCATATGGCTAACAGATATCCTATAAATTTTGTCATTAGAATTCTAACAATATCTCTATATCTAAAAAAAAAACGTTGACCTAAGAAAAAACCTTGATAAGCTTCACAAAATTTGTGCATACAGATTTGTATATAGTTAGTATACCCTTTTATGTGCAATTACAGAGTATTTTTTGTTAAATTTTGCTATAAAAAGGCAGGAAAATTGAAATCTTTTCATAAGTATCGCAAAAATGTTTGTCAAATACGTTTCTGTTCTGCAATTTTTCGGGTTGTTCGCTGTATGCGTGACTTTTAAGTTGCATCCAGTTGTAACTCCTGGTAAGGCCTGAAAGCATTTTAGCTGGCGATCACTTTCTCTCATACATCTCCTGCAGGCTTACCAGCCAACACGAACCTTACGACGGATCCATTTGTGAGCATCGGAACTGGATATTACTTTTTCGAGCTAGAGAAACTAAAAAATTGGTACGAAGCCTACGTAACTTGTCGTACGATGGATGCTGAATTGATAGCGTTAGAAACTATAAACGAATGGAATACAATCAATATCTACATTAGCAAAAATTATAATGACTTCCTGTTCTGGACATCGGGCACTGATCTGGCCGAAAGGGGATCGCATATTTGGTTTTCAAGCGGCCAACCCGTTAGCGAATATTTCTGGAGTCAAGGCAAGCCGAAAAAAGTAAATTACAAGGACAACTGTGATCAATTGGGTTGGAAAACTGTATACGGGAATGTACTCAACCATGTTGATTGTTATAAATTGACTCGTTACATCTGCGAAAGGCAAACACCAGTAACAGCCTCTTTTGTCATCTGGTAATATTTTATGATATCAAAAAATAAAATCATTTTATTTGCAAGCAAATCTTGAAACTGTGCATTCCCACACGTAATATATAATTTCGCTAATGGGTAAAATGTTATTCTTTCTTTTATAGGAGAGACAGATAAAATGAATTTTGAAAGAAAAGTGTGTTCGGTGGCTGAAAATAATAGGAATAACTCCACAATATATATAATATTTATAGTATATAATCTTGATTAGATATCTACGACAGAGTCGTCATAGATCTGTCTGTCCATCCGTCCGATTATAAACGTATGTTTATCCTATTAAATTTTATAGAAATGATCAAAATATACATAGATATGGACTAGTCAACGGGTGAAGCCAGTTTGTTCGGAACTGACGGCCCAGCCATCCCATTTAGTCGCCTCATACGACAAGTAGAGATACACTGTGGTGGAATTCTAAGAATAGCCGACCACACGGGTAAGCAACTATATACTACATATATGGTCTTCAATTAAGATTGCGCATTCAAGGCATCTAATCTAAAATGCTCAAAATATTTTCAACAAAACTTTGATAATAAACAGCTGATGATCAAGTACAAATATTTATAAATGAAAACAAAATATACGCAAATAGATAAACAAATTGATGATAAACACTTGCTTTCCAAGTTCTCTATAAATATTTACGTAGAGTTTAACAAATATTAGACTAGCAGATACTCTGCTCAAATTTAGTTGCAATGTGAATAAATGTGTCTTGCTGCAATGAAAGAACAACTGTCTACAATACTGAATATACTCTTTTTCTTGTTATTGACAGGGCATCAGTGATAAATCTTCTCTGATTTGCGATACAAGTATAAAAGGCCAGCCATGAAAATCAAACCAGGAATTGTGCAAAAATGTTTGCGAAACACGTTGCTGTTCTGCAGCTTTTCGGAGTGTTAGCTTTGTCTATGGCATATAAATTACATCCAGTTATAACACCTGGTAAGTTTTTGAAGGGGAATATCTTGAAAATACTACAATATTATAATATCATTCATGTAGACATTCCAGCCAACACGAACTTGACAACGGGCCCATTTGTTAGGATCGGAAATGGATATTATTTTTTCGAGTTGAACAACAGGAGAAACTGGTACGAAGCCTACGAATCTTGTCGTACGATGGACGCTGAACTGATAACGATAGAGACTATGGAAGAATGGAATGAAATCAATCGATATATGTATGAAACGAAAATTGATCACTCGTACTGGACATCAGGCACTGATCTGGCCAAAGAGGGATCCCACATATGGTTTTCAAGCGGACAACCCATTAAAATACAGATCTGGGCTAAAGGACAGCCCGACAATGCAGGTAAAGTTGAGCATTGTGACGAACTAGGATGGAAGGGCAATAATACGAGTGGCCTAAACGATGGCCCTTGTGCAACACTTAAACTCTACATCTGCGAAGCACAACAACCTGTAACTGCCTCTTTTGTTCTTTGGTAGTAATAATTGCATAGTAATAGATGATAATATGTAAACTTTGTATACATTTTCCTTAGCCAGAAACATACTTTTGCACAAAATCATAATACTACATTTCCTAATGAATGTACAATAGGATATATTGAAGAAGTGCTAAATATTTAATAATATGCACAAAGATATACATTTGCAAATGATTATAAACAGCTGATAAACAAGTCCAAATATTTTTCAAAAGAAATTCGTTTTAAGTTGGTCTAACAAAATATTTCCAATAAAATTCTTTCACACTTGATAAAGAAGAAATTTGTATTGCCCCAAGATAGAAATTAATATTTGCTATAAAAAGGCTGGCATATGGCAAGAATTTCATGAGTGTAGCAAAAATGTTTGTGAAATACGTTTCTGTTCTGCAGTTTTTTGGACTCTGTGCTCTATGCATGCCATATAAATTGCATCCGGTCATATCACCTGGTAAGTTTTCAAAATTCAACCACCTTGAAGTTGAAGTTCTATTATATTATAATCTATATATAGACATACCGGCCAATACGAATCTGACAACGGCTCCATTTGTTAGGATCGGTTATGGCTATTACTATTTCGAGGTAGAGAAACTAAGAAACTGGTACGAAGCGTACGAAACTTGTCGTACGATGGATGCTGAACTGATAACGATAGAGACTATCGAAGAATGGAATGAAATCAATCGATATATTCGTGAATCGCGCATCGAACTCCTGTACTGGACATCCGGCACGGATCAGGCCAAAGAGGGCACGCATATTTGGTTCTCTAACGGACTGGAGATAAATAAAGATCTTTGGGCTAAAGGACAGCCCGACAATGCCAATAAATTGGAGCACTGTCACGAACTAGGATTTAAAACAAATAATGTATTGGGATTAAACGATCGTCCGTGTAATGTTTCGAATCGCTACATATGCGAAGCGCGACAACCTGTAACGGCTTCATTTGTTCTTTGGTAATGATTAAACAATTTAAAAACACCTTTTTTCATTTTAACAAGATTAAGAGATTAACTTTAACAAATTTCAAAAAATTATATAAATTTAAAAAAACAATTTATAGCTGACGAATACAATAAAAATATCTCACAAATTTCTAAGCTTACTTTTAATTTATGTTTTACTTTATTTTGTCAATTTATTATTTATTTATTATTATTATATATATTTGTATATTTTTGTATTTATTTATTAAGTTTGTTGTTGTTATATACAATATTTTTCTGAATATGAGTTATAGCCACTCAAAATATTAAAACCATTAGCAAAAGCTTAAAAAAAAGAAAAGTAAAATCACAAAAGCGATAAAGGCGAGTCTGCTGGAGAGTTGCAGGCAAAGAAAAAAATAAATATACAAAAAAAAATAAGTATTGAAAATTAAAAGCATGTCAAACAAGCTAACCGCAGCAGGAATGGCTAGCAAAAAAATAAAATATATATATATATATATAGCGCATATATGTATATATAAGAAAAGCTAACAGCAAGATGGTCGCGCCGATGGCCACGCCCACAAACCACGCACCCACAACCGCACCCCCCACATCGGCCGCTTGCAACATTTTATAAAGCAATTTCCCCCGGCAGCAGCATCGAAATGCAATGCACGCCTGAAGGACATAAGCGCGCTGTTGCATGTGTGCGTGTGTTTGAGAGTCCTGGCAGTTGCAAAAAAAAAAGAAAAGAAATAACTACTATATACAATATGTATACAATATAAGTGGGCGGTGGGAGGCTGAGCGGCTGGGCGGCTGGTTGGGTTAGGTGTGGCAACAGCAGCCATAGAAACTTTTTCATTTTGCGGTTGACTCTGGAATTTGAAAATGTTGCGCAAGAAGTCGCCCCGAAGGCTCAAACCCCATACGCAATGCTTCTACTTGCTGCCTCCTGGCTGCCTCCTGACTGCATGCGTGTGCAGTTGGCAGCAGCAGAGGCAGCAGCAGCAGCGGCAGCATCAAACTTTAAGTGGAGCAAGGACAGCGAGTAAGGTGCAGCTGCTCTCCAAAGTTGACATTCCTGAGCAGCGCTGAGCTTTACTTCTCGACTCTCGACTCCTGCTTGACTGCTGACTCCTGGCAGCAGCTGCTTAAATTCCAGCACAAGTTAAGCAGCTTACGCATGCAGCATCCAGCATCTAGCATCCAGCATGCACCTGCCCATCTGCTCACCTGCCTGCCAGTCAGCCAGCCAGGCAAGTCAAGGACTCACTTTTCAAGCACCAACTCGCTCGCTCGCTCGCTTTGCAATGCGCTAATTAGATTTTAATGAAGATGTCGTCTGCTATGCAAGCCTCAGCCCCACACACCTTCACTTGGCCCCTGTTGCCTCTGCTACACCCTCACCCGTTTGGCTGCTTTTCAGGCAACATTGTTAAGGTTTAACGCGCATGTTTCCATGTGCATTGAAGCGCAGCTTTCTTAACACGTTCCTTTACTTACAGCTCCTTTCCCATTCTTTTTCTGCGTTTCTCCTCTTCTTCTTCTTCCTTTTGTTTTTTTGATATATATTACCTTGGCTTTTATACGAGTTTATAGTTTGATTTTGATGTTGATGTTGATGTTGTTTTTGCCACAAAACTTTTAATTAGCATCGCTTTTTAATTGGCTGCACTTTCAACTTGTAATTGCAATTTTCAGTTTGAGTTCGGATTTCCTTCTGTGTTTTTTTTTTTAATGAATAATTCAAAATGGAAAAACCTGACTGAACTTTCTGTATATTGATTACACAGCTTCGTTCTTTGATATGAGCGTGGTTCTGGGCTCAAAAAGTTCTAGAAAAACTTGCTTTCGGATAGTTTGATATTATTATATTTTGATTTTGTTTTGGATATTCTCAAGATTTTTACATTTGCTTATATCATCGTACTTTAATATTGTATACAGCTGCGTTCATAAAAATAGTAGTAATATACAGCTGTGTTCATAAAAATAGTAGTAAACAAGTAAGAGTGCTCTAGTCGAGACTGCTCGACTAAGAGATACCCTGAACCCTGTGAAGATGCGATATTCAAATCATTTTACGCTTCTTTTATATATATGTATGCACATATAACAACACATACACACACACGCACATGCACACGCACGCACTAGCACTTTCTCTGCTACTGCGCAGTTTACGCAGCGACTGCGCGCGGGCAGCGCTTGGCCTGCAGTATGGGCTATATTTTGGAAACTTATTTGTTGAATAGGTTTGCTTCTAGATGTACTTTCGTAATCAAACTTTTACAGCGTAATAATGACATTCATATGTATGTATTTGCCAAAGCACAAGTCTCTAGTATTTTAAATACGTTTTTTTCAAATTTGGGGGGAAGGGGGCGTGGTATCCCAAATCCAAAAATTGCAAAATGTGTGTATTCATTACACGGATACACACAGTAAATCTGAAATCTATAGCTATAACGGTATTCAAAAACGAAGAAAAGTTATCGATTTTTATCGATAATAAGGAAATGGGATGAGTTATCGAAAAAAAAAGATAAACTCGTACTGCGTAGGATATACACGAGTATACATTTCAAATTTCAGATCTCTAGCTTTTGTGGTTTGCGAGATCACTGCGTTCACACGGACGGACGGACGGACGGACGGACGGACGGACGGACGGACAGACGAACATGGCTATATCGACTCAGTTTGTCGAGCTGATCAAGAATATATATACTTTATGGGGTCTGCCATGTCTCCTTCTGCCTGTTACATACATTTTCACAAAAACATTATACCCTGATTTCCCATTTTCAATGGGTTCAGGGTATAAAAATAAAATGTTAAATAGTGTAAAGTATACTGGAATATAAATCTAAAATTTCATGTCTCTACCTATTGCAATCTAGTCACAAAATAATATATAATAATTACCATAATTTCATAATTTATTTATTTTTCAACCTCAAAAGTCAACTAAATATATTTTTATGTGTAATAATTTATATCTATAACTTGTTTAACTTTTAAAATATTTTTTTTCTAATTTTTTTTGCGCTACAAATTCAACAACAACTTTAACCCGTAGTTAAATGCAATATTCATTTGGATTTGTCATGTTTTCCATGTGGAAATGCACATTTGCTGACAGATTGCTTGTGGGAAATGTAATATGCTTTTGGTGCCAGCTCTGGTCCCATAACACATTGATTAAATTAAATATTTAATTTGCTTTATATTTTCATTAAGAGCAGCAAAAGCACTTGCCCTCGTGCATCTGCCAACACCCACAGCCCAACCCAAACCCTATTTACATTTGCTTGCCGTATGGCCTAGTCGTAACTCTCTCTCTCTCTCTCTCCCCCTTTTTCACCCTATCGCTGTCTTCTCAAACTCTTCTCGTATGTCATACTCGCAATTTTCGCCACCAAACGACAACAACAGACTTAAATATTTGCATAGACAAGCACTGGCTATGCTATAATATACACAAACACACACACACATATATATATATATATATATATATATATATATATAGTGTTTACTGTGGCCTGATCCTCTGCCTCAACTTAAATGCATTCTCCAGCTCCCTGGACCACAAAGGGCACAAAACTCATGGAGTTGAGTTAAACATTGGTAAAGTGGGTGTGGGCTAATGCCCCTGCCCCTTATTCCCAACCCCCTTCACACCCACCTTTGTCTTGGCGCACCCCTCTCAAGTGCGTTCTCATCCACGTCGTCGTCGCCGTAGTCATGCCTTGATTTACGATTGGTCTCTTTACAGCCCGCAACACTATACGGCTGCACACACTTAGTTAGCCAAACACACACACACACACTCACACATACACACCACTCGCACAGCCACCAACTCCAGAAGCATAGCCACAACCATTCTTAGCCCATTTTGGCCTTTAACAAGCGCTTTGTATTTGTCACCAAAAAGCCTACACATGCAACCAGCAGCTGCAGCAGCATGGGCTGGTGATGTTAAAGAGGGAAGCAGGGGGCAGGTGGGGTAGATGGCATGTAGGGGTTAACTAGCTGATAGCTGGGGTAACTGCATTCCAGCTGAAGTTAGCATTCGCCCAAAACAAATGGCCAACAATCTGCATTTTGGGTTACACCCCAAAAATTATAATTGCATAGAAAAGCAAACATGCACAGAGACAGAAAGAGAAAGAAAGAGAGAGAGAGAGAGAGCGAGAGAGAGAGAGATAGCTTGACACTCATATACAGACACTTTATTGTAGAATTTAAATATTTGTTTGTAGTTTAGCATCACACAGACAATTGACTGGCAGTTCGCATAGCAAACATTAAATATTTTATATCCTAAGATTTTAAATATAAATTTTAATAAATTATTTGTAACAAATATTTATACAAGACTTCAAACAAAATCGAAAGTCTCAGTTGGGAATGCTATAAAATAATTGTTTTCTGAAGCAAACAATATATTTTAAAATATATTTAAAGCACTTAAAAATTGTTGTTAATTTGTTTCGAAAAATATTTAAAGTTTTATTTTATACAGAAAATAAAAATAATAATAATAATGAAATTTAAATATAAAAAAAATTATAATTAATTAATGCACATATTTTATAAATAAATTATAGTAATAATTATTATTATATTAATTATATAATTATATCAAAATCCCAGGAAATATCAATTGTAAAAGTCAACTTAAATTTAATATCTTCAAATTAAACCTTTTCTTTTCTTTATCTTTTTCTATTTGTTTTCTTTCTTTTCTCATATCTTCTCTTTCCTACTCTTTTTATCTCTTTCCTACAGTTTTCTTCTCCTTTCTTAATTTTTCTGCTATTTTCTTCAAAAGCGGAAAAGATCAAATATAATATTATGTTATTATAATATTTTGTTTATTTGCATATGATATTCAATCACTTGAATTAATATACAATTGCCAGTGAATGCTCTCTCTCTCTCTCTCTCTCTCTCTCTCTCTCACTCTTGTATCAGCTTAGACACTGATTAAGTCTTTCAAACGCGACCTTAACTAACTAAATACTCGCACACACACACACACATACAATCCGAGACACACCCGCAGGGCAATTGCAATCAAGTCCACTTACAGTTAGGTTTACTTTTACCTTCAATAAGCGCCGCGTACAAAACCGAATGCCAAGTGCACAAAAAAGAATAAGAAGAAGCTGAAGTAAAGAATAATTTGCAAGAAAATCCAAATGGAAAAAAAAAGAGAACATACAAGCAGGCAAAATGAGAAGAAAAACGAGAACACGCGCCGCTTTTGCCATTTGCCTCAGTTAACAGTTAAAAAGTTTGTGTATTACGTGCAATGAGCGCACGCTTAAATTTATTTGCATGCGAATGCAGAGAGACGAGCCAAATGGCTAGAACTACTAGATGTAGCAGCAGCGGCAGCAGGCGAAGGTTAAGAAAAGCTGTGCGAAGCGCACAGGCCAACAAAATAAAGAAAACAAATAAATAAACAACAAATGCGCAAATGCCATTTTTGTTCTTCTTTTCTTTCTTTTTTCTTTCTTTCTATTTGCAATTTCGACTTGTATTCTGACCCATATTTCATTGCACTCGAGATAAAAGGCGAAGAAGTCGTCTAAAAAAATGAAGAAGACGCAAGACGTGTGCTGATAATGATCACAACAGCAACAACAACAACAATAAGAGTGAAGCGCGACTTCATCATTGGCAACATCATCAGCATCATCATCATCATCATCATCATCATCATTAGCAACACATCATCATTTGCCATCGATGTCTCGTTTCGTCTCATCTCATCTCGTTTCGGCCCATTTCACCAAGCCTCACCATCCCTCCCTCTCCCTCCCTCTCTCTCTCTCTCTCTCTGTCTGTCTCGCATAACGTATACGCTGCGCTGTCTGCATGTAATTTTGTGCTACAGCACAAATGTGTAACACTTTGTGTGCTGTCAGACCAGGCCTCTGCCTATACCATGTTTATACACATGTTTGTCTATGTGTGTGTGTTGTTTGAGCTGTTCCTGGGGGTTACTATAACAAATCTATGTGGCTTGTAACGCAGCTGAGTAAATAGAATTCTAATGTCACACCATTCAATGTATGTCTATATGCGAGTGTGCGTGTGTGTGTGTGTGTGTGTGTGTGTGTGTGTGTGTGTGTGTACTCATCTATGTTTATCTTTAAAATACAAATTCAATGAACTCTTTTTATACTCATTTGCAATTGCAATTGAATGCCTAAGAAGTTGAAGTTTATCACATAAATTGTTTGCAAATTTTATAAAGTTTACAATATTTAAAAAGTTTTAATTGAAATATTATATATCATATAAATTATAGTATGCATATGTTTGTTGATGTCTCCAATCCTATATATGATAACAATTATAAACACATTTATATATATTAATTAACTTATCAAATAAAATATATATTTATATAAATATGATTTATATATGTTTATTTTATTACATTTAGGTTCTGTCTTGAAACCAAAAAAATTAAATAAACAAATAAATATAAATCAAATATTAATAAAATAATAATAATAATATTAATAAATAATAAATAATAATAATAATATAACATCTAATATAAAATAATTATTAAATTTAAAACCAAACCTAAAAAAAAAACATTTGAAACTTTGTACAATTTCCATGTTTACTTTCCATTTAATTTTCTTTTTATTTCTTATTACATTAAAAAATGTTCATGATTTGCATTGCTTACAATTATTTGTTTTAAGTTATATTTAAATAATATTTAAATATGTTTTTATATTTTAGCAACATTTTGTCATACCTTTATCATCTTAGGGCAACCCAAATTTGAGTACTACGCACAGGACACAGGACATTCTCTTTCCGCTTACTCTACTATATGTGTGTGGCTGCTTTGTGCGTGTGCGTGTGTATCTGGTGTGTATCTGTCTGTCGAAACAACATATTTCATGGCTTAGGTAGATATTTTTTAGCTAGTCAGCGCAAAACGTAACGAAAAATAAAATAAATGAATATACGCCACGCACAGGCATCCAAAACACACGCACACACACGTATATATACACACAGCATCCTGTCAGCCATTTTTTTTTTTTTTTGGCTGTCCTTTGTGGCACTGGCATAGCTGAGCGTGTGCACTGCATTTGTTTTACATTTTATTATGCTACTTTAAAATGCCAAACAACAACTGGAAACAACAACAACAACAACAACAACAGCAAACATAACTTGAAAAGAAGAAAATGGAAAATGGAAACATGGCACATTTTCTTTTAGACATCTTTTAATTCCTTATTTTGTGCTCTGCAAACTTTTTGAAGGGCAACTGTCAAAAAATGTGAAAGAAGCCGAGAATCTGTTCTTTATAATTGAATTGAATCGAATTAATATTGTCGCAATGTCACGTCAATACTTTTCATTTTCGTTGGCAGATTGCAAAGTTGGGCAAATATTTGGGTCAAAGCGCCTGTCAAATGGCTTAGGTCGCTTGGCTTGGTCAACAAACTTTTTATAATAAAAATCAAGTTTTCTTTCTGAGATATTTACAAGCATGTTCTATGACATTACAGGCCTTTTCTTGAGAAATCGAATTTTATTAAAAATTATATATATATATATATATATATATATATATATATTTATATTTAATAATGACAATAATAATTTAAAGTTGAGATCATAATCGAGCTAATGTGCAAAGACAAAGATGCTTGGAAAATAACGCTGAGCACTTTGCTCAGTTAGGCCGCATAGTAAGGCTACACCTTGCAGATTAATGCGGGAAAACGCCCGATTCTAACACCTCAGAGAGGGGAGGTTTTTAGTCGGTAAGCAGTTTATGCAGTCCGACACAACACTTAGAGTGAATGGAATATCTGACTTACCGAACACAGGAAAAAAAATGGTTATTGAAACTTATAAGGCCTCTGTATAACTAACTCTCTTGCTCTACAGTTGTTGACTTTCCCTAAACTCAGAGAAAGTTGACGCTGGTCTTACACGCAGACAATTTCATCAAGGCAAGAGTATTTCCGAAATCTATCCAAGGAAGAGGATTCTACTTAAAGAAAACCTTAGGCTCGACTGTGTATCGGACCTAGACGTACTACTGGCTTGTCGTGCACACATCTACGCATTGATATTCCCTTTATCAATATGCAGATACTATTCTCTATCTATAAATCTCCAAAAATCTTACCATGCCGACTGTCCGGTACTTTTAAACGCCTTTCAAATACGTTATCAATTATTTATCTAACAAAAACACTAGCATACAAAACAAACGTTTGGTTTTTTCTCTCTATTTTTTATCTTTTTTATTTTTTAGACACTTTTGAAGAGAACCCATGTCAGCAGTTCAGAATCCTTCGTTCCTTTTTGGCATGCCAATAATTTTTAAGCACACACAATTTATTTGCGCTGCCAAAGGAACGCGTTAATGTTAAACAAGGCACAGACAGACACACACACACACATACACATACATACACACACACATACACACATACACACAGACACACGCACACACATTGTTATGACATTATGTTTATGAAGCATACGCACATGCGAGGCTAAATAACAATTCACGCATACGGATAGAGACAGGATCTGTGCGGAAAAACAACCTTGCACAACGTCGCGTATACTTGATATTTAATTCAATCTGGGCGTAGATTTTCATTTTGTTGTCGTTGATATTTTGTTTTTGTTGCGCGACGTGCGCTTTAAATTAACACAAACAAACATTGTCAGCAGCAACGCAGCCAGCAACAACAACAGCGAGTCACTTGACAATTACAGACTCAATGACAGTCACAGCCAGCAAATTTATTTGCATTTTTAGCTTCAGCCTGTGTTGCTGCTGCTGCTGCTGCCTTTGCTGTTGCCCTTTCAGTGCTGGCCCGCCAACACTTTTTGCTGATTTTAATACTCTTACCTCTCGAGGTACTGTCATTTGTTGACTAAGAATGCGATTCAGTATTTCATTTGTATTTGAAATTAATTAATTAATATATTTAACTTTTTGATAATTTTAATATTAATAAATTATTTATAATTACTGCAAAAATAATATTTTTGGTTATTTTATACATTTTAATTTTGTTTTTTACTTTTTATTATTTATAGTTTATATATTTTATTATTTTCTTCTGCTATTTTATAAAATTTTAATTCTCTTGATTTAAATTTATTTTTTTTTAATATATTAATTATACAATTATATTTATAAATTTCTCGTAATATTTTTTTTAAATTTTAAATAAATACTTTCCAGAGAATAGGCGTTTGCAGCGTATTCAAACTGTCAAATACTAAAAGAAAATACTTCTACCAACTTGTTTGTGTATGCAAAATGTATGTGGTGTGTGTATGTGGACGACACATTTCCACCCACACACTCACATCAGCGTATAAAAAGAGTCGTAATAAAAGCAGCCCACTAACTCATGCACGTCTGATTAAACGCAAAAAATTACGCCGGAGTCAGAGCCAGAGCCAGAGCCGGAGCCGCGACTACAGCCATAGCCACAGCCACAGCCACAGCGCAGTCAACGCAAAGGCTAAAGCCAAACAGTCATGCTTATTAACACAGATACACACAGACGCAGGGCATACACTACCCTCCGTCGATTTCCCCTCACTGCTGGCCATGGGCCTTGCCTCAATTAGCCTTATTTGTGTTTAAATTGCATTAGAGCCGCGTCAGAACAACAAAAGCCACAAGAAGAAAAACAACCAAATATAAGCAAAAAGGGAAAATAAAATTACACGAACGAAAAATTGACGCATTTGCGGATAAAGCCAACTGGCTGGCACTGTAAGCCGACATCGTCTGCGTATTTATCGATAATTTCTTATCGCTTAAATACATATTTGTTTAACTAAGACCCAAGTAAACCGCACTTACACTTAAGCAATCGCAGCTATTTGCAAATGTCAGCAAAGCTTTTCAACCATCATCTCTATGCCAATGTTGACTATTTACATTTAAGCCAACTAGACATATGGCCCTATGCATATGTATGCATTTATGTATATATGTATGTTAAGTATTTACTCACACTTTTGATCTCATTCATTTTGGTAAATTGGCGACCAAATTCCCATAAATCAACACCAAACTTGAGGGCCCAGTTGCGCACTCTGAAAAACAAGAAGCAGAAAAAAAGTTAATTAAATTGGATTTGTTAGGAGATATCATAGAGTTTTGTTGCTATTTTGCTTAGCTTAAATACTTAAATTTTATTTTTACTATATTTATATTTTATAGATTTATAATTTGTAATTCAACTATTTTTAGTACAATGAATATTGACATTTTTCAGTAGATATAATTATATCATATATCATATAATCATTTTTGGATGCCAATTTTTGTTAAGAATCGTTTTTGTTTCTCAAAAAAAGTATTTAAAAATTTTGTTATATAAAAAATTTGATTTTAAATATTTTTTTTATTAGCTTAAATTACTTTAAGCTTCAGAAAATATACATTTCAACCTACGTATATATATAGATAAGTCTTTATCTCCTTGTCTCTCTCTCTCCATATCTTTATATCCCTCCATGTCTCTCTATCTCCCCATCTCTATATCTCTTTATCTCTCCTATCTCTACATCACTCTCTATCTCTCCATCTCTCTCTCTCTCTCCATCTCTCTCTCTCTCTCTCTATCTCTCCATCTCTCTCTCTCTCTCCATCTCTCTCTCTCTCTCTCTATCTCTTCATCTCTCTCTGCCCCTTCATTTCTCTCTATCTCTCCGTCTCTCTCTCTCTTCATCTCTCTCCCTCTCTCTCTCTCTCTATCTCTCCATCTCTTTCTGCCCTCCATTTCTCTCTATCTCTATATCTCTTCATCTCTCCTATCTCTCCATCACTCTCCATCTCTCCATCATTCTTTATCTCTCCATTTCTCCATCTCCCTCTATTTCTCCATCATTTTCTATTTCCTCATCTCTCTCTGTTTCCATCTCTCTCTATCTTTCCATCTCTTTCTCTAACTCCACCTGTCTTCGTCTCTGTAATTATTTCACACTCTTGTCACCATTGCTCATTAACCGCCCTGCGCTTCGTCCGCATTCGCCATTTCTGACCATTACGGCCATTATCCAATTTCTATCACTTCTTTCCCACTTTGAAACGCTTCATTGCTTCCACTCCATGCCCTGCAAGCCTCGTCCCATTTCCAATATTCTGCGGCAAACAGCAGCCAAAAGTGCGAACAGCAAACTGCTTCTATCGCTGCCATAATACAATTTTCATATAATTTAAATCAGTTTAGACCATGAAAACTTTGTCTGCCTTTTTATTTTTTTGCCTGTATTTTTTAGTCATTTGACACTTTGCAGTTCTCTTTTGCCTTTTCTGCTGGAGTTGGTGTGTCTATTGTAGATAGATAGTTGTATCTGACATTGCAACAATGTATAGAACCATTCAGTTTACTCAATACCTCAATGCGCTGTCTATGTTTTTGATATGGAATGAAAAGTTTGCAACTTGCCATATTTGATTCAATTCTAGACATATTTCCAAGTACTTTTTTGTATACCAAGACTCATATTTTGAATAATATTTTACAATTTATAAAAATACTAAATGAAGTTTGAAACTTTTCAAATCATCTATCAATGTTTCAACTATCCCAACTATATAACATAAGGACAGATACACAGAAAACCCAAGCTCTCGAGATTATTATCTGAAAAAAAGACATGAAGAGAGAGGAAAGAAACTCATTTTGATTTCAATGATGCCAGGCCAAAGCCTTTGACCTACTCTACCTGCACAGAGCGCATAAACTTGGCAAAAACAAGTGAAAAGTGAAAACCTGATGCTGTGGACCGAAATGAAAACTAGTTCGATGGCATTACGTGTATGGCACTTGAGCATGACATACGTGATTCGTGCTCAAAAGCCAAAGACGCAACAGACAATGCAAAACAGGTGAGCAGCAGCAGGTGAGTAGCAGCTGAGCAGGTGAGCTGTAGCGCGTGCTCTACTTGATGGGCTGTCTACAAATTCTGCTGCCGCACGTAGTACTTGCCATTGTCAAGTTTTGTCGTGCACAAACTGCCCAAATGCGACTTTTTTTTCAAATTATTTCCAGGCCAAGATGGAAAAAAAACGAAACGAAAACCGTCCGTTGGTCCATATGCAGGCCAAGAGCCCATAAGATGACGTTGATGGTCTTTCATTGGTGCTTTGCCGTCTTCATGTCGATGCTTTTTGTGGTTTCTTTCAATTTGAGAGAGAGTGTGTATCTGCCTTTTGTCTGTGCTGCCTGCCTACGTGTGTTGCATTTACTTTTCTCTAAATTTTCTTTTATATAGTGAATGCTATTCGCTCTGGCTTTGTTGTGCTGCTCTTAAGCTGAAAATAAAACCTACAAAACCTGCTCAGAATGTTGTGCCAAAAATTTACTTAGGCAATTATCATGGCGTATACTTAATATATTTTTTCCTTTGATATGATGTATTTTTTTTAACACGTATCTGGGCTCGAAAAGTGCTCAGAATTTGAATGTGAAAAGTGCAAAGAACGTGTTCTCAAATGTTTTTAGCTCTATTACTCCCAAAAGTCGAGATTGTTCAATGAATTCTTATTTTTAAAGACTTCAGCCCTTCATTATATATGCAACTTTCAACAGTTTCTGTTACATTCGAAGAACTACCCAAATTAATAGATATATCATAGGCATATATAATATTTTTAATATATATATAAATTGATGTACTGTATATGAATCCTCGTGAGCCAAACTAACATATGTATTCACTTTCTACATACCTTTCACAAAACCCCTAACATTGATCCTATAAAACTTCAAATTGGTTTTTAATTCCTTTTTTCACTAAATTTTCTGTACAATTTTGTTTAGAGAGCAAGAAAAAAGAGCGAGAGAAACGAAAAGCGACAGCGTAGTCTTAAAAAAAAATGTCAACGCAGTTGCTATGAAAGTTTTGAGCAAATGGCAATTGCATTTAAATTGGGCAAGGCTGCAACTGAAAATGAGGCAAATGAATGAGCAGCAGCAGCAACAACTAGAGCCGAAAAATCCGTTGAATGCAGAGAAAGAGTTCTAGTAAAAGCGATTTGGGTCAGTTACATCAAAAGCAATGGGCAGTGGACGCCACTTCATTATTATCATCAGCATCATCATCGTCATCCTCATTAAATGCCCCAAACATAACCGACAAAGCTGTTGGCCCTCAAGGAGTCTTTTCGTTGTTGCTATTTTTTTATTTTATTTTTTTTTTTTTTATGGCTCGCAGCAAAAGTTGAAATAAATTTAATTGAATTTCTGCAGTGACACAAAAAAAAAATAACAATCAAAATAAATAAGTAAATAACACAAATATTACATCAACAAATCTTGAGTACAAAATTTAAGGTTTTAGATTATAGAAAATAATTCTTTAAGCATTTGCTGTAAACAATTACAAGTAGAGCAATATGGCTTGGGAATAAAGGTAACTCGAGTTATATATTGAATATTCAAAGCTGGAATTCAATTGAAGTTAAGGGTATAATATAACACGCAGTCTTTCCCAATGCAGGGAATCCTCGACCTGCTGGTTGAACTTGGGCATGAAGTTAACAATTGGACAGGCCGAATTTACTATGGGACATAGACCTTTATATAAGACAGAGCTGAAAACTCAGTAACTGTGCAAGTTATCAATAACATGCAGCTGCTGATATACTCTATATGAAAGTCGATTTGCTGCCAACATTACAGACTTTTTCGTAGCCTTCAATTTGAAGTGCTCAAGCAGCTATTCGCATGATATGATATGCCATGATATGACATGAATGTAGCTTCAAAGTAATATGAAAAAATAATTTGAAATATGCCAAATCATTTTAATTTAACTACAATTTCCATTCAATTTCAAATCGGCTCATAACTTTTCAAGACAACATCTTAGCCTAAAACTTATTGAAATCAATTGTAAACTGCGCGCTGTTAATAACAATTTTATGTTATAGTTGAACAGACACATAAAAAACTATTTGAAATTACCATTCAAATGATAATAGTCTGGCTAAAAAAACTTTTCGAAAACAAATGTCATATTTCGTCGTTAAAACTAATGCTTAAAATATGCAAACTAAAAAAAAAAGCAATTACAATTTATGTTTATTTGTTAAACATATTCTTTCATCCAATTGTTTTTTATGAGTTTACTTTAGGCAGTCTGCGCGTGTTTCTATATATAGATGCATATCTATATTGCTACAGCTAGAAAACTTCAGTCGTTTATCTCATTTATATGCCATTATATTCACGTTTATTAGCTAGCAGCATCATTAAAAAAAAGAAAAAAGAAAATTCTCATAAAAATAATGAGCGATAAAAATTGGAAGAACTCATATGTGAAGCACAGTGAAGCTAGACTAATGGATGACACACACAGCACACAATAATTGAATCTATGACAGTGTTAAACAAAAATTGAAACTCTAATTCAATTTTCTATATATTTTAGCAAAAATGTGGTGTGAGCAGAGTGAGCGAGAGAGTGAGAGTAAAAGAAAGAGAGCGAAAGTATCTAATGGATACATAATACGATTTGGCAATTAGCGTGTGTGAGTCAGTGCATGTGTGTGTGTGTGTGTGTGTGTGTGTGTGTGTGACAGTCACGTAAGCGCCATGCTCACTTGGCTAATTAACCCAAAACCAACTGCCATTTGCAGTGCCGCCCCCTACCCATTGGCAACTAAATGTTTGTTTTTGTCTCCTTTTTTGTCTAATGTCACTTTTATTTATTGAAATTAGATTTAGCATGTTTCCAATGTTTCTAATGCTTTAATGTTTAGTAAAGGCATAATCATAGAAATACCTTTTAGCTTGCTTTTACTTTTTATCAGCTTAATAAATTTGTTAATATTTAATTTACATAGCATACTTTTAGGGCACAGCTTCAGTTTTCAGCTGTTAATTTATCTGTTAGTCTCTCTATGTTTACCTCTTTTCTATAGAAATTATTGTGTTCTTGTTAGAAAATGAAAATGTCTTAGATATGCAATAGGAATTCAGCCATTTTACTGCCTCTTTGGCTTCACTTTCAATCCTTAAGTTGAAGTACAATATGTGCGATGAAAGAGTGTCGAATGTAAGTGGCGTATAGCCTTTTATAGCTCTCTTCCAGCACAGATTACTGCAACGTCTAAAATATCTTCACTTCATACCAATATTTGTGTGGATGCAGAATTTTTGTAAATTTTGTGTTGTAGTAGAAGTATTAGTCGTAGTAGTAGCAGTTCTAGTAGCAGTTGTAGTAGAAGTAATAGTAGAAAAAGTACTAGAAACATTAGTAGTAGAACTAGTAGCAGAAGTAGTCATAATACTATCAGTGATAGTAGAATAAACAGGAATATACAATTGTTCTTTTAGTTCATTGCCAATACCTACCAAGACTATATAGCCAACACTTAACATTAGCAAATGAAAGAGCTAACTCTGACACGGTCATAACATAAACAATTACAGTTAGTTAACCATCACATATATTTAACATAACAATTAACAGTACTGTTAACGTTAAGTGATCTGTGAACACTCTACTCATACTACTTATTTTCTTTTTCACAATCCATTCCACACGTGTGCACAAAACTTTTGTTGAAATTTGCATAAATCAGGCAGCAATTTGTTTACATGATATGGATAGATACATTCATATTTATGGCCATTGGCATTTGAGTTAACATTGCGTGGCTAACTATTTATACACTGCGTGCATTCAAACGTGCGAAATAAACAAATTTACAATTAATTTCCTGCTGGGGGAAATGACACAAAACGATTTGCATCGCTTCAATATAAATTTTCAATTATGCATAATTGCAAGGAAAGGGGAAAAGACAGCAAGAGAAGTGAGTAGACGACTAGCAAATACCCTAAGAATTGACCACATAATTTTCTAGACTGTATGCAACTTCATTGCAATCCGTTTAGTAACACAGTTCAGGGATTCACTATCCATTTGTCGGGCATTCCCTCTAATTTAAAATGAAAAGGTATAAATCCATTTAGTACTTACTCATTGTGTGGTATATCCTCATCCTGATCGGCTAGAGCTGAGCAAATGCGCTTTTGGATTATTAACACGCTCAGCAACAGCGCCAAAAAGCAGCTCAAATGTTTGCGCTCCATTTTCGTGTTTGTTTTTGTTCTTTTTAATTTTATTTCACAAATTTCGACAGAGTTTTTCACTTAATATTTTGTTTTATTTTATTTTTGGTTTTTGATTTTGGTTTCGTTTGAATCTGCGGCCACGCAACCGACTCTCAATAAACAATTTTCAATTTACTCGCACAACTTTCATATTATTTGTTGATTTGCTATTTAATTTCGCTTTTTTTATGTTGATGCAAAGCCACAGAAAAGTTGACCAAATGAATTTCGAATTTATTTTTATTTATTGACAATTTTCGTTTTAGGTTTTTCTATTTTCCTATTTTTCGTTTTAATTATGTCAAGTTGTTGCAATTGTTAAATTTTATTTATTTGTTTTGGAGCTAAAAGTTTGCCGCATTCTCGTTAATTGCCAACAACAATTTTTATTGCATTTCTGGCGAATGCTTAACATTTTTGCAACTAGTTTCGGTTAAATTTAATAATTGATCCGTTGGATATGTGTTATTCGTACAGGGAGTTAAAGTTGTCCTTTGTAACTCAACTGAAATGATGCAAAAAAATAATATATTAATATTTGTTATATTCAACATTCTGAGAATCGCAGAGAAGGGTGATATATTTACGAGTGTAAGTGACGAAAGTAAGTCTTACGTAAGAGTATAAAACGCACTTAGAAAAGAAAAAAAAAACAATTCTCAGCTGAACTTTAAAACGTTTACCAAAGCATTCCTATTAGCCCTGCTTTCTGTCTTGGGAATCGTTTAGAAAGGCGATATATATGACAATAAATTATGTTTTTATATATATATCTAAGCAATATGAATTCAAAATGTTTTTGAAAAAACACAAAGTCAAAAATATATCTGAACTAACAAAAATATACAATATATATAATAATATAAATAAAATACATATATTGAATTTATTTACTAACTTTCCAGCTTCTATTCTATATTCAAGTTGTTTAAGTTACCAAATTAACTCAGCTGAGATCTCTGCTTAGAGAAGTATTTTAAACAATATATATATACAGATATATGTACACAAAGTGTTATATACAGCGTATATAATCACCTGTTGTCACCTTTATTATTATTAGATAATCATGCATAGTTATAAATAAACGTTTCTCCGATTAAACCATATTTCATAAAATAATATTATACATAATTTAATTTAATTTGAAAAATGTAATTCATTTAAGTTAAAATTAAAAACTAAATATGATAAAATAATAATAATAATAATTTTAAACATAAATTATATATTAATATATAATTTGATCAATTAAAAGTCAAATTTTCTTTCATTTGCAAATGCTCTTGTATTATGCCCAATCAAAGCTAACTAAGCTCATTAAAATTTTCTCCAGAAATAATGATTCTTAGTAACATGAATTTCAACTCTATGCACCAAAAAAAAATATTTTTAAAAATCATTATTAAAAAAAAACATTTAAAATGTATTTTTCATTAGAACAGTAATGAAAATATGCTTGAAATGGGCTTTTATTGGGCTGTTTCATGCGGAGTTTGAGTTTGACCTAGAAATGCGTTGCTCAACACACACACACACACACTCAAACACACACACACACACGTATACATTGAAGCACTCGCTAGCATAGAATTTATGCTCTGGTTTCGAAGTCGAATCCTTTCTCGCTCAGAGTCAAGGCGCAGGCGCCATGGCAAAAGCAAATGCAAAGGCAAAGGCAAAGTCGTTCCATTCAGTTGGGCCCTCAACGTCGTGCCGTCAAGCGAGCTTCTCTTCTTCTTCTTCGCTTTTTTCTACTTTTTTCTTCTGCTTCTTTTTTTTGTATGAGCATGCCACCCCCAAAAAGGCGCACATAGCTGTACATTGTGCGAGTTGCTGTATGTGTGTGTGTGTGTGTGTGTGTGTGTGAGTGTGTCCCCAAGGATATCGCGTAATAATTTTCATTAAACATGGCGCAAGCCTTTTGCGGCCCCGCACATAACTTCACCCGCTCCCCTTGGCACCCGCAACGACCACATCCGCATGAAATAAAGACAATTTATTGTGACCGATACGCACACACACATACACATATGCATATATATATATAAATATACATATATGTATATATATATATATATATATATATATATATGCTTTTACAAGCTTTTTGTGTTGTCTTCTTTTTGCGAGTGCACGCCTGCACATCAAAAACTTTGACAGAAATGGAGCGGCAGCCACGCACAGGATGCGGCCCGAGCGCTGCTTGTCAGCGACGCCTAAAAGCATGCAACACATATTCCAAATGCAATGCCAACTAATGTGCCACAACTCACACACGCACACACACACACAGACACATATATGCATCCATGTATGTGATTTTATTCTAAATTATAAAGTCCAGTTGACAAATCCTTGATGCACCTCCAAAGGCAAACAAATTTATATAGATTTTCTTTTCTATATAAAGACAGAAAAGCAGTTAAAAACTTAAGAATATCTTTATATATTATAAAATATGTTAAACATTTGTAATTAAATTGATATCAAATATATTTGTTTAAATATATAAAATTTATATAATAAAAAAAAATTTTAGGTGAAAAAAGTAAATATAAACATAACAATTAATGTAAGTATAAAGATAAGTCTATAAATAATTAAATAAATATACGTAAAAACTATTATCAATAACATAATAAATTTCCATTTAGATATAATTCTATTTTTATTTATTTTTTATTTTTACACTTAATACATTTCTAGTTTTCACTAAGCATTTCTATTTCTGATCTGCATATTTTTAGATTATTTATAAATATATTATATGTAGTTTAAATTTAGAAAAGTAAATACTAACAATCAAACGATTCAGCAGACAGCAAGAATTTCAAATATTGTAGTAATACAATTGAAATTATCTAAATATATATAAAAAGAATTTCTGAATTAAAAATAAATGCCCAACACTTGCTACTAAGGCCACACAGCTCATATAGATCTATAGAAATAAAAACCTATGCTTTGTTTTATTTTGAACAGCACATAAAAAGGTTCTCTATCACGCTTCATTATAAAGTTCAAATGCTGCACGTACAAAGCATATTGCAAATATGTGTGCCAAACTAAAAATAATAATAGTTATATAAAAAAAGTCACACACAGAAATAATAATGATAATAAATAAAAGAAAAGCATGTGCAGCATGGCGTATACGCAACGTAAAAAGGAACAACAAAAAAACGGAGAAGAAGAAGCAGTAGAAATATAACGGGCAGCGTTTTGTGAAAAGCGAAAGTTTATAGTTGGCGCACGTTCATAAAGTTTTGCGTGTTATACTAAAGATTTATTATATCGCATATATCGCAATTTTTCCTTGGCTTTTCTTTTCTTTTTTCTATACTCGCTCAGGTAGCGAAAATGGCTATATTGGTTTAGCGTAAGGTGTTGCTAAAGGTAAAAGCATTTTGCTGCTATTGCAACTAGAGACTTCTTCTTAGAACCCTCATTTAAGATAATATTCAGATATTTTTGTAAAAGCCTAAATCGGCTAGTTCTATATCTCTCACTTAATTAGAAATTCTGTACACTATAAACAGAAAAGTATATCATGAACATATATAGTAGTAGCGTGGCAAGGTGAAGAGTTTTATAGAACTCTATAATATCCTTGTTAAATTACATTCAAATTCCTTAGTTTTGTTACATCAAGACAACCAATATCTGCCACAGTTTTACAACAGCTACAATCAGCTCAAGTTTTGCAGTTTCATCAGTTTCGAACAGTGAACGAGTATTATGCCGTCTGTAGCACCCGATTGCTACTTTTTTATTTTACTTTTTTTATGCAGTGTTTGCCTTTTGGCGTCTATTTTTATGTTTTTCTTCAGTTCAGTTTTGCCAGCAACAACAACAACAACAGCGTTAAATGGCTGGGCAAATATAGCCTTGAGGGATTTTCTTTTTTCGGTAATGGAATTAATATGATTGCGAAAATTTTCAATAGTAAAGTTTTCACTGTAAAAAGTCATGAGTGCGTGGCTTTGGATAATACAAAATTGTTTGCTAAGTGATAAATCTGATACTCGTATATACGAGTATATATGCTATACTTATTTATGACTTGTCTAACAATTGGTATATAATTGAAGAGTTTATCACTAAACTTGAAAGTAGCTTTTGGAAAATGAAAGAAGGAGAGCATTCTAATGCATTCGCATGGTATTTATAACTATTATCACTGTGAATAGTTAGCTGGAAAATAATTAAAACTTTTTCTAGCACACTTCGTTTGATTTTTTAAATAGTCAATAGTTTTTATACCCTGAACCCATTGCAAATGGGAAATCAAGGTATAATGGTTTTGTTAAATGTATGTAACAGGCAGAAGGAGGCGTGGCAGACCCCATAAAGTATATATATTCTTGATCAGGGTGACGAACTGAGTCGATTTAGCCCTGTCCGTCTGTCTGTCTGTCTGTGTCTGTCCGCCCGTCCGTCCGTCCGCCTGTCCGTATATATGAACGCGTCGATCTCAGAACCTATAATCATACCATGAGTAAAATATATACAATATACTTTTAAAAAAATAAATTTTAATTGTAAGTAAAATTATAAATTAAAAAAAAAAACGATTGTTTGATAGATTTATAGCAACATATCATATAAATTATGAATAGAGCAACTATCAATATCACTTGTTAAATTTATTTTTAAATTCAGTTAACAACTTTTTTTATAAATTATGTTTCTTAATCTTATATGAAATGAAATATATATATTTATTTCGTAATATAATCTCTCTGCATTTTTTTTGTACTTTCTTTAATTACAATGCATAAACTATGCCAAAAATAATTTCCAAATTCATCTAATTTATATATTTTCTGGTTAATTTTAAGCGCTCCATAAATTGTGCCCAAAGCTTTTTAAGCTAGGCAAAATCTGGTTGAAATCAGTCTTGGCTACACTGTTACCAAAATCCTTTGACATGCAGTTGCCAACAAGCTGCAGTACTCGAAACCAATTTGTTTTTGGCCAAAAACCAAGAAAAGAATACAGCAGAGCCACAGGATAATTTGTTTGCTGCTGCAAGAGGCAGAAGAAGATGAAGAAGAAGAAGAAGCTGAAGCAGCTGAAGCTGCAGCTGAAGCCATGAAGGATGCACTTTAAAGTGAACAACTCGAGTGACAGGCGGCAATTAATTGAGCTGATGGCTCTGGACGAACAGACAGACAAGGAATAAAATTATTGAAGGACGCAGCGTAAGCAAAGACCAAGGATAATAAAAGATTACAGTTGCCAGGTACAGTGAAAACTCGTTATTGTTGCATTTGATATGCTTACATGTTTTCAAAGACAAAAAAAACTTTTATTTTTCAATTATAAGACATTAAAAATAATGTCAAAACTTCTAAATAAAAATGCTATACAAAAATAAATTAAATTTTTTTATATATAAAACTAAAAAGTTTTTTAATTTTGTTAAAATAGTAGTTAAATTATATATTATTAAATTATTATATTTAGATTTAATATAAATTTGTATTGCTAAATACAATAAATTCTATTTAACGAGTAACCACTGTAGCTTCACACAAACACAAACACACACACAGAGGGAAAGACTAACCAACAGCTTTGTCTTTATGTAGGTGAACGGCTTAGTGAAGCTGCTGTGCGTTAGTTTTTTTAACAAAGCAATGGGCAAGTGGGTGGGGTGGGTAGGTAGCGCTTGAAAGTGGGCGGGGTGGTAGGGCTTGGGCTGTAGTAGTGTTTGTCGAGGTTACGAGGCATTGGTCAAGCCTTGAGATTTTACGCAGCTGCGTAAGCTGCGTGGCTGTGTAGTACACGATAATGCCGTTATTATATACATACAAAGCGCATATATATATATACAAAGCTTAGGAGTGTGCGTGTGCGTGTGTGTGTGTGAGCGTGCGTAGTAGTAAATAGTAAAATACCATAGCATACTTTTTTGGGCGCGCAACACACACACACAGACACAGGCACACCGACAAACACATACACAGAGTAAAGCAGAATGCGCACGCACACAATGTCAAACAAATTTTGATTTATGGCACCGCTTGAAACTTTTGCTAATTTATGTGATTTGGCAACCAAAAAAAGAAAAACAACAAAAACACATACTAATGATTTCTAGCGCTTTTCTTTTGTGTACATGTGCCTGTGTGTGTGTGTAATTTTATTGTGCAATCAACGAGTGCAGCTTCACATACATATACTATATGTGAGAGGCGCGCTCTCACACTTTTTAATGTTGCTCTTTCGAATGCGCTTCGAATCCTTCTTCACTCGCTCTTCCTTCTCTCTCTCGCTCAGTCACACTTACTTGCTGCTTAGCGCGCCAAATTCGCAATTTCGAAAAGTGCTGCTTGACCAAAAACAAAAAAAGGAATGCTTTGTAACGGCTGCTTCGTGTGCAGCGAAGCGCAGCGCAGCGCAGTTGACGTCCACAGATTTTGCCGACAAAAACACACACGCTACGGTTTTACTACGCGAACCGTCGGGCAGGACCGTTAACTTTCGAACACGCTCGAGACGAGAGACGATTTATATGGCTGCGCGACGTTGGCGTTGGCGTTGACGTTGGCGCTGGCGTCGGCGTCGGCGTTTGAGTTGGGCTCTGCTCTTCGGCTTTTTGGCGCTCACAAATATTGTAGAACTTCATACATACATACATACATATACAAATATATTTGTGTATATATATATATATATATAAATGAATTTATATACATATATATATATATGTATATATTGATATAGATGGAATTTTTCTACATTTGCTTTCAAGAAATTGTAGTGTACAGAGATTTTCTCACATGCGTTTTATAAACTGCAATCGCGCTTCATTTTATTTCAATTCATTTCGCTAGGTGCGTTTTTCTCTTTTGCTTTACACAACACTGCCATTAATAACTGTAATTTGTGTGCACGTTTTCGCTTGCGCACTTTTGCCAAAACACGAATGCAATTTTTTTCGAATGCTTTTTGAATTTATTTTGTTTATATATATAGAGATATATTGCACTTTTGTTTTATAATAATTGCAGGCGTCGCGTTTTAGTTTTGTTGTTTTGTATTTGGACTTTTTAATGTAATTCTTTTAGCTGTTGACGCCTCGCGCAATAAACGCATCCACACTCGCCTGGTTCACGCACCGAACTGAAGACAAGAGCGCGTCGCTCTAGTTGGGGCCGCTCTTTTGTTGCTCGCCATTTCGAAAGCAGCAGCAGCAGCAGCAGCAGCAGCAGCAGCAGCAGCAGCAGCAGCAGCAGCGGCATCGGCAGCGGCAGCGGCAATTGTTGCGAATGGTTGGGGTTGACGTATTGTGGAGCATTTCATATTACACGCGCGCGTCTTGTTGGGGTTGCAACGGTTTGTTGTTCTTGCTGGTGATGATAGAGAGAGAGAGAGAGAGAGAGTAAGAGCGCTTGCATATCGATATATCGGCATGTGATGTCTGGCAAAAGCTGAGCTCTGTGACATGCAGAGTTTTAAAGCTGCGCATGCTACACAGTTGACAAAAAGCTAAAAAAGCTTTTGCCAAACAGGGTAAAAAGCATTTTTTTAAATAAAAAAATATATCGAGCTTACGATAAAAACTAAAATTGATTTGCTGTAAAAATAATATAAAAATTCTTATTTTCTTTTTGTTTAGTTTTGTTTTATATACAAAAATATTAATATTTATTATTAAATATTTTTTTGTTTTTGTTTAATTTACATTAAATCATGTATATAAGCGTACTTGTGAAATTATTATTTTAAAATCAATTCAAAAACTTAAAAACTGATTATTGCTTTAAAAAAAATAAACTACAATTAAAAAACTTAAAATACTAAAAAATGTGTTTTCTTTTTCCTTCCATTTCAAGCCTTACGAATTATGAACACTAAATTTTTAATTTAATCCTAACTTATGATTTTAATAATTTTTTTTTTTTTTGTTTACTATGTTAATGTTACTTTTTATTTCTTTATTTTTTATTTTTTGCCATAAAGTTTTACATTTATATAATAATATATTATATATTATATTTAACTGATTAATTGATATATATAGAGATATATATGGGGGTTATATATACAGTATTTATTTGCTTAGCAAATTATGGCAGTCTAAAAAATATATTTATATATATGAATTCAATTTTTTTTTGCCAATTATTTTTTTGTTTTTTATATAAATATATTCGAGTCAGCTTAGTTATTTTTTTTTTGTATGTATGTATATAGTATTAGTATATATGAATGCCCTAAGAAAGCAATTGTCATTTGTTATTTTTTTTAATGATCCTCGACTTAGTTTACTAATTTTAGTATGTTAGTCAAATTTAGGTATGCAGGCTATAATTTGTTTTGTTTTAGTTTTGTTAATACCTCACGCTATGATTATATGAATGTGTGTGTGTGTGTGTCTGTGTTTGCTGTACATTTTAGTTATAGCTGAGTCTAGTCTATGGAGATATGATATATGCCATTCAAAAGTTCATAAATAAATTACATCGGATCTCAGCTTGAAGTTGAGCGAAAAAAAATATTTAACAAAAATGTCTTAAGCTCTAAGTTGAATTCATATTTTGACTTGCTTCTTCCTTCTTCTTTTTTTTTTAAATTATAAGTTTTTTTGTGGATAATATTACATAAATACAGTTATTTAAATATTGATTAATATTTTTTTTTTAGGTTTTTTTTTGTTTTTAAGCAACTTTTTACTTAATATAAATAATGGTTAGTTTTTATATATTTATATTTATTATTTTTTGTATATATTTAAGCTAAAATTTAAAAACCAAAGCAAAAATTTCATTTAAATATTTAACTTTTTAGCTTGTTACTTAATAAATATTAAATTTTTTTGTGCATTTTTTTTAGCAACTAATTAACTTTTTTGCTTAATTTTAAATAATTTATAATATATATGCTGTTTTTTTTTTGTTGTTGTTACAATATATATGTATATTAGAAACACTTAAGTTTAAAATCTGTAAGGGCGGGTTCACAAAGTGCGCAAGACAGAGAGGGATGGAGAGAGAGGGGGGGTCAGAGCGAGAGACAGAGAAACAGAGCTTAAGCGCCGCTACTGCTGCTGCCAGGATACGCAGGATTGTCTATAGGCTGAAGCGGCGCTCGAGTAGACGAACTGCTGCTGTTGTTGTTACTGCTGCTGTTGCTAGCTGCTGCTGCTGCTGCTGTCACATGCTTCTGCTGTTGCGGCTGCTCCTCATCCTCATCCTCATTGTTATCCAGATCCGGCTTGTGACTAGAGGCTGGCGGCGTTAATAGACTTTCGGGTGCTCGCAGCGCCGTCGCCGGCGAGGCCTGAGTGCGAG
Organism: Drosophila leonis; assembly: GCA_035045365.1. Lineage (NCBI taxonomy): Eukaryota > Metazoa > Arthropoda > Insecta > Diptera > Drosophilidae > Drosophila > Drosophila leonis. The sequence goes on along the minus strand of JAWNPC010000389.1, from coordinate 2,234,818 downwards.
CGCGCATTGCATGCAATGTGTTCTGTGCCATCAACAATTCATCCTAAAAAGTAAACAAAATTTAATTTAGCATATATTTCAAATATATAATTATATATGTATCTCTTTGTAATATCCCAGCTACTTACATACATATCCATTGTGGTTGTATGCGTTTGTATTATGTGCGAATCGTCGGTCACAATGTTGGGGCAAATGTGAGCGAGCCCAAACTTATTTGTCACCTGCTCGTTCTGTTCATTCAGCTGCAGGTAGGGCGCTCGCTTCGATATAACATGGAAAAAGGGCTCCATCCAACGTGCGCAGGGCTGAATCGCTTGCCAATCGAGGCCAGAGCTGCGCAAAGCCGTTTCACTAGAAAGAGAGAGAGAGAGATATTTAGTATGTGAATTAATTTTTCTAAGAATTCCAACTGCATGAGCGGAATATGGATGAATAAAGATTTTATGGCATTGATATTTTAAGGATTTCTTTGTTAAATAGATGCAAACAAAGCTTTAAATTGAATTAAAAAAATATAGTTTTACCAAGATATGTGGAATATAGAGGAAAGATCTTTTGCTTTTGTGAGCAAATTTGTTGCTGAATTATACAAAATTAAAATTATTCGCAATGTATTTACATATGCAAAGTTTCAGCAAAAGTGCAAATGTGTGACATTTTATTTATAATTTTAGAGAAAATAAAAAGCTTGAGTTAAAACTTACCGATTGAATGTATGACTCATGGCCGCTGCCGCCAATATGGAATATGGATAGTTGGCCACGCCCACGTCGAGCGTGCACAGATCGAGCAGCTGTGATGTTTGAACAAACTCATAGGCCGAAAATTGTGGATAGATGAAGGCGTCATCCGAAACAGGTCCCGCTCCGGCTCCCGTTCCCGATGCCACTTCCGCTCTCGCCTGCTTGCCAATCTGTGCAAATGCAGCTGGTGTGCGATTGCTCACATTTAGCTGCATGTAGACGCCCAGCCAGGCGGTGGCTGTGATGGGACAAATGTCCCAGTTGATTGCTTGCAGCAGGAGCTTCTCATGCTGCAGTATGTCGCGTTCGGTGCAGGCGCCATCCGTTACATAGGCAAATTCACAGATTTTGGGCGGATAGATTTCCTCAACTTTGGCAGCGACAAACAGACAGGTGATGCCGAATAGCTGCAGATGGGTTTTCTGCACCTGTCGTGCGACATGCAAATACCGATCCAGATAATCGACAGCCAAATAGAAAGTTTCACGATGCAATTTGTACACCTCGCACACCTCGATCAGCCAGTCGAGCAGGATGGCACGCATGCGTGGCTGCAAGCCGGGATGATGTTCCAGCATGCTGCTGCTGCGCAAATGCGAATCCTGCTCATCCCGCAGGCACATCCGTTTCCAGACCTCCGAGGCATTGGCCCAGGACAGCGACGGCAACGGACACTGGCGCAGCGGTGTTTCTGCAGCGGGCGACAAGCAGTAGCTGGTGTAGGCATTGGAATCTTCAAGCGCATTGAATTTCCTCAATGCATCCTTGCGACTGCTGCCATCGCTGGGATGCTGTGCTGCCGGCAGCTGTTGTGTCGCTGGTGTCCGCTCGCCATTCTGACTGCAGCCGGTGGCTGTGGAGGAGGCGGGCGATGAGCTAGATGAATTGATTTCCTCAATTTCGTCATCATCATCCTCATCGTCATCCTCATCCTCGAGCTCCTCATCAAACGAACTCTCCTCGTAGCTATCATCCAGCATCTCATCCTGCTGAGCAACAATTTGTGACTCTTCGCTCGCATAGCGCACCACCACCGGCTGCTGTTTGGCACCGCGATCCGGACTGGGCGGACTGTCTGGGCTATCGGGCAGCGGACTGTGCGGCGGCTGCTTCGGCAGGTCTTCAGCTGGCAAACTGTGTATGCTAAGCAGATCCTGTGCAGTCGTCTCGCTGGTAGTCGTCGTCGATGCCACTGGCGATGTGTACACCGAGGCGGATACCGTGGACTTTTGACTATTCTGATTCCGGCTAAAAGCCTTTGCAACGCCAACGTCCACGTCCACGTCAGCCAAACGCTGTTGACGCTTCGCCGATGGCGGTTCGCAGCCAAGTTCAGGATCCTGCAAAAAAATAAAAAGCAGTTGGAAGTCGAGTTAGCAACGATTCGTGGCAAATGTGGGAATGTGGAAATCTATTCTATTTAAATAAATTAGGCAAGATATGACAAACGAGTATGCAGGAGAAGAATAAATATATATACTTAAAATATATATTGTATAAAAATATATAAAACAAATGAAATCAAATATAAAATATATAAAAATATTATATATATAAATAAATTTATAGAAGAAATATGAAATAAATATTTTGAAAAAATATATATATAAATCAAATGATAATAAACAAAAACAATAATATTAATATTAAAATATTAAATATATAATAAAATATATGAAGACATATATGTGAATAAAAATAAATATTATAATAAAATATATGAAAATAAAAAAATATATAAAAAAAATGATTTAATATAAAAAATTATTAATATGATTAAAATATAAACAAAAATGATAAAGAAAAGATAATATTTTAAAAAATTAATACATTAATAAAAAATAATAATACACTAATATAAAAATAAAATCAAATAATAAAAAAATTAAATTTAAAAAATTTTAATTTAAAGGAAGAGAAACTGTCTGTCCAAAAATGTATTAAGTTCAAATAAATTAAACACAATTATAATATGATATAAACTAACATAAACAAACATAACATAAACAAAATATATATATTGAAAACATAACAAATACAAATTTAATAAGCAAACATAAATATAAATATCAAGAGAAATAAATAATAAAGCTGATCTAAATGGAATCATATATGATAATGAATAGTTCACAAAACTTTTGCCGAATGCACTTTGAACTTAACTCATCTGGACAAGCAAAATAATATTTAAAATTAATAGCATAATATTTATAATATATACAGATACAAAAGATCTTTTCCTGACTTAAATCAGAGCTCAGTTTGAACTTAAAACCTAGAAAACTTCTAGACTTATTATAGTTTCAAACAGATTTTATATTGATTTCAGTTATTTACCATTTCAATGAATTTGCGCTTCTGTTCCAACTTCATAATAACATTAACAACAATTTTGTAGAAATTATACCGAAACAAGGATCAAGGATCAAGGATCAAGGATCACGGCTCACACGCACAAGCATATAAACGTGTCTCGAATTAATTAGCAGACTGGGCCAGCCACAAAAGGATCCAGCACAAAATAATTGTGAAATTTATGTGGGCACGGCACGCCTGTCTGTCTGTCCGTCTTTAATCCTAGCTGTTGTCTACAAAAGGAACACCCGCACAATTTCAAAGGATATATAGATATTTTGTTTAACGAATCGTGGGAGAGTTTTGTGTGTGAGAGAGGGAGCGAGAAAGAGAACAGTCGAGAGAATTTCTTGTGTATTGCACTTTTGCTATTTTATTGTAATTATAAATTATTTTATTTGGTTGCTTTTCGTTGAGTTTCTTTGGTTTCAATTGTCAAGTGTTTCTTGGCCACTTAAAACATTTTATTTAATTTTTTATTTTTTTTTTTGTATTTCTTTATCGCGATCTCTTGCAAAATCCGGTTCCTAAATTAGTTTCTTGCACTCGTTTTTTCAGTCTCCTCTGCTTAATATTGCTTGAGGTATTACATATGCATGTGTATACATATAAATTTTTATTTTTTTGTTTCAACCGCTCTGCGCTGTGTAGTGTACCAAACGCGTTGACTTGCGCTGTGCAACTGAGCTGATCGAGGCTCGTTCCAGATCGCCGATCCCCGTTTGCCCGCTGCCCGCTGCCCGAATCGTTGGCTGCTTCGTTATCCTGCACGAGCAAACATTGCAACGGTTAATAATAGGGGTTGCAAACAGGATCGACAACTGATCTCTCTCGCTCTCTCACTCTCTCTCGCACTGGCCTTGTCGCAGTTTCTTTATCTTGAGCTACCTTCTCACCCTAAGTCGCTCTCGCTCTCTCTCTCTTTCTCACTCACTCCTAGCTCTGCTTCTAGTTTCTGTTTCTTGAGACATTCGTCGTTTTGTTGTTGTTGTTTTTGCATTGCATTTTGCGTTTACGTCTGGGTGTTTATCAGCCCAAAATCCCTGTGACGGCTGCTGCTGCCGCTGATCCTTTTTACAATTAAAAATTTTTGTCAACTTCTTTCAGGTAGACAGCACAAGCGCAGAATCTCTACCTACTACCGTATTATCGTCTGCCTTGTTTTTGGCTCGAGACACGCAAGCTGCACTCTTAGCAAACGTCTTTCAATCTGTCTCCATCATAAATTATCTTTTGAACTTGTGTGAGGCGTTGCTAAAGCCAAAAAAAAAATATATCTAGAGCTAGACCACAGCTCAAAATGAAGATTAGCCTATGAGCTGCACAAGAAAGAGACTTGTGCCAAAAGAAAATATAGAACAATATAGCTGAAATCAGAAACAGAAGAGCAGAAACTTCAAGATCAATAGAAGAAATCTTTGCTGATTTGGTCTAAGATTGAAGATTGAGTAGTAAAGTTCCTGACTTTGCTTTGTGAACTTCCTAAACAAAGATAATATATTTTTACATTACTTTTTCACATCAAATCATAGCATAAATGTGTAAGGAAATGTAAGAAAAAGTTCTTGTGGTTCCAGAAAACTAAACTAACTTATAGCTCTCGATGGGTTTGCTTGGCTGATCGTCATTTTCTTTACATTCCTTAGCTATAATGAAAACTTTTTTCTCATATTAAATCAATTTATAATAGCAAGTTGTATAAAATAATAAGAATTATTATTTTAAGCTTCCAAAATATATAGAAATTCTTTTATTTCCACATCTCCACCTTAGTTAAAAGCAAAATCACTGACCATAAGTTAGTGATCAACACTAAAGATCATAGTTTTGCACATGCCAAAAGGCTTTTCTTTAAATCTCAGCTTCATCAAAGCTTAATTATAATAACTAATAAATTCTTTAAATATTTTCATAAATTTTACATAAAGTTCTTAGCAAACGAATTGAAAAACTAGTTTTGAAACATTATCAAATTAATGCTTTGGCACTCGCATAACTAAAATAGCTTAACAAATAACCCTATCATAAGAAACAACATCTCTACAAATTCCTTAACAAGCCTCAATCAAAATTCAGAGACTGCCCCAATCTGACACCTCATAAAAGCTTAGCACATAAAAATTTTCCTACAATTTTTGATTTTTCACATCATTTGTAAGAAAATAAATTTTGAAGGGAAAACAACAAAATTGTTTACGATATTTATGTGACAGATTTAATTGTTTGAGTAGGTTTGCCAAAACGAAGAAGACGAACAGGGAAACTCTAAAGACAAGACAGAGACAGAGGGCTAAATAATGAGCTGAGCTGTGCAGAGCTGAGCAGGAAATGGGTCCAAGGCGCATGACAAATTTAATTTCTTATTTCTCTAACATAAAATGCAACAACCCTCATGCCGAATGCCCAATGTCGAATGCCAAATGGACGCATGTCATGCCTTGCCTTGGCTAGGGCCTAGGGTCTTGACGTAATTAAAATCAAAGCGTGCAATGGCATAAGAAATATGCACGCTGGACCAAGCCAAGTCTACGTTCCGTCTGACAGACAAAACATCTGTCGTTCTGGTCAAGCGTTTCTAATACTCCTCCTCATGGAGTTGTAAAATGGGTATATTAGTTTTTTCTGAAAGGTCTATCTATCATATATTAAGCTAGGCTAGGATTATATGAATATGGAGTATATATGGCAGAGAAATTTGAATATATATAAACTTGAGTGTATCCTTACTGGTTACTTGAAATTTGAACTATATACAGCTGTGTTCACAAAAATAGTAGTGTAATTTAAATGTTGAACAGCAAAATGTTGTGATAATATAATATTTTTAAAATATGTTTGTTAATCTTAATACGCGCTTAAAATTGTTTTCAAAATATTTAGTTTATACCTAAATTTTTCTGTGCAACATTTCAGTCGCACTACTATTTTTATGAACACAGTTGAAGTATATACATTCGATAAGTATTTTATATATTTCTATATATACTATACTATACTATATATTTCTACATATACTATATATTTCTATATATACCACATCTTTCTCATAATTAGCCTATACTTAGATTATAGTAAACTTTCTCTGCAGTTCGACTTATAAAGGCATGCTTGAACAAAGCATATCATTATTATATATTTCAATTGAACATGCCAGCGTATGAGACAGTCAGTTATGCACAAAACCATTTTTTGCTTGATTTCTTTGACAAATAAAGATCAAATATATGTATATATATTTCTCTACTGTGTGTGAATTTTTAAAGATTGCATTGATCCTTCGACTACAGCCTGGCTGACTGCTTGTGATATTTAGTGAACTGTAAAGTGCTCGCGTTAAAGGTCTTGTGGAAAAAGGGGTTGTGCTCAAGTTTAACAAGGGTTAAACTGTGTTGGCCCCCCCACCTCTAGCCAAAAGCTGCCTCAAGATTCGCTGTTAGCAAATATGCATACATAAATATATATAAATTTCTCTCTCTCTATATATATACTATGTATAGGCATTTCCAATTCCAATTCCAGTTGCAGCTGCTGCTGCTGCTGCTTGTGAAGTAGCTGTGCTTGAAAGTTCTATGCAGCCCACTGAGTGCACCCAAAACAACAACTCGAAATAACAACTGGACGTCCGCAGCAGCAGCAGTTGATGCAATTGACATCAAACAGAAAATTGTCAAATGTCAAAATCTAGCAAAGATTTCAGCATCCATTGGCATTCAGCAGGCGCAGTTGTGCATTGTATTCGGACCCTTAAAAGTCCTCAGTGCCGAGCCTCGAATCCCGAGTCCTGTTTCGTAATCTTTCGTACGTTCGCTTGTAAATACCGAAACACCTTTCCTTTTTTCGCTTCGACGCAGGCGTCGCCTCTTACCTTGGCGTGGGTCCAGGTGTAACTTTTATTGTTGTATGTGTGTGTGTATTTGTGTGTGTGTGTATTTGTGTGTGTGTGTAGTCGTAGTAGTCGTAGGCATTGTCCTTTGTATTGCTTCGGGGCCCCCCCCCTGCACAAGTTTCTTTCATAACATTTTATATCGCATTTTTCTTCTTCTTCGTTTTCTTTTCTTCATTTGATAATTGTTAATATGTTGCAATGGGCAGCTGCTGAGCTGCTCGAGTGGCATGAGCTAAATTGTACGTCTTAGAAATTGTACAAATATACACATTTATTATTTGACTAGCTGATATTTTGTTTGCCTTTAACTGTATCGACATTTTTGCATTTGAATTGAAAAAATATGTAGTATTTCCGTTTCTTTTTATGAATTGCTTTGCCTTTATTTATAGTTAGTCGATTAACTAGTATAAGTTATTCAATATGAATCAGTAACTAAGTCTGTAAATATATCATCTATATATCTGATCTATTTACTCTTATCGACCGATCGAATCTAACTCTCTTCTTTCAATCTATCTTTATATTTATTCACCATAGCTACTTTACCTATCTAGTCTATCTATTCTGTTTAATCTGTTTATCTACTCCATCTATTTACTTTATTTATCTACTCTATCATTTATATATCTACTCTAGATAGATAAAGTTGATAGTTTAACTAGATAAATAGAGTAAATAGATGGAGTGATAGATAGAGTAGATAAGGTAGATTAAGTAGATATATATATATATATCTATCAATCAGTTAGACAATCATTAGTCTATTATGCAATAAGTCGCTCAGTCTGTCAATCATTCAGTCTATCGTCCACAGTCAGCCATTTCAATCAGCACACACTAAAATGACAAATCGTTAACCCACTCTCTCTCTTTAAAATGACTCTAAATTAGCCCAAAAGCCTGTCAAATTGTGCCAAACTTTGCTCGGTCTTCACAACTTTATAAATGATTGTGTAAACATGCCGCAGTTATCCCAAAGGACCGCCGGACGGACGCACAATAGCAAACACTCATATTTCCTGGCAATGATACGAAAAACTGACCCCTGGTCAGCAGCGAGAGAAAGGGGTTAAATGGATGTCATAGCTAGTTTTTCGCGGTTGTCCGCATGACTTGCCCGAAATTTATCATCGGAGAACTTCATTATGACAGTCTCAATGTCCGAGCAAGGCACAGAGCGAAAGAGCGTGAGTGAAGTGAGAAAGTGAAGTGTCCTGTAATTAATCATGCAATTGCTACAGAGACTGCATGACAAAATGGATTAAGCAAAGGTCCTGCAGCCGCAATTGTTGCGGTAGTTACGCAAATTTCAACCAAATAGAAAAGTTGGAAATTTAATTTTGAATAAATGATATGGGATTTGACTAGAGGGGAGAATCAAAATTCAAGTCTGCTAATGATAGAATGGGCATGGCAGAAAAGAAAAGAAAAAGGAGAAGCAGAGACGAAAGAGTTGTCCGATTGTCATGAGGATAGAATCGCAATACATATTCTAGACTTGAAGCTACTCACTTTTGGTTTTATTGCTGATTATCAAAAAGTGCTCAAGCAATGTAGTTCAACAAATAAATAAGTATATTAATTTATACTTTAAAGAGAATGATATAAGCGCAGCTAACTGATCTTAAGCGGGCTTTCAGTTGTTACATAGGTCATGTTATATATATATATATATATATATATATATATATATATATATATAATATTAGAGTATATATATATATTATATATATATCGTCATATACACAACCGCTGTAGTGCTTGTCATAATTCCAATTTCATTCCAAGCACTAACTGCAAGATTAGATAAGCAATATCATAGCTAAAATCACAGGGCTATATAGAAGCTTGAGACAGCTGGTATGTGGATACACTTTTATATATATGTATATATACTTATTCATTTATTTATATAGTAGTTTCTTAGCAAAAAAGTCGAGTTTAAGACTTTATCTACATAGAAATACATATATTTATATATACTTCTGGATTCCATAAACACTCAAATATTAAAATATCACAAAAATGAAATTTGAAAACAAAGAAAATTTTCTTGGTAAATAATTATTAATAAATAATTTAATAATAATAAAAAAAAAATTATAAATAAATTTTTTATTTTTATTTACTTTTATTATTGGGCATTTGATAATAATAATAAATAAATTATAAATTAATTTTTTATTTTTATTTACTTTTATTATTCGGCATTTGAAGTTAACACAAATGTTTGCAAAAGTAACAACTGAAACTTCATTATTAAATGCTGTTGGCCTGTGTAAACTGATTTTCTTTCTACTTTTGCTGAGCTGTGCTAGAAGAAAACTCTATTTAAACTTAGTTTTCATTTCTAAAAATCCTTTAAAAATTACTTTAATAATATTTTCCAAGACTCTAAGGCTAGCCATCTTGACAAGATCAATCAGTAAATTCATCTACTTACATAAATAAATGTTTATCATCAAGTCTCTATCTCTCTTTTTCTTCCTTCTTCTACTTCATTACATCTTTAGCAGCAGCTTCGCAGCAACTTTCTTTGTTGAGCTTGCCAAGCTAAATGCAATCCTCTTACAATTACCATTACCAATGAGTATAAAAAAGACACAAAATATAGGCAAAGCCAAAGGAAAACATGTCAAATTACAATCATTATTTCTGCTTGTCAGTGGTCCAAGTGGAGATGCCCTGGGAAAGAATTGATGTGAAAATCAAGTTTATGTTTTCGCCTGACTTGACAGAAATCAAGCACAAGACAAGATCCAGCCAGCACTTGATTGTGGACAAGGACCCGCAGCGAGATACCATGAAAAGCGCCCTCGAATGCAATTCCATTGAAAAAGCAAAGAAAAAACAATGTCGATTTCATGCTTACAGAAAAATAACAAAAAAAAAAACAAAACAAAGTAAAATCTCTGCACATATCATGGATAAGAAAGGGGTTTGCATTACACTGACAAATTGGTAAAATAATACCATAATTCTTATCCTTTTGCGCGAGCTAAAAACAAATATTGTATAATATTTCAAAAAAACAAAAAAAAAAGAGGAAAGAAAAAGAAACCCTGAACCATAACGTCCCATAAACAGATGACAGACTGTAGAGCAGCAGTAGCTTCTGGCCCCTCTTTGTGCAATATCTTGATGATTTGCATAAAACTTTAACGGAAATCTAATGAGCAGCAGGACAAGTAAGTAAGGACATTTGCATACAAGGATATGCTTGGCTGTCCCAAATGTCGACTGCTTGGGACCGGTATGATGCAACCATTTCTCAAACAGCCAAATGTCGTCTCGATGAATATATAATTAGATAGTATGTGTCTGTGTGTGTGTGTGAAAGGTAAAGGATATGGAAGTGCAACCCCAAACGGTTTCGTTCTTGTTGCGGTTTAGCGGCGCATCCCGTCTTGATCTAGTTGCTGGTCTTCACGCACGACATAACAAAGAGAGACAGACGAACCAAAACCTATAACTATTTTTGAAAAAACTTCTTAACGGACATTCCGGCTTGGCTAGAGCCTTGACTTTGCGAGGTCCTGTCGCGCACACACATGCAGAAACCCACCCCAAGTTGTACCTAACTCAAGGTGTGCGAGCACTCGCGCATGCGCAACATTCTTCTCAACTTCCAACTTTCAACTTCGTTCGTTCTTTGTCCTTCTGTGCATATGCTCGACATATTGCAAAGAGCATTGGAATTCTTACTTAGTCGCATGGGCTGGGCCCAGTAAATGACATTTGTTTTGCAGCCCATTTCAAACATAAGCCGGGGGTAGAGCAAACTCGAATTGCGAAAACAAAATACGCAACCCAAGGCGCTTGATAACACATTTTTTACTTCTTTTTTTTCTGCAAGCTCATTTCAACTGCAGGCTGTCAGTTTTGTTTTCTCTTTAACAAATATATATATAAAGTACACAGCGCGCAAATATCCTTTGCATCAACACAGCTGCCCAGCTCAGCGCGTTGTCTGTGCATTGTGGCAGGCTTTGATTGCAGCTACTTGAAAACGCAGCACGTCAGCACAGAAGCCAAGACACACACAGAGAGAGAGAGAGAGAGTAAGAGAGATTGTATGCCCATACTTATATATATATATATATATGTATAGAGCCTAATGAGGCACTTCAATAAGTAGCATTTATTTTTGGGCATTGTGTTTGCCTTTCGCAAGGATGCAGCCAAGTAAGTGCTAAGAAGCTGAGTTGTTTTGTACGTGACTAACGTCATATTTGGCTAGCGATCAAGCAGCAAAAAGATCAAAATGGTGGGCATGAGTATCACATTCTACATATATATAAATATCTATACGAAATGCAAATTTTAAGCATCTAATTGAATAAATGCCAATCAAGTTAAAGTATCATGAAGCAAGAAGCAAGCAGTATCAACTGCTTACGATTATGTGATCAAATAATCGTTCCAAGTAAGATTTATCAAAAAGTAACATCTAAATTTAACTATATCACAATTATTTCACATCTAAAGAACTGTTTTAGCTTTTAGGCCTAGTTGAAGATCAGCATTTAAAAATTCTATTGCCATGGCAAAAATTTCTTTTCAATTTACTAGATCAGTTAACGCTTTAAGAATTCAAGCAACAAATTTGAAAGATCTTAGATTTGGTATACCAAAAACAATCATAAAATAAAGAAGATCCATGATCAAAGAAGATCTGTGAGAGTTACAGCAAGACCTCCATCATAGCTTTAACAAATAAATCAAAATATAATTTACATTTGATTGGCATTTGCTTAACTGTTCAGATCAGTTTAATATGCGCTCACTTCAAGTACCTAAAAGAAACACAATTTGTATCTTTAAACAGTCTGCCGGTTCTTCTTTTCATAACAAATAATGAATAAATTCAGAAAGCAAAGAAATGTATAAAAAAAATCATTTGATCGGAGATCACTTTTTAATTAGCCATAAAATGACTCATTAAATTGATTTCAGATAATTTAAGAATTTTCCCCTACACACAGAATATATTGCCATTTCCTGTTTTAGACATATTAGCGAATAGATGACCTAATGTTAAAAATCAAAGTCTAAACAAACAGAAAGCGCCAGAATGACAAGATCATTAAATAATGATGATCATAAAGCTAATTCATTCATATAAATGTTGTACAGTGGTGAAAAAGTTGTATTATTAAATAAAATAAAATATATAAATTAAAAAAATACTACAAATCATTTTAAATACAAATATTTAAGAAAAATACATATAAAAAATAAAAACAAATTCAAATAATAAAAAAAAATATATATATATAAATATTAGTTGTTATAAGGGAAAAATATATATAAAAATAATAATTGTTAAATAAATAATAATTATAAAATTAAAACAAATTAACAAAACTATTTTTTTTAAATTTGTATATTAAAAAGGTTTGTAAAAATTTTAAATTATTAAAGAGAATAATTAATAGTTGAAAACTTGGCAGTTACTCAACACGAATCGAAATTTAAAATTTAATTTAAATATTAGCAAATATTATAAAACTTATGGCTAAGGCTATGAAAATATATTTGATATATCAATAAAATAGTGACCATAGTGCATTGAATTGAGCATTTAGCTGATCATGCTGAAGATCGTTGAGGTCATTGACAAGGCGCAAAAACGCTTGGCATTTCCTTGATAAGACAAGCACGAAGTATTCATATTCATATCACACTATACATAGACATATGCATATATATATATTCTAGTTTATATATATATACATATATAAATAAGTAAAGAAGTAACTAATGCTTATCGCTGCTACTCACCTCTGGGAGAATTGAGCTACGTTTGCGTTTACGTTTCGCAGCCACAAAGTTTCCAAATGCTGAATGCACTTTAGAAGATTTTGGATGCATATCCCCAAATTGGGATAGCAAGTACAATGCATCATCTGTGGATGTTGTTGTTGTTGCTTGTGTTACTGCTGCTAACTGATATAGTAAGCATAATGGACTATCTGTGGATGTGGATGTGGATGTGGATGCTGTTGCTGCTGCTGTTGCTGCTCCGCTGCTGCTGGCGGGGGTGACAACGTGCTCTTGTTTCTCATCGCTGTTGCTGTTGCTGCTGGTTGTGTTGGCACTGCAAAAAAAAAGGAAAAAGAAAGCAAACATGAAATAGATGAACATTTTTGGCAAATCCCTGCGGGGGAAATTCAATGCCACTCAATCAAGAGAAAGAAAGATAGCGAAAAGAAAGCAAGTACACATATAGGGGTCTGGGTCTGGCTCTGGCTCTGGCTCTGGCTCTGGCTCTGGGTCTGGCATAAATTCATTGAAATTTTGACAGGCACCCATTGGCAACATGAATATTTAACATCCGGGAAATTGTAATCGAGAGGCTGAGAGCGACGCCTCAAACGACCCTTTTTCCGCAACTGATTTTCTTTCGTTTTTGAAAATTAAGCAATTTTGGCAAATTTGCATGCTTATTATGCATAATGCAAGAGGAAGTAACTGTTTTCTCGAGTAACTGCTGCAACTACTCCTCGACAGATGTTTATCTCAGCAGTGAAGATAGCGGCACTTCATGCAATTCGTTGCGCGAATTTTTTCAATTTTTCGTTTTCTTCTTTTGCAATTTGAGAAGTCGTTTGTTTAACCCTTGAGACCAGCTCATCTTGCAAATCAACAAAGATCTGCCAAAGGGGGTTCATTAAGGGAAAGATCTACAAAATATGAACTGAGAATATTTACTTGCAGTTTGCTGCATACATGAATACTCTATAAATGCAATTTTCCAAGTGGTACATATTGAAAGTATATTATTCAGAATTTAATACACATTAGTTCATATCTGAACAGTTGAAATATTTAGAAAAATTAACAAATAAAATATATATATAATAAGATTATATTTTTAACATATATCTGAACAATTCAAATGAATAAAATAGAAAAATAAAAAACAAAAATATTATAATATAAAAATAAATGGTTATATATCGGAACAATTAAATAAATATAAAATATTATAAAACTCTTAATACATTATTAAAAATATATAAAACTATATGATAATGAAACAAAATATTTATTTTAAATATTATTATTATTAATAAATATATATATATTTTTTTTTAAACTGAGTTTTAAGCGATCTTCAAATGGTAAAGCAATAGGAAATGATTAATTTCCGCTTTAGAAAACAGATTCAATACAAATTTTCAATAAATAATCTTCAAATATATAGATTATACAAATAATTACAGAACCTAACCAAAAGTAAGATCGGGCAAACAAAATTTAATATGATACAGTTCCAGCGCACTCCATACTTTCTCACATAATCACAATACCCACAGCTAGAGTATAGCAAAGAGAGTTAAGCAAAGGGCTGCTGCACATCAATTCAAATGCCAAACTATTTTTTTCGAGGTCCAAAAAAGGATCGGCAAAAAAAAGGCTTGTGTTTTGATACCGCTCCATCCTCTCGCTCTTCGCTCCTCGCTCCTCGCTCCTCGCTCCCCTTGCGCTTTATCGATCGCGTTTAATGGTTTAATGAACAAGAAAAAGTAATCACGTAGTAAATTACAAGGAAATGGAATCGCTTAGAAATGAGTTATAGCCGCGAAAGAGACTTCCAGAGAGAGAATGAGGAGTAAAATAAAAAGAGGTCTAAGGACTAATGGCTCGTACGTGCTGTCGACCGCACACACAACACTTTTACCTTTCCTTTCTTTTCACTTCTAATATTTTTTTTTGTCAACGCTGGGTCAGTAGGGTGCTCGTAGTTGGTTAAAGGTTCAAATCCAAGAAGAAATTTGTCAGCTTCGCTCGCGGTGAAAGTTCATTCAATCTTGCACAGCGTGGAAAAATTTCGAGTTGGCATCTATTTTGATTCTTTCGACTGGGTGTGAAAGATCTAGGTAGGCAAAAATACAGCGCGGCAGCTGTAGCATCTTAACGCATAATCATAACTATGGAATGGGCGAATGTCCTGGGAGAGGGGGAGAAGCCGAACCAAGCTACTCAATATGCCAATCAAAGCAATGCAAAGACCTAAGGTAAATACATATTTCAAATATGCATTGCATATTGATTGCCACCAAGGGGAGGGATTGACGAGAAAGAAAGTAAAACCCTCTGAAAATGCAGCTAATATACATGTGTAGCAGTCTGAGAATCTTCGCTTCCCTCATTGCTTTTTTCTTTTAAATATCAGTGAAATTTTCTATCAAGTTGATAGCAAAAGTAATAGAAAAACTCTCATTATCATTAGGATTATGCTTATTTTGGAAATCAGAAGTATCATCATGCTTAGCCGGTTTGCTATTGAAATTAAAACTATCATTCTGATCTCACGATGCTCATTATTATTATCATGAGCTGACTATCATTAGCATCATCATTACATACTCTTATCATCTGCTTTAGGTGGGGATGGACTTGGGTTGAGCTGGGTTGGGGCAAGAGCTCAAGGCTGCCCAGATCGTTTGTTCGTATCAAGAGTTATTTAAATATATATTTTAATATTATAAATTGTTTTTTTTTTTTGTCATCCGCAAATATCAAAATATTTAAAAGAATAAATTCTGAATCTAAAATATTAATTTTTATGTTCTAAGCTAGATTATTTAAGCAGTTTATTATTTTGTAAAATTCCTCACAATATAATCAAATATTTAAGATATTTTTTAGTAAATTCTCATTAGAAAACATCTCTAACTAACTAAAATTAGTAAACTTTCAACATAAATCATATATAAATTCGTGATTCCCCTAGAATAGCTCTCAAAAGTATGCAACACTTTTTCCCACACGCACATAACCTCACAAAAAATACCAAATATTTGATTGGGCCGTTGATTAAGAGAATTCCGTTATAGTTTATTTCGTGTGACATATTTTTGTATAAATTTTCCTTTTTTCTGTTCATTTTTTTTGTGTTTTTGCGCAATTCATACCAATAATTATGTCGCACACATGTTTGACCACAAATTTGATGTGCATAAAATGGACTATCACTTAAGTGGATCGCAATGGAGTTGCGAGGGTCGCAACTGACAAAATTCCAAATGACTGGGCAATTATGCAATTATATTGAAGCGCGCACCGGACACTGGATGGGTTAGAATAGGGGGGTGGCTTACCTTATATAAAGGCTGGCACTCAGGTCAGGCAACTATGCAAACTCACTTAATTTGGTAGAACAACAAAAGCTAAAAAGCCACAAATTGCATATGTGTGTGTGCGTGTGTGGACTATGACAACATTATCAATGATTGTGACACGAATAGATAGAGAATGTCAGCCAGTCTGTCATTCAGTCAGTCAGTCAGTCAGCCAACCCCCACCTGGCCGATCCTAAACACTTTTCTAATGACTTTTTCGCGCGCAATTATTTACTAATCACACGCAGGACTTTTGGGTGCTGGAATTTTTCATGTAGCGGAATGCGCAGCGCAGCGGTTGCGCCACTTGGTTATCAAATGTGACTCTCTTTTAACACCTACAACAGCTGCTGTTCGTCCTGTGGCAGTGAAAATGCATTTTAGATTATCGCACTTGGCTAGGGGCTAGCTACTGCGGGTAGTCGGCCATAACCAGACGTTTGCTCGTTTGCTCGTTCGCTCCGTTCGGTCCCTCACTTTATAATTACGAAACTGTTATTAGATAAACATCATTGGGTTGCCTATATAATAAGTGAACATAGCTTAGGTCTAGGCCAGGAAAGTCTCCATCAGGCGGGTCTCAAGAAGGAAGTGTCTGTCGTTGTCGCCACAGGAAGTCAGTTAGAAATTACAAATATCTATATATACCTATATATATATATATATTCGATATTAGACATTTGGGTTTCTCTTTGTTTTCAAGTTTTTATGTGGGGTGTTAATTGGTTGGTTGGCTTTGAACAGAAAAAAACGGAAGTCTAGGCGACACAGTTGCAGCTAATGTGTGCAGGAAGTGGGTAAAGTAACTTCAGAGTAATTTAATTAACTCGAGATCTTTAGCGCATATTAAGATAGAGGTATACTATGATATTCAAGTTCTTCAAATAAATAAAAAATCCCTCAGAAGAAATTATATTCTACAAAATATTAATATATAAGAATTCTAGAAATTCTTTAATAATAAACAACAAAAATATACGTAAAAGAAACATATTTCTTAAAAAAAACAAATACAAATTAAATAAAAGACTTACCTCTTGGCATATAGATCCATAATTGTACGGCTTTGAAACGCCGTTGAAGTAATAAATTGAATATCAATTAATTTGTAACTCAAGTCGGGCTGCTCGTTAAAGCAGAAACTGAAGTGTGGCTTATAGTAAAGGAACTGAAAACAAATTTAAAAAAATTAAATAAATTAAAAAAATAAAATAAACGCAAAATATATGTAAAGTCTATAAGCAATTCAATAAAAAAGAAAAAACATAAAATGTAACAAACTATTAAAATTTACGATTTGGGCACCATCAAGGACCTCAGCAACATGGACAACATATGAGACAGAGATCTATCGCAGCATGTGGTCCAAGTCAATGTTTGGCCAAAAACAGAAGAAAAAGGAATAGGAAAAACCCAAAACAAATTTGTTTACGTGCATTCACGAAGGCGAAAAACTAAGACTAAGACAAACATTTCTCACATCGAAATAATTTCTCTATTTTTCACATATCGTATTTTAGCCAAAAGACCAAAGTAAATATTGAAAATGTGTTTTATGATGATGTAGAAATGAACGTGCCTAGCCGTAAGATATTCAAATTACAAAACGGAACGGAACAACATGGCTCTTGGATTAGACAGGTAGTGGAGTGGCTAGCCATCATCATCATCATCATCAACGTCAACAGAGAATTTCCACGAGTCTCGATTAAGTGTGCAGGATGGACAGCTAGACAGACGCAGGTTTTTCCTGCTGGTGTGTCAGGTGTGTTGGCCAAGCAGCGCATGCGCCAACGTCCACATAAATGTTGTCTCTAGTGGAGGTTTTTGTTTTGTCTTTCGATGTACGATAAGGCATAATTATATCGAGCTCTAATATGGCAGAGATCAATGCACCTGTTGTTGTGGCTATTTGCCTGCTGCTGTTGCTGCTGCAGCGGCGGGGCAGGCAGGTGAATGGCCCAGTGGCAGCTGTTGAATAGTAGTTGGCACCCCTAGCTGCTTATATTGAACCCTGCACAATGTTATGCAGGCTGCTTGCTGCTGTTGTTATTCTTGCTACTAAAGGATTCCACGTGTTTATGCATATACCCTGTATTTCAATTTAAATGGGCTATATTGCTCTACAGTTCATTTTTTTAAATTTTCTTGTGTTTTTTTGAATTTCTTATCAGTAATCTAAGACTTACTTCATATAAACCCTTTCGCCACTATAGATTTCTCTAAAATTTGGTATACAAACACATTTGAGAATCAACTACAAGTTCTCAAAAATTTAAACCGATCAGAAACAACTCAATTATTTAAAAATTAAATCAACTTGCCCAAATCCACACAGCTGCAGTTTTGGCTTTTATAGGGTATCCTTTAGTCAAACACTCGCTTTGACTTCCATTTTAGTTACTTTTTTATAGACACTACTTCTTTTCAATTCGTTGTAGTTGCAACTTCAATTGACTTCCCCTTTGCGCTAATTGCTCCGCGCAGTCGTATCCTGTCGCGTTTCGCTGTCTTCCTACCGCTGCTGCTGCTGCTGGTTGGTTCCTGTTTCGGCATTTCCTTAACATTATTGATGTTGTTGTTGTTGTTGCAGTTGTTGCTGCTGTGTGACATATGGGCCAGGCGTCATTTTTGCCACGATTTATGTGCCCCTTTTGTTTAGCATTCACTTACGACACCTCAACCAGGATATAACTACCCCATTTTTACTGCTTTTTAGTTAACGACTTTCTTTTCTCCATGTTCGCATTTCTGGCCTGGTTCCTCCTTCATTTTTTCTTCTTTTTTTCTGGCCGCCCATTGCCTTTTTCTTCCCATTTTCCAAGGGTTTTTTCTTTGCGTATTTCTTGACTGCTTTTCCCTCTCTTTTTTTGCTTTTCTTTTCTCTATTTCGAGCCATCATTTTCACACTAATTGCGGATATGCCTACTAATTAATTGCTGCCTTTTACTTTTCTTCAGTTTATGGCTATGTTTTTTTTTATATTTTTACTTTATAGGAATTTCCAACCCTGATGTGAAAACCTCAACTGCAAAAATATTTGTGTCTTTTTTTATAGAAAAACATCAATTGTATATGGATTTTAGTGAGCAGTGATGTGTGGAAAATAATGTATGAATAAGTTACAAAATTGAAGGAATATTTGATGAATATAAGAGAAGGACAACTTCAAGCAATCTATCTGTACTGATAACTCTGCTGAGATCATACTTTAAGATAGCTTTTTATAGATCTTGCATTTTATTTTTAATATATATTTTTTATAAGATATTTTAATAAAAATATATTCCAAAAAATATTTTTTAAAATAAAAAATAAATAAAAATTCAATAAAAAATAATATATAAAAAATTAGAACTAAAGTCAAAAGTGATCTACAGAATTAAAAAAAAAATACTATATATTATTTTTATTTTAATGGTCTTCAATTGGTATATGCTTTACTATGAATTGCTCTCTTGAAGATCATATGAACTGACGATCAATTTAAATGATATATTTATCAATTTAACAAAATGTTAATCAATCATTTATAAAGAAACATATTTAATCGTATCAGCTTTGGAGTTTACTGTAGAAGCAAAAAAAAAACAAATGCTGTGACTCTACCAAGATCTCTAAAAATGTATCTACTATTTCATTATACCTAAAACTTTGTCTATAGAGACATCCATCATAACTCACAATCTGAAAAAGTGATCTCTGCATTTGCTTATTCCTAAAATCTAGCATAAATAAAACTCTCTCATTAAGACAATAATTAGTCACATAAGACAGTCTTGTGATCATTTCATTTTCTATAAACTCCCTAAATATTGATGACTTCAATTTATCAACAGTTATCGAGCTAAGCATCTCTGAAGATCATGTAGATCGCTTAATAAATATAAATAACTTGTTCAGTTTCCTAGAAGACTAAACGAGCATAAATCGCTGCGACTAACATTAATAAATGACTTACTAATTGCAAACGCCAGTCAACTGGCCACACACTCAGCTCTATTTGGGGTAAGTCCTGCAACTAGGACACAGTAGAGCTAATGAAGATTAAGCTGTTAGTTAAGAGAGCTGATGAGATTTAGCGAGAATTATTACAGCGACAGGTATACAAATATAGATATATACATATATGTATATATATATTTAGTTATGTATAGTTGGCAGAGAGCGTACGGAATTGGGAGGAGTAGAACATGAAAGGCGCTATGCAGCTTCCCAGGGCCTAATTAGACGCTGCATGAGTAAATTGTTTACCTGGAGGCCAAGGTCAACAACAACAATGAGCTGCGAACGGATTTAACTGGAATTGTTTTTCGAGGAGGAAACAAAAAATTTGTTGTAGTTCAACTATTCATATTTATATTTGTTTGAATGTGAATACATATAGATAGATGTGTGTGTGTGTGTGTGTGTGTATGAGTGTGTGTTAGTGTGTGTGTATTTGTGCAACACACAATTTCCCACAAGGAAACGAAAAAGATACTCAAAACTCGAGTTGCCAGTTAAGGTTAAAGCAAACCAAACAAAAATGCGCAAAATGTGCTAAGAGAGCGCCAGAGCGAAAGAGAGAGAGAGAGAGAGAGCGAGATAAACAGAAAAACAGGTCCCTGGTTTGTGAACCCTGGACTCATGGCCCTGGTCTCTGGTCTCCGGTCTCCGGTCTCTGGTCCCTTTGCCGAATTCCGAGACGCGTCTACCGTCTACTTCTTCTGTCTGCATACTGCAATTTTTGTTGTTGTTTTTTTTTTTGTGCGTCCTTTTTCGGTGTGTATGCCAAGCGAATGTGTGTGTGTGTATATAAATGTGTATATATGTGTCTGAGTTGTTTGTCGTGTTGTGGTTGTTGTTGTTGTTGTTGTTGTTGCTGTTGCTGTTGCATGCATTTTGGGCTGCGCTTGCACAAGGAGAAAAGATACATTCCTGAGATACTCGAGATAACTGCGCACATATATAGTATATATGATACACATACACACACATATATATTGTATATTGTATATATGTATGTATTATATGCATCTGTAACACGAATTGTCTGAATTGTCTGGATTGTCAATGCCAATGCGTTCGCTCCTTGTGGTCGCCTCAGCGCTCGCTGCAATTAGTGGGAACTCTAAGTGCCTGCACAGTGGGTCAAAACGCACAAACATTTTATACTAAAAGCAACATTAAATTAAAATATTATAATATTTATTTTATTGTAGTATTCCAAAGCTCGTCAAAATATTTGATTATGATAAAACCTTTGTTATAAGAGCTTTCAAAGCACATGAAAGCTTTGCATTAACTTAAGCCAATGCGTTTCTCTCACAGCCTTTAACTTGTTAAGATTCAGGTAATAGTAGATAATACGCTAATAGAGGTTTGTTATTGAACAGGGATAATCAGGTGCTATCATGATATATGGCCATGTGAATTACTAAGAAAAATAAGAGCTATCCATACAAATTTCTCACAGAGCACGCGTGAATAAGTATCTGTATCTGTAGCTGTATATGTATATGTATATATATCTGTATATGTATCTGTATATGTATCTGTATATGTATCTGTATATGTATATGTATCTGTATGTACAAGTGTATCTCTATCTGTATCTGTATAGGTATCTGCATCTGCAAATTTAGCTGTATCTGTATTTGCATCTGAACACGAATAGATATCTGTATATGCATGTGCCTCTGTAAATATATAGCTTTATCTATAAAAAAAAACTATCCACATATATGTATCTAGAGTATCTGTATCTTTATCTGAAAATTTATCTACATTTATATATATCTTAATATATCTATATATATTTAGATATTTCTCTGCTTCTGAATATTAAACTAAATTTTGATTTGTATCTGTATCTATATCTTTGAAAGTATTTATTAATGTATTTGTATCTGAATCCGTATTAGTATCTGCATCTGCAAAAGTATCTATATCTAAATATATCTGTAAAGGCATCAATATGTAACTGCTAATATATCTGCATCTCTATATCTATCTGTATCTTTAAATGTGCCAATGTATCTATCATTGCATATCTATCTGTATCTGAATCTATTAATGTAAATGCATCTATGGCAATTGAGTGCAGAGCGGTGCGTGTGAAAGTAACCAACAAGGCGACCAAATCAAAAACGAAAACAACAAAGAATGAAAAAAAAAACCAATACAGAAATAAGTTCTTCAATGGGCGAAGCCGTTCCAGGAATTGCCGGCCTTGAAGTAGCCGTTAGGCCAGGGTCCAGGCCGAAGGCGCAGACCCAACGATGCGCTCAATTGATTATTTAGTTTATATTTAGCAGCAGTCGCTTAAAAGGATGCAACTGCTTCAAGTGGCCGTCACATACTATATATCCACATATCCGTCTGACTATATTCTCGCGCTCTCTCTCTCTCTCTCTCTCTCTCTATCTGCGATCCTTTTGTGTGTTTGCACGAGAATAACTGGAAACTGTTTATCATTGTTGTTTCTGCTTTCGACTGCCCTTTCAACAACAACAACAACAACACAATCCCCACTTGGTAAACACACACACACACACTGCTAGGGCTTCGACTCAGCTTCGTATTCATTGCAACATTTGCAGCGACAAAAAAAATTTTGTATATAAAAAAAAACGTTGTCAGACAATGAAAAATGCTTTCGATAAACCTATATGAGATAGTCACGATCCTATTTAATATTTGTAGGTTCACGATCTCTTTCCATCTTCCTCTACCCATCTATCTCCCTCTCCCTCTCCCTCTCCCTCTCCCTCTCCCTCTCCCTCTCTCTCTCTCTCTCTCTCTGTATAAATAATTGAGAAATATTTTTACTTGGAATTTTCTTTTAGCCTAAATGTGGGCAGGTGATATTTGAAAATATA
The DNA here is from genome assembly GCA_035045365.1 of Drosophila leonis. Taxonomy (NCBI): domain Eukaryota; kingdom Metazoa; phylum Arthropoda; class Insecta; order Diptera; family Drosophilidae; genus Drosophila; species Drosophila leonis. The sequence goes on along the minus strand of JAWNPC010000389.1, from coordinate 2,211,834 downwards.
ATAAATGGGTTTAATATGTGAAGATACATTTCCTTGTTTGATTTTATGCCGCATCACTTGAACAACAATCTAAGACAAGTGTTAAATCAAACAGCATCAACCTGAAAGGACCTGACATGAGAGAAGGAAATTTGAAATTTGAAAATTGTAAATCAAATTTCACAAGAATTTCCATTTAAATCAAATTAATTTGCATATTTGAGTGGAGTTCGAATGGCTTTTAGCTCCATTGCTTGAACTAGTATAATAATTATTATATATATTATTGCATATAGATATTATAATAAGTATCCATTAAAAGTTTTCTACATTTGTTCCAAAAATATAATCGCGTTCACTTTAAAAAGTTAGTTTAATTATTTTTAACATAAAAACAATAAATCATAATTATTATTGTAATTAAAAAAAATTAAATTCAATTTTTTCAAATGAAAATAGTTCTACAATAAAATATTAATAAAAAATATTTTTTAAAAAAATTATTAAATGAAATAAAACATTACAAAGAAATTTAAATTTTTTTAAAAATATTTAACATTAACTTTGTTTTGCAATTTCATGAATTGTAATTTTTAGGAAAATAAGAAATATAATTTTAAAAACAAAATATTTAATGAAAAATATAAAAAAAAAAAACATTAACAAACCAAAAAAAACTAATTTAAAAATATCAAAATTGAGCATATTAAAAGTTTTGTAAATAAAAATATTAAAATATATTCCAAATAAAAGTTTAATAGTTTTCTTTAAAAAATATTAAATTTTTGTATATTTTATTATTTTTAAAAATATATTCAGCTATTTAGGCATTTAAAAAAAAGCTTTTTAATTATTCAGAACTATTTAAACTAGTAATATGTTAACTATTTTTATTTATTTTTTTCATTTTAATGCAAACTTGTCGGTAACCAACTTTTCACTAACTAACTCGTCTATGTTTTCTCATTAAGATGATATGATGCTGATAAAAAACATGTGTATTACAAGCTGATGACACAACTAGCAGAGCGCCCTGCCCAATGCCTCGTCATGTTCATCTTCGTCTATAGCCAGTTTTGCACAGAGACCCCCTCCTGCCACCACTCAGCTTCCCATATAAGAAAGATGAAAAAATAAACAAGTATTTTGCAAAAAATAAAACAACGCAAAACATTGAGAAAACGGCAAATTATAAAAGCAGAACGCAAAAAAGCTTCAAGCTTCAACAGCAACAAAATGCAAAAAAAAAAAGGCGCAATATAATAAACAACTACAACAATAGCCAACAAAAAGAAAGTCGCAAAACAATGAACAAATTGTAACAGGTAAATTGAAACAAGCAGCAAAAGCAAAATAATACAACAAAACTGCTAAAGCACATTAACAACAACAACAACACATATATACACGCTCACATAAATATCAATGAACCCCAAAGCCGTCGTCGCTGTCGCAGCCGCAGTCGCAACAACGTTGAGGCTTAGACCCCCGAGCGACATCGTCACCTGACCGACCGAACGGCCGCCCCCTCTCTTCAGTCTAGAAGCCGACCACGTACTACCAACAGATTTTGCGCCACTTTTGACATAATTCAGTTGCTTATGTCTCTTTCTTTTCGTCTGTTACTCTTTCGGCTCTACACTTTGTCGTTGTGCGCTTGCTTCGTTTTCGTTAAGTTTTCAAAAGGTTCGGTTCGATGTGCTTTTTTTTTTTGTTCTTTTTCTTTTGCTTTGAACTTTTCACGTCGGCGCATATCTCAAAAGCACACAGCGCACTGCGCTGCGCTGCGTTGCGCCGCTGCCTGCGTCGACTGTGACGTAGCGCATGTACTAAAAAGTTTTTGTTTCTTGTTGTTGTATAGAGAAAAAGTAAACGCAGAGAATTGCGCCAGCGTTGACGCCAGCTGCGGCAGTGACGGCGACAGCCGCTCGGTTTTCTGATTGGAATAAAACGGAAGAGCACATTTCATAGTATGTGTGCAGCCGAGGCGAGAGAGAGCGCAACATTCATGTTCCCCTCTGACAGAGAGCGCAGCAGTATATGTTCGTTTATGTGTGTGTGTGTGTGTGTGTGTGTGTGTCACTGGCTGTGTGGAAGAGAAGTGGCGCGAATTGGGCGTTTGGTTGGCGCATTTTTTTACCGCCCAAAATCTATTCAAATGGCGGGAAAGTGCAATCACAAAATATATATGCGAACTGATTAGAAAGTGGCGGCCGTGCGTTGGGCGATTATCAATAAGAGCTGAAATGTTATAAAATATGCTGAAGTTACCAATTCTTATGCATATTCCAATTAGGGTCAAATCTATAGGTATGCAACAACAAATATGCAGCAGTTCACAGTTCAGTGAACCTAGCTTAAATCCTAATTGGCATCCAACAACAATTCATTCCAATTGGCAACCTGCTTGTTCGCACGAGCATTAACATCTTCCAACCGGAATGTAACGGTTACCGTTGTCTGTAATGGAATGGAATGGACAGACTGCCAGCGTGCAAATTCTAATACGAATACGACGAACTTTTGGCAATCGTCTCCAACTAATGAATATATATTTCTTTTTAATGTGTGGCCGCTGCCTTGCTGCTACCTTGTAGTTGTAGCAAAAAATGCAAAGACACGACGACACACTCGCACACACACTTAACACACACTCGCACACTAGCACACGAGCAGCATTCGCTATATATCTCACACTTGTCACACGCGTAATTTTTTTACACATATCAAATTTTTCGCATCCAATCCGTTAGCATTTTGGGGCGTAGTTTTTGTTATTCCATTACCTGTAATTTGCTGAATGCTAGACGCCAGAAGATTTGCAATTGGCAATAGAATATATTATATATATATTATTTGCACATGAAAAAATATATATTTTTTCTTTTTATTATATTATACGTCGTCACACGCCGGCCACGAACAGCAGCAGCTGAGCAGTGATCGGTCCGGTCTAAACACAATTCTCGAAGCTCAGTCGAAGAGCGACCGAAGCAGAAATCGACTGAGCGAGAGTGTCGGTGTCGACGTCGACGTCGACGTCGTCAGACGAATGGAGAGTCAGTCAAGCACACTGAGTATGTGTCTGTGCATGTGTGTGTGTGTGTGTGTGTGTGCAAGTAAAACGAGCTAGAGCACATCCAGCGCCAATAAAATGCAACAAACACACGGCTACAAGTTGTAGGTTGTGGCGAGAGAGAGAGAAAGAGAGCGAGCGGGACAAGCACGCATCTGGAGCGCGAAAAAAAATGAAAGAAAAAAAATATTGCCAGCCAGGCAGGGGCAAATTTGATGTGGAATGCGTGTGGCTTCGATGGTTGCAGGAGCTGCCAGACCCCCGCAACGTCCCTCAGCATCAGACAATGCTGGAGCCTGTTCACATTTTACTGAATGGAGCTGAAGCAAGTGACGCTCCTTGTGAACCGCCAACGAGCAGGCAGTTTCTGACAAGTGTGTGCGAGTGTGTGTGTGTGTGTGAATGTAGCTAACAGCTGTTTTCTGGCGCTCGTTTAACGGGCGTTGCGCGCGCTACAGCTGTTAAAGCTGCCACCTGGGCTGAGGAAGATACGATAATTAGGCTAGAACAAATATTTTAATTAACATATTTTTTACTTCCTAATATCAGAGTACATTAGTACTCAAATTCCTAATTGCAACCTATAAAAATAATTTGTAAATTCATCTAAAAGTGCACTAATGCCAGTTGTATTTTAATATAAAATACTAGTTTTCATTAAAAGTGCACTTTTCGCACTTAAAATGTGTTGAAAAAATGCAAAAATTGCGCTAAATGCTTGTATTTGGGTCAGTTTGCCGTCTGTTTACATTTACACACTTTGCCCACATTCGATCTGACGAACTGCTGGCAACGCTGCACACACACAAACAAAACGCCGCAACTTTGTTGTCAATTTTGGTTGTTTTTGGCATCAAGTTTGCTGACCTCCAGCAATGTATTTCTAAATGAAACAATATGCTTGTGCATATGCATTCGACTGGTTAAAACACATAGAATCTAATTTGATAAAGTGTGCAAAAATCATTGCAAATTTGGACGAGTTATGAATGAACAAAGTTGTAATTTCCCGCGCGCGGGAAGCTACGTCGACGTCAACCGCGCGCTCTCTCTCTCTTTTTCGCTCTCAGCACAAAATGACAGCTGAGCCGAACGGCCACTTGGGAGAGCGCAGCAAACGACGTTGACAGCGACGCCAACATCGATGGTATGGCGGTTTTTCTTCTTTTTTTTCATAGAACACAAGGCAAGGGCAGAAAAAAAATATTTTTTTTAAAACCAATTTTTTTGGATTAAAAGCAACGGCATCGCATGTGTAGGAATTGCAAAAATAACCAAAAGAGAATTAAATTATGTACGTAGCCAAAACGGAGCTTTGAACTTGTCTAGCGGACACAACTGCTGCTGCTGGTGCTCACACTCACCTGTTACGGATGAAGACTTTCTGCGCTGCTGTTGTAGTTATTGTTGTGGATGATGTTGTTGCATTTGGGGTTGGTTAGGCGGCTATATATGTCTATAGCCACGCGCGCACTTGGCACAGTCAAATATTGTGTGTACTCCAATGCGCTCCACGCGGATGAAAAAATTTACAAATTGCACACGCACACAACATACACACACACACACACACGAATATATATATATATGTAGACACACCGTACGGGGCTTAGTATTTTCTTATATATAATTTTTTTTTTTTGTTGGTTTTGCCACACACACCGGCACACGCTCCAGCCAAGGCCAATTGCGGTCAAGATCTATTACACGCCTGTGTTTTGCAAGTGTGTGTGCGTGCTTGTGTGTTGTGTTTTGGGCGCAGTTAGTTCCACAATTCCTCAGGATCACCATTAAATTTTAGTGAAATTCAAGTGAACTGCGCCGTCGCCGTTGTTGAAGAGAGAGAGTGATGACAAGAAAAGAGCATTTTTCTAGAGAGGATACAAAAGCACACTGCGCAAAGTCATCAGTAAGCGATATTTTGTTGATTTGCCATTCGCAGCGAACGAGTGTAAACATTGAATGCCACGCGAACAGCGGGCCAAATTCAAATTTCATTTTATTCACATTTAAACAATGCACAAAATAAAAAAAAAACTTTCAACTTTAAACTGGCTCTTTGACTTGTGGTAAATTTAAAGGCTTAGCAAAGGTACATTTCGAGCACTTGTTGCAAATTATTTAACACTTTATCTATGTAACACTTTATATATTGATGTGTAAACAAATTTGTTTTTGTCTTTTTAGATTTTTTTTAGCTTAACTGGGTCATTGCTTTAGAAATTTTTTTTTTTAAATTAATGACTGTTTTTTTTTTTAAATTTAAATAATTTTCAAACGTTTGTTCGCGCGCGTTATTTTATTTTAATATTATTTATTATTTTAAAAATATATAGCAATAAATGCAGCATTTATAGCGCAGTGAATTTTATTTTGTTTTTATACTTTAGCAATCGTAAATGATAATAAAAGAAAATCTACGATAGCTACAAATTGAGCACAGCTGCTGAAAAGTGCCAAAACAGCGTTTGAGCAACAAAAATAAAAATAAAAAAAAAAGAAATAAAAAAATGCCAAACGCAGCAGTAAGTGAAAATATAAAAGATTCGAATTTCGAATACCCTTACATGGAATAAAGGTAGTTTGTCTATGCATTTATATATGCTGCAGTTGCATAGCAAACTTGATTAAAAAGTTTTCTTTTCTTTTCTATAAATAAATTGAAAAAATAAAGTAATTAATGCCGAATTTTGAATACCCTTGCAGGCAGGACATGCTGACTTTTTAGAGATCTACATATATATACAGCTGCGGTCAGTAAAATAAACCAAGTAAAACTATACTTTTCCCAATGGAAAATAAAAAGTTTTATACCTTAGACTAATGTTAAATAGTTTTTTAATTTTTTTTAATAGCCACTACTATTTTACTGATCGACCAAATTTTGAGAATTTTTCTTTCTCAAGCACTGAAATGCACATGTCCTAAGATTGTGGTAAAAAAAAACATTTGAATTAATAAAAATATATGTTAATCTTAATATTCCTTGCAAATTGCATTCAAAAAATTGTGTTTATCACTAAATTATGAAGTCTAATATTTAGTGCCTAGGCGCACTACTATTTTACTGAACGCAGCCGTATATATATCATATCAATTATATATATATTATTCTATTATATATACATCAACTTCATTACCCACAAGTTTTCACCACTTCATTACATAGTTAATCACAAAATAAATATACGCGCTCTGCACAGGGTATCATAGTGCAGTGGCCATGCCACACTGCTCCATACACTAACAGTCCATTTATACATATATTTACATACATATGTGTGTGCCATTGTTGTTGTTGTTGTTCCATGTTTATTTTGAATTGAGTTTTTCATTTTGGGCTAACATTAATTTTTGAAAAGAAAACGTTTCAAGCGAAGTTTCCGCGCTTTAGATGGGCGACTGCTTGAAGCCACGCGCCGCATAGTCCGCCGGTGCGGAGCGATCGGAGAGACGGGGAAAGTCCTCATCGCCGGGCACGCAAGCCTTGCGCGAGGATATCACACGAAAGCCGCTCTTGCGCGTCCAATCCTGTCAAGAAGCAGCAGTAGAAGTAGAAGGAGAGGTAGAAAGTTGTCACAAACTTACATTTTGATTGTATTTGAAATAGTAGGCAATGCTATAGATGCCAGTGAGAGCAATCAGCGCCTTGCCTGTCCAGTAGCGCACGGTGTAGGCACGCTGGAAGCCCTGTGGGTGGATGGCGGATTGCAAATGAAATGAATTTGATTATTTGATTTTTTCCACCCGATTACATAACCAGAAATAATGCACGCACCAGGGCGGGTGTGAGGGCTTTGCACACCATGTCCAAGGGTGCACGATAGATGCGCTTGATGGGATTGTTCAGCTCCAGCTCGAGGGCGGGCACTGTGCGTGCACCGTGGTGCAGCTCCTGATCTTTCAGCCATTGTTTGCGCCAGGCCCGTTCGTCGGGCGTCATGCCGATGAGGCGCTCACGTTCGCGCACCATGCGCCCCGCTATGGCCATGGGCTTGACGCCGCCCGTTTCTGATGAGCCGCCAGCAACCATATTTGTACGTTTTCAATTCAAGCTGGAATAAGGAAATGTTCGTCAAATGCTTAGCTCGAGAAATGTTGTGGAAAATACGCACCGATGAAAAAACGAAAACAGCTGTTTGAAGTGTCATTCACCGTGAAGCGCGGCCATTCAGCGAGTAGCGCAGACAGTGTGACTGGTGCTAAACGAGTATTTTATGCCCCACTTTGTGATTGCGCCGAACGAGTATTTTATTTCCCAATAATCAAGTATTTTGTTCCCTGTTGAGTGGAAGGGGTTCAAAGTATTTTTTAGTACATCCTCAGATTTGTGGCACTAAAATGACTCATAAAAAAGTGAGTGAGAAAACTGATCGTATTTGTGCATACGTCAAATAACTTATTAAGTCAAAATATATATGCTAATTATTGCCAAGGGGGAGCGGAGAAATAACAGGTATTCCGTTCCCACTATTCACTCGTGATGGGCAGCACTATATATTGAGCTAAATTAGTACGACATGTGCTAAGGGGCAGTTGGAGAGGTTGATCGTTCTCAAATTACTTTTACGATCTGATGCTCTTATTGGATCGCCCTGTAAAGTAGGGAAATATTGAATGTAGGGGAAGTAAGGGCAATAGTTGCCAGTATTTATGGTGCTGGGCAGCACTGTATGTTGAGCTAAAATAATACCGTTGAGGGGTATTTAAGACTATTTAAATATGCAAACCAGAAAGAGGGGAAAAATGGACAAAGGCAACTTGACGATTTCGTTAACTATTTAAGTATGAAAAAAGAAATGAATAAATCAAATATTTAGTAACAAGGCTGATAATTTAAGGTTAATTTAATAAATGCACATTTATATTATGCAAATTATTTGATATTTGTATATGTCTGGTTTGATCAACATATTCGATCAATTAAGCTTACGATAAGTTAAGCTATCGATGTTTTGCTTGATTCGATACTTTTGCTCTTGGCACATCACTAAAGCACAAGCGTGCAGCGCCTTCGGCCACAAAACTTTGTGTTTTTATTTGTTTTCTAGTTATTTACAAGCAATATACATATTTGCCTCGCGATAAAGTTGCCGCTTTGAAGGCCCATGTCCCGGTAAGTGTGTGCACTGACTATTGATAACAATATCAATTGCAGCACAAATAAACCGACTTTTTATTTGCAGAAAAAACTGCGCAAAATGGAATCGAAATACCTGATCAATGGCAATGGCAATACGAGTTTGACCTCGAGCTTCGCTGTCAAGCGTAAAATTGAGCCAATGAAAGAACAGAATTGCATTAAGAAGCCCAGCTACAGTCCGACCAACAATAATAAGAATGTGCTGGGCAACAAGAGGAACTGCATCGACCAGGAGCGCAAGGCGTTGCCCGTATACCACTGCAGGCAGCGCATACTGAAAGAGCTGGAGGGCAATGACACGCTGCTAATCATGGGCGAAACGGGCTCCGGCAAGACCACCCAAATACCACAATTCCTGCTGCAGGCGGGCTATGCCAACAGCGGCATCATTGGGATCACACAGCCCAGACGCGTGGCAGCCATCACCATAGCAAAACGTGTCGCCCAGGAGCTGGCGGGCAATGTGGGCGACACGGTGGGCTATACGGTGCGCTTCGAGGACACGACAACGGAGAGGACACGCATACGCTACCTGACCGATGGCATCCTGCTGCGTGAAGCGATAGCGGATCGGCTGTTGCGTCGCTATGCCGTCATCATGCTGGATGAAGCGCACGAGCGCACAGTGAATGCGGACGTGCTCTTTGGCATTGTGAAGGAGGCGCAGCAGGAGCGCCGCAAGCACAAGCTGGCCAAGCTGAAGCTAGTGATTACCTCCGCCACCATGGACATCGATCACTTTGGCAGATATTTCAATGTGAAGGGCATGTACCTGGAGGGTCGCACGCATCCGGTGCGTGTGCTGCACGCCAAGGAGCCCCAGGAGGATTACATACATGCGGCGCTAGTCACGCTGTTCGACATCCATCGCCATGAGCCCATCAATCACGATGTGCTCATCTTTCTCACCGGCCAGGAGGAGATCGAGGCGTTGGCCCAGCAGATCCGTCAGCTGGCGCGCATCAACAACTCGGGCCCGTCCGATGTGCGCGTGTTCACGCTGTACGCGCAGCTGGCGCAGAGCAAACAATTGGAATGCTTTCTGCCCGTGCCGGCGAATACGCGCAAGATCGTGCTGGCCACGAACATAGCGGAGACCTCGATTACCATACCGGGCATCCGGTGTGTCATCGACTGTGGCTACGTCAAGGAGAAGTCCTTCAATGCCAGCTCCGGCCTGGATCTGCTGAAGACTGTGCGCATCTCGCAGGCGCAAGCCTGGCAGCGCAGCGGACGTGCCGGACGCGATGCGCCCGGCCTCTGCTATCGCATCTACACCAAGGCCAACATGGAGAAGTTTCGCATCGCTGCACAGCCCGAAATCCTGCGTGCCAATCTGACGGCCACAGTGCTGCAGCTGCTCGCCCTGGGCATCGATTGTGGCAGCTTCGATTTCATCGACAAGCCGCCCGTGGAGGGCGTGGAGAGCGCGCACAAAGCTCTGGAGCAACTGGGCGCCATTAAGGCGGGCAGCATCACGACGACGGGTCGCTGGATGGCTCAGTTTCCATTGGATCCGCGCTATGCGAAGCTGCTGCTGGCAGCGCCCAGCTTTGGCTGCATGGAGGAGATGCTCAGCCTGGTGGCGGCGCTGTCCAGCGACAACGTTTTCATTGGCCATGCGGATAAAAGCGAACTGGCCGCCCTGGCACATGCGAAGTTCCAATCGAAGCATGGCGATCATCTCACGCTGCTCAATGTCTTCGCCACCTTCCAGAAGACGGACAAGCCCAAGATCTGGTGCCACGACAACTTCCTAAACATTCGCAATCTGAACTATGCGCGCAACGTGCGCAATCAGCTGGCCGAGATCAGCGCCAGGCTAAACCTGGCGCTCAACAGCTGCGGCGACAATACGGATGCCGTGAAGAAGTGCCTGCTGACGGGTCTCTTTGACAATGTCGCTCTGCTCCAGAAGGAGGGACACTATCTCACACTCAGTGGGCGTGTCAAGGCCAAGATACACCCGTCGAGCGTGCTCCATGGCAAGTACAAGCCGCAGTGCATCCTCTTCACGGAGCTGGTGCAAACGGAGCACAACTTCCTGCGGCAGGTCACGGAGATCAGCATCGATTGGATCGAGGAGATCGTGCCATCCATCAAGTGTATACTCAAATGAACAGCCACCGGATATACCCCAAATACAAACTATACAAAATACAAAATACAAAAACAACAACAAAAGTTATGTTTATATTCAAAATTGTTTTTAGACTGTTTTTTATATATAAATAATGTATTCATAAAACTGACTTTTCTTCATCGAGTTGGGGCGGAGACGAATTAGGGCTCATTACAAGTCACCACTGCTACAGTGTTCACTCGCACTAAAGACAACTAAAAGTTGAAAATATCTAATTTAATTTAAAGAAAATTTAAATTTTTTAAAATTATATTTTTTTTAAAATTATTTAATTTAATTTATAGAAAATTTAAATAATTTAAAATTTAAAAAGAAACGTTTTTTTGTGTTGGCCTTTTATCATACGCTACCACTGCTACAGTGTTCACTCGAATTAAAGAAAAGTAAAAGTTTAAATCATCTAATTAAATTTATAGAAAATTCAAATTATTTAAAATTTTAAATAGTTTTTTTTTTGTGTTGGTATGTATATGCAGCTACAGTGTGCACTCACAATAAAGTACTTAAAATATTTAAATTTAAATAATAAAATTAAATAATTTCTTCAAATTATATTAAAAACATTAAATTTTGTATAACTTTCTTCAGCTTTAGCTGCTACAGTGCTCACTCAACATAAAAGACTTTTATCAATAAATTTAAAAAAATTCGATTTAAAAATAATTTTAAATAAATTTAATAAAAAACATAGTTTTGTTTTTAGCATATGAATCTGCCCTAGCTACAGTGTTCACTGGCTACAAAGAACTTTAAATAATTGAAATATTCAAATTTCATAAAAAATTATGTTTATATATTTTTATTATATTTTATATATTGTAAATATATATATTTTTTATAATATATATAAATATATATTTTTATTATATTATATATAAATATATATTTTGTGTCATATTATATATAAATATATATTTTTATTATATTAAATATAAATATATATTTTTTTCTTTATATATTCTTAAGATTTGTTTATGTTTTAGCATTCACAGTGCACACTCGAAATGAAGAACTTTAATTTATAAAACATTGATATTTAAATAAAATTTAGTTTTTGTATAAATTACTTAAAAATATTTTTAATAAATCTAATAAAATATTTTATACTAAATTTATTAAAAATATTTTTAAAGTAATTTAAAAAAAACTTAAATTTTGTTTAAATATCAAGAGCTGCCTCTGCTACAGTGTTTACTGGCCATAAAGAAATCAGCTTTTGAAACTTAAATCTAGCCAAATTTAAGTCAATAAAAAATTCGAATTTAAAAATAAATTTTTTATATATTTTAAAAATATAATTTTAAATTTATAAACTGCCTCAGTTAAAGTGTTAACTGCACATAACGAACTTTGAGTAATGCAATTTAATCCAAAAATAATAAAAAATTATGAATTTTGAATTTTTTTATTTAAAAATTAGTTTTTATTTTACCTGCTCAAGCTGCCACAGCTACAGTGTTGTCCCCAAAGAAGCTACTCTATATATTTTTTCAAATAAAAAACATTTTTTCCAGTGGAATATAAACAAAGTTTTTTTATGGTTCTTTTTTTCAAATTGCTTTTGAACATATTAAAAATATGCACATACATTTATATATATTGTATATTTGTTATATATTTCGTTAGATATATATGTATATTCACATAAAGATTGCACAGAGAATGAAATGTTTCAACAGAAAATGATTATATAATATATAAATTGTGAATATTGCATTTAAGTACTGAAAAAACAATGGAATAAAAAAAACATAATTTTTTTCTTTTTTTTTTTTAACAGAAACTATCCACATTTATCAGTCTATATGTACATATGCATGTGTATGTGTATGTGTGTGTGTGTGTGTTGGTGTCTTAGAGATGTCCTTGCATTGGGGACTCGCGCAAGTAGACGGGACTGCTGAAGGATTTGCCAGCCACAAGCTGCTCGAGATTCTCGCCCGCATAGCTAACAAATGGCGAAATCTCACAGATGTCGCCATGCACCGTGCCGCCGGCATTCTCAATGTATTTGCGATGCAGGCGATGCAGGTCGTCGCGTGCTGTGCTCGGACAGTCCTTGCCAGCTGAGTCGGCATTCTTCAGAGCACTGAACTCCTCGTCACGCGGCACTTCCATGGCCACAAACTTCTCAGCAAACTCGAAGACATCGAATACAAACTTCTCAATCTTGATGCCATTGGGCTGATTGGGCGTCAGGCGATGGCCCGCATTGTCCACAAAGGGTATCTTCTTCTTGGCCACATGCAGCTTCAGCTTGCGCTCATAGCTACAGCCGATCTTCTGCAGAAAGGCGACAGTGAAGAAATGATTGCATATGTTGCCAGCGCTATAGGTGAGGCGTCCGTCAGCGTTGCGCATTTCGGCCGTCTTCGGTGAGATCTCACTGTACTCCACCACTTGGTATTTGTTGTCGACAATGGCCACCACACCGACAGCCTCGTTGGGCGATGACTTCTCCACCACCTTGGCGGCACAGTCCGCCTGCTCCTCTACGCAATAGCCAATGAAGATGGGATCAGCCACCTTGATCAGTATGTTGTCCACACTGTGCGCATGCACATAGAGTATGCCACGCCTCTCCATGTCGGCCAACACGCCGGCACGCTGCATGGCCCGATAGATGCCACCATTGCCATCCGGAGAGCGCGAGACGCGATGCTTCTCATCCAGAATGATGCGTCCATCGTAGTCGAAGCATGGCAACGAGCCCTGCTCAAAGAGCATCACATTCTCCTCCATCAGTCCGAAATAGTTGTTGGCCTCCAAATAGTTGATTGTTGGCTGCATCGTGTGCTCCGACGTCATTATATACCAGACAATGCGACCCCTTTGGCCGCACACCTCCTCGGCCAGCTGCTCCAGCTTCAGAATCCTTTCCGCCTGTAGGCGAAAGAGTGTTTTATGCGATTGCAGGCCCACATCAAACATTCCCTTGGGCTGATCAAAGCCAAGTCGAGTGCCTACAAAGATCAAATTATTCACATTTTATTCCGTTTCTTATCACTCAAAATTCCTTAATAATGTGTATCAAACGGTTTCCAGCTTCGTCAAAAATTTAAATTTTAGGGATACCATATTTTAATTGATCGATGAGTTTGTAGACATTTGCCAAAAAAAATGGCATTCCTATTTCTATGTTTATAATTTATAATTGCAAAAACGCAATTGCAAAATTTTCAAGTATTTTATACTTTTAACATTACAATAATTGTAATGCACAGGATATGAACCACATTATAAATCAACAGCTCACCAGGTTACTATTATGTCTGTTGTTAAGGCAAGTTGCTGCGCGCCCAGCCGGTTGACCTTAAAAACTTGTTTCTTTTATTTCGGCTACGGTTTCGCTTTCAATAAGAGCTCGATATGTTTTTTTTTCTTTTCTTGTATTTATTATTTCTTTTGGTTTTCTTGCTACTCTAGTAGCTATTTAGCATTAAAACCCGTCATAAGGTCACTCGCATACAATACTACCGGTTTTTTAATTATAGCACGCTTATCGATTAGCTGGTGATTATTAGCAACATTGTTATCGATAAATACAGTAGCAGCGGGCTATGTGAAGTCGGTTACAATTTAAGCCGTTATACAGTGTTACGTTACGTGAGAGAAATACGTAAGAGGCGTGTGTGTGTACGTACATTTGTATGCTGTATGTGTGGAGCTCTAACCAAATGCCAAGAGCCAGGCGAACATTAACTTTTCGTCTTTTGCCTTTGCTGTTGTTGCTTGTGTTTGTTTAAGGCAATTACGTGATTTCGCTTGCAGCAAGCAAAATTAAACAAAACGGGAAATATCAAAACCGATGATCGAATTTAACTAAAGAAACAAACAACAAAAAAAGGAAAGGGAACAACAACAGCAATAGCAGCAGGCGGCTAACTGAGACAGGCTATTGAGTTGCCTGGCCATAAGAATGGCTTAAATTATTAGTGCTTTATGCTGCTTTGCCCGACTGGTATGGCGTGTCTTGCAAGCTGAATTACAAATTATAAGTAACAACAACAACAACAACAGCTTCAGCTGCATGAGTGGGCAGCGGCATCAGGCGATTGTTTGTGTGTGTGTGTGTGTGTGCGTGTATTTTTTTTCTGTGTGTGTGTGTGTATTTCAAGAGAGCTGTGCATGTGGCACGTTAAATGAGGCATTTTTATATCAATCTAATTAGATATTCACTTACATACACACATACATATACACAGACACACATGCAGGTCGCAGGTCTGCATTGTCTTTCAGTTTCACCCCACCCCCTTTTTTTGCGTCTTTGCACAATTGCGAGCACAAATGGCAAATTACAACAACAAAATATTTATACAAATAATCAGTAAACAAACTTTTGCTTTTTCATTTTTTTTCTTGCAGTTTCCGGCGAGTCATATTCTAGAATTTACTCAAAGATACCGCAATAGAAATGAGGTGATGTCAAAAGAAAACCCCAAAACTACTTATGAAAAGATGCACGAACTCATAAATTTATGTACACGCAATGTAATTGATATTTGCATGTATTGCAGTCTAATGCAATTTAACATATGATGTTAGCACACTGTTAATGTAAGATGATGCAATATGCTTGTTGTTGTGCAAGCAAAATTTGCAGTGTTTACAAATAGAACATAAGCGGCAGGCGCCACTGTTAAGTTAAGCTTATATGTATGTGTGTGTGTGTGTGTGTGTGTGTCAGACTGAGTTTACATTAGCTGTGTGGAAGTGGGATTGATGCAAAAAGTACCTAAAATTTCCTTTGTTTTTCGGTACATGTTTGTTCGTACTAATGTGTGTGGCAGTGTGAGTGATGCAAAAAATCCCTAAAATGTCGTATCTTTTTAGGTACATATTTGTACGTTGATAGTTCAGAAAAATACCTACAATTTTTTCTTTTGGCGAGGTCTTTTTAGCCTATTACATACATATGTATGTATGCATGTACTACATATATAGTACATACATTTGTAGAGTTGCTATCATATCTTTGCAAGACAAAAACCCAATTGTAATCGTTCAATTTCCCCAGGAATTTCGTTTATTTTTGATATTGCCACTCACCTTGTCCACCCGCCATGAGCAGCACAGCGACATAGCCTTTGCTAATCTGTTGCAATCCCTTCTCTCGATAGTCGTGCAATTTTTCCGGCGTAGTGCGAGCTAGCGACAGTATCTGGTCATCGGGCATGGGTTGCATGCGACCGTCCAGCTTGATGCCATTCGCATTCATTGAGATGGTGGCACGTTCCCAATTGGGTTTGATCTCATCAAAGTCGAGCTCATCTAAGTCGCACAGCAGTTGGAGGCGTTTGTCCGGTGTGAGCTCATCCCAGAACTTAAGTAAATGCTCCTGCCTCACCTGGGCGAGTCGGGTTTGCTGCTTGTTCAGGTGATCTGTCATTGTTGTTGCTGTCGGCTTGATGGCTGTTCACAGAAAGAGAGAGAGAGAGAGAGGGAGAGGGTGTGGAAAATGGAGAGTGGAGAAAGAGCACGGGTACAAGTGACAATTAGATAGCGAATGTTGAATTTATATTTTGTTAATGAAGTAGCGCGATTCTTTTATCGTTGTCTAAGTTTTTATTTATTTTTATTTGTGTTTGTTTAACGCGATAAATTTGTCTCTTTTACTTTGATAATGGCGGTAGCTAAGAGCCAAACGAACCGTTATGTGTGGCGAGCAATGCGCAACTGAGCGCCAATCGCACGCCCTCAGTAGTTTTTCTTGGAGCTGCGTATCGATGGCGACTGCGACGCCGACAGCGACGTGGACTTCGATGGCGCTTGAATGGCAGGCGCGCATGTGTGTAAACAAGTTGAGCAGTTGAGTGTGTGCATGTGTGTGTGTGTGTGCGAGTGTTTTGACGTGTTTGCAGTCACATAGAGAGATGGTCGTTAGGGCCATATTCACACACACACACATACATATGTATATGTGCATGTGTGTGCACAAAATATTTGCATTATATAAATAAAATACTATATATATATGAAATATATTTCGATCGAAATTTCTATATATAACATAATCTATATATCCACATTATGCGGAAGCTTATAAAAATTATTGCCAATATATTTACAACGTCAATAGATTTTATCAAAATGTGATATCTAATCTGATCGCCTAATGTTTATGGCCAAAAATCAATGTTTATTTGATATATTCTCTATTTGTATCAATTGTTTCCAATGGGAATATTTTTGCAGCTATATCAAATTTCTTATAAGATCAAACTGGAATATTTGCCATGCAATTGCTAAAGCAAATGACCCTGAGCATTGACTAAAGTGAAAGTAAATGCCAATTGGCTCAAACAAAGAACCAGAAATACTTAAGGGCAACCCACATACATACATACATACATACACACATACATGCACGCATATGTATGTATGTAAATGTCTGCACTAGCCTAGTTCCAGTTGCAATTCCAGTTTGAATTCCAGTTGGGAGTTCCTGTTCAGCACAAAAGAAAACGAGTTTCATTCAATGCGAAACGAGAGGGAAGAGAGGAGAGCAGAGGGCAAGCAGCAAATGACATTTACATAAATTCGCCTAAGAATTGTCGAAAAGCAAGTTGGTTTTTTGTTTCATACGCCTATTGTTGCTGTTGTTGTTTTTGTCACGACGTCGACGTCGACTGCATTACACGTTGGCAATAAACCGCAAAAGTCACTAACACATATAAAGACCGTGCGCACACACCCACACATGCACATGTATGAGCTGAACAGAAAAACGCACACACCCACACATGTATGTATGTGTGTGCGTCGATAAGATGTTTTGTTTATACTGAGGACCGGGGCGAGCCCGCTACGTTCTTAATTTTTTTTCGCCAGACTTCACTTTGATAGCTATGGCGCTCTTCTTATCAGAAATAAACTGGAAACTTACCATTTCGGAAATGTTTGTGCCCTTGTTGCTGTTGTTGTTGTTGCTGTTGCGCATTGAAGTTACTGTTGAGACCCATATTTTTCTTTAGCGAAGTGCAGAAAACAAATTTAAAAAAAAAAAATAGGCATGCGTTATGCACACACTTAGTTACTGACACTAGCCACTTGTTTTCAGCGGAACATTTTTATTGTTATTATTATACGTAGTTGTTGCGCGACAGACCGTACGTCAACATGTCAAACTGTTTGGTAATTGAAAACAAATGGCGTGCGTACATAAATGAAAACTTAAAAAATATAACGCGAACACTACGGCCATTAGCCCCAAGCGAATCCAATTGGCGAATCGATATTCGGGATGTGCGATAACTATCGCTGTGACTTATCGAAGTGCGGCACAAATTGCATGTTCATACGATATTTTGCTGATAATCATGATATCGCTAGATTGTAAATTACGATAACTGTGTAAACGAGAGTGGTCTAAAAAATAACAGACCTTGAAGTAAAGATAAAAAAGGAGCTTATATTAAATATAATATTTGCTCGCCTGCTCTAGCTCATTTGTACTTTTGAAGTTTGGTCACACACGCAGTCAACTTTAGCACACAGAAAAATACTTGATGGTATTTATCAGCATGTTGCTAAAAATATTCTTTTAGAACTTCGTGCTAATTATATGCAGGCAGCCTCACACATACATACATACATATGTATATGTGTGTGTATGTGTATGATTAATGCGAATCAAGATCTTTTAGGGCTTTTTAAATATATTTACATTTAATGTTATAAACTAAATAAAGCATTTTTCTGTTTTTTTCTCTTTCAATACATGTAAATACTATAACTGAAGTTTTGCATGTATATGTATGTATGTGTGTGTGTGTGTAGGCGCTATATTGATGGAAGTATTCTGCGTCTGCTTTCGGGGGCGTCGCCTTTGAATGGGGCGGAGGCGTGGCTGTGAAGCAATTAGAAAACTACACGTATGTTAATTTGAAAGCAAAGAAAGTAACATTAAATACAATTACATAAACATACACACAAAAAGATAAACATAAGCAGCTCAAATCAAATTCATTTATGTTAAAATATATATATATGTGTATATATATAAACTGTCTAATTGGACTCGGTGTCCAATTGGATAAGCGTCTCATTCGTTTGCTCCTCCTCTTTGGGCGGCGGCGCCGGCATGGGTATTGCAATGTTGCTCATCGTGCTGATCATGCGTGGCTCCGCGTGCGCCGTGGTAATCGGTTGCAATTGCTGTGCTGCAGGCTTAACGAAATCCGGCTGAGGTGCGGCAGCAGCATTAGCTCCAGCTGAATGGCCATGACTGTGGCCGTGACTGTGACCATGATTATGGCCATGACTGTGGCTATGTTGCTTGTGCTGCTGCTGCTGCTGCTGTTGCTGCTGCTGATGATGATGTTGATGCTGATGATGTTGATTATGATGATGATGCTGTTGCTGCTGTTGTTGAGGAAAGGATTTGGGCAGCTGTGCATGACGCGTGGAGTCCGTAGCCTTAAGTCTCTCACTCAAAGCCTTCAGAGCAATTTGTCTAAATATATATTGATATATAGATATAACAGAAATACATATTAAATTATCGCATTCGCTTACCGCCTGCGCTCAATATCATGCGGATCCACTCCAGGCATTTGCACCGATATGGAAGTCAAGCTTGCTGTTGAGATCGTGCGCAACGGCGAGGGCGTCCTAACAACGCCAGCTCGCAAACAACAATTGTATATGGGATTCACCAGAAGGCTAATAAAGGGCTGTGTAACATTTGGAAAGAAGCTAACGAAGGTGAAGCTCTCAGAGCTGTCGCCCCGTCCATTTGGATGATGCTGATAGAAGCGCAAATAGATCCATGACACAATAGCGCCAGAGGCAAACATAGCCGGATATGTGCCATCCAGTAAGCCAATCGCCCAGCCAATGATGGCGAAGATGAGCACAGTCAGAGGAACGTTGCTGCAGGGAAAAACAAAAAACAAAAGATTATACATTAAATGAAGATCATACAGAAATTGTACAAAGCTCACCGATTAGTCAGTCGTCCGTAGCGTGTCTTGAATATTAGATGATCGGGCATTATTTGCCGCACAGCCACACAAATGCCGGCCACATAGCCGGCCAAGCCATGAATGTGTACATCAAATAAAATTGTCGGATTCTTCGTTACCATGTAGTAGAATAGGTAATAGATCGTCGTTACAAGCGACACGCCGAAATTGCTTAGCGCAAAGAATTTGAACATTTCGAATTGACCCCACAGCGGTTCCAGCATTTTGCCACACAGTCCAACTGTCACCACGTCCACTAGCACCTCCCACCAGTGTAGCTCGATGAAGCAGAAGGTAAAGGCGGTCCATATCCAAAATTTACCGTTGGGCAAAATGTAGCCAGGCGTTACGCTTAGCAGCAATATTGCTGTTTCCGAATAGGATAACAGATAGCCCACTGTTGTCACTAAACAGATCAATGTTATCACTGGCGACGTGTTGTGCAGCAGAGCAGTTAGTTGCTGCTTTAAATACGGTACATTTCGTGTGAGGAGTGGAGCTGACATGGCAACTCAAATTCAGATTTCGATTGCCTCCAGATGATGATGTTGTTGTTTCTCTTGTGGTTGTTGTTGTCGTGTTTGGCTTGTGTTGCGCACAGCTTGGTCGTTGCACGTTCTGCTGTTCGCTTTGTAAATGCGCATTAGTAGATTTATGGTGTGCGTTTATGTTGTTTAAACTGTGTGTCGAATTGCTTATTTTTATTTATGATTATTTTTCCATTTTATGCACTACAAAGTGAGACCAGATTCTGTTAAGCCAAAAATTCCTCATGTTGTTGCTCGCTCTTGTTGACAATCGACTATCGCTATCGCCCTGTTGCAGTTATCGCTACAATAAATTGCTATGAATTTTTAAATATTTCGCAAAGCCTTAAAGTTTTTAAAGACGAACTTGGCAATATATACGTGTTAAAAAACACCATATAAAAAAGACCTTCTTTGCCTACGACAGCTAAAACGAAAATTTAACAACTCAAATATAAAACTTTGCTACATTAATTTCAAAATATCAAAATTGATATCGATAATATTGAATTTAGATGACGCGGCAAACTTGCAACTTATTCAAATGTAAGAAACGAATAAAAAATGCGCTTGTTGAATTAAAAAAGTTTATCTAATTTACGTTTTATTATTATGACAATTTGTATGCATGATTTTCAATGCGTGATTTTTATGTTCGTTTCATGTACTCATTATCCAGCGTATTGTAATAATTTCACGTGTAATCGATGATGGTCTATATAATTATATTACACATTCAGTTAAAAACAATAAATTGCATTGAAATTCAATCAATTCAGTGAAATATTGAACTTAAGCAATAAAGTCTCACATTTTGCAGTTATCTCTGATACAAACTAATAAAACTATTCAAACTAAAGTTCTTGTCGCATCAAACACAAACATTATTTTCTTTGCCCTAGGCCAGCAAAAGGACCTTCAAATCATGGAAGTTTGTTTGGGAACCACACACAAGGACGATGTTATTAATTCACTTAAATTGGTAGGACAGGCGATGCAGGTGGCGGGAAACGCAGCGAGCTGACATGTGAGAAGTATATGATGAAGTATTTGTTTGCTGTTATTGTTTTGGGTTTTAATTTCTGTTTTGTTTGTGTTTGTAAAAGTTGGCTGCTTAGAACAGCAGCGTGCCCATGCCACCCATTTCGGACTGTTCCTTAACGAAAATCTCAAAGTATTGATAGATGATCGTCACAGCCAGCAGGATACCCGTACCGGAGCCAATTGCACCCAGGAAATCAGCCATAACGGACAAAGCGCCAATGCAAAGACCGCCAAATGCAGCAGCCGTTGGAATATAACGATTCAGTTCATGAATCATGGAGTTCTCGCGATGACCGCGCATAACCATGTGCTGCTCCTTCAGCTGCTTGGCAACCTACGAAAGCAACAGAAAACAATATGAATTAGTTAAATAAAGATTAATTTACATTCATGCTTTGACTTACATCCTTGGCTGAGCTGCCAGACACATCGATCCATGTCTTGGAGAAGAACGCACAGGAGCCCAACATGAAGACAATATAGAGCAGCGCATGGATGGGATCGGTGAGTATGTGGCCCACGCTCTCTGGTGGCGACAGATAATAGCACAGGCCGCCAATAGGATAGGAACGAGCTGGGCCGCCGCCGCCAACATCGGCCCAAACGCCAAGCAAATTGATGAAGAAATTGCCTTGGAACTTAACAGCCAACATCTGGGAGATGACATACAAGTTGGACACCAAAGCCGATTGCAGAATGATGGGAATGTTTGAAGTGTAGAACAACTTGATCGGGTAGCTGCTGTATTGGCCACGGTAACGGGCGCTCTTGATGGGTAGATCGACGCGGAAACCTTGGAAATAGATGACGACAGCAAACACCAAAATGGTGGCCAACAGATTCATCAGATTGGGCAAGTTCTGGCGATAGAATGCCTCGCGCAGAGCACGCACTTTGTCGTTGCGCGTCGCCATCAAATGGAAGAGGGCAATCACAGCGCCCTCGAATTCGGTGCCACGTCCCGTTGTCACAGTGGTGGGTGAGAATGCCTTCCACACGATCGTCTCACAAATGTTCGTGGCAATGAACAGCGAAATACCAGAGCCCAGGCCATAGCCCTTCTGCAACAGCTCATCGAGCAGCAGGACAATTAGACCAGCAGCGAACAGCTGAATGATGATCAACAGGCAGACGCCGGCACCGATCTCCGATGGATCACCGTACATGCCAGTCATCACATAGACGATGGCCTGTCCAATAGTGATGACCATGCCAAACAGTTTCTGTGCACCGTTGAACAGAGCACGATCCTTGGGCGTATCACCAACTTCGATGATCTTGGCACCAGCCAAGAGCTGCATGATCAAACCGGATGTCACAATGGGCGAGATGCCCAGCTCCATGAGTGTGCCACGATTCGAGGCGAGTATCACACGTATCCAATAGAAGGGATCCGCTGAATCGGAGCTCATGATGCCGAACAATGGGATTTGACAGCATACTAAGAAAATGAACAATGTGATGGCTGTCCATAGTACTTTTTCTCTGAATTGAATCTGCAATAAAATTTTAAAATAAATTTAATTAAATTTAAAAAAAAAATATAATAAAAATATAAAAAGAAAAAAAATTAAATATGTAGTTAGCTTATTAAATATATACTATTAGTATTATTATTATTATATTATATATTATTAAATATATTTTATTTTTATATCTATTTATAATTTTTTTTATTTTTTTTTGTATTTTATATTAATTAAAATCTCTAAAAATCTAAAAAAAAATGTTTATAAATATATATTTATTTTTTAATTTAATTTCTCTATAAACAATACAACAGACTATTTAAGCTGCGACCCCCTTCGCACACAACTACCGCTATTCTGACCTATATGTGTGTACGTGTGTTAATGCTGAACCAACAAAAAAAAATCAAGTTTTGCTTATCGTTGCTCATCATATGGTCGACACAACAATAAACACGAAGCTGACGTCGCACAGCGTCGTGCGGCTGCTTCGTGCCAGCCGAAGTTTGACGTTTCCACGTCGTATGCGGTATTGCATTGTTTGTCAAAATTGTGTAAAATAGTAGTAGGGCAACAAGTAGTCAACAAATTGTACTTCAACTTGATAACAATAGTAGCAGCTACGTTTCAATTGTTTTATGAATGAAAAATTTATTTAAATAATAAAA
Organism: Drosophila leonis; assembly: GCA_035045365.1. Lineage (NCBI taxonomy): Eukaryota > Metazoa > Arthropoda > Insecta > Diptera > Drosophilidae > Drosophila > Drosophila leonis. The sequence continues at coordinate 2,188,816 of JAWNPC010000389.1, read as the reverse complement.
CCAAAACAGAAACGAACACTATATCGGTAAATGCAGCTTGGCCAATGCGCATAATCATATTCCTAACAAATATTTAACACTTTCTGGCGAAACAAACTTTTTAATTTCGACTGAACATTTCACATTTCATTTCACATTTAATACAGTAAAATTGATTTGTATTAGCATTAGCATTATGTTCATTTTTTATAAATAAAACAACAACTTGTGTGCTTCCGAGTGTCTACTACTAAAGCAGAAACTGTTTGCGTGGCGCATTCAACTGACAAGTGAAAGCAAAAATAAAAAACGTGTGCGCTGGCAACACTGGCGCACTGCAAATCAAATACGATATGAGAACGCAAATTAAACAAAATGAAAAAAAAAAACCGTTCACTACAAATCACAGTTTTTGCCACGTTAATTTAGCAGGTATTAATATATATAGGCTTTTTCTTATTTTTTGTTGATTGTACATACCTTGCGCTCGGGCTTTGCAATTTCAGGCAGTATACTGCAGAAGGGCTTGATAACTTCTAGGAATTTGACTGCAAATGGGTGAATGAAAACAATTAATGTGGTTAGCTTTGTTTGCAATGCATTATTCTGTTTTATAGCTTGCACTTTACACAATTAGCGGCGCTGGCACATCAGTTCCAAAAATTCATTTTCTTTTTTTCTTTTTTTTTTGTATACGTAAGCAAGTACGGGGGTGTTGCCGAAGCGGCCGCTGCTTATTGGCAAAGTGGAGCGGTACTTTTTATATAGTTATTGCACTTAAAGTTATTGGCGTTGTACTTACTTCCCATTGTGTTTGACTTAATGTAACGTACGGCAGGGAACTAAACTTATGATTTGTATTGCTGCACTTTCTACACAAAATTTAGAAAGTTTCAGTTCTGTTGGGGAACACTGCAACGGACACAGCAACCGCTTCAACTGACGAAAACCGAATGAACGATGTTAGGGAAAACGAAAATAACCGAAGTAAGCACGACGTGTCATTTGCACATTATGTTGACGTTTCTTAACATTGTATTAGGGATGTTAATATCATATCGATGTATCGATTGTATTGTCAATCAATTAAATCGGCATACAAACTTTCTAAATTATAATTCACACAGGAGATTTTCTATACCTATTTTATATTGTATTCTCCTAAGGAATTGAATCCTGTGTTATTCATAAATTACTAAATACAAATAACGCAAAATTGAGCATGCAAAGCTAATTAACAGCATGCTGTTATTGTTATGTAAAAGTGCTGGATGTAAAATAGTCACCATGAACTGCTACTTAACAGTTCAAGGAAAACTGCTAATTTAGGCGTTGCCACTATTCGCTGGCAGTATGGCAACTTGATGTGCCATAGAACTCTACAAAACGCAAAGCAACCTAGCCTGCGAAAACAAACGCAAAGCAACAATACAAACACAGGCGAAATCAAATTATAATACACAGACGTAATATATGCGTGAAAAACTAGCTGGCAACAATAACAGTTGCGTGTGTTGATCCAAATGTCAAGAAAAACTAGCAAAAAGCGACGCATCAAATAAAAATTGAGTGTTTTGTGTAAATCAACGATGACTTCGGTTATATATGTGGAATTGAGCTCGGATTCGGAGGAGGAGGTAAAAGCGCCACTGACAGCGCCAACAACGTTCAGCTGGTGTAGAAAAGTACAGTTGTATTTTTAATAGGTTTTGTGCATTGGTGTGCGCGTATTAGTGTTGGCGTGCGTGCGTCTATATGTGTTTTATACAAGGTTGTGTGCATGTGTGTGTGTGTGTGTGTGTATTACAAATTATGTGTACGAATATCATTTTCGCGGTGCTTTTATTGTTGCCCACACACATACAGACACACACACACACCAACAACGACACGCACACTATTGCACATAGCCAATGCTGCCAATGTTGCCACCCTGCCTGCAGCAACTGCTGCACTTGGTGTCTAGCAATTAGAAATGTTAATTGTTCTAACTGAAACCAGTTGCTATGCATGTGTGGGTGTATTTATGTGACATTATTGTACAGTTTGCGACGCAATTCAGTTAATTAACACCGATGTTAACATTTTGTTTACATGAGCAGACGAAATAAGTGTAACTCTACACTGCATTCGTCGGCGCGCCTCGAAACTCTACACACACTGCCCCACTCACACAGCTGCAGCGGCGTATTTGTTTGTTTTGTTTTTAAATGGAATTTAAAATGCAAAACCCAACAGGTCGTTTTTGTTTTTTTTTTTTAAATGTTATCTTCGTTTGTCTACAGGGCCCACCCAATGTGAAGCGAGCGCGTCGAGAGCTGACAAAGATGTCCACTGCGAAAGCATTGCCCACGAAATTGTTGCACATACCAAAAGCTTCTACTGTAACGCCAGCCACTGGGATTAAGGTAACACCTACTGCAACGGCAACGGCAACGACAACAGCGACAACGACAGCGACAGCAACTGGAACCATAGTCGGGACATACAGGTATCGAGTAACATTAAATACAGTTCATACATATATGTATACACATTCAGAAAAACATAAGTTTGAATCAATGCGCTTACTAAATATCGATAAGCTATTGATTATTGTTCTGTTAAAAGATTGTTATCGATAACTTACCAAACGCATCTTACAGGTCCATGCACATACCCAGCGGCATAACGGTAACCAAGCACAACAACAGCAATGGCAGTTACAACATGTCCACTGCCAAAGTCACAGTCGAAACTAACAATAATAGCAACAACAACAGCAGCAACAACAACAACAATAATAATAATAACAATAACAATAATGTAAATTACAAACCATTTAAATTGGCAACTGGAACCTGGTCGAAGACATCAACAGGCACCACAATGGCAACAATTACCAGCGTACCAAGTCCACAGACGCTGACCTCAAAGCCGGTGCAAAGACCCAGCACACATCCGCAAAAGGCGACGATCAAACAAAAGCTAACCACAACGACAGCTCCACAAAAAACTGCACTACAGCAGCAGTTGCAGCAACAGCAGCAGCAAAAACAACAGCAACAACTTCAGCAGCTACAGCAGTCGAAGCAGAAGGCAGCAACGTCCATCAAACAACTTCAACAACAGCAACAGAAGCCGCCAGTGTCTGCGGCACAACTGCAACAAAAGCAGGTGACGACGCCAACACCCACTCTGCAACAGCAACAGCAGCAGAAGCTGACGACGGCAACATCTATGCAACAGCAGCATAAGCCGCCGGCAACAATGTTGCAACAGCAGCAGCAGAAATCCACAGCAATGCTGCAGGTGCAACAACAGCAACTGCAGCAAAAGCCGTCCATGACAATGTCAACGGTGCAACAGCAACAAAAGACATCCACGCCGATGGCAACATCGACACAAAAGCCAATTTTGCAACAACAGCGACCCTTAAAGCCGCCGCTGCAACAGCAGCAGCAACAGCAACACCAGCAGTCGCCGCAGCAGAAAACACAGCAAATAATGTTAACCAAAAAGCTGCCAGTCAAACAAACGGCAAAGCAAACAGCGTCGCAGCGTTTGCCCACCTTACAAAAGATGCCGCTGAATGTGACGTTGACGTCGCCCGCCGGCCAACAACAGAAGGTGCCGCCGCCAGCGCACAGTGCCAGCAACAACAGCAGCAATATATTGCTGCAGAAACCGAAGATGCAACAGCAGCAGCAGCAGCAACTGGCACCACCGCCGCCCGCACATCATGCGACCACACAGCTGGCAAAGCTCGCGCCAATGCCCGTGTTGAGCAGACAGAACGTTGTGCTGCCAACACCTGCTACGATTAACAGTGCAGCGCGCACACTGCCCTACAAAATGAAGGTCACCACAGCAACGGTAACAGCAGCAGCAACAACAATAACAACAGCTGCAGCTGCAGCAACAGTAACAGCCACAACTGCAGCAGCTGCGGCTGTGCTACGCAACGTGCAACAGTTTACGCCCAGCAGCAACAGCATCACAACAGCTGGCGCCACGCCCCCTTTACGTCTATTGGCCACGCCCCCGCATTGCGCTGCAGCCTTAAATGAGCCGCTGCTGCTGAATCTGCCGCCCACGACTAGCATCACGCCACAGCTGACGCCAACGACAACGCCGCCGCCAACCGCAACATCAGCAACAGCAACTGTTACAGCTCCTGCTGCTGCTGCCAAGATAACCTTTCCAGGTGCAAGCATTTCACCAGTTCAGAAGCCGGCAACAAAGCGTGTGCAGCCCATCACAGTGCTCAAGAAATCGGATGACGAGTGGCGTCGCCACATAGCACACCAGCAACTCGAACAGTGTCAGAAACCAAAGGAACAGCCCATGGCCACGCCCACCATTGTGTTAGTGGAATCGCCGCCCACAACGCCACCCACCGAGAAGGTGGAGAGCAGCACTGCAGCAGTTGCTCCAGTTGCACCAGCTGCAACAGCTGCTACGTCCGCTGCAACACGCTCGCAATTTGTGCCCGAATATACGGCGATGCTGCAACTGTGCCGCGAGCTGGACAAGTCGCCGGATATGGAGCGATTGATTGAGGTTAAACTAAAGAAATACTATTATAGTGTCCATGAGAACTTTGTCCGCTCACGTGGCTTTCGCAAGCAATTGGAGCAGACCATGGAACGCATGCGCAATGAGCCGGATATGATTTATGTGCATCTCAAGTGCGTGGTCGATGAACTGAAGGTGCGACGCAAAGCCAAAGCGGTGGAGCTGCCACCCGACGAGCCGGAAGAGAAGCCAACAACAGCAGCACCAGCAGCAGCAACAAAAGCAACCGTAGCAGCTGCGCCAGTGCCAACGCCAACGCCAACTGCAACTCCAGCTGAGACTAAAAGCGTGCAGCCAGCTGCAACTCCCAGCACTGGCAACAAGCGCACCGATGAGCGTATTAGGAAATTGAATCGTACTTTGTATACCATTACGAAACGTATTACCGCCTTGGAGGAGGCGGATGTGGATTGGAATGACGATGATGACTCCAGTTATCTGCAGGTGGAGCGCTTCAAGAAGCGCGCCTGTCAGATCTATGAGAAAATCTGTGATTTAACCGGTGAAAGTAAGAGCGCCCATCGCCAGATGAAGCAGCCCATATTATTTAAGGATACGCCATATCCACAATTTAATCGCACGCTCTCCGCGTTCGTCAATCGCATGCATGAATTTCCCGATTACTACGATGTCCTCCAACTGCTGGAGCATTGTAATAAGGATAAGAATCTAGGTCTGGCTACATTCGAAATGAAGCGCATAGGTAAGGCAACAATTGTTGCTACTATTTCTATGACGTATAATAACTAATCTCAATCTAAATCTGCCTAGCTCATGATGCGTTCGTTAAGGTGGGTCGCCTGCTCCAGGCGAGGCGCAAGACTGATCTCTATGAGACCGTAACACATTTCACGGCCAATGCCAAGGATCCAGCTGTCTCGGATGCAACACTGCTGGCCAAGCTCAATGAGAACAACAAGAAGCAAACGAAAGTCAGTGACATACTAGAAAGGTGAGTAGCTGCTGGCGTAGTGACCACTGCGAATCCCAAGTAAACTGTTTTTCAGATTTGCGCGCGAGCAGGATCTCACCAGCGAGGAGCAGCGGGAGGCGCGGCTAAAGGAAAAACAGCTACAAGCGGCGGCAGCAGCAGCAGCAGAAACAGCAACAACAGCAGAAGCAGCAGCAGCAGCAACAACATCAACATCAACAGTACCAACTGAAGAGGAAGTTGCTCCAAATGTAGACGATGAGAAGCCCTGCACTAGCGCTCAGGCACAGGCGCAGGCAGTCCAACAAATAGACTTAACAAATGGCGTGGAGGGTGGAAGGGATTGCGAGCATGAAAGCGACAGTGATGAGGATGATGAGGACGATGATGAAACGGATGAGGATGTGGATGCCTTTGTTGATAATTTTAAAGCAAACGGCGATATAAGCGATGTAGAATCCGATACGGAAGCAAATGCAGCACCAAAGACATCTGCTGCTGCCGCAACGGCGGCTGCTCATGTGATAGTTAATAATATAACGAGAGCCAAGACTGCTGCTAATAATGATAATAATAGCGTTGATGAGCATGTTAATGAGAGTGAACGAGAGGTTGTCAAGGGAATGCCCAATGGCAAGCTGAAGGATGCGCTTACTGCCCCCCACATACTAAAGGTCATGTCCGTTTCTAGTCTAAATGCAACTGTATCCACAACCAACATCAACAGCAATAACAACAACAACAACAACAACAATAGTAAAAACAACAACAAGAACATTAGCAGCTCTGAGCAGCCGTCGCAGCAGCGAGAAAAGCAACAGATCACAGAAATTATCATTTCAGATGAGGAATCATAAATGTTTCTTCTCCCTCATTTCCCAATCAGCAGCATGTTAGTTTATGTTTATTTAGTTAGAATTTATTTATTATATTTATCTCATATTGCGCACAATTTGTTATACTTCCATATACAATATATTAATTGTTTTCAATTACATTTGTATTCTATGTATCATATATATATATATATATATATATATATATATATATATATGTATTTAATTTAGTTTCCATTAATTATGCAGCACTTTGTGGATGCTGTGCTATAACTGTAACTTTTTAGTGCGCAAAAAAACGCTTAGATAGTGTACATATGAAATGCAACTACTATTACATTTAAGTGTATGTTTTAAAAAAACACTAATGACATAAGAAATAAAATGAAAAAATCAATTTATTCTCATTATTTTGTTTATAAACGGTTTTTCCCTTTTCTATTTGCAGCTTTTTAAATTATTGCGCTTCCTGTTCGATGACAGCTCCTTGTTATTGAAACTATCGCAGTTATCGAAGAGTTTAGCTTGGAGTTCCTTTACGATCATTACGATGTCCTCTAAGTCTCCGCTTGCAACGCCTCTAGCAGATAGCTAGTTATCGGTGAATTGTCGATGACAGTTTCTTCGATAATATCGAAATGATCGTACTGTTCGAAAATCTTAAATGTAACGTTAAATCCAGCCTCTTGCAAATTCTTTGCAAAAATGCGACTTTGCTCGATGAACGTGACGCTCTCGTGCTTTGCGGCTATAACATGCGATTGGACACCAGACCAGGATGGACTGTCAGCCGGCCAGGGCCACAAGATGGGCGACAGCTCCTTGGCACTGTCAGCATTAAGACCAAAGATATTGTTGGGATTCACAGGATCGAGCTGCCAAAGTTCACGCAAATCATAGACGCCGGAAATAAAGAATAGCACGCCCACTTTTTGGCGTCGTTCCTCGGAAATTAATGATGGAACATGTAACAATTGAGCGAGAAGGTGTGCACCAGCCGAATGACCCGCAAAACTAATCTTAGTGGTTTTCGTTTCTTCTGCATAGTTGAAAATCCATAGCAAAAAGTTGGTAAACTGCTGCAGCAGCTCAGCTAGCGTCACCTGTGGACAGTTGTTGTAGTCCATGACGGCGACACGATAGCCACGACGCACTAGAGGCCCGACTATCGAACAGGAATGCGATTTATCGAGCATTTGCCAATAGCCGCCATGGACATAAACAAATAGAGGCGAAGCCTGTTCCGATGTGCCATCTTTATAAAAAACATCAACTAGTTGTCGATCATCCGTGCCGCCATAACGCAAATTGTGAACTTTAATGTCCGAGTTGGTTGCCAGCTCTTGCGTGTCTATTTTCGAATAGATGATAAGAGATTGTAATAAGAGATATGCTAATGCTTAGAGCATTAGCATTGACTTACGTTGAGAGCTGACGCGCAGAAAATGTTCTTGTACAGCTACATTGGGCTCCGGCTGATCTTGAAATCTTGCTGTATTATAGCTAGGAAAATATTCACGGACTAAATCAATGTTCTTCTCTTGCGGATTATACATGATTACCAGAAGACGTTTAGCACTCGACTGAACTACAAGTCAACTAACAACTACATACTTATTACATAGATATGTATGTAGCTAAACAAACCTGTTCTTATTCGCAAATGTAAATTTTTGCTTTGCACACGACACTAGACCAGTTCAATCTTATTAGAAGTACGAATGAACGAAAACTGTAAGTTTTTCATTATAATAATATTAAAATTATTTTATTAGAATTATTTCTGATATTTAAACTTTTGAACCAGTTTCGTTGGCGCATTATACATTTCTTCTGATCTAAAATCCCAATAGAAGACGAGTATATCAAAAGAACAAGTTCCACCGGCAGCAGCATCAGCACATTTTAATTGCAACAGCTGGCAGCATTTTGCAACAAGGTGGCAACACCGTAACTAAAAAGCCAACTCAGCTCCCAGTTTATAAATTTTATTTTGCATTTGTGAGACAATTGAAATTCTTTATTGAAAATGAGCAGAGCCCAACAACAAAACGATGAGGACGTCAACTCGGCGCTGTTCGATGCACGCAATGAGTATTACATAGGCAATTTCATGGGCTCCATCAACTTTGTGCTGCCCGAGCAAGGAACAGCAGGTGCCGAACTTTTGTCCTACATGTATTTATCATATTTGGCCATCGATTCGGGTCGCATCATTGCGTCGGACATCAAGGAGAACACAACGACACCACTGCTGGCGTTGCGCCTCGTTCACGAGGCCTTTGAGCAACCTTCACGCATCGAGGAGCTGCTCGAGAAGCTCACCGACAAAGTGGCCAGCGATGAGGATGAGACGAACATTTGGCACATTGCCACAGCCATCGTTTACTGCTACGATGGACAGTTCGAGAATGCTCTGAAGATATTGCATGGCTCCAACAATCTCGAATCGATGGCATTGTCTGTGCAGTGTCTGTTGCGCTTGCAGCGTGTCGATCTGGCCAAACAGTTGGTGGCCAAAATGCAAGAGATCAGCGACGATGCAACACTCACACAGCTGGCACAGGCTTGGGTGGCCTTGGCACAGGGCACTGAACAGATGCAGGATGCCTTTCACATCTACCAAGAGTTCTGTGAGAAGTTTAAGCCAACTCCGGCGCTGCTTAATGGCCAGGCAGTCGTCCATTTGGGCCTGGAACGTTATGAAGAGGCGGAGGCTGTGTTGCGCGAATCGCTGACCAAGAAGCATAATGATTACGATACATTGATCAATATGATGGTGCTCTCCCACCTGACGGGCAAGTCAACAGAAACGATAACACGCTACTGGGAGCAGCTGCGTCAATTCTATCCAAAGAGCGATTTTGTAGTGGATCTGGATAAGAAATCCGCTGAATTCGATCGCCTGTGCCTGGAGTACGAGCCAAGCGGCGAACAGCTGCTGGCAGTCTAAATAAACATTGATTTCCAATCCATATTACATTCATTTATAAAACTTTATATATGTATTTGCTTTATATTACAATACAAATCTATTAGATATATTTATGTGTGTGTGTGGAGTAGTCTTTAGTAGGGATGACACGATCAATTGCCATTGCTATTCGATTAATTGTAACCAACAATGTCCTTTCGATTAGCTGAGAAGTAATCGAACCATATAATTAAACATTTATGGAATTATTGATGGGTTTTTGTCGTTGCAATTAACTAATCGCTCCCTTCGATTAAGATTCTTCTGCCATCTCCAGTCTTTAGTAGCTGTTTAGATGAAAAAATAATTAGTATACTTCGAATTGCAAACTTTTTGCTTTACTTACTTTTGTTTGAATCCATATTTCTTACGCTCATAGAACAAATCTGTCTTTGAGCTGCCCAGATTGACGATCTTGGGACAGCCATCGCGCTGCAAATGTTAAAAGTTGATTATAAGCTAGGAAATCAATATTTTTCACAATATACACTCACATCCTTCTCTTGTATGGTGCAGGATTTGCAGTAGTAGGCATCGGAGACTCCGGGGCCGCCACATATAACGCAGCGTCCCTGATACGAGCCATAGTTGCACTCATCACAGATGCGCACCAAGGTGCAGGGACGCACATAAGAGTCACAAATAACACATTTGCCATCGTCCTTTTCGCAAAGCCGGCCAATAGCTGCACGTGAAACAAACGAGCAATCGAAAACAAACATGTTTCGTCAAGTAATGCAAAAAATAACTGCTTGCGCTGCTACTTACCCACGCCGGGCTGTTTGCGACAGAAAATCAAATCGGGATGATGCTTAGCCATGTTAAAATAGTTTTATTTTAATATATATTCAAGGTTAATAACAAATTTGCACTTATTTTAATAATGCTTGCTAGCAATGTTGTTTGCAGTGTGACTGTCCGCTAAAATATATTTATCCAGCACTTAAAGCCAAGCAAATATAAAAAAACTACTGTTTTTATGGGCAAAAATACTGAGTGATATTTTGGTCACACATTAGCAGCTGTTTGTCTTATTTTCTGTATACAACTTTGAGAAAAGTGCATAAGGCAAAATGCAATTCATTTAAATTGTGTGAATTATTGTAATAATACATATTCAAATATTGTGTAAAGTGCAAGAAAATGTCACAAGTGACATCGTCGACGACACAAAGTGCCGCCGCGGCTCAAGCGGGCAGCAGGCGCTTGCAAAACAACGATGCAGGCGTTTGCGTGGGCGTCGGTGGTGTTGGCTATGGCGAAACCGAATGGGAGGCACGCGAGGTAGGCAGAAATATGACAATAAAGTAATGCAAATAATAATAAATATATATTAATGTGATTAACAGTCGCAACGCCAGCGGGAGCTGCACGAAGCGCGCGCCAGAGCTGCACAAATGGAAAAGACAATGAAGTGGTGGTAAGTGTGAGGAGCCACCTGGCAGAGCACCTGCTGCTATTTGTTTGTTAATATACTAAATGCAAACTTCACTGCAGGTCCGATTGCACTGCCAACTGGCGAGAAAAATGGAGTAAGGTAAAGTTGCCATGGCACCAGCGGTTGAATCAATATGTTTCCAACTTGTTTAATCACACACAACATTTCCACTTAACAGGTTCGCAACGAGCGGAATAAAGCGCGTGAGGAATCTAAACAATTGAATCTGAAATTGGACGTAGCCATGAAGGAGGCGCACTCTTTAAAGCGTGAGAAAAATGATCTGGAAGTGCAAATCACGCAGCTGAAGAAGGAAATGGAGAAGGTGCACACGCTGATGATGAAACATGCCGGACAATTTCATCGTGCGGACACCAGCGAGGATGCCGAAGCAAATGGACGCGATGCCAATTGCTCGCCCGACATCTCATCCGATGGCCTGAAGAATGTCAATAGCGAAGATGGTCTGGTTACCAAACTGCCGAGCGATGTCAAAGACTTGGATATTGAAGAGTTTGCTTTGAAGGGCGCCATGCCCAAGCATTTGAGTGATTTGGATGAGGCTGCGGCCGTTGCCGAGGAAAAACGTCTAATACAGCAACTGTCCAAAGATGATTTCGATGAGGATTACTTGCTGCAAAAGATATCCATGCTGCAATTGCGTTTGGATGAGGCACAAAAGACATTGCAAGCGGAGCGAGAGTATGTTTGATTAATGCTTACAGTTAATAGTTAAATAAATATATAATTTAATTTACTTGACAGTGAAAAGCATGAGCTGCACAAGAGCATAGAGAAGCTGGCGCTGGAGCTGCAGGATGTGCGCGGCAGACAGGAGGAGTTACGCTCTGCCAAACAGGAAGCAGTGCGAGAGCTGCTCACATTGCAGGTAAGCTAACAACTCTAAAGCCTTTATATATAATACGTATTAATGTCATCCATATTACTCAGGAACAGCATCGCGCCGAAATGCGCATTGTGAACAACTCGTTGCAAGAGGAAATTGCAGCACGCGAGAATCTGGAGCGTCGGTATGAACTAGACTTAGCTCTCTCCAGCCCCAATTGCATAGCATACTAATTCTGAATATGTTACAGTCTCAGCGAGCTGCGCACCGAACTGGAGCACTTGCAGGCGGAAAATGCTTCGGAGTGGGGCAAACGCGAACGTTTGGAATCCGAAAAGTTAGCGCTGGAGCGTGATAATAAGAAATTGCGCGCTGAGCTGCGCGACTATCAGGAGCGTTCGGATCGCAAATGCCGCCCGATGCAGGCCAATGATGTAGAGCTGCGCGCTCTGCAGCAGGAGCTATCGGAGCGCAATAAAGAAATTAGCGAAGTCAAAATGTCGCATGCCAAGTTGAAGAAGCTGCTGGCCGAGACCAATACGGAACTGGGTCATGCAGTGCGACGTGCCGAACAATACGAAGCGGAGGTGAGTTCAAATATGTAAATAATAGGAATTGGAGGAGTCTTGCTCAGATGCTGGTAGCTTCTTCTTCAACTTCTCTGAAATTAAATTGGGTTTTAAACCGATACTCCTTTAACTCAAACCCCAATTTAGACTTGCCTTAGCTAATCACTTCTTCGCCTTCCATAAGACTTCAACAGTTCAGTCCAGAGTTTTTCTTAATTTTTTAATAAACTAGGAAACAAAGCTAAATGCCAAAGTCGCTTTTTGTTGCTTACATATCAAAAACAATTGCAATTCTAATTGGCAAATGCCGCTAGGCCGGTAATTGCACGTCCCAGGATCAGAGCATGAATATCATGTGTGCCTTCGTAGGTGTTCACCGATTCCAGATTCATAACATGCCTGATCACATGATACTCATCGCTGATGCCATTGCCACCCAACATATCTCGCATCTGGCGTGCAATGTCCAATGCTTTGCCCGCATTATTGCGCTTCAGCAGCGATATCATCTCGGGCGTATGCAGTTTGCTATCCTTGAGCCGGCCCACGTGCAGGCAGGCGTGCAGACCAAGTGCTATTTCTGTCGTCGCATCCGCTAGCTTCTTTTGGATCAGCTGATTGGCGGCCAAGGGTCGTCCGAATTGCTTGCGATCCAATGTATATTGACGTGCGATCTCCACACACGCCTCCGCAGCACCCAAAGCACCCCAGGCGATGCCATAGCGTGCATTGTTGAGGCAATTGAATGGGCCACTAAAGCCCAAGGAATTGGGCAGCAGCAGCTCCTCCGGTACACGCACATCGTCCATCAATATCATGCCCGTGGGCGAAGCACGCAAGGAGAATTTGCCTTCAATCTTCGGTGTGTCCAGACCCTTGCTCGACAATTGCCTATCGATAATAAATCCTCTCAATTTGCCATCCTCGCACTTGGCCCACACGATGATGACATCGGCTATGGGTGCACTAGTTATCCAAGTCTTTGACCCATTCAGTATATAGGTCTTGGTCTTGCTGTCATATTTAGCATTGGTTTCCATGCCAGCTGGATCGCTGCCATGATTCGGTTCCGTTAGACCAAAGGCGCCTGAAAAATCATGCATAAACTAGGTCAGTGGAACAGTTTTTCATAATCATAAATTCTTTACGGAAATTCTATAAGCAAAAAGCTTTTAAATTCACTAATCAACAAACCTAAAACTGCAAAGAAACATTTATTGTAGAGTATTCAAGTTTCGACATTGCTGATCAAATTTTCGTTTGTTTTTGTTTTTGCAAATTGCTATTTCTCTGCATTTGGTATTTTTCCGCACACAAATACAAATGCAATATTTGATGAGAGCGCAAAAAAAAGAGAGAGAGAGTGAGTGAGAGAGAGCTTTGGTCGTTGCTAATGTTGTTTGCTTTCATCTGCTGACATTCGTTTCCCTCACCTACTCCCTCCTCTCACAAACGTTCAACTTGTTTGCTTCAGTTTGTTGTTATGGACAGAGCCGCCTTACTCTATCTTGCTAACACTTATTTTAATCTGCATCTTATCAGTGCTGATAAACAACAAATCTTTAAAACCTGTGCTAAAAATAAAAAAAAAACTTAGCAGGTGATCGACATGAACAGCGTTTAGAGATGAATCAATGTACATATGAACTAAATGTTCTTTTGCTCACCAATCAGTTTGCCCTGCGCCAGGCCGGGCAAATATTTTTGCTTCTGCTCATCGGAACCATAATCGTATATGGCGCCCATTGCCAGAGAACTTTGCACGCTCACTGCGGAGCGATAGGCGGAATCAATGCGTTCCACTTCGCGTGTGAGCAGGCCGTATGCAACACTGGAGACGCCTGCACAGCCATAGCCCTGCAGCGTGCAGCCCAATACGCCTAGACTGCCAATCTCTTCCATGATCTTCTTATCGAACTGCTCCAATCGATTGGCCATCTTAACGCGCGGCAACAGCTCCGATTGGCAATAGCTGCGGAAGGCATCCCGAATGGACACCTCCTCCTCCGTTAGCTGACTCTCCAAATTCAATGGATCCTGCCAATTGAATTTGGCTGCACTCGCTTTGCTGCTGGCCAGGCGACGCGCCACAATGCATGGCCGCAGTTTGCCGATTACACTTTGCGCAATCATTCTTGTTTTTGTTCTTGTTTGTTAGTTGCTTTGCGTTTTTTTTTATTATGAAATTCCGTCTGCCGGCTGCCCAGCTCTCTCAACCGCCCAACTATTGCGCTTGACTCGTGACGAGAGACTGAAATGAAAAGCTTTGTGCGGCATAAAAGCTTTCAATTGACTGTTGCTATCGCTCTCGCTCTCTCGCATGAATTTTGTTTAGTTGTCATAGCTTCTCCGTGGGGGTTCTAATCGCATTTGCTTTATCTAAAGATTTTGATTTAAGAGCGCTGATAATCAATGAAATGAAGAGTTTTCTGATTATGAGTAGCAGCTTATAGAGTTAAATGTTATTAGTAGAATTAATTTAAAATATTAATTAACAAAAATCTGCTTGATCAGAAATTATAAAAACTAGAGATACCAAACTTAATATATGAATATCTTAAGCTGTATACATATGCAAAAATGTATTGCTTTAAGATTCAAATTCCACTTGACTTCAAAAATCAATCAAAAAATAATCAGCTTTCTACATGCATACAAAAGCTGTTTGATATATCACTAATTTGAATTTCCCACGCAAGTTCATTAAATGCATCTCTGCTGCCAACTGACTCAGTTTCGGCTCCGATAGTCTGTGAAGGCAGAAGATTCTGAGAACTTGAGAAAAGAAAGAGGGGGAAAACAAACCAAAGGAATCTAAAAAAGAGTTGATAAATATTTTTTGGAACTCTGTAATATAAACTTGAAGCTTTAAGAATTCTTTCTCGAAAATACTAAACAACCAGAGAATGAAAGTACCCAAGGTGGCAAAGGCTGTAGGCGTCTTAGCTGAGCGCGCATTGAACAAAGCAAATGAATATTTGGACATGAAAAACCTACCCGTCGGTCGGGTAATGCGTTTGCTTTCACTCGATCCCAAACGCAACCAAACGGGCTGCTCAAGGGATGTGAATTGGAAATGTTCAGTCAACATCCAAACGAGTTTTGGCGCCATGGATAAAACTTGGAACCATGATAAGTCAGATAACACAGCAAAGACTGCGCCAGAGCAGGACAAGGTGTGCCGCTTAGTCAACAGATCCTAACTGTCCAGAGTTTGGTGGCTCCTGTGCTGCATATCAATCTGACGATACAATTCTAATTTATTTTGTTTGTTTTTCAGGTGAAACGGCTACGTCAGCGTGTTGAGGAGCTGAAGCGTGAGCTGGCCGGCGCTGAGGACGAGCTGGACTCGGCCGTAAATCAGGTGCGACGACTGCAGCGCAGCAATGACGAGCTGGTGGGCCAGACAGAGGGACTGCAGGTGCAAATACAGCATTTGCAAAACAGGTGAATAGACAATCATCAATACTGTTATTATTAATTACTATTTAAATCCGAATCCAACTCTAACTAATTGCCCCAACTAACATATTTCATGGTGCTGGCTAAAAACTAAAATTTAACTAAAAATAAAAAAAAACCAAAAAACGAATTGAATTTGAAGACGCGCACCAAGTCCGCAGCTGCGTGGCATTGGCGGCGTGCAGTTGCGCAATAAAATCGCTGTGGAGCTGCCCAACGAGTGCTTGCCGAACATCAATGATCTGCGCCAGATCTTCGATGATGGGCAGGCGGGCTTGCGCAGCTCGCACAATGGCTGCGATGCGGCGGCAGTGCATCATGCGGCTGCCGTGAAGCGCTCCAGTCACACAGAGCGCACGCTCTTGCAGCAGCAGCAAAGCAATGCGGCGGCAGCAGCAGCTGCAGCTGCAGCAACTGCAGCAGTTGGTTATTACGATGCGAAGGCAACGCATTTTGAGGACAACATTTTCGAGTCGAAGTCACGGAATTTGGAATTTGAGCGTGCCAAGCAAAAGTTTGACAATCCACATGGACAGCAGCAACATCAGCTGCATCAGCAACAACAACTGCAGCAATTGCAACAGCAGCAGCAGCAGCAACAACAACAGCAGCAGCGTCAGCGCAGCTCGAGTGCTCGCTATAATAGCAACACTGGCAGCAGCACTGGCGGCAATCGAGCCAATCTTGCGTTGCCTTTGAAATGCATGACAAACACATCCCAAAAGGATGTCGATATCAATAGGCAGCTGTATGAGTCGCAGGACAAGGAGCAATCGCATGCGGGCTATGCGCGCAATAGTATTAATTTAGATGGTCTCAAGGTATCCGACGATGAGGTGAGACTCGAAACTCTGCCACGAAACTAACTTTTGGTTTTTCAAATTTTTTTCATTTTGCTTATGTAGATTGCGCTTATTTCTATATATTTTAAGCTATTTTATATTTAATTAAATATATTCTTTTCGCAGACTCCGTAGCTATGGCTCGACAAGTTTGCTGCTGGACGATGAAACTGAGGGAAATAGCGATTGATACTCTGATTTCTATAAATATATTATATATGCATATATATATAACATTAATCATTAACTTTAAGTCTTTCAAAATTGATCTTAGGCTATGATTTGCTGTCCATTATCTTTGTCTATTTTTTTTTTGTGTGTGTTCCTTAGTTGTTTTTGTAAGTTTATTTAGTAATATTGGCAGCCAACAATCTATGTATCTACTCAAATTTAATGGCAGCTTGTCAAAGATATATGAACTCGATGTACATGAAAAGTTTTTTTTTGCTGACTTCAAGTTATACAAACAATTTAAATAGCACAATTAATATATTTAATTATGCTTGTGCGCATTTCGCAACTCTTTGTTTTGTCAACAAATAGATCAACTAAATAATAATCGTTCATAAAGTTAATATTCTAAGAGTTTTAGCATAACAATATCTTAATTGTGCTGATCTGTATAAGCCTAGGGAACAAGTCAATAGAACTTATTATATATACATATATATATCTATATACATTCGAATCTTGAGCTTCACAAACATTTCGCTGAATACATATTCCATTTACTCTATATATACCATATGGCCATGTCGACATCTCCTAAAACCCAATCGCCTTGTGCTCTTATTACACAAGTTAACACTGCACTGACTAAATAAAACCCACTCAAATGACTTAACAAATAGATTTATAAACATATATTTGATATAGTTGCATATATATGAGGGAAGAATATTAATTTCGATTTTTCTATGTTTTTTTAAAATGTAAATTAGTTTAAATAATTTGCTATGTATAAGGATATATGTGTGTTAGATGTCTGCATGATGAATTCGTTTATAGGCACTCAGCTCAAGCATAAAATCTATCAAACAATTGAAGCATACAACGAAGTCACTTTAAGCTACACTTGACCAAGGCAAAGTTTTGTTTATTAAAACCTGAAATCATTGAATAATTTAATTAAGAACAAAATGTTTTTGTGAAAATGTATGTAAGAGATTGAGAGAGGCATGTCAGACCATGTCAGACCAGTATATATATTTTTAATCAAGACGACGAACAGAGTCGATATACCCATAGGTTCATTTTAATGTATGTATAGAAGAAGCGTAGAATGATTGAAATAGCAGTTCTGCGCAGTGTTCAGGGTATATCTTAGTCGTGCACTCCCAATTAAAGCTTGCTTGCTAGTTTTTCTTATTGACTTCTACTTCACAAACATTTCCATTTACTATACATATACCTAACAATTTATAGGGCCATATTCTGATCTCCTAAACTCATTTACCTTTTGCTTTTATTAGACAACTCAAAACTTCACGGACCTAATAAACCTTGTCTAATGATTCAATACCAGATATACTTTTATATATATATATGATAATCCAACCTTATAGAAGAAAGGCAAAATAGAAATGAATATATTCCCTCGTACATATGCAACTATATATTATTATTATATAATAATACAATATAATAATAATAATATAATATAGTAATAATATACAGGTTACAATTTTTATGAAATATATATATTCTAAAGAAAAGATATATATACATATACCATATATATATATATGTAGTGCCAGAAACGAACATAAAAGTTATATAAATAGTTTTAATATGTATTTTGCCTAGAATTGCGAACTTTTTGCTGTTTTTTATTTAATATCAAAAAATTAGAGTATTCAAAGTTCAAATACGTAAATTTGTGCCTCTATGAAAAAACTTTTCTCACTTTTTTGGCCATTTTCTAGTCTTTGTTTCTATTGGCAGGCGCAAAAGTTCGCAAAAGGAAAACATATTGAAATCGATTTGTAGAATTATTTAATTGTTAAAATATATATAAACATAAATATATAAAATAATTAATATTAAAATATTTACATATTTTAAACGATAGCAATATTTGTATTTTATAAATTATGAAAAAATAAATATATATAAATATCAATAAATACATTTAATAATAAAGCTATGTCTATACAATTTGGCATGTTACAAATAAATTATGCGCTGAACTTAAACTAAAATATAAAATATACATATCTAGTTTTTGCTTTTCAAAAAGAGTGAGCTAGGCGGGAGTATCCGACTCAGATATATTCGGAATTTATCTAGTTTTTGTTTTTTCAAATAGAGTGATCTCAGATATATTTGGAACTGTGTGTTTGTATCCTGTGAAAATCTTCAATTTTTTGTTTTCAAAATATTAAATTTAACCACAAATTTTGTTCTCCAATATTTCAGTCGCACTACTATTTTTGTGAACACAGGCAAATTTGAATAGGAATGTAATTGATATGTGCTGAAAGAGTAACAAATCTAATAGCAATGCTTCAATCAAGGCCCAAGTACATTGATGTAGAAAAGCAAGTTAAGGAATAGTATGCCAAAGCAGGAAGTTGGTCCAAACCCACCAAAGGAAGAAACTACTTGAATTTCAATTTGTAAGCTAAGCAAAATGATTTGGAGCTGGACCTAAGCAACATACTCGACTGTGATTAAAACTGTAAGTAAAATTTGAAAACTCTTGTAATATAAAATATAATTTAATAGAGTAAGCTTAGAGCTATTATAACAAATGGTGTGTATAAATAGTGTTTAATGAAGGAGTTATTCGAGCAGCTGGAAACTCGCCTTCTCAGTACAATAATTGAATTGCAATGGAATGCAACATGTTTAACAAATGGAATGTATATATGAATATATATATATATATAATGAATGCAGCTTAGGCCACATCTACATCCTGATCCTCATCATCCAGATCATCAACACTTAGGCCATACAGCTCCAGGTCGTGTTGCTTCAGATGCTCCGTATAGGCATCCAATTGGGTGAAGCGTAGTTGGCACTCACAGCACTCCAGCCAATCATCCAAAGAGCTATCGCCATCACCGCTATCCGGTGATCTCTGTCTGCTACGGCTACGGCTATGTGAGTCCGTCTCCAACTGTGTATCCTGTCCGTGTGTCGCCTTGTGCTCCATGTAGTGCAGATAGTCCTGATACTTGGCAGGACATCGCAGGCATTTATACCAGCGATCACGTACATGGGTCACCATATGCTTCTTGAGCGTGGAGCACTCCCGGAAGGGCTTGCGGCACTTGCTGCAGCTGAACGGCTTCTCGCCTGTGTGGATCATGTAGTGCCGCTTCAGATTATGGCGTGTGCCAAACGGCCGCTGGCACAGCGGGCAGGGATATGTGCGTCGATTGCGTGTTACTCTGGCCAGACGCTTGGGTGCCACATCGTTGCTCAGCGAGGATGAGGAGTTGGCGCTGCTGCAGCTGCGTGGCAGTGGCGGACGTGTTAGGGCCGTAATAGTGAGTGCGGGCGGGGCAGGTGGAGCTGGTGTGAGTGGCCTTGGTGCAGCCACCAGCGTTACCAGCAATGTGGGCGGCAATGTAGCAATTGGCAAAGAAGTAACTTCATTTTCGACATGATTTTCCTCCTGCACGAATTCTTGATCCGTGTCCTGCTCCTGTTCCTCCTCCTGCTCCAGTGCTGGCTCGCTCTCATCAATTGGTTCACTTTCAGCATCCGCAGCATCACAGTCCTGCGGAGCTAGCAACAGATTCTTGCCCTCACATTCCACACAACGCGTAGAGTCCTGCTCCATGGGCACGTGCATGCGGCAGATCATGCATATATAGCGCGGATCATTAATGTGTCGTCTGCGATGCTTCTTCAAGTCGCTAAACTCGCGAAAACGGCGCTCGCACAGGTCACAAGGAAAGGGTCGCTCACCTAATTGATGGAAATATGTGAAAAAAATATGAATTAGACGAAGTTTAAAAAAATATTATTCAAAAGGTTTTAATTATAATTAAATTTAAAAATTACTATATCAAAATCGAATCTTGTTCATCTGAATAACCAAACGCGACAAAGGACAACAGTAGAAAAATGTGGAAAAAAATATTTTCATCAAAAATTTCTATTAAATTTAGTTTTTAAGAATTGAATTTTCATGAAACTTACAAAAATAAAACAATACAAAAAGGATGCCCAAAAACTAATCACAAATGTCTGAAAATTTTCAACTATTGTCTTAGATCTGAGATTCAATGTTCTTCAATAATAAAATATATAAAAAAAAAAAAAACCCGAAAAGCTTTCCCTACCCTCAACATCAAATGTTTCTTCACATTTTCGCAACATTTTCTCAGTTGATGCCACGCCTGTTGCACAATTGCTGCTCTCACCTGTGTGTATCATCATGTGACGCCGCAGATTATAATTGGACTGCACCTTCTTGCCGCACGCCTGGCATTGATAAAAGTGCCGACCGCGTCGCTTTATATATGGTCTCGGTGAGCGTTTGCGGCTAGCTGATTTCGTGGTTTGTTTCTCTTCGTCATCCGATGGCAGCTCAATGACCTGGCTTGGTGGTGCCTCCAGCTCACAGCTGACATCAGCCAAGGGCAACGTTTCCTTAACCATCTCCTCCACCACATCTTCATTCTCGCATTCACTGTCGCTCAGCTCAATCCTGGCCACGATTCGATGATGCCGCTGCTTCAGTTTCTTTGCTATCCGCTGTTTATCCGTCATCGGGCGTTTCTCAGGTTTTAAGCTACGGGCTGTGCTAATCATCATCAGCGACGGCTGCTCCACACTTCCCTCATCGTCGTCTAGCAGCTCGATAATTTGTTGCTGCTGCTGCGGCTGCTGCTGTTGCTTTTGCTGTTGCTCTTGCTGCTGGCGTCGCAGCTCTTGTTGCTGTTGGCCAATTTGAAATAGCAGACTCTTAATCTTGGCATCGTCAATGGACACAAAGTTCTCTTCCGGCTCGTGGTACTCATAGTTCACAGGATCTGGAGGCAGCAGCTGGCAATTGGTGTCGCAGCAAGCAGCATCGCAGCAGCCGGAAGCAGCGCAGCAAGCGGGCGCTGCGCTGGCGCAGTCGCTGCAGCAGTCGGCGCAGCCAGCTGACGCTAGCTCCATGCCCTGACATGGACAAACAAAGGAAACGAAAAGACAGAGCAAACAAAATATTAAAAGAATAAGAGAGAGAGTGAGAAAGAGAGAGCAAGCTTTTGCGCCTGTGCATATGCTATGCTTATTAAGCTAATTGCCATTCACATCCTTGCGCTGACGTCCGCAACAATAACATACCTTGCCGCAAAACATTAGTAATCCGTAAACAATTCGACAAAAAAAACAATAACAAAAAATTTCAGAAGAGGGAAAAGTAATTTGTGGCTGGCGCTGCTTTTTTGCCGTGGCTGTTTCGCGTTGTTAGCCGAGGCCGAGTGAAGAAGAAACTGGATTCGCAGTTCGCTTGCCCGGGCTCAGCAACCTCGACAAACGCCAAAAGTCGAGTTTCAGTCGGCCCGCTGCCTTCGCCTCTGCTCGCTGCTCAGTCTGAATCAGCGAAGCGAGGCAACAACAACAAGCAAAAGCAGCACCAGCACCAGCAACAAAACAACGAGCGCAACAGGCAAAACGACATCGACGTCAGCGTCAGCGTCAACGTCGACGCGCGCTTCAGGCTTTTTATTTTTAATGCACGCGCATATTGAAAACAACAACAACAGCAACAAAGACCAAATAGCTTTGGCGACCCGGCAAGCTGCTGCTCCTCTTTGCTTTGCCTTGCCTCTGCCCGTACCCCGCCCACACTCTGTGGCGTTGCGTGCGTTGGCTGTTAACTTGATTTTTCTTCAGGCGCGCACCAAAACCAAAACCAAAACGAAAACGAAAAACAAAGAAAATGCGCAGGGCGAACCAAAAGCAAGGCCCCAAAGAAACGCAACAACAACAACAACAGCAACAGCGACGATCGCGTACAGTGAGAGCAAAAAGAAACCAGCGAGCGTCGCGCGAAACTCAACTCACGATTTTCAAGATTACTTCGAGCAGCAAACGGCGAGCAGTCTAGCAATCGTCGACAATGTCGGGGAGTGAAGGAGGCAAGCTCCATTAAAGCACGACCGAAGCGAAGCGAATCGTGGCAACAACAACAACAACAACAGTACAACCAACTCAACGACGACGACAACAGCAGCTGAAGTGGCTGCCGAGCAGCGCGAGCTCCGTGCGCAGCCATTTCTTGTTGCTCTTTTTCCTTTTTTGAGCAACAACAAAAAGCCACAGAGTTTAATTATTTGCGATGTCTTGTTTTTGTTATTTTTTATTGTTGTATGTTCATTTTATTGTTAGGTCGCTGGCGTCAGCGTTGACGTCGGCATCGCAGCCAGCGTTGTCCGTAAAAACCTACGCACACATGTACACATACATATGCACGTATGTGTGTGCTTGTAGTAGCTGTGTCAGCCTTTGGACAGTGTTGTGTAACGGCACAAAAGAGCTGCCCTTTTATACATACAAACACATGTATGTATGTATGTGTGGGCTGGCATGCCTAGCGCTCATTTGTATGTATTTAGCGTGGGTGGGTTGGTTGGTTCTGCTGAGCTGATCGCACGTCACCCAACAGCAACTGCCATTCTTTCGTTGTTCACCTCCTCTCGCCTGACGACCGAGCAATGCGATCGTGACTGAAAGTACAAATCGACTCAGAAACTTGTTTTAAATCAGCGCAAACCCATTCGCCCCCAGCCTGGGCAACTCGCAAATAGACACTTGAGAGTGCCTGCCAGCGGCTGGGGCTGAGTGCGCAGAGCCTCTATGCTCGGCCAGTTTGTTCGAACTTTTACTGAGCCAGACGGACGCACACACACACACATGCATACATACATACATATGCACATGCACATGCACACGTACACGTGTAAACGTAAACACACGCACACAGACAGACACACGCACACACACACGCAGCTGTAATTATTTCAGAGTTTTAAATAACTAAAAATAAATATTATACCATAATGGGCTAGCTTATTATTGCAAATAAATATAAAACTAAAATTACGCAGTTGATGGCGCAATTAAAAATAAATATTAAGTCAAGAACTTTTTGACTGAGCAATTTAAATTATTTAAAAACTTCTGAAATATTTAAAAAATTCTGAAATATTTAAAAATTATTCGAGTATTTGCTGAAAAAAAAGATTTTTAAAATCTGATTAGATTAAAATTGAATTCAATCTGATCAAAATCTGCTAACTCCTATCTTTTGATAAATTTTAGATTAGATTCATTTAGATTAGATTAAATTTCATGAAAATACTAGAATTTTGAATTTTGATTTAAGAAGATATAAAACAAAAAAAAAAAGATTTATAAAATCTGATTAGATTAAAATTGATTTCAATCTGATCAAAATGTTAGCAGATTTTTCGTATCTTTTAAAAATTTTGATTAAATTTTTCATTTAGATTAGATTAAATTTCATTAAAATGCTAGAATTTTGATACACCTTTGAGATATAAAAGAGTTTTGAGAGTTTTTGTCTTCGTTCTATTGGAAAAAATATGATTTATTATGTGTTTTGTTTTTGTTTTCATTTTAAAATAACATTTTGAAGCTAAATATTTGAAATTCGCCTACGAAGATCGGCTAAATCGTACGACAAATTTGTATATAATTGTGGATATAATCAGATATCCGTACTAACTCGATCAAATTTCAAACATACGATATATAAGAAACATATTTGGCAAAATTGGATTGGTACTATAATCTAAAGCGGGCTACTAACTAGGTGTACCGTAAATAGGGCTAAATATAGCTAGGTATATATATATATATATTTATATATGTATATATAGATATATTATATATATATATATATATATTAAAAAAATGTGGTGTCTATTTCGTAAGTATGTATATCAGCTATCGCAACGGCATAGGTAATGAATGAGACAGATATGAGTATGGGATAGGGTAGCTAGGGTGGCTAGGGTTCTGCGATCAGGAATCATATACTAATGTTGCTGCTAATGTATGCAATATGAAGTGCTCCAGGATATCGTATGGTGCGGGTCAGTTATAATGATGATATGCAAAAAATATGTCTATATGAAAGATCAGGCATTAAACAACTTAATTATGTACATTACTTAAGGCTAAGGCGAACTAAGTGAAGCTCGGGACATTGGGTGGGTGGGTGCTGGGTTTAGAATATAACGCTTGATTGGATTTTGGGGGTTTTGGGTGCCATCATAAGAACTACGTATATAACGTCTATAACTAAGTGGCAGCGGCATATACAAATTAGACATGGGTATAGGCGGCTGCAGGTCTATCTATGGTACAGTGCGATGTTTGGGATCGCTTAAAGCTTTTGCTGCACATCCATTTTGCTGGCCTTGCTGCCCAGCTTCTCGTGGTTAACTATGAACTTCTTGGCGCCGGAGAAGCCCTGCTTATTGATGTAGAAACTCTTCTGGGCAAGCGGTGAGCAGCTGTCATCGACAACTAGACGATTTAGAAACGTGGCGCCTGTCTTGGCGCCACTGTCGCACGAGGATGATTCAATGCTGATGGTGGAGCAGCCACCTATTGACGAGGTCTCGCTTTTCGCATCATCCATCAGGGTGGCATCATCCACCATGTCGTTAACGAGCAGCTGGGGACCACCGAGCACACTGCTCGACGAGGCCGTCGACAATATGGATGAGGTGCGACTGCGACAGGTGTTTGTCTCACTTTCCGGTATGGAGATGCCTTCGTCGATGCTCTGGCTCTGGCTGCTGCCCGCCAGGCAGATGCCATCTAGTCCATTGACGGGTAGAACGCTGCTGGGTGAGGCGGACACAGGTGAGGGGCAGCCGCTGCTGCTGCTGTTGTTGTTGTTGTTGTTGTTTGTGCATAGCTTCGATATGAACAGCTTGGGCGTAATGCGTCCGTCATAGGTGCCCGAGTCGGGACTGGGGCACACAGACGAGGGCGATTGGCACACAGGTGATGAGCCGCGACTGCAATGGAAGAGTTTCCACTTAGTATATATGCTCGATCCATGTGGGGCGACTTACCTATCTGTGAAGATCTTCTTGGGCGGCGGTGGGGAGTAGACGCTCCAGTTGCTGACGCCCGGATTGTTGTCGTCCAGCTCGAATTTGCGCTTGACGGGCGCCAGAGACGACGGGCGCATCGGAATGGGCGACATGGAGCGCCGCGTGGCAAAGGTGCGACGTGTCGGCGATGGTGAGTAGGGCGGCAGCCGCATGCCGGCCCGATTGCTGGTGGGACTGGGACTGGAGCAGCTGGTGCTATTGCTGCTGCCAGTGGGCTGCATTGTCTGCAATGGATTTGACAGCTCATCCGACTTGCAGGACCAGTTCTCGGTGACCAATGTCAGATCCTCCCAGCTCTGTGAGATTTGTATTTCCCGATGCACCTCACGCTCATGGTTCACCTCGCGGCTATTCAGATCGGCGCATTCCTCCTGCCGCAGCTGCGAGACGCGTGGCGTCAGGCACAGCGCTGCGCCAGCGCCGCTCAGCGCTGGACTATAGCTGGCCGAATAGCGACGCGCACGTGGCGTAAATGGATTGAACACCGGCGCCGGCGAAACCTCCCGCGAGTTGGGCTGCGAGCGGATGTGTATGCTCTTGCCAAAGCAATCGATGCCGGCGCCAGTGCTCAGGCTGAAATTGGAGCAGGAGTCGCTGCGATGCTGATGCTGATGCTGCTGCGGCTGCTGTTCCTGCTTCTTTGGTGTCTGCTCTCTGGCAGCGGCGGCAGCTGCTGCCGCGGCGCGTGTCGTCATGGGCGTCAGCTTGCCGGGCAGCGTGCGTATTATGGGCACGCTGACGCAGCGCTTGAGCGTCTTGGAGCTGGAGTTGGTTGGTGCCTCGAGGGTATCCATAGGCACAGCAGTTGTATGCGCCGCTGTCTCGGCTGGCGTCTTGTTGGGCTGCTCATCATTGCTGCCGCAGCCGCTGCTGCTGCTGTTGCTGTTGCCGCCGCCGCTGCTGCTGCTGCTGCTATTGCTGCTAGCGTTCGTATCCATTGAAACGAGTCTATAAATATAAAAACAAAAACAAAAACAAAAAGAAAGAAAAACTATGTATTTACTATTTTGTGCTATGTGCTGCGGGCTGCTGACGCTTACGCTGTGGGTATTTTTATGTTTCGTGGGTTTCAGTTGCTACAAAATTGCTTGTCAACACACACACACACACATACACACACATACACATATATAATATATATAGTTACTATACAGCACACACAAAAAACAACAACTTGGTTCTTGCTCGCTCACTCGCACTCAGCTGGCGCTGGTTCAGTTTTGGATCGTTCGGTTCACTTGGGCAGCTCAGCGTGCTGCATGCGGCGCAGTTTGCTTGCAGATCTAAGTTAGGATTTGGCTCAAATTCTCATACGGACGCTAATGCAGCTCGACAATGCTGTCAACGTCGGCGGCGCCGTCGTCGTCGTCGTTGTCGTCAGCGTCACCGTCGCAGCTTGTCAAAATCTTTTTTTTTTGCAGCAACTGCGTGCGTTGCGAGTGGCGAGTTTTTTTGCTGGCTTTTTACACCGATTATTCACAATCAACGCTTGCAAATGTTGCTCAAATTAGTTGGGCAACAGTTTGTGGCATCTTTTGTTCAACGTTTGCTGGCCTAATAACTTATCTAAATGCTTTAATTTACTTACAAAGTTATGTCCTGTGATTACAATTTTCTGCAGCCAGTTTTAGTTTTTTCTTAGTGTTGAGTAACGATATCTGCGCGGTCGCCAGGCACGTTCAGACATTAGTGTAAAATCAACGATAGCATTGTATAAATTAATGCTTCCCGAGTAAACGTCACAATAATTTAAGTCACTTCAATTACAAATATATTTAGAAATATACTCTTTCAATGCACAAGTAACTAATTTTGCTGACAAATGCTTACTGTCAAAATGCGTGGCGTCATTGTGATCGAATCTGACTGACGAGTCGCATGCCTATGCTTGACCAGCAGTGCGCTTTGTTCTGACGTTGTGCAACACTGGGTGCGCGCGTATTTTTGAACTATGTCGCAACGCAACGCTGTGTATTTAATGACTAGGCGCAGATAAGTGAAAACGCAATTACAAATGAATTAAAACAACAGATAGACATGTAATATATATATATTTTTACTATATGCGAAACTTAAGAAAATGGTCACACTTATATGTGAGTATAAGCTAGATCAGTAATTTGGTTTTAAACTTAATAAAAATCACAACTAATTATAATAACACACTCAGAGATGCTTCATAAAGTTCGCATAAACTAATCTATGCTTTAAATAATATATTTATATATATTATGTATTAGTAATGTGGAACTTATATAGTTTCTTTCAACTTAATGAATTTATAATACTTTTTTTTTCATTATTATTATTTCTTTTTTGTTGTGTTTGCTTTTGCGTAATTTCCATGGGTTTTCTACAGCTAAATTACATTTTAAGTTAATTTCTTTGTTAGTTGACGCCTGTTACTTCTGTTGGTTTCATCTTGTATCTCCTTGGATGGTATTCATTTGCAACAATTGAAATCGTTTACATGTTACTTGAGGAAATCAAATAAGAAATGAGTTCAGTATTCAGTATTCAGTAAGCATCCTACAACTAATTTGCAGTATCATAATGAGCGGTGTAAATGTAAATGGAAATCGAGTTGCATTCATTTAGTTGACTAAGTTGGCAAACGCATGAGCTGCTGTCGCGAGCGGCGGGGTTCTTCTGTTGGGACTGTATGTTTAGCCATCGGCCAGAGCGGGCGTTACCCAGCCATACTTCTCATGTGTTTTGACCAGTGAGCGGAACGACTCCTCTGCCTGGCGGCTGCAAAAGTTATAAAAAAAAAACGAAAAATAGAAATAGAGAAAAAGAAACAAATAGAATTAAATTAAAGAGCACAAGGCAATTGGGTATGCCAAGGACGCACCGACTAAACTCCTTTGTACTTTTCGGCTTGCGCGCAATGCGACCCTGACCCTTAACCACGCTGGCTGCAAACTGCATGATGACCGCCTCCACGGTATATGCGCTGGCCCAGCCCCTCGGTGTGAGCAGTTCCATGCAAATGGCGCCTCCCTCCATCACGTAACCCTTCTCGATGCGCGGCTCCACCACGCGCATAAATGGCGGCGCAAAGGGGAAATTGTCGGGAAAGCTCAAATGCAGCAGAATGGCCGGCACATTCATCTCAACCATGTCGCTGGCCAATGGCGAATCCGGATCGATGACATGCAGACGCACATGCCACTCAAACAAGCTGTCATTGACTAGTTCCACCTGAAAGTGATGGAAATTGATATCAGATATGAGCTTTAGCTGAGCGTAAATTTATTATTAATTTAAATTTAAAAATTTAATTTATTAATTTATTTATTGCTATTTACGAACTGAAATGAGTATATTCGCTTTGTGCAATGTCCGTCCGTCTGTCCGTATGAGGGCAAACCATTTTTCGCTATGCCAGCAACCTTGCTAGTTGAAGTGCTAGCGAGTTGAAATTTGGCATGCATACTCGCGTTGACAACCCAAGATCAAAAAGATATGGCGGATATATTTACGCACATTGGGAGCATAGCAAATCGGGTAAAACTGTAGTTTCTACAGTTTTAGAGCTTGAATGCTCAAACTTGGCACGTGAGTTACTGTTAACATCCGATAAAGATCGATGAAATGATATATACACGTCTACGGGGGCGTGGCAAACCAGATCTGATTATATAGTGCTTTATACAAATTCTTAGCTGAGAACTATTGATGCTAGAGAAATTGAAATTTTGAATATATACTCGGGTTGACAGCCCAAAATCAATAAGGTATAGCAGGGACCGCCGAGAGAAAATCCGAGCCCGGGACGGAAAAATTACGGGCCCTTATATTTTTTATTATTTTATTTTTTGCAAAAAAAAAAAAAGGATGCAAAAATTGTTTGACACCTGGGATTTTCGGGCACCTCCAAAAACCCGGGCCCGAAGGGATTCCTACCGTCTCCCCCCTGTCGGTGGCCCTGGTTATGGCAGGCCTTTTTGATCTAAGAGATATGTTACATAAATATGATCTCCACTAATCAAGCTATACAACGTTAAATTATTATTATATTATTAAATCGAATACCCTAGGATTTGATGCAAAGATTTACGAAAGATATTCAACTTAACAAAACTTCTTTAAATGATAGCAATCGCCTCAAGCTAAGCAAACATACACTTGATTCATATTCTAAACATGTTTTCTATCTGCCTCAAAGAGCTTTAGATTTTCAGCTCTAGTTACTACAATTCCTCTTAGTTCGCATTACCGTAAAAACTGCATCGTTTTTGGTCTGCAGGCGTTCCATTTCGCGATATTCCTTCATCAGGCGACGCGAGCGTATGGAGGTATCAGGCGGCATCAGCAGCGAGCGTCCTGCAGTGGGTGCCACTCTGTAAGACGGAGAAAACTTTAGAATGGCAAATTTTCTTTTATTATACTTTATGCTATGAATTACTTGTGATCCTGGCGACGACGTTTGCCCGGCGATTCGCACACTGCCTGCTCGGCGGCTACACGCACGATGGCGTTCTTTGGACTTAGCTGGACAGCTGCGCTAGCTCCAGGTGCAGCAGCTGCAGCTGCAGCCTCGCTGGCTGCTCCAGCGGCTGCACCGCCGCTGGCTGCGGCGGCAACATCAATGTTGTTGCTTAGGTTGTTGTTGTTGTTGTTGTTGCTGCTGCTGTTCTTGCTGCTGGTGCTGTGCTCTGGGCCATCGGTTTTATCGGAGCTCTTCTCGTTGCTGTTATTGTGGTTGTTGTTATGATTGTTGTTGTTATTATTATTATTATTATTATTATTGTTGTTGTTGTTGTTGTTGTTATTATTGTTGCTGGACTTGTGGAAGATCTTACGAATTGCAGTAACAACTCGCTCTTTGGAACGGGATGACATCTTTGCGGTTGTTTGTTCTTTTTCTTCTAACGGTGGAATTTATTTCAAATTATAAGTTGGGTGTTTGCAGTGTGTGTCTGTATGGATATATATATATAGATATATATATATATATCTGCTTGTTGTGTGTGTGAGCGTAATATTGGTTCAGTCTTCTTTACATAAAAATTGTGTGCAAAGTCAATTGTGCTGCAAGTAGAAGAGAAAATTAAATGAATATTAAGTTTTTGGTAATGGAAAACTATTTGAAAATTCCATGCATCTGCCTGGATGTTTGGCAAAGTGGAAAACTTTCATTTAGATTGCAAATTCTAGCAGTCAAATTATATAATAACATGCACAGCACATATTAAAAATAAAAACGTCCCTGACCTACGCCCATTTCGTGTGACCTTGCAAGAGATAATAACAGAAAAGAATAAATATTTTGGTCTGGCTGACTGCGCGAATACTCTGCAATCATTAGACTCGCCTCGGCTCTTATCTGTTTTGTGGTAGCTGAACTCAAATGTGTTTTGTGCTGTATCTAAAACCCACACATGAAAACGTTTTATTTATGGATCTCTGAAGATTATCTCGTTGCTCCAGCTCTGCTATGGGATAACAAAGAGACACTTCACACTGGCTGCTATACAGTATGTATGCACATACAAAACATCCTTGACAACATTCTACACGCTTATAAAAACAACAGCAATAAAAAAAAAACAAAAAAAAAACATTTATATATATATATTTATTCATATATGTATATATGAAGTATTCGCAGCCAACTAAGAGTGAAGCAAAAGCAACAGCACAACAATAATAAAAGCTCATAAAAAACAACACAAAAGGAATATAGAACAAGTGGAAGTAACGACTAGGCTATACCCTATAAGCAGCGCAAAGCTGAGCTTGTAAATATTTTGAGTTTTTATTTTTGTAGCTTATGAGATGTAAAAGAGTTAAAAGTTTTAGTCGAATCCCGAAATTTTAATAGAAACAGAAATAGAAATAAAAAATAATATAAGTATAAATTTAAATATATATAAATTTTAATATTAATGATATAAATTTATATAAAATTTAATATTTATGATAAAAAATATATATAAATTATAATATTTATGATATAAATATATATAAATTTTAATATTATGATATAAAATCTAATATTAATGATATAAATATATATAAATTTTAATATTAATGATATAAATATATATATAAAATTTAATATTTATGATAAAATGCATAAATTTTAATATTAAGTATTTATTATTTTTATATATATACATATATATATATATTTTTATTTAATAATGTATATTTTTATAATATAATGTAATGTATAATGTATAATAGATTGTCCCAAATCATTAAGCTTCTCCTTTATTGCTTTAGAAACAAATTCTTGTGCGTATGCCCAAACCATCAAGCTCTATTTTTTGTTGAGCAATTTCAATGGATATGAGGAGCAAGTTATTGCGACGCAGCCAACAGCTGGCAGGCGGTTGGGTGGCTTGTGGGGCAGGACCTCAAGGGTGAGCGCAGTTTTAACTGTTATGGCAAAAAGTTTTTGGGGCCACGCGCATGGCAAAGTGGATGCTGTGTGTGTGTGGGGAGGTGGCTCTGCTTGGATTTGGCAGTATATGCTTGCCTAGGCTAAGGTGTTGGCCATGGGGCCTAAATTGTTCCACTTGCGCATAATTAGCCGTTGCTAAGGAAACGAGCAGCAGGTGGAAACTAGGGTTCAGATTGCAGCCAAGCCAAGGGCGGCATTTGGTATAATGCTTTGTATTTATGATTATTAGAGCTATTATAAGAAGGCACAAACATGAGGTTAACTTGAAGAACGAGCCACTCAGGGACAACATAATTGAAGTGTGAGAAAATTAACAATGATAATTCAATAGTTGGTGAAAAGGAATTTAAAGTTGTAGGCGAAGAAAAGGATAATAAATTTTCATTTATGC
This sequence comes from Drosophila leonis, assembly GCA_035045365.1. NCBI lineage: Eukaryota > Metazoa > Arthropoda > Insecta > Diptera > Drosophilidae > Drosophila > Drosophila leonis. The sequence goes on along the minus strand of JAWNPC010000389.1, from coordinate 2,156,471 downwards.
ATTAAATTTCTTAGACAAGATTGCATAAATTTATAAATTTATTTATTTGCAATTTTGTCTGCTGAAAATTGCCTACAACTTGTAGCAAATTCAATCAAGAGCTGAACTGTAGCTGTCTGTTTAACAAATTATGATTGATTGATGTATGGCTGGACAGGGCAAAGCCTTCGCTATGGTCAACAGATGCCATTAGCCAAGTCAGACGGACGACACATGTAAGCTGAAAGTCGATTATAAGTAGCATAGAAAACTCATTAAGAGCGCCATTGATTGAGAGTGGAGTTTAGTTAAGGTCTATATCGATTCATTGCTGATTGCAAAATTTCCTGTTCAGCGACTATTTATAGATTGTTGCAAGTTTTTACACTTTTGCTTTCAACTGGTTGGCAAAAGAGAAAACTGCTAAAAGGCAACGAGGCGCCAGGCCAAGACCAGACCAGACCCGACTCGACCAGACGACAAGGAAACAAGTTCGCCACAAGCATGAAAGCGATTGAGGGGGGGGAGAGAGAAATGCTGACTAAGGCTGGGCCAGACATTCTGGTATTGTCTTCGGGCATCCAGCTGCGATGGCAACAGTGGGAGCCATGTCATTGGATACAAATTAAATAAACATTTCTGTTAAGTAAATGAAATTGAACTGAATTGACGCTATTTGACAGCTCTGAAATAATGGGCGACAAATTGACTAGCCGATTGGCAAATTCGAGCTTTGCATTGTCGTTGCTGTTGGACGCGTATCTAATCTTATCTGGCTGTGCGCAAATCGATAAGGCCCTCCCTACTCTACACGCACTGACCTATCCCGACGACGAATATAAATAATACCCTTGGCATATTAATGATAATTTTAGATTAAATCCAAACAGCTTTGAGGGTGGGCAAATGGCACTTATAAAAGCTATTTCAGGCTAAAAGCAATGCTGTAGTTAAATTAGCTTTTAATTGAACTGTTCAATTTGGAACGACATTGAGCTCGCATACAGGGTGCTTATGTAAAAAAGAAATACAAATTATAGATACATGAATTACAAAATTATATTATTAATTTGTCTTTTTAAATAAGTAATTAAATGGGTTTTCTCATATTCATTATTTGATTCGTGCGCCATTTAACGATAGTTAATCGATTAATAAATATATCGGCACGTAAAATATGTTCAAAACAACAAGATCAATTTGAGGCGTCTAACAACACTATTAAATTGGCAATTGCTTGCTTGAAGCGTGGGAATATCAAATCAACAAAAACAATTTACTCTTTTTTGTGTAATACAAAAGTCAGTATGCATAGTATGTTTATACATGCACCTTGGCTGGCAGCGCTTATTGTTGTTGCACAGACATGCAACTGCGTTGTTGTTATTGTTGCTGCATGCAAATCCGAAGCGCGAGCACACGAAACAACGTCATAATGAAAGCTGCAGGCAAGCAAGCACGAAATGAAAATGAAAAACAAAAAAAAAAACATTAACCCATAAAAACTACATCTGCTGTAACTTCCTTGTGTGCGAGTGCTCGCAAATATTTTGCATAATATTGATTTCTAGTTGCAGTTTATAGCGAGTTTTAATTGCAATTTAAGTGATATGCAAATAATTCGTATACGCATTATTTATCAACACTGGGCGCCGGTCAGCTCGCCACCAATACTAAAGAAATCTTAATAAAGGCGCAACGGCCGTGTGAGAAACTAAGAGAGGAATAGAGACTCGAGGCAATGCCAATGAGAGTGAGAGTGAGAGTGAGCACGAGCTAGGCAATTGTTTGCTTGCTCAACAGTTTCTTTGTTTGCCTTTGACAGTGAATTTTTCTTCTTCTTTTTTTTGCGTTGCACTTTGCGCCTGTCATGGCAATCAGTTCTGCTGCTGCTGCTTCTGCTGCTCTTCTGCCACGAGTCGTTATGCTGCTGGCTCTTTCTAACCCCCTCAATCAATCACTCTTACACATTGTGCATGCCTGCAGTGTGTCTCCGTCTGTGTGTGAGTGTGCTTTTTGCCATTGTTCTACTTGCTCATTGGCTGCCATTCCCGTTCTGCCTGCTGCTGTATGCTTTTATTTATAAATACTGGCTCGGTTAATACAAGCTAATTGAATTAAGTACGGTTTAAAATGTGCAAACGCATTCATATTAATCAAAGCATTTGGCTTCCTGGTTATCGTTTGCTGAAAACTCGAGTGCTTTACAAGTTCGTTGACTTTCGATCTTAATGCGAGAAAGCTTTTGCCAAATAGCTTTGATATGCTCTTTCATTGAGTGGAATTTATGGCTAGCAAGCTTTGCATGGGATCTTTTTTAAATACATAAGTATGTACATATGTATGTATGTATAGTAAAAAGCTCGCTCTGCGCTTAACATTGACCTTGATGGGCCTCTATTTATCACTTCATAGCTGAAGCCGGCTGCTACGCAGGCATTTCATTTATGTTTATATTATTTGAATTCCGTTTCGGCACGTAGAGTCAGCCGCAGCGCCCGAAAGCAGGCAACACAAAATGCCTTTTTATGTTTATTTCTTTTTTTTTTTTTTTGCTTGCGTCTATTTTTTTTTCATGTATTTTTTTGGGTGCGAGAAAAGGATGCAAGCTTCGGATGGGTCTGTCGATAACAGCGTTGCGCGTGTCCTGTGCAAACGGAAGCCATTTATGAAATTGCTTTCAACAAGAGGCGACACCAGCAACAGCAAACAGCAACAACAACAACAACAACATGCAGGAAGCTTGGACCTGGGCGACATGCTGACGCGTGTGTCATGTGATGACGGCAATGGGCGGCTGAGCTCGCCTCGGTTAGTCCGTTAGCGGTTCGATGATGGCCCGTGTCAGCTGCTGGAGTGGTCTGTCTGTCCAATTGGGTCGGGTGTTGTCTGAAGGGCCATTAAGGCTGAGATGAGCTGAGGTGTGGATAGCCAGATAGCACACTCAATACCGACAAAAAAAAAAAAAAAAAACGGAACTGGACACTTATTAAATAACTTGCTACACAATTTAAGACAATTTTCATTTAATATAAAGATATTGACTTGACTAATTTTAGCAAGTATCTAATCACTGTTAAATTGAAAGTTTAAAAAACCATGCAAAATATAGTTAATTTCATTCATTTTGTTGCGACCTCGATTTGCAAGCAATTCAAGCTTTATCACTGCTCCTGTTGATACACATGATGACGTCAATTGGGGACAGGAAGGTGAAAAAGACAGCAACAGCCAAAGCAACAACAAGGAGAGCTGCAGGTACTTGAAGACACATGCCTGACATATGGCTCATGTTGATGGAAATTGTTTATCACCTCGACTGGGTCGTAGATATGCTCATGTAATATTCATAAATTCACTGCACAAAGCAATGAACCTCGTCTAATCGGCGCAGCCTTTTCTATTTATAGTCCTGACACACACACACACACAGACAGACACAGGTAAAGGCGTAGGTGTGCGCATGGTGTCTGTCTGCAGGGCTGGCAATCATGTGCATGCATAATCAATTTACGACTGTGCGAATCGAGAAATTCATTTAGGCGCTGCCTATGAAAGTCAAATCGACTACGGCGATGCAATATTATAAAATGTTTAGGCCAAAAAGCTCGAAAGACCAAAAAGCTCAACGACTCAACTGATCAACGGCGATTTAAATGCACAACGTGTAATGTCAACCCTCATTTTAGGGATTGGATTATTCATGATGTGCTGCTGCTACCCGGATAAACAATAGATGGTAAGAGAGTACTCAATAGAGATACCCTGTAAAAACATAAATGTAAGCAGGCGTGACTAAAGAAACATTGGAAAAGTTTGAGAATGTTGAATATGTTTTGAACTTGACTCAAGTATATTTTATTTACAATATTTTTCCCAAGTAGCTGAAATATTATAAAATTTTCCTAAATATAAATATTATAAAAATATAAAGCGGACATAATTTAAATTTAATTATAAATTTGATAGAATATTTTTTTTATTTTTATTAAATTTTATTTATTTATTAATTTAATAAAAAAAAAATAAGTTTAAAGTTTTTTAATATTTCTCTGAGTGTATTTTTTATGAAAATATGCGTATGAAAAAAGGTTCAACTATGTACATAAATATTATTTGTATAAATTTTTATATACATTTATATATCTTCCTATATCTGTATATAAATATAACTATATATATGTTCACATATATATATATATATAGCCCATCATATCTGCATATATATGTATATATGTCCCCCTTTATTATCCTAATTTAGATACGCCATTAAATGTCACCCCATGGACTCTTATAACATATGTCCGCTGTCTGGTTACATCTACCAAACCATATCATACCCTTTTTTCCTTTAGCTACCCATTTCATTGGGTACACAGCCATATAAACAGTTAGTCAGCAAAAGCTGAAGGCTACACATATGCACATATGTCAGAGAAGGATGGGCAACTGTCAACTATGGCCATTTCATTCGCACTCGCTCATATATTTCCGCATTCCCCACTCGAAACGCGTTCGGTTCCCATTCATGAATAACACACAATTTGGTACGAACTTTGCCTTCTTGGCGTTGCGTGTGGGCGTCGAGATGTCAGCAGTAAATAGAATTGGCGCATATTCAGTTGGTTTATTTTATTTTTTTTTGCTCCCTCTCGAAAATCATTTGCAGGCTTAAGAGCAACAACAACAACAACAACAAGTACAATACAACAGAACTTAAAAGACAAAGGCAGAAGCGCAAATACTGCGAAGTTTCATTGAATTTGTGTGTGGCGCTTGAAGAGGTTCGTTTGAAAAAAACTTTTGAATTTCTCTTTAAGAGGTAAAATTATTATAATATATGTAGTAAAAAATATTTAATATAATATATAATTATTTTAAATAATATTAATAATCAAAATATTAATATGAAATGATAAAAATCAGTTGTTATTCCAGTTTTTTTTTTCATATTTGAATTACTTCATAAAGTTTTTATAAACTCTTGAATTAGTATATACTTTTACTTTTAGTCTTTGCCTTTTCTTTGTTTCATTTTGGGTGGAATTACTAGTTTTTGCTTACTAAATCATATTTAGATAATTTTTAATTTTTTTAAAATCTATAATTTAATATATTTATATTTATAATAATATTGGGGTTATCACAAAATTTTGCTATTCAACATTTCAGTCGAACTACTATTTTTCTGACCACAACTTTATTTACTGCGCCCGATTAGACTATTTTTAGTTCTTTAGGTCAGATGTAGGTTCAGTCATATTTTGTTCCCAGAATTATCTTGAATGCGGGAGCAAACACATACTAATACAAAAATGTTGTTTATTTATATGCACATACATACATAGGTACACATACATATGTATACATATGAAAATATGCGCTGATAAGAACAGCGAAACTAGGCTACCTACGGCAAGCTGGACCTTGCACAAGTTGCTTGCCGTGCAAACCCACAGCTTGAGTAATTAAGACATAAGGCGTGCAATCATTCAGAGTGCAATCTCTTACATATGTATATCATCGAACGTGTAATCTTTTGGCTGCTTCTAATTTTCAAATGAAAGCTTTCTCATTAGCAAAATCATTTGGCAAAACGAACGCGCAATTGAAGCTTAGATTGGTTGCTTACAAAATTCGAAAACAATATTTCAATGTCATATTTGCTAAGTCTGAAGAATAATTTAATGTACATATGTATGTATGGTATGTATGTATTTCCTTGGTTCTTGTTTATGGAATATTTAAGAAAACTGTTCCAACAGCTTTGAGCCTTGGCGCTCGTCTGTAGCCTTCACAGCCACAAAAACCACTCAAATTTTCAGTTCAAGTTCAATGAAAAGCTGACATTGAATGGACGAGTATATATTGTGCTCGCCCTCCCGCTCGCACCCTTGCAAACACAGCAGCATCAGCTTTTAAAGCGGTGCAGAAAGCGATGTCAAAAGCTAAAAGTGCAATGCAATAGAAAAACAGACACACAAACACACACACATACATACATGCATACATACATACATGCATGCATACATACAAACATACACTCAAGAGATGGCTGCCTCGGCATAGCAACAATGGCGCTGTTCGGAGCAACGAGTCGCGTTTCCATTGAATTTATTGAATAATAATAAAAATAATAAGAAAAAAAGACTAGACGAAAGATGTGTTCACTTTTGGCTGGGGTTAAAAGCTCATAATTGGCAAATTGATGCTGACAATTGTTACACGGTTGCGGGCAAAAAGAGCACAGCGGCCAACAAAGGGATAGATAACGGCACTCTCTCACACACACACACACGTACACATCTAAAAAATATGTATGTATGTATATATAGTCCACACTCACACCAAGAGGCGCGCACACTTATTTTTAGGGCTCGCTGTGTTACACTTACCAGTTGGAATTGCACTTCTCTTGCTTTCCTTCTGTCACCACGTTCTTATCAAAAACAAAATTACTCTTTGCTTGTAAGTCTTGGCTTCTTTTACTTGCTGCTGTCTTCTTGCTATGCCATTTGTGCGCAATATTTGAGTGTGTAACTATTTACTTTTCATTATACAAGCGACGCGATTAATATTTTATTATTATAATTATTAGTTAATCGAACATGACCGCCAGTAGAACGTTGTTGCAACTCGCACGATAAAAACCCAGCAAGCGATGGGCTTCCAACTTTTTTTTGTTTTGAGTTCAACCAGCACACGAAACATTAATGTTAACTTTTTAGTTTCGATGTTAGAAGTATTTCAACTATCGAAATATCGATATCAGCACTGTTAAACAGCTGTTGCTGTGCTACGTTAGTGTTGGCAAATGCACCGAAACTGCATGCTGTCGATATCAAAATGTTAACAACAAAATTTACTTTCAAATTAAAAAAACTAAAACGAAAAAAAAAACAAAAAAAAAAACACAATACTTAACGACGTACTATGAGTCGATCATAGTCGCCACTCTAATGAAATAATATTCCAAATTCTAACGTGCTTTTAACATTTATAATACTAGATGTGGCAAGCAGTGCAACTGTCAACTGAAAAATACCAACAAAAATACTAAACGCCTGGCATTAAATAGAATTTGAATTTTGACCGCCTTCGTTTTGGCTCATAAACATTTTATTCATAAATTATGTACCAATTTGAATGATAGGAAAAGTCAAAGTCAAAAGGCGTAAATGCGCATTGTTTGCTATAATTGTATTTGTAATAATTCATTTAATTCAAATTGTATGCAAATATTGCTTTAGTATTATGTAGACTTAGTAATACGAATTTATATATTTATATATGTGTATATTAATATAAGTAGAACTTTTCAAGATAACGAAACAGTTCCACATTGAAATGCGCACAATTTAGACATTGATCGTAGAGTTTGAACAGTTATGTATTATGTTATAGCTATGCATATTGGTTATAAGTAATCCGTTACAATTTGGAGTTAGTTTGAAAAGAATAACTTGTAGAGGTGGCCAACATATGGTGTTTACCTGCAGCAGGTGGCAACTCATTTCAAATTTTAGGATATAAATACTTAAATATTTAGCATATCGATATTAATTTATATATATATATATATATATATATATATATATATATATATGCAAACAAGACGTTGGCTACGCACTAATCAACAAATTCTTAGGCAAATCTTTTAAACACATTTTTGTTACTCGTGGAGTTGATAAACTTTTTGGTTTTCTTAGTTTTCTTTTAAATTGTTTTTTAATATTTTTCAAATATTTTCAAGCACTTGACGTATAGTTGTAGCTTAAAAATAAAAAAAGATTTTTGATTAATTAATTGTGTGTAGCGTTTTCAACGGAATCTCAACATTGCAAGGAAGATATTTGGCTGCGTTTTCTCATTGTTTAACTATTAAATATATTTAACTCTAGATATATATTTTTTTTTATGTATATATATATATACTCAAAATACTTGGCTTAAACTTAGCGTGTGTGCTGTTATATATTTCAAATAAAAATAATAATCAAAGAGAAATTTGTGTATGAAATAAATAAAAGAGAAAATCATAAATTCGTTTGTCGTTTGGTTTTATTTTAATTTACATTTTTATGCCTTAGCTAATAAATTCTGCTAGAAAAATCATCAAATTTACAAAATGTATTTTTTTTTGTTACTTGCAAATGTATCGAGATTAATGTTGAATATTTTCTTGTTTTTATTATTATTATTATTAATTATGCATGCATTGAACTTACTTGACTAAGAGGAATTGACTAACAAATGATGGAAACAAGCTGCTGGCCGCGCAGCGCTGTGGCCAAAGTGCCAAACAGTTAATGATTAGGGCTCGAATGGATATGTCTTGTTTTTGTTTTTAATTTTTTAGCTAGTTACTATAATTAGGCCTGTTGGCAAATTGGCTCTGCGAGTCGACGGCGTTTAAATTCACGCAGTTCAACTAAAAACAAAATATTTAATTACACATATACAAAAGATATATATATATATATATATATATATATATATATATATATATATATATATATATATATATATATATATATATATATATATATTGGCTCACAAATAAAAATGATTTAAATAATGTACATTGGGTCATGAACCCCCGAATAACAACATGATGAACAGCTAAATTACGTTTGTTGCTTGAGAGTGTTGCAGATGTTGTAGATGTTGTAGATGTTGCATGAAAAATGTGTGAAATTCCAAGAAGCGTTTGTTCCTTTCTTTGTTGAACTCTGTTGTAGACACAGCCGCGCAGAGGTATTGGTTAGATGAGGCTAACCCAAATTAGAGTATGATCTCCGTGGAGCGTCGCTGCAGTGGATCACAGCTGTAGGCCTCGGCAGCACCACCAACGGCCACAGGCGAGAAGTTGCCAACGCGCTTCGTCTGCTTCAGTGCTGGCAATGTGGTTGTATTGGTAATGCCATTGCGTGTGGTCACGGCGACAGTTTGCTTGACGCTGGGCGCTGGCGTTAATGTGGCCGTGGAGCTGTCATTGCTGCCCGTGGCAGCAGCAGCAGCTGGGCGTGGCAGCTGTGGCGTTGTGAGCGGTGTGCGCCGTTTGACTGGCGTCTCCTGCAGCACCGCCGACTTGCGTATCGTTTGCTGCAGCAGCGCATTGACATCGATGGCTGGCCAGGCGACCAGCGAAACGCTTCGTCATAAGTGCGTGTCCAGCGGCGACGAGCTGCGCTTGAGTCTAATATGTTTGCTCCAATGTTTGTTGTTGTTGCTGCTGGCGCTGCCGCTGCTGCTGCTGACAACAACAGCTGCTGGCTGTGGCATGCCCACGGCTGAGGAGAGCGAAAAGTATTCAGCTGATTGGCTAAGGGATGAGGCATCCGCATCGGTAAGGCCATCCACATCATTGCCATCGCCCAGCTCGCTGCGCATCGTGTGCTCCTGTGTGCTGAGCGGCGTTAAGGTGCTGCTGTGGGCATCCTCCTGCGTGGGCGTGCTGCGAATTGTGTGATCGGCGGCTGTGCAAAAGGATTCACGTTGACCCGTTGTCTCATCCTCATCCTCCTCATCCTCATCCTCGCCGTCGCCATCGCCATCGCCATCGCTGCACTGGCCGCAGCAGCAGCTGTTCGTGTGGCAGGAGCAAAAGCTCTTCAGGCTGCTGCTGCTGCGCCGGCTGCGATGACATTCGACGGCCACCGTCAGCTCGCGTGCCTCGTGATCATCGTCCAGGCTGCTGCAGGAGCTGGTGCGCGCCTGGTCGCAGCTGCAGCTGGAGCAACGGGAGCAGCTGCTGCAATAATCCTGCATGGCATCGGGCACGAATCGCTTGCGCTTGATCCGGACGCACTCGTTCCGTGGTGGTGCGGCGCCAGCAAAGGCACGCGCTGTGCTGCTCGAGCTGCTGCTCGGCTGGATGGCCGTTGATGGTGTCAGATGCTCCTCATCCTCCGGCTGCATGCCAATGTGCACATCATCATCATCATCATCATCGTCGTCGTCGTGCGACAATTCATCTGTCTCAATGGTGGTATTGGAGTTGAGTGAGCCGCGCCGCCGCTGGCGATGCTTCTCGGAAAGCGGCAACAGATTCATGGGCGCCCCACCACCCTCGCTGGCCACCTTGTACGGAAAATTGGAAGTGGCCGTGCTGCTGTTGTTCTCCGTGACGGTGGCCGCATCAATCTCAATGGCAATCGCCGCCGAGTGCAACTGCGGCCGCTGATGATGCCCATCCTCGCTCGAGTCCGGGGAAGACTTGTTGTGGTGGTTGTGCTGGCTCTTGCTGGCTGGAAGCGGACTGTGCGTGGCATGCTTCGAGTGGTGGTGGTGCTGGTGGTGCGCACGCTGACGGCGCTCCTTGGTGCCATAATGATGATGATGATGGCAGTGATGATGGCAATGATGATGATGCATCGTGCTCACATGGCAATGGCAGACAGTTGCTGCTGCGGCTGCTGCTGCTGCTCCACAGCAGCAGCGCTGCGCCGACGTCTGTGTGGCATTGTGTCGCTTGCGCCGCTGGCAGCAGCTGCCACGCCCATGAACGTGCGCCTTGGCCGGCCCATTGCTGAGCCGCGCACTGGGCGCATGCACGATGACCACTTCGAGCGCATCGAGGGCAACGGCCACGGCATTCGCTGTGGTCGCATGGCTCTGGCTCTTGCCGCTGCCGCCGGGCCGCGGCAGCAGCTTGTTGTTGTTGTGGTACTGAAAGGCGCGATTGTCGTGGCACTGGCCAAAGTCCAGAGCCTTGAAGTGCTCGTCGTCGGCGCGTGCTGTCAGCAGATGGTCGTCGCCGCTGCTGCTTAGTGTTATGGGCAGCGACAGTTGTCGCTCCTCGGAATGCGATATGCACAGATCGTGTCCTTGATGAAGATGTTGTTGTTGTGTTTGTTGTTGTGTTTGCTGTTGTTCTTGTTGCTGTTGCTGCTGCTGCTGTTGTTCTTCGGGGGCAAACTGCTAATCGCCGCGCCGAAGGTCGCGCGGCTTCGTATTGTTCCGATAGATCCACACCTGCAGCAGGATGGCAATGTCCAGGCTGACCTGCATATCACACAAGAATTCAGTATTAATCTAAGGGCAGGTGAAGTGTGCAGCAAGTTAAACAAACATTCATATCTATAGCTCATAGAAGTTTCAAAGGAAGCAATCAAGCAAGGCGAGCGGAAGACTACACTGAACATAGTTTAGCTGTACGATTTTATCGGATTTTAATTTCTTTCTTGGCCTGCCTGTTATAGAAATTAATTACTCAATAACTTGAATTCTATATATGGAAAAGAATATATTTAATGACATTATCAGCGCGTCATTATTAATTACAATGCCAAAGTCGAAATCTGCATAGAAAATTGTTGTCTTTAGCTTTTATGTTCTTCTAGTTAAGCTAAACAAAATCTAGTCTATATGATGACACTTTTGAGGCACGACGTTTCGCTTCTCAGTAAAAAGTTCAAGCATAAACATAGCTTCAACGATCGAGTATAGAACGAGGGTCATAAGAAAACTGCTTCAATTACACGACGTGGAAGGCCAAGGCCTGTTCTTAAATCAGACGAACAGTTGGATATGACTACAACGACTCAACTTGCTATTCTGATCAAGCATTGATATACTTTAAGGGATCGGCCACGCCTCATTCTGTCGGTTCAGGCATTAGTGAAGATTCTGATGTGTATATATTACTTATGTTTATAAAAAATTTTTGCTGTCCAACATTACAGTCGCACTACTATTTTTGTGAACACAGCTGTATATAAATATAAATATATATACAGTATATATTGTCTGCCATAAGGAAATGCATAATAAGACAGATACATGCTGTGTCTAAATAGTCTGAGTAAGACACATACATGACCTGTCTATATAGTCATGTAGCTGGTCTATATAGATACATGATACAATGATAGAAGACAATCTATATACTAGATCTATATACTAGATATATGCAAACTACATACTTCTATATACTAGAAATTATACTAGCTCAAACTAATATATATATTAATTAATAGATGATTGTATATCGCATATGCCTATATACTAGATCTAAATATTAGATATACGTCTATTGGATATATACTACTCAAGAAAAAATATAATTATTTTAAACATTTATTTTCCCCAGTTCTTCAGCTGCAACAATTTTTGTAATTTTTGTAATTTTTTTTTTGCAATATGCAAAAGATTTTTGTGTATCTAAAGATCTTTTCTATATTTTGCAAGCAATAAATTTTTGTAAACTTTCAGACAATTCAAAGCACTTTGAATTGTTTCTAAAAGTGCCTCAAGCATTTCGGGCATCAAAGAGCAATCAGAGATGCAATAAAAGATTTGCAAACTAAATATTTACTTGGCGCTGAGGCGAGCATTGCAATAATAATGCATTTTTGGCTATTCAACACTTTACGCACCTGCAGCGTGCCACAGATCCAGAACTGCGAGGGTGCGTTCCGTGCGATAAAGTAACCAGTCTTGAACATATCACCGAGCGTCCACATAATCACCATGTGTATACTCATGCCATACGTTGATTTGTTCTTAAAGTTGCGTAGAAATTGCGGCGCACCTGAAAGCAGCAGAGATGTCAATTAATTTGGAGAGCATTTACAAATGGCAGAGCAACACTTTACCCAACATGGCCTCTGTGAAGACGGCCACAAAGCCCATGGACTCCATGAACCAATGAACGGAAAGCATTAGATATGTGATCGCGGCGCCAACGGCCCAAACGACGAGCATCATGTCCAAATACGATTGGAAATCTGTCCAGTTCCAAAAGTATTTAAAGTCCAGATCTAGAAAGGCAAGTTCAAATAAAACTGTTATACAACTTTTACATTTTTATATAATCTTCGATATTTTGTCAAGAGTTTTTAAACAGGTAAAAATTGAGCTTGGGCACTAATTTCAAACTGTTATACAAAATGGTATTTATTACCCTACACTGAAAACGTACTCAACTACACTTCTGTTATACAGTATGTACTAATAACTACTAATTAGTTTGACACTGTTATACAAAATCGTTTTCCAATGCATGGCAACGCTAAACCAGTTGAAGGTATACATAAAACCGTAATGAGCTGCACTGCTGTTATACAGTATATAAGTAATAGCTAATAAAGCTTGGGAGACTTTTGGGTACTTATTTGAAATTGTTATACAAAATCGTACCGCAAAGTATGGCAAGACTAAATTAATTTTCAACTTAAACTTCAAACTAGATTTAAAATCTGCAATACTGTTATACAGTATACACTTAATTTTAAACTGATTTGCAATTGAACTCCGAAGTATGGCAAAAGTAACCTAAGTTTCAACCTATACTTTGAGCTTGATATAAATACTGTCGTTATACATACTGTTATACAAGTCTATAAAATCACATATGCAATTAGACAATATGAGTCCTTGGCAGTAAAGGTGTATATATTCAAGTTTTACTGTTATATATTATTAAATAGATATACGAATTGTTCTATAGCAATTGTCAAAAAACTGTGCTAACTGTTATACACTACATAATATGTCATAGCTAATGACAAGTGTTAAAAATTGATATAACTTGCATAAATACCACCTAATGTCATATGTAACAAGTGCTTAGCTATGTTATAACTGTTATACACCACAAAATATGTCATTACTAACAACAAGTGCTAAGAACTGTAGTAACTGATATAAATACTAGCTAATGTCATAGTTAACGACAAGTGCTGAACAGATTCATAACTGTTATACACCACAAAATATGTTATAACTTACGACGATTCCTTAACACTGTCATAACTGTTATACACCACATAATATGGCATTGCTAAGGACAAGTTACACAGCCGCCAAGCCCCAGAACTAGCTCAATTACTTTTCATAAATTGTTTATAGACAACGAAAGCTAACATGAAACAGCTCCCACTTAGAAACAATTATACAACTATATTTATTCACAATAGGACCTATTGTGACTCAATAATTGGGTAGAGTAGCAATTTCACCTTTTATAGCACAAGATTGTGCAATTGCTGCTGCTTGAAAATCAATCTCTATTATTGTGGCCTGCTTTTGGGCGCTGTCCACATTCGCACACAAAGATAACGAAGAAGCCCCTGGCGTGCCTCTATAATTAGCTCAATGTTGTGCCTACGTCTCTGGCAGTGCGCCTGCCAGTTCATTGATCAATTTATGGCCCAACATTTCCGCCTGCTAACCCAGTTTTATTGTATGTTCCGCCAGTGTGCGAGGGCTGATTGATAAGGCAAAGTCTTAAATACAGCAAATGGCGTGTAAAGATAACGAGAGCTAAGCTAAGTGCCGTAAATAGAAATTGAGACTGTTATACTGGGCGCCATATAACCTTTGACAAGATGACGGAACGGATATTGACGTCAACTGTCAGCGAGCGAAAGTTTTCAATGGAAAACTGCACCTTGAAATTTGAACTGGTTTTCTTACCATTCAGATAATGCCTGGAACGTGCACGTTTCAGCACGCCCCCATCCGTGGATACGGAGGCGCCGGTGTCCGTGTCCGTCAACACTTTCGGCAAGTGCAGCTCGTCGCCTGTAAAGGAAAAAGTTCTCAAATGATTTTCATCGAACTGCATTGGCGCTGGAGATGGCGTCTTACCACGCAGCGTATGCTCGCCCCGCGTATTCGCATTCATGCGTTTCACCTTCACGCAAAGGTGTATCATTAGGAACATGGTCACATTCATGACGACACTCTGCACCAGCAATGGAAGCTCATAGCGGCTGGAGAACCTGCAAATGGATCAATATCATATCAGTTAGCAATTGTATGGAAAAGGACAGTAAATGACATTATAATTGGCATTGATTAGGCACTGGAGGAGTGGGCAGGGGGTAGCTATTGGAACAGTGTTGGAGAATTAGTTTCTATTTGAATGTTTTCCGAACAAATGAAGACATTTGATAGCATAAATTGATTTGTATAGTTCGAAAAAATATTGTAGTTATTTTAATAATATTTCTAAGTCTTTGCTATGGAACGCAGTTCTTAATTATATACCCAGTGTTGAGAAACGACTTAAGAATAACATCAATAATTAACATTAGCAAAGCGCTATTCAATCAGTGCTGTATAACGTTGTGCTAGCTTATGCAACAGTGTTGGCAAATAAAAGAATATATATACAGCTCTCAATAATGTACCCAGTGTTGGTAAACACCATTAATCAAAAGGCTACTCTCCTTGTGTGATAAAGCTAAAGAGTTTGTGAAGTGTTATAGAATGTTGTTCAACTTTATCATTTATTATTAAATTTAAGATACAAAATATAATGTAATATATATAATAGATATAGGATAATATACAGTTCTGCTCAACTAAGCGGGACTGTATATTATCATATTACATTATATATAATCCTACATTTGTGTAAGTGTATTCTCTGTTTTTCTAATTTCCTTAGCCAGTTTTGGGCAATAAACCAAATATATGCGCTAATAAAACATTAGAGTGAAAAAAAAAACACCTTTCAGCAGCAGCTTCATTACCTAATTTGTAATATTTTTCAATTTCTCAATTTCGTAAATGTCTTAACTTATTTTGCAGCATTTTACAGCACTCAAGCCAGCAATTGTGAACAATACTAACGGCCCCATTTCGTTGAATGATGAGCCATCTGTGCTTGTGCAAAAGAAGCCCAATAAAAGTTCAAGGGTTTGCGCAAGTTGTTCCAAGCAGATGACGAAACTCAGTGAGAGAAAGGAAAGGAAAGGAAAAGGCTAACAAATATTTGGAAAAAATTATTGAAGTAAGATTTTTATTATTTTTATTTAAGAGAAATTTAATATATTAAAAATTTTATAAAAATAATACTATGAAATATGACTTAATCATTGCTTAGTTAGTTTAAGCGCAAAGAGAAAACAAAAGAGGGGTAGCTTGCTGAGTAGACACTCTATAAAATTGTTGAGTAAACACTCTAAAAAATTAACATATATTTTTTTGCTCTATTTAAACTTATTTAATGAGTAGGGAGAAGAAGTTAAAAGTTCTGCAAGTCAAAGAAAAGAGAAAAGCAAGCCTCTAGGGCTTACACAGCTTAGATATATTCCCAGTTGAGTACAGAAGAAATATAGCAAAGCAAAGCACAAAGAGGTTAAATAAATATTAATTTAATGTATTTGAGTCATATTCATTTCTCCAAGGAATACGCCTCAGACTTTTCCATCAATTCATTTATTTATATATATTATATTTTCCATTTGCATTAGCTCAAGTATACCCAAACGTATTTGAATTAAAGTAATTTTGCTTTTAAGTGATTTATAATGGAATCGAGTCAATTGTGCACTGCACATGTATTTGGCTATTGATATGATTAATGATTGCCATGGCTGCTAAACAATACGCCCTAATGCAAGCGGACAGTCATTCGGGAAATGATGATTAATGCAGCCTATAAAATCGATGGCATAGTTTAAAAGGCAATATTTGGTATGGTCTATTGTATATATATATTTCTTTTAACTAAGCAGCAAAGCGGAGATCGTGCCCAGTGTCAAGCGAAGCTGTCATAAATTTGACAGACGGCAAGTGTCGGCCACGTTGTGGCAAGGACTCGCAACAGCAGCAGCAGCAGCAGCACAATGAAACTGGAACGTGTTGAACATTTGGCAAAGCACCAAAAACTAAGCCGAAGGTAACAGCTATACCGAACACTAAATACGCTTAGTCATGCAACTAGACTTTTATACGAATATATATCATATGTCTGAGCTGATATTATATTTACACATTTATATATTATATTTTTATAATATATATATATATATTTATATTACCATGAACATAAAAGAAATATAAAAGCTTTTATAATTTTCCTCGAATGCCATTCTCAGTTGAGGTAAACAAGAATTTAAAGACTTTGTTGAGCTTCAGTTCATTTCTATGATATAGTATGACAGTTAAGACAGTTATAACAGCTAATCAGCCATGTAAATTTTACTAAGTTGTTCTACATACAGATCGAAGTTTTATACACATTTTAATTAGGTTATATGCAGAAAATAAATTAATTTAGCTATTATCAAGCAAATGACTTATTGTTATACACATTGTTATAAACTGTCATAAAATATATAATTTAAAAAATGATTTTTAATAAAAATCGTAGCATTACAAAGTTTTATACAGACTTTTCATGGTGTTTGCTTCATTTAGACTGTTATACATTGTATAAAAAATCATGAACTGTTATACATATAACAAATTAGGAAGACAAGGACTTTTTACTGATTTTCTTTGTGATATTGGCTTTAAAGAACTTGTTTAATGTCAAATATTTCTTATACAGACTTTTTATTTATACTGTTATACACTGTATAATCATTGGCTGTTATACATATAACAAATTATAATTAAGTTTAAGGAAAACAAAGACTTTTTGCTGATTTTTTGTATGATTTTAAAGAACTCATTTAACTTTATATAGTTTTATACTGTTATACACTGTGTAATCATTGGCTGTTATACATATAACAAGTAAGTTAGCTTTAAATAGCTCACTTGACTGACAAACCAGTTAATATTGCTCAAGAAATATAAAGTAATTTGAGTATAAAACTTAGATTAGCTACCTTCTAGATGTTACACAATCTATGACAAAATGTTAATACCTTTTTAATGCCTAAGTGCGTGAGATAGGCAACGCATTTGTTTGGGAGATTTGTTTGTGATTCATTCGGAAGCTCTAAGTAGTTGGCTTTTGGGCTGATTTGTGATAAGTCGCTGGCGCTGTCACAGCATTTAGATACGACATATCTATATATATATTTATATGTATATATATATATATATAGGTATGTATACCTATCTATATGTAGATATTTCCGCGTCATCGGAAATGTCAGAGATATGGACAGGCAGGCAGGCAGGCAAATGAAGCGCACCCAAAAGCAGGCAGCGTTTTTCATTGCCGCGATAACAAGTTTTGTCATTTAGCTTGTGCTTTGGTTGTGTTTCATTTTCGGCTTTTGGTTTGCTTTTTATACACTGTTAAGGAGCTGCAGAAGGGTATATTAGTTTGACAAGTGATGCAGCCATCCAAAGTCAGGCATTGATAACATATTATTAAGAAAAATGAGGAATATGCACTAAAGGCTCGCTCAACTCATTTAAAATAAACAGCGTATGGCACAGTCGCTTACACCCAACTACAACTTGTTTTTGCATGTTTGCAGGACGAAATTGAATTACAAGTTTCATTTTGCTCGCCAAGCCCACACACACACATACGAGAAATGGGCAACTTTGTTGGCCATTAACTGACATGCCCAAATGGGCGACAGAGCAAATAACTATATATATATATATATATTCATTTATTTATATATATGTTGTATGTATAACACTTTATGACTGTTATTGCTTATGAAACGAAAATAGTTTTTAGACAATGCTTAATTTGAGTAAATATTTGTATTACAGTTTATTAGAGACATTGTTTGTCCTGGCAAATTCAAGTTTATTACTGTTTTAACTTGATATGATGTTATAGATTTGTTAAAACTTATTAAAAAGCAACTAGTTATAACAGTAGAACAGTTATTGCAGCTTGAGTATAAAACAAATTAGATTTTATTGAATTTTCTGACACAGTATTTGCTTTTAAAATACTTCTAGTATTCATTTGTCATATGTATAACAGTTAATAATTGTTTTACTGTATTCAAACAGTGTATAACAGTATAATAATAATTTATAATCTGTGTGAAAACTATATAACAATAAGTTTTGCTTATCTATATAACAGTGCGAACTTCTAGACAATTGATTTGGGCTAATGTAGTAAAATTTACCCAATATACCTTAATTGGGCTAAATAAAACAGTTTTACCAGCATGTGGGCACAACTAAGTATATAATGTACTAAAATAACTCAATATATTACAGTTGCTATTCAAGAGAGAGAGAGAAGGAGACAGAGATAGAGAAAGAGAGAGGGTCGAGTGCCCACACTTTGTGGCAAACACTTTTATTAGTCCTAATCAAAAAATCCAACTCTTTTTTGTTGCACGTAGTACGAACCGTAAAAGCAACAGCAATTTGCAGCACTGTTGACATTTCTAATGTAACTTTGACTCTAGCTGCCCTGACATGTACCCGTGCCCATACCCTTCCCTGCACATGCTGCATGTTTACCTTAGTTTGTAACCTGGAGTAGCAGCTATAAAGTGCAATGGGTTAAATTAAAAAAAAAAAGAAAAAATGTTTACAAAAGTGTAAATCCAAAAGATATCAAATGTAGATAGAGTAGGTACGGATATAGCTATGGATTTTCAAGATAAATGTAACAAATATGAAATTTTTATATGTATTTATTTTAATAAATTGAACTAAATTTAAAAAAAATAAAGAGAAAAGTATAAAGCAACAATATATAAAATATAGCTAGGGTACAGGTTGAAATATAGTTAGGAATTCTGCAGATAAAAATATAACAAATATTTAATTTTCACATATTTTTTTCTTCATAAATTGAACTAAATTTTATTTAATATTGCTGTTTGCGTATCTGAGTAGAAGCAAATTTGTAATGCTGAGCAATGAAATTTGCGAAATATAAGTAAAAAAGCGTGTCAGGCAGTTCATTTTGCACACTCGAGCGTGTAAAATATGTATGCAAAAAAGTCGTAAGAAATCGATAAAAATGCAAAAGTCGACGAGGAGGGGTCGAGGCGAAGGCGTGCTGCACATTTGACTTGAATGGCTCAACTGGCAGTGGATGTGGAAGTGGAATGTTCGCGCTTGGCTCAAATATAATGTAAATAATTTCAATTATGCAGTCGCTATTTGCAGGACTTCCGACTCCCGCCACACATGCCGCGCTTGCCACATGCATTCGCCACCACCACATTTTGCGGACGCATTTTCAGTGGCAATTTGTGTAAATAGCCGTAACGATTTGGCTGTTGGCCTTAAGGACGTTTGAGGCACAGCAGCATAACATTTATTCAAAAATGAATCTAAATTAGCTAGATGGAGTGTTTTGACTGGCAGATACACTGTAAAGCTGCTAAGATAGAATGCTTAAAGAGATAAGCATTATCTAGATATATGACTGGAGAGAGCATAAATGAGCTGGTTAGTCATAAAGATTGTAAAATATACATATATAGCGGTGTTCATGAAAATAGTAGTGAGACTGAAATGTGGAACATTTTTTTATAAACAAAAATATTCAAAATATTAGAAAACAATTTGAAACGAGTATCAAAATTAACACATATTTATATATATATTCAAATTATTTTCAAAATATTATGCCTATCACAAAATTTTGCTGTGCAACATTTCAGTTGCACTACTATTTTTATGAACACAGCTGTATATGAAATCTTACCAAGGCAGACTCTAAGTTGTGTCATATCTAGATATGATAGCTATAGCTATATGGATAAAATCATTTACAGACGATAGCTTAGAAGATGTAGGTCTTAAGAGACTGACCCACTTTGGCAACTAAGACAGTTACCAAACAGTTTCATTCTATCTTCTTTTTACAGGGTATATATAGTATATACAGTCGAGTCTCGATAATTTGTACGCCGCTAAATCGAAAATCGCAAATCGAAAAAAATTCTATCCGCTTGAAAAAAATTAATAACTAATAATTTGAATTTCTGTGTAAATCGAAAAAAATAACTGATCATCTTGCCATTTCGAATTATCGGGACTCGACTGTATATATATATCTCACTTAAGGCTGATGAAGATTTTATTGAAAAATTTAAGTAATTTCTTTTTATTTGTTATGTCTGCCGGTTCGTCTGCTCAGCTCATTTGTTGGGGCAAATGAAGTCACATTCTGTTTGTTTGTTTGCCTATTTGTTAGGTTAGTTCTCTCACTCTCTCTCTATGGCACATCCTGTGTCTGTGTAGGATGTCCGTCTGCATGTGTATGTATATAATTAAAACTGTGCTGGCTTTAATGCAGTGTTTGCTCAAGTGTGTGCGGCGTTTTGTTTGTTCATAAACACACACACACACACACAGAGAGAGAGAGAGAGAGACACACACGCACAACACTTAAATTTGCCTGTAAGTAGGCTACACTTGGCAGCCCGGGCAGCTGCGTAGAGGCACTCATACCAATTGAGTACATGTCATCATCGCCGTGTGAAGAGGCGCCCTAACGAACCGACTGCGCAGCGCCGACAAGACGGCACTTAGGCCCAAATATGAGCACAGCTACGAGTACGTGGAATATGGAATATCTGAGTGGCATGCGGTGCATTGAATACGCCCATTTAGCCGCAATATTAGGTGCTTCTATATACATATGTATGTCTAGGCGACCGCCCAAGATTTGTGTAAATGTAAATAAGGCGTTGCTGATGAGCTAGCGTCGAAAAAGCATCGTAATTATCCTTGAATAGTGCCGCTGAGTGAAATCGAAAGGCTCGACTTGGGCCCACGGCGGGGTTGTGATGAGAACATTGAATGGGAAACTAGGTCGTTCGCTTGTTTTATTCATTATTATTTTTTATTTTTACTTCAGCCATGCAAATGACCTTGCAGCGATTTGGGCAACAGTTAAAGCTATAGCATGTGATTATGGCTGCGTTATAGCAGCTGTTATACTCAGAAATGAAATGAAATGAAAAGAAACCAAATGAAAATCTATTTTTGCAGCTGTTATACGATCAAGTTTAGCTGTCGGCTTAAATATTGGTAGGTAATACTAATATTTTTATAGAGTTCAACTTCAGAGTAATAACTGTTATACGGTTGAAAATTCATAAAATATCAGAACTTTGGCAACCAAATATGTCAAATAGTATATGAGTAAAAATTGTTTTATAACAAATCTAGCATAAAACTGTTATATTTGTTGGCAAACACAAGGTTTTCATATAAACTTTTATAGCTTGTTCAACAAATAATAGCTGATATGGAAAGCCAATAGTTAGACAAACTGTTCTATAGCTTAGTATAAGAGTTAAATAACAATTTCTAGCTTATCTGGCTTATCTTCAAGTGCCAATCAATGCGGATTAGCTAGGCTAAAAGGGCCACCATAAGATTTTAGCAAGCTGTTCTAGAAAAAAAGACACTTTTATCGTCCTACGATATACGAATAAAAGCAAACTCATAAGGAAATCCAATACGCATTACATTAATTTGCTTTCTTTATGTGTTGCATAAAATTGAATATGTTTCCATTTGACATGACTTTTCCCCACATGGAGCGAGGCTTTTGTTCCTGCTGCGGTGACAATGCTGTGTGGGGTAAGGCCATTCCAATTTACGGCTCAGCAGGAGTCGGAGCAGGAGCAGGAGCAGCAGTCGGGATCCAGAACAACACCCACAAGTGATAAGGGCAGAGTTTCGTGCAAACAAAGGCACAATAAACCAAGACCACACAAGAGAAATGCGCAAAATAAAAGTCGAATATCGCAGAATTGTTGCCAGTTTGCTGGGATGCTGTGCTCTGTGTGTGTGGGAGAGAAAGAGAAATCATACAGCGCATCTGAGATTTGCATATGGGCGTACAAATTGTTGGCAAGTCGAAGTCAGATATGGGACGGGGGCGAAGCATACATATTTATAGAGCAAGGCGCCTCATGAATTAAAATATGCGCACGATAAGGAAGCAAACGCGGTCAAATTAAAGAACAAAAACGAAATAAATAATGAACAAATAACAACAATAAAATCTAGAAAAGAACCTGAATTGGTTAAGAATTGGATAATGGTACTAAGGAAAACTAAAGTATGTAGTACATATGGATAGTTTACATTATATGCAGCAGAACTTTGAAACTAGGAAACTAAAGTGTGGCAAAGCTAGTATAATAAAATTGTTATACTAGTGAAAGTTGCTGTTATAATTTGTATATATTTTGCTATAGTAGTGAAAGTAGAACTGTTGCTTAAACAAGTTATACCAAAAGGTAGTAAATAGAATTGTGGTTCAAACTAGTTGTTATAAAATCGTGTAGAAGTATGAACACAATTTATAATTTATGTATGCGTAATATAAAAAGAGTTCACAGATTTGTTATACAGATTTATTACAATCTAAAACTAATTTTATTTTGTATATTAGATTTTAATATATTATTTTATATGACATTATAATAAATATAAAATCATATATATCATATCATACATATATTTTTTTTTATAAAATATAGACAAAGATAAAGCATTGTAGAAACTGTTATACTTAAACATTTTAAAACCAATATTGATTGTAAAAGAAATCTAGTATAACAAATATATTTTTACATACTCAATACAGCAACAGCAATACAATTACAATTTGAACTTATCTTAATGTTTACTACTATAAAAACTGTTATACATTTACGTTGCTCTAGAGAACTCTTGCTCCAACTAGCTGTTATACAAACGTGTAAAAATGTTAACACAATTACGATTTTAGGTATGCGTGATATGAAAGCATTGAACAGTTTTGTTCAACTGATATATCTTTATTTGCAGATACAACATATATATTATTATATAATTTTTATATGTTATTATAAAAATATAAATAAATATAATGTGTATAAATACCTATAAAAAAACACAAATATAAATAAATATAAACAAATATTTTTAATATGTGTTCATAAAAATAGTAGTTCTATATTGATTGCAAAATAAATTTAGTACAACAAAAGTATTTCTGCATACTCTCTACAGCAAATTATAGCAATTTGCGGTTCGTCTTTCTTTCTGCTAATAAACCTAAATGTATATTTAGTACCTAAAATAAAGTGTTATACACTTACATTGCTATACTATATAAACTCTTTGAAAATAATCATATTATACAGCAATCAGGAAATACACTTAATAATATATTGTATATATATATGCTTGGCAACATCTAACATATAAAAATGATTCAAATTATCCATATAGTACTATATTTTTATGTTTGCCACACTTTGAGCAATAATGAGATGTACTGTTCAACATATGTTCTATTTATTCCAATTGGCATATTCAAAACTTAAAGCTAAGTAAACATTTGCGTCAATCGCTCGCGACGCTGTACATTTGAATGTGTGAGGAGGGCTGAGGGTAAGTAAGAAAAGAAAAGAAAGAAGAAGAAGAAAACTAGGCAATTCTAATGTAGCGTATCAGCATTTACTTGGACGCGTGTGCTTGCATCAGACCGAAACTGTAAACATTGGAAAATATTTCAATAGAGAGACTGACAGAGAGACAGCCAGAGGAATTGAAGGGAATCGTGGCTATTGTTGATGTGGGCGTAACTGTACTTGCTGTTGGCTAGGCCTACACGCATTGGTAATTGGTGCTAGACTAGAAGATACCACTTAGAGCATGGTGAGGTAAGTAGCAAAAGTTCTTAGACTTTGTATATTAGTTGAGAAAGTATATTTGATGAAGAGGATTTATCGATTTTTCTTAAAGTTGAATATGTTCCTCATCAATATCATTATAATGATTGCATCGAAATCAATATCATTATCATCATTAAGTTGAATGTTTTAGAACTATTTAATCATTAATATAATATTCTTGTTATTGTGAGTATAAGATCAAATTTTAATATAAGCAATAACAAAGCTTTAATAATTTTTAACAATATATCTTTGATTTGTTCCACTTTTACTTATATTATTAGATCATTACAATTATTATATATACATATATATATAATTACATACATTAAAACATAGCATTATCAAGCTATTTTAGCTTTGTCAGCATTAATGTTGTTCTTTACTATCTAAATGATCATTAGCTTATTAACAAACATTTTCATAATGATCATATTAAAACCTATTTACTTAAAGATAATCACAATCCCAAACAACATTATCATAAAGACTATTTACATAATGATAATGCTCATTAACATAATGATTATTATAAATATTATTTATTTTTACATATTTTTGTATTAATAAAAGAATTCTTTTAAATTATAAATACAACTATTACAATTCAGCCTAAATATACTTAATATTATTAATTATTAACTATTTATAATGATCATATTAAAACCTAATATTTATCACACACACAGCAGAAGAGGAAGAGCAACGCACTGACCGAGACGACTGACCACCAAAATGTAAGAAATGCAACTGAAGCCGCGCTGCTGCAGCGCTGCCTTTATATAGCTGCAGACAGTCTCACTCAGCTCTTGAGCTCAACTCTTGAGCTCAACTTTTGAGCTCAACTCTTGAGCCTTGCGCTGAGTTGGTTTTTGCACTCGATCAATGCGCGACAAATGAGAGCAGTTTCTGTTGCTCTTCGAACTTCTCTCTTCTCTCTTTTGATATGCAGATCAAAGAGAGCATTGCTGTAGGTGCATGCACACCTTAACTGATCAGCTTTAGCTCCTCTTTTCCTTTTTCTTTTTCATTCTCCTTTAATTAAAGCATTTTAGCTGTGTTTTTTCTTGTTATTGTTCTACTTGTTTAGCTTCTATAGGAATGATTCGATATTATAAGTATATAGCCAATCACACAGACAGACATAGTTAGAGCAGATGATTCCATAGTGATAACATGATTAGCTTATGGCGTCTGCCACGCCTACCATTATGCCAGGGTATGAAATAAATTATATTCTGGTGTTGTCAGATTACCCTTGTATTTAGTTCTTTTCCAGTTGTAATTAAATATTATTTTCGACCATATATAGAATTGCAAGTCTTTGGGCCTTATCTCTCTGTCACTATCTACTTTATTTATATAATAAACTGCAAGTCTCCAACACATATAGCTTTCAAATTAAGAATATATATATACATGTATATATAAGAATTATCTCATTCTGCAATATACATATATAGCTTATCTCAGCCCATTTCCATTAACGACTTGAAACAAATTGTTTCTATGCAAGGAAGAGCTAGATAAATTAATTATAATGTTTTCTGTATAGTATATATAGGTGCAGACTATATCTGTTTATAAAAATATAAATATATATATATTTATAAAAATATATATATACAGCGGTGTTCATAAAAATAGTAGTGCAGCTGAAATGTTAGACAGCAAAACTTTGTGATAAAAATATTTTAAAAACAATTTAAAAATTTAAAAAAAACCAATTAAGCTCAATACTCGTTTTAAATTGTTTTCGTTGAAATTGTGGCACTACTATTTTCATGAACACAGCTGTTTATACAATTTCAGTTCAATGTATATACATATATATTGCGTTCCATTCAGATCAAATTATAAACATAAATTTTATTCTAGAAAATGTTTGCCTTTGCTTCTTATCCTACCTCGACTTTAAGTACTGCGTATCCTTTAGTTGCATATACCCAACAAGAGCACTTTTTACTTGCTTTTAGTTGTTGTTGGTTTTGCCCTTGCTTCGATTTGTTTTGTGTTGGCTGTGCGCGGTTGCCGACACATTTGCCAATGCAAGCAAATCCGCTGAGAGCTTAAAGTCGTTACAAAACCGGATTCAATCCGGCCAGAAACGGATTGCACGGGAAGACCCACCGAAGCCGCAACACAGCAAAAGCTAGGCATTAAAATTCAATTAGAAAACCATCTCCAGCAACAATGAACCAAATTGCCAAGCTTTAGCCCTGATTGGAACCACCTGTCCACACAACTGCCGCCAAGTGCCAGCGCACAACAACAGGGATTGCACCCAGGCACGAAACATGACGTGTTTTAATTTTGGAGACGCGCACGCCTTCAGGCGACTTTCGCTTTTTAATTACGCCAAAGTCTTTCGTACAATGAGCCAGGGAGATAACTGCGTTAGCCCCCAAGTCGTGAACCCCATGGGTTAGGTCAAGCTGACCGCACCCAGGCTATCAAGACAAGAAGCGTCGCCTTAAAAGCAACTCGCCTGATTAATGGCATTACGCTTAGCTGTACTTTGGAAGTGCAGGGCAAAGCTAAAAGCACGCTTCAGATAACGCTAAGCGGATCAGCTTGGGCCTGATAGCAATTTGAAATTATTTGAAAATGCTTCGTGTTATTAAGAAAATTACAAATTAATGATAAGCTGAGTGGTGTATATTAAGATTATATAGTATAAAGTAAATGTATTTCTATATAAATTACATTGCAAACAAGTAAGAGTGCTCTAGTCGACACTGCTCGACTAAGAGATACCCTGAACCCTGCGAAGATGCGATATTCAAATCATTTTATGCTTCTTTTATATATACATATACACAAACAACACATACACACACACACACATGCACACGCACGCACAAGCACTTTCTCTGCTACTGCGCAGTTTACGCAGCGACTAAAAACTTATTTGTTGAATAGGTTTGCTTCTAGATAGACTTTCGTAATCAAACTTTTACAGCGTAATAATGACATTCATATGTATGTATTTGCCAAAGCACAAGTCTCTAGTATTTGAAATACGTTTTTTTCAAATTTGGGGGGAAGGGGGCGTGGTATCCAAAATCCAAAAATTGCAAAATGTTTGTATTCATTACACGGATACACACAGTAAATCTGAAGTCTATAGCTATAACGGTATTCAAAAACGAAGAAAAGTTATCGATTTTTATCGATAATAAGGAAATGGGATGAGTTATCGAAAAAAAATGATAAACTCGTACTGCGTAGGATATACACGAGTATACATTTCAAATTTCAGATCTCTAGCTTTTGTGGTTTGCGAGATCACTGCGTTCACACGGACGGACGGACGGACGGACGGACGGACGGACGGACAGACGGACATGGCTATATCGACTCAGTTTGTCGAGCTGATCAAGAATATATATACTTTATGGGGTCTGCCATGTCTCCTTCTGCCTGTTACATACATTTTCACAAAAACATTATACCCTGATTTCCCATTTTCAATGGGTTCAGGGTATAAAAAATCAATGCTTTCGCAACAAAATGAGTCAAGTGTCGACATCAGCAAAATATATATATATATATATATATATATAAGTATATATATATATACTTTATATATAACGAGAATCGCAAGCTTAAAAGTAAATCCATCAACATTATTTTTGTTCAGCCAGCAACCGGTTCGAAATGTGTTAAACGTTAATTTGCATGCAAAAGGCCACATCCTAAACAAAAATGAAGTAAAGAACATTGCAAGCGGACGTAACCGACTACAAAATACTTGCACCAATTATAAAGATTTATCGATTAACTGACCTCTAATTTGTTGTATCAACTTATTAGTAAAGGCTTGGTATTTAGTTCTAAAACTCTAGAACATATAGTTTAAATAGACTTGGTATGCCTCTGAGATATATTTAAATATGCAAGTCTCTTAACTTTAAAAGCGTTTTACCAAGACAGTCTCTCACTGCTGCCAACTAATATGCACTCTTTAGTTTGTGAACGAGTATCTTCAACATTTATTGCCAAGCAAGAATTTGGCAACACGCTCGTCGTCCGCTCAAACATGGAGCGGGCCAACAAAATATAAAAAATTAATTGCAATCCTCCAACACACGCCCAATGCCAAGACCAAGACCTGCCTCCAGAGCCACTTCTCACATGGCATTGGGGCAGGCCGTTGTTTACTTTTTAACAAAGCAGTGAAAATTTGAATTTGAAAGAAAAGAATGTCTAAGTGGGTCAAATATTAAACAAATTATGTGAAAGTTACTTTATTTACCACGGACTGACATACCTGTTCGTTCAAGAGCTGTTTATAAGTTAGATAAGGTAGGCGGGCATTATTGAGCAATTCAATTCTTATAATTTTATTTATTTTTTGTCGAAGAGATAAGCGAAGTGTGCCGCATGATTCCAATTGTCAAAAATGTCGGCAAAAGGCACGTGTTTATTTTTAGGTGCAAACAGACGCGAGGAAGTGAACAGTTGATCTTGAACTTAGCCAGAAGCTAATCTAGCTGTGAAGGGCTATGTCAAACGTACAGTTTTTAGATTTGCTGATTAACTAGAAGAAGCTGTATAGTAAATTGTATAGTAAAATTCCATGATTTGTTCTCTATTCAAGAAAAAGTTGATATAAAATTTAACAAACCATAAACATATTTTAACTTGGGTGTGAATAATTATAGGCAAGAATTTTTTCAACTACAACTAACAAGAATCAATCAAAGAATCAACAAAAAAATTACATAAATTTACTTGCTAACTTCTATTTATTTATAAAATGTAAAAAGAAATTAGAAATTTAATGCTTGGCTAAAAATAATTTATAATTGAAGTATTAAATTAGCTTAGCATTAAATTTGTAATTTATTTTTGCTTTTTGTATTCCGTTCTAAAAAAGACTTAATATACAACAAATTTAATGTATCTTTTCATTAATTTGTTTATTATATACTTCATTTATTTAACATTTAGTATATTACATTTCAGTTGTTTACCAACTGCATCAGTTAAGCAGTATCTTTATATAACCTACATATTCCTTAAAGTACTGTCTATTTGAAAATTGAAAACATTTTATAGCAACGTCCATATCCATGCATGATTACGATATTTAACTCTTGAAATTGTGAGCACTAAGCATGCAATAGTTGAATACATATAAATTCTTGCAAGCGACTTCATTGCGGTCACAGCTGATGGCGCCATAAGTTGCGCAATGCGAATTGTTAAAATTAGAAAGTCCAAATGAGCTTAGGCGAACAGACTGATAAGTATGGATATGGATATATATATATAAATATATATATATATATTATATATGCTGCTTAAGGTTTAGATAAACAATATAAAAAAAAATACTTTAATCAGCAGCAAATTTATATATTTATAGCGAGCTTATAAATTTATTCTTTAATATATTTATATACACTCGAATTACAGGGACTTTATATTTTAGACGATGTTTAATTATTTAACTTTATAAATAAATATAAATACAGTCGAGTCTCGATAATTCGAAATGGCAAGGGGATCAGGTTTTTTACGAATTAGACGGAAATTCAAATTATCGAGATTTCTATCATATAGATATCCCCATCAAGGGGATAAAATTTTTTTCGATTTATCGCGATTTTCGATTTAGCGGGGTACAAATTATCGAGACTCGACTGTACATTCATTTGTATAAAGAAGTCTCTTTCTATACTAAATACTAAATGAATTAAGTTTATAATAAATAAATTAATTAATAGATATGCCAAGTTTTTTGTATAATGCACTTCACAAAATCTTAAAATCTCTTTAAAAATGCAAAAATAAATAAAAAATTTAAAGTTTCAATTATAAATTAAGCTAAAACTAATTTAATACTTCAATTATAAATTAGTTTCAGCTAAGCATTAAATTTCTAATTTTTTAAATGAAAAGAAGTCAGCAAGTAAATTTATTTAATATATTTAAATGTACTAGTCGGACACACTCGTCTACTCGTTTCTCACTTATTTCCCATACAACATTTACAATAATTGATCAAAATAAATTAAAAATACCAAACCAATCTATAATATCAATGTCTAAAGCATTTGATACTGGGTATTTATAATATTAGTTTGTGTTAGTTGAAATGTTTATAAAATTACGTTTGTCAGCTTTTCACTAATAGTTTAATTGCCATGAAGGTTCTCAGTTCGCTACGTCAAACGGTCTATTATATAGAGTGCACAATTAGGTATGGTATGAGCTATGAGGGTGCGATAAGAAAACGCCCATTTGACTTGAGTTGAAATTTAATGCTGTTGCTGTTGTTGTTGTTGCTTTGAATAAATATCATAAAAGTGAATGGGCGCGTATCAGGGTGCTCAGATTATATTGAGTACACTGTGAGAGACCTTCCGAGAGGAAACTTATCTGTTGAGGAAGAGCGCCAAGCATGGCATTTCGCTCAACTAGTTCATTATGGAGTGTGTATATATTGATTTGCTAGAATACTGACATAACACGGGCTACAAAGATAACCCAAGATTAAAAGGTCTAACTTAATCAGAAAGTTGCTATTTTCAGTATAGTTTGTTGTATCAAATATGTTTTCTATTCGCTGGGGTAATTTCTGGAAGAGAAGTCTCATTTCCACACAGTTTATAAATTATATATATATATATTTAACTCAGATAGACTCAACTAAAAATGATCAATTTCAATTATCTAAATATATTTTGCTGATATAAATATGGCTAAAGATCAGAGATAAACACGGCTTGCAGAACAGACTTCGAATATAAATAAAAAATTATATTTCAGCCAAAAACAACATTAAATATCCACAACTAAATAACCAATTGCTGCTCTTAAAAGTTATAATTAAATTATAATAATATTTACATTAAAATTTAGAATATTTCTCTTGGGTTACTTCGGCTGCTCAATTTGCTGCTTGCCCATTCTTAACAAGATTTCATTTTTGCTATCATTTATGAACGTTTGCTTTTCGTTTTTCTAACTTTGTTTTCATTTTTTGCTATTTGCCTGCTCTTTATGATTCTATTACTTTTATTTGCAAATTTATTTGATGCTGCCACACTTGGAGGAACGAACATACGCATAAAACTTGATTGTCGCCATTTGCCAGAAGCCGCAGTTGCGTTCATTGAACCCCCGCCTGGCCGCCCACCTCGCCCTCAACTGTTCCCTGCGGTAATATAAAATTGTTTGGCAAATTGTATGCCCCGCTTTTGACCTTTCGCAACTAAAGCGGCTTTTAACTTTGCACACTTGCCAACTGCCAACTGCCAACTGCCAACAGCCAACCGCCAACTGCCAATGGCCAACTGCACTCAAAATTTAAGTGGGGGCTCGTGTACTTAAAAATTATATTTATACGACACACACACAGTTGGGCAAAAATATTAAATATAATGTAAAATTCGTATTAACATGTATATAACAAAGTCTAAACTAACTAGCTGTGAGTGTTATGTCAAATAGATACCCTGTAATTGGGCGTAAGGTAAGAATATATATTTTATATAAATTTTATATTATATTTCTGAAATTGTTGTTTCTCGAATCATTTTGAATTTTCATTTATTTATGAATAAAACAGTAAATTAGAAATTTAATTTATTTAGAGTGAGATGCAATGCACATTCCTCTCTCTCTAACTAAGAGAAGATTTGCTGTCAGTCATGTCTAAAATGTATTCATATGTGTAAAAGATATAACAGATAGTTTCTACTATTTCTACTATTTCTTTACTACACATTCAGCCTATACACTTCATTTAATAAACTTGTATAGGGTATACAAACCTATTACCTACAGCCAACGTGCACTTTGATAAAACTTTTGTTGGCTCATTACTTGAATCATTATTTTAATTTTTTCAGATAAACTTATTTACGCAAATGCACGAGCGACAATTACACTTAGCCGCAATTCAGGTGTAGTTAGACAAATTTATATATATATCTATATATATATATCTATATATATATATACACAATCTATTTATAAACACTCTTCATAAATTAGAATTCACCATTAATGAAATATAAATATAAATAAGTCAACAAAAACATTTCATTTCATTAATGCTGAATTCTAACGCTCGCAGAGTGTTCCTCAAACGTTTTAATGTGTTTTCATGACAACCGCAAATTGACTCATATTCATACTCAGACTCATACAAAGTGTGAATTTTTCTTTTGGGCCATTGATTAGGTTACTCTGTCTCTGTCTCTGTCTCCGTCTGGGTATCAATTTCTGGAAATCTGACGCCCCTTTATTAACTGTAAACAAATACGCAAATATGAGCGTGTCAGCTATCAAAGCAAGCTTAAAACTTGATCTAATATCTTGAGTAAATCAGTAAATTAGCGGCTCAGTTGAGTCAAAAACAATGCTCACTTTTAACATGTTTTGTTATTTAATACAAATTTGTTTACATCACGAATATCGATAGCTAGCAGCGGACATTGTAATCGAATGTTCATATGTATGTCTATATAGATGTAAATAGATTAATATTATTTTTAAGTAAGGAAAAGAAAGAGGCGTAAAAGTTTTGATTAAACAACAGAACTTTAAAATTTTGTTGTGTTTACATTTGAATTTAATAATTTTATTATTATTTTATTTATATTTAATAATTTAATTATCATTTTATGCTTGAATAATCTTTATATATTCTACACATTACCTGCTCAAGGCTATTTAACCCTTACATTAAATACTTAACTGCTGATATCTCTTTGTGGCTTAAAAATATCATAAGACTTTCCTTCTTACTTCTATAACAAAACCAAGAGTGACTAACGAAGCCAACTTACAATGAAATCAATAAGAATTCATTGTTGTAAAAACTTATTAGTTAATTACAAACAATGACTAACGCCGAGTGTAATGAATTCAATAAGTTATTTAATCTGAAGGGTATTTACGAACGTTTACTCTCAGTTTCGATTCCGCTTTGTGTTTGTTATTGTTTTGGTCGCTGAATATGATTAATAAGAGGGAATCGATGAGCTCATTCAAGCCGCGACCATAACACGTATCTATATATCAGTTGGAAATGCTATGTGTAGGCGTGCAAATAATAAAATCTATATAAAATATATTATTAAACAGTGTCGGCAAATTGCCTACGCCTGCAAAAAAAGCTAGACATACTTAGCATTCGTGAACGATTCAATTATTGCACAAAAAAAAAGTAATTAAAAAATATGTAATGCGACGTCTGGCAATTGGTTGTAAAAATTGCTGAAATGCAAAGCTACAACACTTTTTTACGACTTCTCATTTGAGTGTTGACTTTCATGGGTGTATGTGTGTGTGTGTGTGTGTGTGTGTGTGTGTTCTACAAATTGCCCGCCCGCAGCGGCTGGGGCTAACCAATGCAGTTGCGGAACTGGGCTGGAGGGTGGAACGTTTTTGCTCTGTCAATGCGGCAGCGATTAGACAGAATAATGATAATTAACTTGTCAGTGTGTTGTTCAATTGGGCACAAGGCACAGACAACAAAACACAATATAGAAAACAACAATGGCACACTGAATCTCAAGAGTTGCTAGAGCATGCGATATGTGAAAAGGAAAAGCAAACAAAATCGAATAACCCATAAAAAGCCTTCACAAACTTTGCTCATTACTAATGCAAATTTGTTGCTATTGATTACCAAATGTAACAATAATTTAATGTGTTTTATGAACAAACATGACTACAACAATTTCTATTATTTTGGTTTTTTAAATAGTATAATTCTAAGTAACAATATTTAAAATTATATTGAAATTATTTTAATTCTAGATCTAGATTAAAATAATTTTAATTATTAATTCATTTCAAGTAAATTAAAAATGCATTAGCATAAATCTCAATGTTAATCTCTCATTTATAATATACTACTCAAAATTTGTATAGTGCCGCCAGGCGAAAGAGCAAACAATTAAGAATATTGTAGACAGGCGTTGCTGATTGCATAATACTCGCTCACCAAAAATAGCTAAATCACTTTTGGTAAATCTGTGGAGGATGTGTGCGGATGCCTTAGATTCAAACTTAGCTTTAGTGCCAACCACTTTGCAATATATAGTTTTCTTATAAAGAATATCGAGTCCTCAGCTTTAATGGCAACTCATATGGACAGGTCGACATTGCACAAAACCAATATGCCCTTTACACTACGTAAACGAGTATAAATATCTTCTAGCACCAATAAAAGTAGGCTTATGCATTTAGTGACAACACGTTTAAGCATAAGCTATACAAATAATTATGTGCATTTGTTTGGCATGCTTATCATTAATGTGAAAATGCTCTGAATTATGGGACACCCACAATTGAAACTCGGGCCAAATAATGGCTGGCGCCTCTGTGGCCAACGCCATGGCGTGACCCAAGTTCCCACCCGCAGTGCCAAGAGTCACGCTATAAATACTTAAACTTGAAACGGGAGGTCTATCTGCACCCGACTCAGCTGTCACATGGCATTGGACCTACATACAAATATATCTAAATATATATATATACATATATACAATATAAGTATATATATATATATGTTTATATGTACATAAAAATTCCATAAACAGCTGATTCACTAGGTAGTTGAGCAGGCATCAAATAGTTTGTAGTTGAGCTTTTAGCTAAGCTATTTAATTATTGATTGTTGTTGCGCTGGCTAACAACGTGGCAGACAAATTGACGACTGCCACCAGTTGCTTCGCTCGTTCGTTGTCTTCATTTCGATACACCACTTCGAAGTGGGCGAAAGGGGTATATTAGTATTGGCTTGTAGGTCGCTAGAAGTCTATTGACAATATACAAAGTGTTTACATAAGCTGACTAGCTTCGATTGGACGCATGTTAAATCGGGTAGAGGTTGTAGCTGTGTAAAGAGATCGATAAATCGTAGAAAGCTCAAGAACTGATACATATGTATATTAAATATAAAATATTAATTAAAAACATATATTGAGCTTTTCTAAAAGTACTTCAAAATAGCTAAAATCAATTTGTAATATAACTAAAAAGTCACTTCAAGTTTGTTCTCAATTGTTATTGAAACTTTCAACCAGTATTTACCAGATCCCTAAGCCCTGCCAACACTTCCAAATGCCCAGTTTCATATAACTAAATAAATAACAAATATATAAGTATTAGCTAGTCGGTTAGACTCGACAGCTAAATGCCGATTCGTTTGTTGTTTGTTGCAACAATTTATTTATAAGTTATTCATAAGGGATTTGCCGGTTTCGTTGTTCACGCTCGGAAGTGGCATTTAAGTTTCGTACTTGATATGTATAGCTAAGCACAACAAGCAGCAATAGCAGTTGGAAGTGGTTGACCCTGGCTGCAGTGACGAAAGTCTCAGACAGTGGCTGGCCTCCAGCTCCAGATCAGCTGTGGCCAACACATTGCAGGTAATGGGCAAAGCGAAACGGCTTTGTTTTTATTGGCGCAAACAATTCTACACAAAGTGCTCAGAGATCAAAGAGAATTATTTACGGCTCTGGCTATACTCATTGAACTAACTAAAATACCACGGGATATTTCAAAGAATTGTATATAAATAAAAAATAAATATATATCATGAGTATGGGTTAAATTTTAAATTAGATTTGTTTATATACAGAAATAAATTCATTTATAAATTATATATTTAAAATACAATATAGAATACTTCAAAAGATAAGTTAATACCAAAGAATTCATAAGAACACTTAAGTACTTATGTTGGATTAAGATAAGAAAAGGCATGAAGCAGCGAGAAAAAAGTTCTTTAAAACTGATCTATAGAAGATAAAAGAAAATATGAAGATATAGTATTTAATGCCTTAAAATATTTATAGAACTCAAACCTAAAAGTTACCATTAAATTTTCTTTTAAAACTTTAAAACTTTGACTAACAATTTTCAGAACTTTTCGAGCATATCTATATTTTTTTAATTAAATTATAAATAATTTACACAGATATTCGACTTTCACAGTTGGCTTTCTCTGTGTGCATCAATGAATTGATAAACTGAAAGGCAGTTGCAACTGGTTCGGCTGGAAGGAACCCTGACATTGATCGCCATTTGCACAGTTATTCAAATTGAATTAAAATTTGTGGTTTGCATTTGATTCATTTGCGCAAAACGATGAATCGACGACAGAAAAAGAAGACAATGAAATCTGTCATCGTTATAAATGTGACGAATGTGAAAAAATAAATGTAAAAAACTACGTAGTATTCGAGGGGTATATCAACTGGTTTTTTTTTTTTTATAGATGCCTAGTTAAAGATTTCCGTTGATTGTTTTGGTAGTTCCCAAAGCTGTCTTGACAATCTGTGAAACTAATCTAGATAGTTTTCAGTTTATAATAATTTTTACATTTTTATATTGTACACATGGAAAATTCTGTAAAATTAAAAAAGTGTAAATCAAACTAAAATAACCTTCAAGTGCCAAATTCATTTGCAAACCTAATCAAAATTTCGCTTTATGAATTGATAAGCCACGCAAAATCGAGCTCATAATGCTGATGTCTTTCGAAATCGTTTCAGCTTCGCATTCCAATAAAGATATGATGGTTCCAACCACGCCTTAGCTCTTGGACAATGTAATAAACGTGCCAGAAATTGACTAAAAACCATGACATGGCTAGACGACACATATGAGATCATGCGAGCCACTATAAACATTGCCTGAATTACCCGATAAGCCGCTGATAAGCGCCCGCCCAAGTTTCCAAGTACCAAGCGCACTCCGATAACAATGTGGACAGAAATTATTAGCACGCAAGTGGGGTGTGTCACTTCGTATATTTCAATAGGGCCAAGAGGGGGGCGGGATCTTCTAGAAATCTATTGTCTGCCTATCTGCACTTTGGGGCTACTACTGGTGGAGTGCATGTCTCAGAGAAAATTTACAAGAAAAGGGAACAGTTTAGATCTAGTATTACAAGAGCAGCTATGGATTATTGGATTATTAATAATTATAATATTAAAAAAAATACCACCCAATAAGCTCACATATATCATTAAATCCTTATCAACCATAGTCATTAATATAACATCTTTACTGAATTGAAATTTCAAATTCATAGCAGCAAAACTAAGGCAATTTAAGTAGCCTGACGCACAGTTTCACCTTCGCACTATACACTTTATATACTATAAATACTTCTATATCTATATACACCACTTACCAGAAAAGTATTCTTAATGAATTGGCTACCAGCAGGGCCAGACATACGTAGAGTGAGAAGCCATCGGCGTCCTGCGTCTTCTTGATTTCAATGTATTGCGGCACATAGGGTATTACGCCACCGATAACCATTGCTGAGGCGGCCGCCCAGCCGACGACATGGCCGACTGTCAGACCTAGTTCATCGCTGATGATCCAATCCATATTGTGTGTGTGTGTGTGTGTGTTATCGAATTATGTTATCGAACCTTATAAACTCTACTTAATTTGACGGATATGTTTGCTGTTGTAGCTGGCTTCTTGCTGTGTCCTTAGGCAAAAATTTTGACTAGTTCAAATGCCAGCGTGCTGGAAGTTGTTGTTGTTTCTGATCTTGTTGTTGTTGTCTTTTGCATTATCATGCGGCAGCAGCGACGTCAGCGTAGGCGTACATTAATCTGCCTAGCAAGTGACCAAGCGAGCAAGAGAGAGAGAGAGAGACTAGATTTATGTCAGCTGCTTAGATGCTGCGACGTCGGCGTCGTCGTCGTTGGCACTCAGGTAACGGTGAGTGTGTGTGTGTGTGTGAGTGTGTGTAAATGCGTTTGCAAATGCTCGAAGAGGAAGTCAACGCTTGTTGTTGTTGTTGATTACCGTTGTTGTTGTTGTTGCTGGTGTGCGCCCACTGTTGTTTTTGTTTGCAATTCGCTTTTGATTTTCACTTCTGTGTTTGTTTTCTTGCTACAGTGGCACACACGTACACACACACGCTCACTACATCAAGAGAGAGACACAGCTGCTTTGCAAAAATTTCTTTTCTCCTCTTCGCCTTTTATTCTTTATTTGCTTTTCTTCTCTTTTTGTTTTTTTGTTATTGTCGCGCCGTTTTGTATTGAATTTTCCACAATTTTTGCCACGCCGCGCGCGCTCTTCACTTTTACGATCTGTCCGCAAATTTTCTGTGTACGATTTTTAGGCAATGTCCTACGATACTACAGCTAGAGACCACGAAGAGAAGGAAGATGTAGTCTGTTTCCATTTCCCCATGAGTTTGTTGAGTTTGATTGATTGGTTGACTGACTAACTAACTGACTTTGCTGACTGCTCTACGTTTCACTGCCAGTTAAATTCATTTCGTCTCTTTGATTACATTTTCATTTCGCGTCCGGAAAAACAAATTTGTTGACTTAATTAGGTTTAGTTGTTTTGTTGCTTTTTTCTTTCATTTCTGTCGTTTTGTTATGTCTCGATTCTTTTGCATCATTTTTCGCGTGCGTATCGGAGCTTTGGTTTATATGTTTTATTATTATTATATATATATGTAGTTTTTTTTTTAATTTCACGCGCGACACGTCCCGTTCGCTCGACGTCAGAACAACAACAATGAGAATAACATAAAATTACAAAGGTACCTGTTATGCTCCAAATGGCACTGTTAAGCGTGCAGACTGTTAGCGCTGTGTGGCCAGCTGCGGCTTAAGTGCTGTTATAAAAATACCAAAAAATAGTGAAATTTATTAAATTTGACGATTATTTTGTTTTAATTTTAATTATTAAAAACATTTTTTTTGTTAGAAAAGTTTTGATGCATAAAAACATAAAAAGTAGTTCTTATATTAATTTTTAATATTTTTTATTTATATTATTAAAAATTATTTCAATTGAATTCAACTTTGTTTAATTGTTTTTTTTTTTAATCTATACAAGTTGTAAATATTTATTAAATGTTTTTGTTTAGAAAACTGTACAAATTGTCATTGATTTTAAAGTATCACAGTAAAAACAAAAGATTTTTATATGCATTTAAATTAAACTAGGCAAAAATGATTCGACTTTAAAACTAAAATTTAAATTATTAATTAACAATTATTAGTTTTTCTTTTTCTTCTTTTCGGGATGAGCCAAGCCCTGGGATTCCTGATATTGGCGCACAATCTGCTCCTGCACATCGGGCAGGCATGGCGAATAGCGAGAATACTCCATGGTGAACTCGCCCTTGCCCTGAGTGCCCGACCTGCGTGAAATGAAAGAAAGAAATATTTAAATTAGCAAAATCATCATCATCATCATGAGGGATTAGTCTTAGTCACTTACCTGAGCTCGCCTGCATAGCCGAACATGTCGTTGAGCGGCACCTCGGCATAGACGGTGAACCAGCCCTCAGTGCCCTCGGTGCCGGTGATGATGCCGTGCCGCTTGCTCAGATGACCCATGACAGCGCCTTGGAATTCCTCGGGCGCTGTTACCTCGACGAGCATGATGGGCTCCAGTATTTGCCAGGCGCCGTTCTGGAAGACCTCCTTGATGGCGCCGTGGGCAGCCATCATAAATGCCAGCTCGCTGGAGTCCACAATGTGATGGCCACCATCCTGTAGACGGAATCGCAGGCCGGACAACTTATGGCCGGACAACATGCCATGTTCGCACATCTCCCGATAGCCCTTCTCCACGCCGGGCACAAACTGCTTGGGCACATTGGTGCCCACCGTTTCGTCCACAAATTCCAGCAATGTGTTCTGCGTGGGTGGCAGTGGCTCCATGACGCCAATGATGCGGGCATACTGACCCGAGCCGCCCGACTGCTTCTTGTGCAGGTAATCGAATTCGCAGGGTCCGACGAGCGTCTCTCGGAACGCCACCTTGGGCTTGCCCAGCGTCACTGGGCAGCCATATTCGCGCTCCATGCGCTGTGCATAGATCTCCAAGTGCAGCTCACCCATGCCGGAAACGAGCGTTTCCTTGATGTCATTGTCGAACTTGAAGTGGAAGGTGGGATCCTCCTTAGTGAAGCGCGCAATGGCCTTGGAGAAATTGTCCCGATCCTTGGTGTTGTTCGGCTTGATGGCCATGGAGACAACCGGCTCGGGCACAAATATCGATTCCATGGACATGTTATTCTTGGGATTGGTGGTGAAGGTGTCGCCAGAGGCGCAATCGACGCCAAACAAGGCGAAAATGTCGCCGGCAAAGACCTCGTTGACGTCCTCCATTTGGTTGGAGTGCAGCCGCACGAGACGGGCGATGCGCACCTTTTTGTGGTTGCGCGCATTGAAGATGTTGTCGCCTTTGCGCAGCACGCCCTGGTAGCATCGCAAGTAGGTCAATTGGCCGAAGCGACCGGCCTCCAGCTTGAAAGCCAATCCCATGAAAGGTTCCTTGCCATCGCGCGCCGGATTCAGAACGATTTGCTGTCTCTCCTCGCCCTCCTGCTCGATGAACGCCAGGTTTTCAACCTCACCCGGATTGGGCAGGTAATCAATGACCGCATCGAGTAGCGGCTGCACGCCCTTGTTCTTCAGCGCCGTGCCCACCAGGACGGGCGTAAAGGTGCGCTTGATGCAGGTGCGTCGCAGGGCCGCTTTGATGTCCGCTTGCGTGAAGGGCTTCTCCTCCAGAAAGAGCTCGCCCAACGTCTCGTCTGCATTTGAGAGATGTTCAATGAGCTCCTGGCGACGCTCCTGACTCTCGACGCGCATATCCTGTGGAATCTCGTCCAGGCGCAAGTCCATGCCATGATCGCCTTCGAAGTAGATGGCA
This sequence comes from Drosophila leonis, assembly GCA_035045365.1. Classification (NCBI taxonomy): domain Eukaryota; kingdom Metazoa; phylum Arthropoda; class Insecta; order Diptera; family Drosophilidae; genus Drosophila; species Drosophila leonis. The sequence goes on along the minus strand of JAWNPC010000389.1, from coordinate 2,115,489 downwards.
CGCTCCTGCACCAGATCCACAATGCCTTTGCAGTTGCTCTCCACGCCAATGGGCAGCTGTATGAAGGCGGCGTTGTGGTTCAACTTGGAGCGCATCTGCGACAGCACCCGGTAGGGATTCGAGCCCATGCGATCCAGTTTGTTAATGAAAGCCAGACAGGGCACATTGTAGCGCTTCATTTGCCTGTTCACCGTCAGGGTCTGGCTCTGGACGCCACCCACAGCGCAGAGCACGAGCACAGCGCCGTCGAGGACTCGCAGAGCACGCTCCACCTCCACCGTGAAGTCCACGTGACCGGGTGTATCAATGATGTTGATGTTGGTATCCTTCCACACCGTGTACGTGGCCGCCGATTGAATGGTAATGCCACGTTGTCGCTCCAGCTCCATGCTATCCATGGTTGCGCCCACATTGTCCTTGCCGCGCACCTCGTGCATCTCAGCGATGCGTCCCGTGTAGAACAGAATGCGCTCCGTTAGCGTCGTCTTTCCGCTGTCTATGTGCGCGGAGATGCCAATGTTGCGGATGCGCTCGATAGGCTTGTGCTCGGCGTATTTGGCATGCGAGCTGTAGCCGCATTGCAGCTGAAAAATGCATTCGAAATTTCAATTAAATTACATAATGAGCCGCCGATGAACAAATTGAAGAACTGTTGAAATGTCAATTAAATACATACCTGACGCACGGCTTTTAGCGTGCTAAGGCGCAGCGGCAGATTGCTGTTTAGAACACGTGTTATGAGCGTCATTTTTAATGCTTTTTAATTAATAAAATAAGTAATTTTACTAAAAACACGCGCTCGGTGCCGCAGCGACAACAGCTGATCGCGTAAAGAGTAAAGAAGGCGGACAACAGTGCTGGTCAACAGCCACATATCGATAACTTCGCTATCGATAAGACATATTGAATATGTTCATATTCAGTTGTTAAATTTGAAAGTTAACTTATTAGTAAATATTTGAATGTGGCAATTAAAGTTATTTGTAAATAAATATTTTCTTCTTTGTATATATTTATAAATTAGGAATTATTCAAAGCAAATTTTTCTACTATTTACTTAAAATACAAACACTTTGCTATAGCAACAAGCTGCCAAGTAATTAAATTATATAAATTAATTAAACTATTTGGTGAGTACATAATTTGATTATTTTAATCTTAAGGCTTTAAAATACTCTAAGCTTAGAAAAAGATAAATTCGTTCGTTGGCTAAATTAAACATATGATGCAGTTAATCTTAAATAGTAATTAATATGTGAAAGTAGCCAAACAAAACTGCTGAAACAGTTCTATTAAAACCAGCTGAAAAATTTTCTTTGAGACTTGGCGCCTTGAAAATTAATTTAGTTCGAAGTAAATTCAGCCGAAAGACCAGCCTTAAATTAACCTTGAAATTGACTACAGCTGATATATTCGCTCTAAAATCAGCGAAAAGATTCGCCTCACGCTCAGCTGATATATTCGCCTTAAAATTAATTCAGGCCTTGCAATTAGCTGCAGCTGAAAGTTTCGCTCTAAAATCAGCTGAAAGATTCGCCTCAAGCTCAGCTGAAATATTCGCCTTAAGAATATTTCATGCCCTACAATATCTGCAGCCTGCAGCTGAAAGATTCGCTCCGTAATCATATGAAAGATTCGCCTAAAAATGCCACAGCTATAATATTCGCTCTAAGCTGAGCTACAAGATTCGCTCTAAAATCAGCTGTAAAACTCGCTTTAAAATTAATGGAGTCGCTTATATTAATCAAAAAAATTGCAAACCTTTAAAAGCCAATTGAAACACATTTAAAATATTTATTCGGGATCAATTCCAGGAGATCGAAATGTTTTCTGTTTGTTTTGTTTTTGTGTTGATGTTAACATGTTAACATTACAATATTTAAGTTAAGTGTGAAGATGTCGTTTGGTTTGCTGCAGCTTTGTGCCATTAAACGCACACGGAATTGAAGGGGTCGGGGGACGGTAACGGTAAGGATGCCTTGTACATAAATACATATATAATACCATTAATACAGTTATATACTTGTTTGTTTAGTGTTTTACAATAAATACATATATTTTAATGCCGCCTGCTGGCTAACTAAATCATCGATTCAAACGGAAGTTTCTGTTGATGTAAGATATCCACGCCACAATGGCTTCGTCGTATCAAATTTTCGGTTCTGTAAAAACGAAATGCGGAAATTAATAAACGCGAATAAAGCGTGAGTCAAAGATCTAGTACTGCCAGCGATACCTAGACACAGACATTAAAAGACAAGATTGTTAGCGAGCATTAGAATGAGTTAGTTTAGACATCAACACGATGCAAATGATTGATTGATTGATTGATTGATGTTGATGTTGAATGGGAGCAGGCAGATACGAAATCTTATTGAGTGCTCTATATGCATTTATGTATTGTACAATGTGCCACACTGAGAACTATGCACAACATACACTGAAACAAAAAGAGAGAGAGACTAGGGCGCACAAAATGAAACATACAGATATATAATTTATACTTTTATTCAATATTTATACGTATAGATATATATATTTAATGTGTGTGTTTTGACAACTTAACATACTGCATAAATTATAATACATTTGTATACAGTTGTTTTTTGTTGTTTTTATTTTTATTTTATTTTATTTTATTTTTTTTTAATGTTTTGTATTATTTTTATGTGTGTTTCTGGCTAAGTGTTTCCAAGACGGCTTTTCACTAATTTCTCATGCGCTAGTTTAATTACGTACACCAATAAATCCGCACCCTACAATAAGATCACAGCTTATCTAACCCAAGTATTATCAATTTAAAACGAGCCCGCCAAATTGTCTGTGTGTGTGTCTGTGTGTGTGTGTGTGTGTGTGTGCGTGTGTGTGTGTGTCAAATTAGGATCAAACAAACGGAACCATTTATATAGATTATAGATAATTGTTTAAGGAGAGTTTATGTTGCTTTGAATTGACACTGGTTCGGTATGAAATCTGTTATAAAATTGCTGTTATAAAAGTGTTATACATATAGCTGTGTTCATGAAAATAGTAGTGCGACTGAAATGTTGCATTTTGGTGATAAACATAATAATTTGTAAATAATTTGTATGTATGTATATATTTAAATATGTATATTTTATTCTACATATTTGTTTCAAACTGTTTTCAAATATGTTTATCCCAAAGTATTGCTGTTCAACATTTCAGTTGCACTACTATTTTTGTGAACACATCTGCATATGCATCAATATATATATTATTCTTTGGAATGCATATGCTACTCCTATAGCTTTTTGAGCCAGACAATATTTTTTCCAAATAATACTTCTAAAACTGTTTTAGCCCAGCTTAAAATCTATGCTAAACGAATGCTGTGAATAGGCAGATAGTAAATTCTACAAATGTTTGCCAAACTTTGTCCAAAAATCACTACGTATAATTTGTATATATAGATATATATATATATGTATATATGATACTGGTATGTATATATTCGACATTCACACTCTCGCTAGAGACGATCCTAAACACTTTGTGCATTTGCTCTACACATTGTGAGTACGCAGCGAACGATCAGTTCGCTTAGGTAGTTTGGTATATAATTGGATAATGCCCCAAGTGGGGCCACTTAGACGGGTGTTATGTTCGCTGGGCTTTGTGTGGCTACAACGGCACCTTCGAGCTTGGCAGCCGCCTCCTTGCAGTTGCTCGGCTGCTGTTGATTGGTTGGCAGCATTTGGGTTGTCATCTTGCCTGCGGCGCTTTCATTATACTCGTCGGCCTCGTGCATGGGCGAGAGGCGTGGCGAAAGGGCAGCATTGGTTGAGGAACTGTGAGGAGCATGGTCGAATGCAAATGAATGATATTTATATATATAAATATATATACAATATATATTTATGTGTTTATATATAAGTTAGTTTTAAAGATGCTTAGCTTGGCCTAGAAGTGACTCGACTAGCCGCACACGAGCCAAGATACTTAGGATTGCCTGATTGGTGGTAACTCTGTCAACTACTCGGGTACACTTACTGATTGCCATTGATATGACGCACTTTGACGGTAACGGGTATGATCAGCTGCTCGGAGGTGCCGTCCTTGTTGATCTGCTGCCAGACTGTCGTGCGATTCACGTCCGTTGGTGCAGCGGCCGCAGCAGTGCTGCCCATTTTGCTGTTGCCCGTTAACGGTATGTGTATGGTTGTGGCAGCCGAGCCAGCGCTGGCGCTCTTCGAATTATAGGCAGCACTCCCAGCACTGCCGGCGGGCGGCTGTTGATTCTGATGATGATTGTCCTTCAATAGAAGACATTCATAGGCATAGTTTTTGTTTGTTTGTTTTTTGTTTTCCACAGCTCACATAAGTATGTATAAGAGTGAAAGAGATAAAAAGTGAATGTGGAGAGAGAGAGAGAGAAAGAGAGAGAGAGAGAGGGAGAGAGATCTCACTCTGCTTGTGTCTTACATATATTGAGTGGGTGAGAGTGGTTTCTTTCTAAGAGCCAATGCGGTGTGGTGTGGTGTGAAGCTATAAATTTAGATGTCGTTTTCTCTCTTTTGTTTTGCCAAATACTTTTATTTTTTTGTTTTTTTTTTGCTTTTTTGTGTTGGCTTTTTAATTTACAACAATGTCGCTACAATTTGTTTATTTATTTTTTTGTTTGCCAATTTTGTTTGTTGTTTGTAGTTTGTTATTGTTAGTTACTTGTACTATGATCTTGTGGACTATAAAATTATTTAACATGTACATTTAATACATTTACACCGTGTAAACGCGTTTAGCGCCGACTACTTAAGCTTAGGTTTCATTAACATATACAGATACATATACATATATATATATATATAGTATTGATATAAATACAATATAGTTAAGAGTAGTATATATATATATATAGAGTAAGTAAAGATAACACATTTCATAATTGAATATTGAATAGTATGCATTGGGAAATAATAGAATCTCGGTAAGCATATACAGATAGGGCCATGGGCTTGGGTACAATTACGTTTGGATTTCATTGCAATAGCATAATAATTGAGCAATTAGATTGAAAACAAAGACAAAAACAGAAAAGATATGTAGAGCAAACAGATAGTATTAAAAATATTGTATGTTTAACAAAATGCAAAAATTTGCATGCTACGATTTAAGAACAGAAATTAGGCAAAAATTTACAGAATACTGTTATAAAAAAATCAAACACAACAAAATACAATATTTTCACTCGTATTTCGATACGAATGAGTTATGTAAGAACCCATAGATGGTAAATAATTATACACAGCTGTGTTCATGAAAATAGTAGTGCAATTGAAATGTTGCACAGCAAAATTTTGTGATATAAATATAATCTAATATACATATACAAAATATATATATTTAAATAATTCTCAAAATATTATGTTTATCACAAAATTTAGTTGTCAAGCATTTTAGTTGCACTACTATTTTTATGAACACAGCCGTTTATATATATACTCGTATATAAATAGTAAAGTAATGCATTTTTATGCAACAAAATGCAAAAATCTCTAAAAATAATTTCCATTATAGAATAGCAACAAATTAGATAGAAATCAAATGGATCGATCCGTGGTGGATTGTGCAGCACTGCAAACGCAAACGAAATGGGCAGCACTTGAGTCAAGTGTCGAGTGTTGAGTGTTTCATCTCGTGTAAGCCAGATCAGTCAATCCGGCTTCAATTGTGATGTGTTGTGTGCTGTGTGAGTTTTGTTTTTGTTTTTGTTTGGTTTTTGTGTCTGTGCCAAAATCAAAGTGCCCCGTTTACTTGTTGAGCAAACTACTTTGTGCCTCGAACTCCTTCTCATTTGCATTTGTGGTATTGCACTTAATCAGGGCGACGGCATTGGCGCCGACGTCCATCCCACCATCGAGGCTGCCCTTCGGCTCGCGCTTGCCGCGACCACCGAAACAGGGTAAATATTTCTGACAAAAGCCCACCTCAGCGTCCAGTTGATGCAGGTCATCGGCCGCCGCACGCTTCGTCATCTCTGGCATAATATCATCAAGGATTTTCAGCTCACGTCGAGTGAAGACAAAATCTAAGGATTTGCGTATGCCAATCATAACCACCAACATCAATGGGAACAGTATCGAGGTCTCTGAGAAGCTCTTAATCAACCACAAGATAATCAGACAGGCCAACTGAATCATTGTAAACAAATGGACACGCTTGATGGGCACCTGCAAACAAGAGCCAATTGGGTAAGTAAGGAAGAAACCTTGCACACTAGCTAGGCAGGCTTACCTGGCGCAGGAACATGTAGTCCGGCTGGTATTTGGCTGGCATGAACATAATGAGAATGCGATCGAAGAACTGCAGACCCTTGAGCGAGGCCACGCCCATGTATAGAAAGACGCCAAACAGCACCGGCATTGGAATGTGTCCGAGCAGCGGTGTCAACAGCACCGAGCCGCCTATGGTCAGGAAGATCATAATGTGAGTCACACGCTGCTCGCGCACACCCAAGAACTGCGGCTTTTCGCCAGGGGCACTGCACTCCGATTCCAGTTTCAATGAATTGACATGATTAATGCTCAGCACAGTGGCCGCCACGAACCTATTCATTGGGATGAATACGATTAAGACTTAGTTTATGCCAGGCTAACAGCTCGCATTACTCACCAGGGCAGACCCATCATGCTGCAGATGGCAATCAAGCCGGAGAGCACAAACAGATCCAAGTGATAGCCACAGCCCTTCTTCAACTTGTTCTCCTTGCGATTGACAATCACAGCCGTGATCTGCTGATCCATGAATATGAGTATGGTGCCGAGCATGGCTGGGAATACGGCTATGAGCGGTGACCACCAGGGATTTTTCTCGCTAAATGGCGGTATTAGCCAGCCACGTGTATTCAGCGTCGGCTTCAGCTCATGCGGCACCTCCAGCTTCTGTGTGGGCACACCCAGCGAGTAGTCAAAGAAGGTCATGGCGAAAATGGCAATGAGGACAGAGAAGTCGCTAATGTACTGACGGACAATGGAGGGGAAGAACAAAGCATTCTTGAATTCCTTAAGTATGGTCGAGAAGATGAAGGTGCCAGTGCACAGGACCACGGACATGAGGAAGACATTTTCGGTGGGTGGTGTGCCACAGTCAGTGCCAGTGAGTGTGCCATTGTAGAGCTAAAGCAGAGAAAGAGAGGGAGACAAATAGTGAATAGTTATGGAACAAGTTAATCTGAGACTCACCGCACATGCATCCCATTTGTACTTGGCAAACTCCAGCACGCTGGCATTACTCTGCAGTGGCGGTATGCAGATGCAGTCGTAGATGCCTTGATTTACCGGGAAGGTCTTACCAATTACCACCACATTCTCGATGGCCTTGTAGACGAAGATAACGGCGATGAGGGTGGCAAAGTTCTCCTCGGTGAAGCGCGTTATGTAGCAGACGAGCGCGCTGGCATCAATTGCGGTCAGCACGACACAAATGGCGGCGACCCACATGCCGATCCAGAACCGGAATGTCATATAGTCCCAGCCCTGAGCCATCGAGAACTCATAGACAATGGACTCAAAGACCAGCACTGGACCGGTGGAACCCAAAATTGTCAACGGCTGACCGGAAAAGAAGCCATAACCCATGCCGCAAACGAATCCAGAGACCAGCGACTCCATGGCCGCCATATTCTTGCCCGTGGCCTCCGAGAGCAGGCCGCCAAAGGTGATGATGGGCGACAGGCATGCAAAATACAAGAAGATCCACGAGGCGACGCACTGCATGGAGAGCGCATCGCGATAGTCGCTCCAGTACCAGGGCGCCTTACGTCTATAATCATTGATGAGTCCGCCAAATAGGCGACCCGTGCGCGACAGTCCCGACTCTTCGCGCAGCCGTTGCTCCTCCTCCTCCTCGTCGATTTCCTCCTTGGGCAGCTCGGGCGGCCGCTTGCGTATCTCCTGCGATGGTATTGCTGCTGGCGGCTCAATGCGTATGGTTGGATCCCATTCACCGGGTGGTAATACTGTCACTGCATCCAAAAACTCATCCACTCCGGCGAGCAAGTGATCGCGTTTTCGTGCCCTATAGGCCACCTCATGGAAGATCTCGTCCGACATCAGCGTGGCCATGGCACGTCCAATCTCATGGAAATTACTCTGGCTACCCGGCGGTCCCAGCAGTATGAAAATAAATCTGTGCAAATTTTTTCAAACAGAATTCGCAATTAATTCTCCAAGCTAATCAAAGTTCAAGTTTCGTGAGCAACTCACCTGGTTGGCACTGGCACCTCGGTCAGATCACCCATGACGGCCGCCTGGCTCAGACGAATGAAACAGGAGAGTGTGCGCTCTAGGAAATCCACCTCGCCCACTAGAATGTTGCTCGCCTCCGCGCCTGGCGGTATTTTGCGCATGAAGTGCGTGTTGCCCTTGTGCTGCTGCTCGGCCAGTTCCGTGCCGCTGGACTGCCTGGCCATCGAGTGGCTGCTGGGGCTCTTGATCATGTCCTCTATGATCATGGGCAGATTTTGTTTGGGCCGCAGATTTTTAGAATTTGATTTTTTCTCTACATTAGTCAAATTCGGTAGCGCAGGGTGGTGTGTGAGGTTCGGTTTGGTTTGGTTTTTATTTTTGGAGTGTGTGCGAGTTGTTGGTACAGTTGTGTATTGTTTATTGGATAGTTGGATAGGCATTACAACAACGGCAACGGCAACGACAACAACAACAGAAAATCATTCATTTTTTTTTTTAAAAGGAAAAAACAAAACAATAGAATTGCGAAAATTTTAATTTATAAATTTTTCATATCAGGATAAAGAACAGAAATGATGGAAAAAACATGCAAAGTGATAAGCGTGCATATGTGTGTGGTGTGTGTGTGTTTTTATTGTATTTATAATATATTAAAGTTCTCACATACTTAGAGTTATTAGAAAGGTGTTGTAGGTTCCAATGTCTCATCAGCCAACGCGCATGCAAATTTTCTTTCTTTTCTTGATCTATTTTTTTTTGCTATATGTTTGTTGACTACCAAATAAAGAGACTACAAATGGGTTCGAATTGCATTTAATTTGAGTTTGTTGTTGTAAGAAAAACAAAGTAGCAGACACGTAAACGAACGATAACGATAACAGATAACAATAACGATAACTTTTGGTTCTTGCTAGTTGGGAATAATTTTGGAAGTTTTTGTTTTTTTTTGTGTTTTTTGTATTTTTGGTTCTTTACCAAGCGTTCGGTTGCTGGGCTTGCCGGGCACCGTTAAAAAACGCCCCATGCCCATGGCACTGGTACTGCCATTGGTATTGCCAGGTGGTCCAGGCTCGCTGGCGGTCAGCGATAGCGGCGTTGTAGCCATTAAAGTGCTCCCAGACTGCTCTTCAACTGTAAATTGGTTTTTTGTTGTTGTTTTCATTGATTAAAATGTGTACAAAAAATAACAAAATAAAAAGAAGATCGAAACAAAATTAAAACGTCTAAGAATCTCGCGTTAGGTCGACTGCATCATATTGAAATTGAACTTGGTCTAGCTGGAACCCAGTATTACAGTGTGTGAGTAGACAGCACAAAAGAAGTTGCTCAAAAAGTTGAAAAGGTTTTCGAAAGATCAAATTGAATTTGGCATATTTTGTATAGAGAGAGAGAGAGATAGATAGAGAGAAGAGGTAGATAGAGAGAGGTGGAGATAAGAGCTAAACTAATTAAATATCTTTGTTAAATACAGCGTGCTATGGTAGGTACACTTTACGCAAAGAAGTCAAACCATACAAAGAGTTTTGAATCGTTTTGGGCTATTACTTGGCAATTGGCTGGTCGTTGGCTGCTGTGTTGGTTGTCCTTGTTGGCCAGATGGGACATGCGAGGGCGAGGCGCCCGCATGAAACCAGGTGGTAACGCCAATAGCGCCCATGTCGGCTTACGTATAATAGGAGCGTAAAAATCGAGAGCGAGCGATGGTTAGAAGTTGTGTTAGCAAGCGCTGGCTCAACGCTGCTTGGCGACTTACTTAACTAGTGTTTGTGAGTGATTGATTGATGAGTGAATGGAATACGAGATGATGCGAGCTGTCGTAGTCAAAGTGCATTAAGCTGGCATTGATACGATCCTACTGAGAAGTAGAGTTTTTATTCAGGACCAGAGCTATGTGCGTGCTCTCTATACAGCTGTTGTGGATCTGGAGCATTTGGCGGTGCATTGAAAGCAGCTTTGTTTTGTTTGGTTTTTGGTTTGTTAGAGATACCTGTGGGAACAGCGAGATAACAACCACGCTGATCCTTACTGGACATATAGATGGGCGTCACGGGCGAACGGCATCCGTCCAAGCCAAAACCAGGCGATGTGGCATGCAGTGACTGCCCCGTTGCATCTGAGCAACCCCATTTTAGTTTCAATTTGTTGGTCGGCAATATTTAAGTGAATGGTTTGTTTTTAGTAGGAGAAACTCGACTCATGACGATGATGCGCAACAACAAACGAACGAGATGAGCTTAGAGTAACCTGATCATGTGTGATACTCACTTTTTGACGACGACTGATTGCGCATGTCCGCCAGGGAGCGTATGATGGGCAAACGCGTTTTCTTCGCATATTCGTGCTGATGACGATGTCGCCGTAGCAGGGCATCCTTGACCTTGTCCTTGACATTGGCGGGCAGTGTGCCGCCGCTGACCATCTGATCGCAGACTAGATCGGCCACCAGCTCCAGATTGTTGGCCTCCATGTCCAGCATGACGCTGCCGTTGGTCAGCAGGCCGCGCAGCTCGAACAGGGCGTGCAGCGAGAGTGTGGCCACATGGGGCTTGGACCAGCGATTGCCACCCTCTTCGACATCCTCTTCGAATTTGATCCAGCGTGCCGTTTCCTTCCACTCAATCTCATCGCCCTCCTTCACCAGCGTACCCATCTCTGAGAACAGAGGATGCGACACATGCGAGCCATCGTCCGCATCCTCACCCAATATGAATTGTACGCGTTGTGCGGGCGGCGTCACTGGAGAAAGTTTGAATTAAAGAACACAATTAACTTTGCTTAGCATTTGATGATGGCACTCAAGGAGACGGCCCAAAGTGGCGAGCTTAGCCCTTTTAATTGGCCTACATAAATAGCGCCAATCCCTTTGGGAATTGCACTCGGCCAGATGGCCATTTAGCTGTGGGTTTGCGTGCGTGATGTAGTGAAAGTGATGTAGGCTATGCCTGTCGTAATGATTTTTAAAGTTGAATAATGAGTTGGCTTCCTTAACTATGGATAGAACTTTAATAAATTCTAAGTAGAAGCTTAAACGAAATTGCTTTTAAATCATATTTTTTATGTGATTCTTAAGCTTTGAATTGAACTGCTTGGCAATTTTTTGTTTACTTTCAATATGATATTCAAGTTGTGTGCTTAAATCAGTTTCGAATGCTAGACTTAAAGCTGTTCATAAAAATAGTAGTGCGACTGAAATGTTAGACAGCAACATTTTGTGGTAAATATTTTGTAATAAATATTTATATATTTTATATAGATTTATATATTTAATATATATTTAAATATTTAATATATATTTATAAATTTATAAATTTAATATATATTTATATATTTAATATATATTAATTATATATGTAAATTGCTTTCAAAATATTGTGTTTATCACAAAGTTTTGCTTTCCAGCACTTGAGTCGCACTACTATTTTAATGAACACAGCAGTGCATGTCAAGCATCAAGTGAACCCTAAAGAGTGCTTACAAAAGAATGTTTTCTTCAAGCACATTTAGACAGCAGCACGTCCTTAGTTACATATACTCATAAACGAGTTTTGTATCTTTGGGTAGCACCATAAACGCTTATCATAAGCTGTAAACTGAATTTGTACTCATAAAAAGAGAGGCTAAGATGCTGCCGTCTTATATTACAGATTTGCTTAGGCTGAATTGAAGGAAAACATTTTTACTAAATGTAGACATTGAGTCTGCTAAAAGTTTATTTTAATATAGATTATAAAATTTTGCATATGTCGTTTCTTTGATATCTATTGCTGTACTCGTAGCTAAAAAGTTAGCTTGAACAACTCTAGCTCATCAGTTGCAGAGCTGAGCACATGAAAGCTAGACTCAACAGATATTGTTGTTTAAGCTGAAAACTATATTCATATCATGGCATAACACATCATTTCACTGATGACTATTGACTGCACAACGAAAGTCACGTTGCGTATTATCAAATCCAACAGAATTTTGATAATATTTCCGGACAGCCAATGATTCATGACAAATCCTATTAGAATTTGCAACAGCTAGATATCTTAGTTGGCATTTGATATATACTTATCGGAAATATATTATAAATATAATAATTTTTCCTATATTTTATATATTATAGTTACGCTTACGACTTCCATCTAAGCTTTATTCATTTAATCAAGCTTATTAGGCTTGTGCACTGTGGTTGCACAAGCAGCTCTGATTTGTTAGATGACTGTAATTGTGCATCCTGCTGACGGATTCTGTACGCTCTCTGTAATTTGCTATAATTCAGACGACGCTGTCACATTGATTGCTCACATCCCACCTCGCATGTCCAGCTCGCATTTTATAGACTCAATACACACACACACAGGGAGAGAAATATAGACTTGGGGATTATTTGGGGCTGTGTGGCACCCACCTGGACGCTCCACTTCCATTTGCTTGTCGCTAATGCTGTCTCTGCCAACGCTGCCAGCGCACGTTGCGCCGGTGCTGCCGCCATGGTGATGTTTGCGACGGCGCTGCGAGTGCCGTCGTCCTCCCGGCACGTGCACGCCCACGTAAACGGTGTGCGCGCGGTGTCCTGCAGGTGCGTGGATACAAATTCAATGCGGGGCTTAATTGATTACTACACAAACACGATAACAACAACAACGACAACAAAAGAGAGAAATAAAATAACATTCATAATTCCATTTAGTACGCATTGCCCAGGGAAATCTATTGGAAATTTTCTTGTTTAAAAAAAAAAACTTTAGATTTCATGGCTGATAGCAACTGATGACAAGCTGATAATTTGAGTTGCGCTGCCGAGAGTAGTATACACTGACTCAGCAGCTTTTCAGCTCTGCCTAATTGTAGCTAAATAATATATGTACATTACTTGCTTCCAGTGCTTTATGGTACGAGTACTACGTGCTAGTCGTATACTCAGTCCTATGACAATTTTCATTACGACTTTGTCCAAGTCGCTCGTCTGTCGGCTGCCCGACTAATTGTGAGATCATCTGTGCGGCTGTATCTCGGTTTGATCATAATTTCAATTAATTATATGTAACCATGTTTTCGACTGATAGATATGTGTATACATATATACATACTATATATATACGCTATTCTGATAGATATGTATCAAGGTCTAGTGGGCGTTTTTATGCATTTCATTTGCAATTTGTTTGCGGATACAGTGGAGATTGCTTACAGGAAACGCTGGGCAAACTGATCAGATTAACAACTATGCATTAGAAGACTATGCCAAGCGGCTCAAACTAGAATAATGTGGAAAATGTGTGAAGGTAAGAGATTAAAGTGAAAATGTGTGCAAAATGAATGGAGGATAATGGGAAATATGAATTTTAAAAATATATATAGATTTTTAAAGTAAATATAAATTAAATAAAATATTGTGTAAATAAAGTAAGATTGAAAACTCAGTAGAAAAAAAAGATAAATTTGTATTTCTCTCTAAACTTTAATCATTTTTTATGCAGTCCTTTAAAGCATGGGAGTTTTGGCCAAACTTATACCTACAACTCTGCATAGTAAAATAAAACTATTTAAAGAAAAAATCTTCTTAAGCTTGAAGCTTTCAATAAGTCTATATGTTTTTTGGAATCTCCCAGAATTTTACTAGAATTTTGCAAAGACTTTGAATAATTCCTTAAAGTCAATTTCCAAAAAATATCTTTAAAACTCTATTAAATATTCCACTCAAGAGTCTCAATTGGCACTCGAATTTCTCATTATTATTATTATTATATTATTTTAATACTTGTTAAAATATTTTTATATTTTCATACTTTGAAATTCTTAAATGTTTACTAATTCTTAGATATATTATATTAGAGATTTTCTCAAAATCTAATTAATAGTTCTTGAATACACTTTTGATTAGAATTTCTTAAAATCGATTCTTTATATACTACAAGTTTAAACTTTCCACTACAAACTGTGCTGTAAGCATCAATAAGTCAATCAGTCAGTCAGCAAAAGTTGGTTGTCATAAAAACCTATTCAAGTCATATAATATTTAAAATATTTCGAGCATGTCCCTTCATAAGCGCTAAATAATTCATATTTTGTGTCAGATCAGTTGAATCACGTCTCTAATTGAATAATTTATACGTTCAAGCACTAAGTGTATTTTAATTGTCTCATTAATAACACTTAAGGAATATAAAGAATTTGCATTTGAAAAAAACTAGTTTACATAAATTAAACAAAAAACAAAAACAGATTTAAAATGAAATTTTAGGTTATAATTTATGCAGTTGAAAGGAAAATAAAATAAATTTGGATTGTTATATTTGTAGGTTGGCCTATTTACTTATAACTGTTTCACATTTAGTGAATCCCACTACAACTGTATAGCTTTAGTCTACGAATTTGTTGTATAGCATCTCGATTTAGTCCTCAGCCTGCTCTGTCTTGCTTGCAATTGTGTTTGACAAGTTTGTAAATTTATTTACTTAAAGTTTGCGAATTGGTTTCGTAATACGAAGACCCTCAGCTGGCGACGGGGCCAAATGCGCGGGCGTGTCTGGAATCGTTTAACGAGCAAACTTTGCATGGGAAATCAGCCAACAGGTCGTGTTGACAACATTCCAATGCATTGCGTATACGCAGTGTTGTGCACTTTGAATCTTTCACTTACCTTCGAAATCGTTCTCTGTAAATTGTTGGGTAAAGTCCTCGCCGCCAGTGCGCGGATCCTTGGGCGCCTCATCGTCACCACTTGAGGAGTTCATGTTCCAGGGCCTGAAAGATGCAAACATAAAGAAAAAACCCCGTAAGCAATTAGTTTTCAAAATCGTAATTGCGTTTCACAAAAAGACATTTGATCAAATCGTTAGCTCATATACTTTAATGATCCCAAAAGTTGTTTAAAAAAAAAAAGTAATTAAATAATATTAAGTCGTAAAACCCTAAGTTGAGCGCCGTTTGCAATCACTTCAACAAACTGTTCCATACTAAAGCCCAAAACCTGAACACCCACTCAAAAACCCCTCGAAAACAATTTGAAAATAAAAACTCAACAAAAAACCTGATTTGATCGCGTCATCGAGCTGACTCAAAACAAGACTCTTTCTGTTTACACATTAGAACAGCTGCTGAAGATGTCGGCTAGCGCAGTTAATTATGAACAGCAAGGTGAGTCGATTTCACAAGTGCTTGCTGTAAGTTTTGCTTTAAGTCCATGACCTTGTCATGGGTCTTTGTGGCGCACCATCGACTCCATGGAAAGCATGTGAATATTTGTGAATAGAATTGCCAGACAGCTCACTATCAGCATTTCGCCTGACTATATTTATGCAGTACCCTATTATACACAGGGCATATCGAGAAATCTAAATTCCTTTAGTTTGGAATACGATTGGATTTTTTGCACCAGGCTAAGTGTTGTGTCTCATTGTCAAAGTCGAAGTAAGTTGAGAAAAGTCGTAATAAATCGTCGCATGAGTAAATTTAATTTTTTGGGTGAGTTGAATTTGTCAGTTCACTTAAAAAAGAATAAATAAAGCTTTTAGATGAAAATGTTGTGTGTAAGTTTACGCTACAAAAATATCAAACTTTTCAATAAAAATAACAAACTAAAGTTCATGGCACGTAGTATTGCAAAGGATCACTATATAAAAGGCAGTCCTCGTAAAAGTATATATTAAAAACTTTACCCATTCTCATTATGTATGCTATAAAGCTTCATCAATGATTTAAATAGTTAAAAAATAAATTTAATATTATTCATCATTGATGAGAAAACTTAATAAACAATAAACAATTCGTCCATTTATTGAATAATATTTAAATAGATCGAAAATAAATTTTATTTTATTTTCATTTTTATTCTTCTTTTTTTTTTAAGCTCAGCAAATACTTATTTTACCATTAAAAATATAATATATATATGCAAATAAACAAATGTTTATTTTTTTTGCTTTATATTATATTCTAATAATAACAAAAATCAAATCAACTTTTAAAGTTTGATTTTTTGTAAATTTTTCGCACTTTAAAACAATAAAAAAAGATTTTTTTTAAGGCTTCTCATGTAAAATTCTATTTAAAAGAGGCATTTTGTGATGTTTTTATTTTAATACGCTTGTTAATTAATTGTACTTGATAATTAATTAATGGTACTTGATTAACTGCCATATGAAGTTAACACAACAGTGCTAATGACCAAACTTATTTCTAGATGAACCCATTTCGCTTTCGATCAGACTTTACTAAAAAGAGTATTTGAGCTGTGCACATGTTGTTTGTATAGCTTTCATTTAAGCGTTGTCTCATGTTTCAGTTTTGCAATTGCAATTGCTGAATAAATATTTAGCTGTTTCTGTTTGATATTCTGTTTCAAATTCTTTATTGCATTTCAAATTGAAATTGTGTCTATGATCAATCCATACATATATACTTCAAGTTGTTATAAAATAATGTCAGCACCCTAAAGCTATATATAACAAATTTAATCACAGATTATTCAACAAGTTTGTTTGATATTGTATTGTAGAAAATAAATATGCACCCATAGATACCCTGTTTACAATATTTGTTATTTTCAAGTAAATAACAATAACAAATATTTCATTTAATTATATTGCACAGATTTTAATATATTTGCTGTTGGATCAATAAATTAAACAATTGACGATTATAAAAATTTATGATATTATTTATATGGAGTTTCTATTGTTATAGACATATTAATATTCGCCCTAATAAAGGTTCGCATAACATTTTTATAGCCCTAAAGAGGCACGTGTGGCCCATATAGACAAATTTATATATAGCCTATAAATGTTTATAAAGTTTAACATCTTGAGTAAACATCGGCATTATCAACCATCAAAAAAGCTTATCTATTAATATATATATATATATATATATATATATATATATATATATATATATATATATATATATTTGAATCTATGTATATACATGTGTCAACATATATAATGTAGAGAGTCCAACTGATAGACAGACCCTCCAACCTGTCTGCCTGTATAAACTGGGTCGATCCGAGCTAACTTGCAACCACTTTCCACTGTCCCAGGCGCAATTCTATATCAATGTTAAGTGACTCACGTAGCGCCGGATCGAAAGAACAATAATAAAAGCCGCAAGATATGCATATATTTAAGCCTTTTATAATAAAATCTGCGCCAAGTGTTTGAATAAACTTTATGAAATGACTTTTGAACAAAGAGATAATATTATATAAAGAACAGCAAGAACTTGTTCTGTCTTTGTCCTTGGCGCTATTTAAGATAAGCGCGTCAATGAGACACTTTGAGTGGCCCATTAAACTCTGATTTCGATGCGCCTCGACGAATCCTAAAGAGTATATTGGTTTTATACAATCTTCGTAAATATTATGCGCAATATTTTGTAATTCGAAAGTAGTTAGAG
This sequence comes from Drosophila leonis, assembly GCA_035045365.1. NCBI lineage: Eukaryota > Metazoa > Arthropoda > Insecta > Diptera > Drosophilidae > Drosophila > Drosophila leonis. The sequence goes on along the minus strand of JAWNPC010000389.1, from coordinate 2,097,895 downwards.
TCGTGTATACAAAGCTTATTTTAGTTAACAAATCTATAATATTCACATTAGTAAACAGTTTCATCACTAATGAGCTTTTATACAGATTGGAATCAGGACTTTTATGAAGTTCAGATTCATCGAAAAATAAGTTTAGTTCACACAAATCGAAAGATTCGATGTCTCTTAATAGTCGAGTATTACGCAGTCAAGCACACCCGATGGCAACAAATTTCACATTTGAGAACTTCGGACTTGAAATGATACTCCAGTTTTTAATTTGATCTTATTTGATCTGGATAACTTGTTACACATTTTACTTACGTTGAGTCTTCATTATTGTGAGCCATAACTTTTTGGTGCCCACCAACAAAACACTTGCGACGATCGCGAATCGCTGATCGAATTGCGCTTTCGATTTATCACACGTCGAGCACAACTATGCGATAGGCGAGAAAGATAGGCACAAAGAGTGTATTAACACCAAGGTTCGTTCAGAGGGTCTGTTTATTGCGTTCTGCGTGCGCTGTGCGGCGCTGTGTTTATCACGCGATTCTACCGACTCGTTTCGAGCCCGGACGATTGCAGACTAACTACTAACTGGCCGATCTTCAAAGCGAAGCAGCGTCGGCGCTTAACCCGCTGCTAGGCCTGTTTCTGCTGCTGCTGCAACGATTAGCGCCGGCAGCGACGCCAGCGATGCCAACAATGCACAGTGATTCGTAAGATAGTTATACTTTAGCGAGTTGGCTTTGATTTTTAAATATTTTATTTATATATTATTTAGTTAGTTACTTTATATAAAATATTCAAAAAATACACAAAATATTAAAAAAAAAGTATTTCCCTAATTTAAACTTCCTAAATGTTTGTAACATATAAAAAATATATTATTAAATTAATTCTTATTAGCTAAATAAGCTGATTCTCTAATATATCTTAGTCTTATCAAGTTTTCTTCAATTTCAAATTTTATTATTATAAAAAATTCAGATTTCTCAATCTGGTAAATCAGTTTTCATTTGCTGTCAATGGCTTTTGCTGCACTGTGCGCTGCCCACAGCGCGGAGAGTGACAACGCGAGAGCATTTGGCAGAGAGAAACACAATATATTTTTTAATCCTATGGGCTTCTGACTAAATGTGTTTTTAAACGTTGATTATCATTCTTGACCTTATCGATATTCGCCGCTTGGGCTCTTATCGTCTGGGTCCGTGTATTACCAACGGGCCGACCGGCTCTTATCAGTTACTTCTTCTTTACAAGTTGTTTACCTAACTTGCAATTATTATTTTTATTTGCTTTGTTTTTGCTTTACTTTGTTTTTATTACAATATTCTCCGAGGTGTGTTTTTTTTTTACGATTTGTTGCTTGCTGTGATTGCATTCAATATCAAAGAGCACAGACAAAACTGGTTACAGCTGCCGCATACCAAATTTGTGTAAAGGAGAAGTTAATAATAAATATAAATTTGTTGTTTCGTGCGCGATCGTTGAATGCGTCTATTTCGTTATAGCCAAATTGTTTTAATGTATTCGTATTTAATTAGTAAATAGTAGTAGTAAATACATTTAGGTGTTTTCTCCACATGTGATTTGAGCTCGTCAAAAATAATAATAATTATATTATTATTCTTATAATAGTTAAATTTTGTGCTAATTATTTTTTTGTTTGGCTGTTTTTGCAAATGTTTTGAAGCATTTTATTATTTGTGTTTTAATAAATATGCATTGAAATTTGAATAGGAATCGTGCATAATTAAGCAGTTGGGTATTTAAATTTGTTGAGGAGTTTGTTTGTTTTCGAAACTGAATTAATTTTTATGACATATCGAGCAACTATTTTGCGTTGAGTTGGGAGAGTGTTCGAAGAGGTTTTGTTTTAGAAAATAAATTGTGCATAAAAAAGCTATTAACAGAATATTTTTAATGATATTTAAAAAATATATAATTGTGTGGGTATGGGTCAAATTTTGTAGCTTTGAAATTGGAATAAAGGAATTTATTTTAGAAAAGAGATTTATTTTGATTTTTAGTAATGTTTGATAGGTACTTAACTACAGAAAGGTTGGAAATTTAATGCTTAAAAGATATAAATATCAATTTATAAAAATAAAAAAAATAAATTTATAAAAATAAAATAAAATTATTTATTATAATAATAATATAATGAATAAAACTAAAATTAAAAAGAAATTGTTATGGTGTTGTTCTGATAAAATAAAAAATTTATAGAAAAACTACCCTCAAGCTTTCATTAAAAATAGTTTTTTGTTTTGGTAAAACTTCAAAGATTAAAAAAAAAAAATAATTTCTCATAAAAAAATATATTATAAATATCATAAATTTATTTATATATTTTTTATTTTAGCCAGCTTTAAAGATATAAAGTTTTTAAAATATTAAAAAGCTTTTGACATTGTCTTGTTTAATTTATAATCTAATATAATTGATTTTAATCTATATTTGTACACTTAATATTACGCTCTGAGTATTAAAGCTCCGCTGAATTTGTTTGTGAAGTAAGTTTGGAGCTTCAATTCTAAATAATACTGCATTAAACTGCTGTCTGATAAGTCTTTGGTTTCTTGCAAATCTTATAAACAAATTATATTTTTATATACATACATATATAGTATGTGTGTGTGTTTATATGAATGTGATTGAGAAAACATCGTGCGCTGTGGTTTTTAATGTGCTTCCCTTTGTCTCGGCGCGACACTTTCCGTCTATGCATAGTATCAGCTACTAACTGAATGGCCCCGAGACGTCTCGCAGCTATATGCATATATTGTATGTATGTATGTGTATATATAGAGATGTATATATATGTATATATACTAATGAGTATTACCGCTTCGAATCGGAAAACAGCTGTTTGGCGCGGCTAAATTAAAAGAAAACTGAACAGAAATACTGAAAGCTGCGAAGAAAAGAAAATATGTGCCGTGTGCTGAGTGTTGACTTTATAACGCCTGGCTATTTATTATAAGTATTTATTTAAAATTCATTTGCAACGGGCCAGCCAGGCCAGGCTAACAGCGACGTCAACTGCGACGTCGACAGCAATTGACTGGCTCAAACTGGAAATGGGTAACTACGTCAAGTTTTGCCACCTTATAAATCGCTTAAATCTCCACTCAGACTCGAAACTGACTGACAGATTGACTCTCTGACACACTGTGACTGTGACTGCGACTGAGACAGCCAGAAAGTCACTATAATTAAATATATTTTTGTTATTTTTTAATTTCGTCTGAAATGTGGAGAACTTTGTAACTCACAACGGAGCATTTTAAACAGAAAATTTTGATTGTTTTATTTGTTTGTTTTGTTAGAACAAATCGTTGATTTCCGCTGAACGCCAGATTTGTCATTGATCTGGTATAGCAGGTCATAAGCGAAATATACTTTTTTATTGTTTAATAAATTCATTTTCTTGGCGTAGTTAATTATCGCCAATTGACACTTGACAGCTTGAACATACAAAATATTGATAAACTGATGTTTACTAAGTCAATAGTCAACAAGAACCATGAAGCGAGCAGCAGCTTTATCTACCTGCCTGCATCTAAGCCAAATACTTCAAAGATATTTCATGTAATGAATAAATGTCTGATGAACCGGTTTTTATATCTTCTTATTAGTTATTACCATTATTATTATTATTAATATTGTTAAGCTAAGCACCATTGACGTCAGAAAGGTTCCTCTTATCATTAAATACTTGAATATCTCTTTAGGCAACATTGGCCAACTGCGTCATATACAAGATTCATTTCAATTTGTCAATCGCCTCTTTGGAGTTACTTGTTTCTTCTTTTCGTACACTTGTAAAAGGTATTATTAAACAAATATGTAACTTTTGTAAGTCAATTCATTTAATTCTTAGTTAAATATAAATACACATATCTATTGATATCTATTGGAAAATTCCATAATTTTCTTTGGAAACTTTTTCAGTTCTTCATGACGACACGATAAGCTGATTGTCTACCAGGGTATACTTCATTCGGGTATTCTCTTGTTGTTTGTTCAATTTTCAATTCTCTTGTTTGCGACTTATCGATGCGGCTCTTGAGATCTGTAAGTTGGCAACTAAATTGTTTAATAAACGTGACAAACTTCATAACAAAAAGCAGATGTTTATCGCAGCTGACGAGCGCGTCATTGGTCTAAACACTTGAAGAACCAATCGATAAGGTTGTCCTTACCGTCAATTGGCCTGCTTATCTGGCATCTACAGTGTATATATATTTTTAAACTCAAATATATAGTATATAGTATTGGTTTTCAAGATCGATTTATGATTTTGTGGAATTTCACAATTCGGAAACAAATTTTTCAAGAGCTCTAATCGGTTTTTAACCGCTACTAATGAAGATATGACTACGAATAACCAGCTAAAAGTCAGATGAAACAGGTTAAATTTTGAACTTTTTCTATAATTTGGTTTATGGCACTTGTTTTGCAAATCTGTTTATTTTTAAGTGTCGGCACCTTTTATGATAGCAAAAAATAAACAATAAAAATTTAATTGTACAATTAATGTTTAAAAAAAAGATATAAACAGAAATGGAAAGATACAAAGCAGACAGAAGTGAGGTATTATAATTTGATATTAGAAATGGTTATTAGTGAACCAGATAACAGTGCAAAGGTAATTATACAATATATACATAAACAGTTATACTATTATATATATATTTATTCAGCTTCGACACAAATATTTCCAGAAGTCTTGGAACAGCTGGCAAAATTTGAAATGAAGAATGATTGTAGAATGAAAGCAGAAAGCTTAAATATTTTAGAATTTTTGTATTGAATAACAATATTGAAGCTGAGCTGATTAATATTATATTTAAAAATGATCTTCATGGATAATATAAATAATGTTTAGGTCCATATAATCTATTCAGTTAAGAGTTGTTAACAATTTTCTTTTGCTGTGCTTTATTAATTATTATTATTATATTTTATATGTGACTTTAGCTAAGATATTGCTGCCTCCATTCGAGCTCAATTCCTTATCTAAGAGTCTGTGTTGCTTAGACAGAGTAATTTTTAAAAACCTTCTAAAAAGTTCATTATATTTTTACATTCACCATTCACCAACAAGCACAATTAAGACAAATTCATCAGCCCAAGCCCTTATTTATGTATTATCGCGTTAATTGGGTTAGGACCCTTTGTGAACTATATACACAATGTGAGCGTATACATTACACTCTGGTTGGATTAATTTGCAATTAAAATGCCTTCCTTTTAATTAAATATAAATTGTTGATGCAACAGAGCAAACAAAGCATGTCAGCAAGACAGTAAAACAATTAGATTAAAAGAAAATCTTAAGCTTAAGGCCTTATGAATGAAGAGGTGAAAATCCACTTAAGAAACTGCTTTAAAAAGTTTCTTTAATTTAATTTAATTTGTTTGGAAATTTACATGTGTAAATATGATATTTGATAATTTCTAAATTAATGCTAAATTTATTCAGAAATTTAGTTGTGATAAAAAGGGGTAAATTCAAGCATAAATATATATAAAATATATATTTAACATATATTAAAATATATCTAAAAATATATTTCAGACAATCATAAAATATAAAATACCTAAATATGTATTAAGTTTGTGAACAGCGATACAAAAAATAACTAAATCAATTATTAATTTGATAAGAAATATTTGATTCGAGCGTAATCTTTGATTCAATCGCAATTGAATTGTAAAATTCAATACTAAAAATTAATGAAAAATTCCAAATTGGTTCAAAGTCTCATCGCTCTATTTCTAATCAAAGTTGAAACAGCGCAAAATAGTTGTTTTTTTTAAATATTTCCTTCTAAATATAGAAAGTGTCAAACCCTTGGATGAGTTAAGTTCTACGATGGATGTCAAGGCCATGGCCATTAGAAATGCTATTAGGGCTGTCAGCTTGTAATTTGGCTTTCTTATTTCTGATGTGACCCTACCCTTGAAACCACTTCCAACTACCATATAAAATCGTGCTAAAATGTTGTGTGTGTATATCTTCTTGTTTCGTCTGATGTCATTGTGACGTCTGCTGCTAGTTTTATGGTCTTTTCTGGACGCCATTTTACGCGTTGAATTTCAAACGTCAGCTGCAATAACCAAAGCCTTGCACATGACAAGGACAATCCGAAAATATAAAAAAAGAGTCGATATTTCTATTAACTTAAATGATATGAAATGGCCAAGAAGAGTTAATCGTCTCATGGCTAAAGTTTTCATGCTTCTCGCGGGCAAACAACAAATTTCGCAGCTAAGCTGATAAACCGATTTGCACTTAACGAGCTGCTTTATTTTTTATGGAAACTTACAATTATCGAAGCGACAATTAAGATGTGAAAATTGCAAAAGGAAAAATATTTATATTTAATAAATATTTTGCACTTTTGCGCGAATTGCGGAAGGTGCCAAAAGGGCCAGAAGTGTGCCGCTTGGGGCAAGCGCACATTTTATGTGGCTTGGCGGAAATGACATACATAAGACTGGGCGGCGACATATGTAGGCGTGGCCCAAGCCAGGCAAATGGGATCAATGTCCCCGCCTAGGAGAATGAGGCAAGCAAAACAGAAATGACAACTTAGGTAGTCAGTGGGGCGGTTGGGTGAAGCTGCACCAGAGCGAAACATGCAAAGAGAGTGTGAGAGAGAGAGAGAGTGACTGAGAGGGAGAGGTGATGAGAGCATGTGTGGTAGCTGAGAGAGAAACTTGGTGGCTGGCTGACTATTTGCTTATCGAATGCTTCCTGCCACTAACCCCAGAGAGCTGTGTGTGTGCACTTTATCATAAGAATAACAATGGAATGCGCCCAGACAATAAACCATCTGCACTTGCCATGTTATTGACCCAGTGCAGCCGGGACACACACGCCCACACACACACACCTACACACCGAAGTATCGCCAAACAAAACGGAAAGTAAGCTAAAGTTCTTTAGAAATGCGACAGTTTTTCTTTTGTTAGCGCATTTTACCGACATTTTTTCAACATTTTTCCCGCCAGCTTGATATGCTTTAAGCCTTTTGGGCCTGTCAATTTAGTTATTTGCGATTTCAATTAGACGCTATCAACTTTAATTTATGACCTAATCGCATTTTAATGACAAGAGCTGGAGAGTTGGCGTTTTCGTGCCGGTTCATAAATTGTCGACTCTATTTGAGTTATACGTACTTATTATAGCTTCCACTATATTCGTCTGATTCGGTTCTATTTTAGCTCTGTGCGTGTCGCGGAAGTTTCCATTGTCACTTAATTGGGGGCACACCATCTGTAAGGAATGCCCCCACAATTTGCGTATAATGGAAAAACTATTGTGTTCAGATTTCTTGGATTTGCCCCATCAAGTGCGTGTCGCTGTCATTTGAAATATGTAAATATATATATATATAACTATGTTTACTACGTTAGTCTGGGCAGCGCAAATAACAGCCTTTAAAGAACACACCTATTGCTAGTCATAACTAATAGGAAATAAAAACAATATATAAAACTGGAAAAAGATAAAGTTAGCGGAACAGCTAGACCATAATAAGAAATAGCAATGACATTTAGTACAGCTGTTTTTTAAATGAGTTTCGATTAATATTTTTATTTGAAATTGGATTCTAAGTATGTATAACTAGTACTTGGTATATAATATATATAGTTTAATATACATTTATATAGAAAAACAGGCTGTTCGTAAAAGGCTTTCTTCTAGGTTTGAAAACTTAGCAAAAGTATATGGAATGTGGATGTGTGAATACAAGTTTAGCATTCAGCTAATTGTGCGAGAACAGAAGATATATGATATATCTGAAATCTACAAAAATCTTTATAACATTATCATTACCTTTTCTTATAAGAGCTCAGCTTTAGGCTGAGAACATTTAATAAAATTGCAATTGAGATAGCAGAAAGGACTGATTACATTGATTACACTCAATTGCAGGTGGAAGCAGGTAATTTACGAGGCAATCAAGTGCATCTATACCAAATAGAAAAATATTGTTTTCACAATATTATGTTTATCACAAAGTTTTGTTGTCCAAGTTTGCAGTCGCACTACTATTTTTATGAACAAAGCTGTCCATTCCAAAAACTATTTCTATTGCTTCAAAGTCAAGTTGTATAGACTTCAAATTCGATTGTTTAAGATTCATATCATATCAAAAATATATAGAAATTCTTATCTGAAACCTGCACACAGGGTATACAATGAGTCGAGCAAATCGCATTAGGCAAGCTCTATTGTTAACACATTCATTGAACACATCCTTAGCATCAAGAGCTTCACTACTCTCATACGTCCAGTGTATTATGCTCAGCTGAAGATTGAATTACCTGCTGCTGTCCGTTGTTGTTATCACTTTTGGCAACTGGCCATGTCCATGGATATGTTTGAGTTGTGCTTGTGGTTGGGCTTGTTGCGGCATATTGGTATCCAGTTGGTTGCTGGCCACAATTTGTTGCGAATTTCCAAATGCTGTTGTTTGCTTTGAGGCCATCGACAAAGAGACAAAGACTCGACGGGTTATTGACTCTGCCGACTGTGACTCCAGCAGCAGCAGCGACGCTGCAGACACAAAGGACACACAACAACAAGGAGTTGTCCGAATTTAAATTGCTTCAGCTCAGAGACGCGATTCCAGGCATGAGTTGGGAATTCGAGCTATGACAACGAATCAATTAGAAGCTTTCAATCACTTGTCCTTATCGATAGGGCACGGTAAATTGTTTTGGCTGGACTTCACTTTGTACACTTGCTATCAAACGGTAGCTGCAGCCGCCGTATCCGCATCGCATTGAGTCGCGCGCCAGACTAATCCGGCCGGGTTAGCAGCTTCGAACGAAGTTTCTATCTCGTCATAGTTTGCCTCACCGGCGCTCAGCTGTTTCTCTGTCGCTCTCTATCTGCTTCGCCGCGCTCTCTGCAGCTGCAACTGTTGCACAGAGCGCAGTTGCACTGGGTGCACTCTCTTCGGAATTTCTCTTTCTCTTTCGTCTGTTGCATTAACGTGTTTTCATTTCTTTTTTTTTTTTAGCGGCTTCGCACATAATTATTTCGTTACAAACACGTTGCAAATTTGCCCGAGTGGAAGCGGATGGTTGGTGTGGGTGTTGCTGCTAACGGAAACCGGCCAAAGGATGCCAATGCGGTTATGAGTTGGTCTGTGTGTGTGTGTGCTCGAGTGAGAGTAAGTACGCATTTGTATGTTAGTGTTTAGAGGTTTCGTGTTGATTTTGCTGTTGTGGCAATGCAATTTAATTAAATTGAACTTGTTCAGCAAAGTGCCAACAGTTATTTGCTGGGCAATAAAATTACATTTAGTACAAGTGCAGCAAATAAAATAAATTACAAACCTAATTGAATGACTGATTGATTGATGATCAATGTAAGCTGCGATGCAGAACATTTAAGAGTAATTAATTAAATAATTATCTAAAACTTTGACTGAAATGCTAATTTCTATTTCTATTTCTATTTCTACTTTTTTTTCGTATATTTTCTCAGAAGAAATATATTGTATTATTTTGTTTCACAATTTACAATTATTTTTGTTGAATTTTTGGGTCAAAGTTAATATGACTTAAAGCTTAGATCTAGCTCATTTTTATAGCTTATTAAAAAAAGAATATGTTAACAAATTTGAAGGTCTTCCCACGTTAGTTAAATTTGCGGAAAGCGTGATTCCCACGTTTTATTTTTCCGCTGAACAACTTGAAATTAACATAAAAAAATATCAACAAAATAAATTTAAATATAGATTTCCAGATTGGACAGCTTTAAACTTTCCAAAAGTCAAAAAAAGTAGCCTTAGCATAGCTAATGATATATCATTAGTGTATTATATACAGCTGTGTTCATCAAAATAGTAGTGGAACTGTTGCGTTTTTAAAAACATTTTTTAAATATATATTCAGATTGTTTTCAAAATGTAATGTTTATCACAAAAATTTGCTGTTCAGCATTTCTATCGCACTACTATTTTTATGAACACAGCCTTGGCATACGGACACATTTTAAATTCGAATTGATATGCAAGTGAAAATCGATTTATATTACTTTTTTTATGTTTATTGAATCAGTGATCCATAAAAGTAGCTTTCACAATTTTTAAATTGGATTTGGATGAATGTTTGAGTGAGTTGAAGTGCATTTAATCAGACCATCATGGGGAATCGTCGTCCTTTTGCCAATCGTGAATGTCCTTTCGCTTTGCATTGAATACATTATGCTTTTATCAGATTTTTATTTATTTTTTGCCTACTCATCCTCGGCCCCGGCATTGCATTCAATTTTGTTATTTCATTTGACGTTTTTCGTTCGCTCTTCCTCTGGGCCGACACATGGCGGATATGAGAATTGTATGCGAGCGTTTTGTAACCAACCAAGTGCACGGGCTTATGGGGAAAAGTGGGCCCATAAAACGTGCGAATGCCAAAGCGATTGAGCGGAAGAAGGTGCAGATGTTAGGCGGTGTGGCATGGTGTGGTGTGGTGTGGTTTGCTGTGGTAACTCGTGTTCAGAATGTAGGCTGACTCGTTCCAGTGTCAAGTGTAAATGAAATTTTCAAATACGCAGTGTGTGCAAAAATCAGCGAATGAAAGCAAAAACGTTGTTTGTTTTTATTGATTTTTCTTTTTCTTTAACCAACGATGGTTAAACAAAGCCGAAGGTCGTTGGCGGGTCGCGATACATGAGATGTCAACAAAAACGATATCGAAACAGGCACAAAATCCAAACGATACTGAGCTGCCTTTCGGAGCTAACCCACAGAAACGCATGTTGTGTGTCTAAATTTAAACAGGTATTTTTATGTCGCCAGGTAAAGGACAAAATTGTACAAAAATAAAAAGCATTTTTAAAAGCGCTCGTTTGCCTCTTGAGTCAGCTTGAAATAAAGTGTGTCGTGCTAAGGCCATTAAAGCACATTTTTAATTTCATCAAGTTGGGCATAAAATGTTTATTTTGGGCATTGCTGGAATGCTTTAAGCTGTGACTATTTATAGCAACTTTAATCTTTTAGGTTTTTGAAAATACAAAAGTTTTGATTACTTCTGCTTACTGCATATGAACTAAAATTTAGCTGAACGTCAATGTGGTCATCGTGCGTGATAGTGTACATGAAAGTCGCATAGTTAATGGATCACAGCTTAGGCGCAGAGGTGTAAGCAGGTTGGCCTAGAATAAGTAGCTGTACTCATGCATACACGCTGTCACTTGACATGCCTAACTTGGAGGGTAATTACATACATAACTACACACACACACGATCTAATTATACTGAAAGTTCTCAACTTGGCTTGCACATATTTTGCAGCTCAGAGTGTGTATGTAAAGCAGGTAACCCTGCTGTCAGGCATCGAAATTCTTGGCAGAACTAACACCACATACCAATTATGACAGTAAATAGGTAATACGAAGACACAGCAGGCACGAATAGCAAGTGAGCTGTGTGGCACAGCTGCGAGTGGGCATAAAAATAAGCATTGATTGGAGTCAACGTTTGGCGTTGACGGCATATGTCCTTGTCCCCAAGGCTTTGCCATCTGACATCTGCGACAACTTTGGCTATGAGTGTCATATGAATTGTGGCACACGCATGGCCACTTATGCCATGCCACGCTGCTGTGCTTAACCTAAAAAGTTATATTTGCTTCGACTTGTTTGAGTTGCTCTGTATGGAAAGCAGCAGCAGCAGTTGGGGAATGCCATTAGCTTACTGTGGTCTCAGGTTCGATTTCTGAGTAAAACAATTGCGTAATATGCTTTTCGGTAACTGAATAAACTACAATCAATTTGCTATTTGTTATGGCCTCTTTCGAAGAGCTGCGCCTTTTGTGCTTGAGGATATGGCTGATAATTGGAATATATAATAATTAAGCTGAATAAGCAATCAGAACAGTTTGTTACACATTAGGTATTTATGTACAGTTTGAAAAAATAATAATATATATATTAAATATGTAATTTAAGACTTTAATGAGGCATCTAAAAATAAAGTCTGTACGTCGGTGTTTTGCTTAAAACTCAAATTTGTTTTTTGTTTCGGGCTTCTAACCAAACGAGTTAGTCAAGAAAAAGTCCAACTGAAGTTCTTTTTTTTTACTTTTAATCTTTTGATCAAGATGCGGCTACAAAGCTTAAACAGTTAAATTCAAATTAAAATCTGGACTTTTTATATAAATATAATTATTTATAAATATATAAATATTTGTATATATATTTTCTGGTTTGCAAACTGAATTTAAACACACATAATTAGTTAACTAATATTGTAATGCATAAAATTTTGTTAAAATTAAATTTTATTTAACAACTTTACCTGCTCTTGTACAATAAAAAAACATTTTCTATTTAAAATTGAATTCCAATTTTATCATAATTTCCTTAACGAGCTCAGATGGCTTGCAAAGTGCCTGACTCTGAACTTTTCTCACAGATAATTTATTGATTCGTTATATAATTTGATTGGAAACTCGTTTCCATACTTTGCCGCAAATCTAATCAGGGCTGGCACATTATCAAAAGCGCCTGCGGCAGTCTTGGCCATGGCTTGGGCTGGCATATCTGAAAATTAGAATTCAGCATCTTCAATTGGCAATGTCGCCTAGAAAAGCAGCACTTGAGGGCAGAAAAACAAAAGTGACCTCCTGACCCGCTTGGCAAGGCGACATGCTGAGTGGAAGGCCCTTAGATGAACTAGTTACAAGAGAGTGAAAGGCTAAGATACTCTGTAGAGACTCAAAGTTGTTAGAGTTGATTAATTTGATGACAGCTGTTAAGTGTGTAGGCAAATAAATATTAGCTTTAAGAACTTTAAAAAATAAAGTGTTTAGAAACATAATATTCAATAAATATCACGCTTATTCAATAATTTAGAACTTGAGACATAGCTGGAAGTCGATAATACAAGTGCCTCTAATGCAAGGTAATCTAACACCTGATATACCCATTATGCCTCCTACATACGTATATCGTATGCAAGCACGTTCTTATCAACAAAGCGCTTTCAGACTTTGAGGCAGCCGCAACAGCAGCAGCAGCAGCAGATTTCTGTAATGCTTTCACGCTCAATGTCAAAAGCTTTTGTTACTTCGCTGACAGTTTCAGATTACAACAGGTGCATTAGTTGGCATGCAAGTAACTAAATATGATTTTTATGTTCTGTTTACTTTACTTGCAAATTAATCAAAGTGCAAAATGTGTTTGCTGTGCTTGTTACCACCAATAACCGAGGGAGCACTGAGACTTATAAGTTTCCTCATACTTATAAGGCAATTAAATAGAGTTTAGGTATAATTCTATTAAGGTATATATTCTTTTTAGTCTCTTTATTTACTTTAAATGTTCAAAGTAAATAAAGAGACTGAACAAAACTATTGGAAAATGTATCATATTTTGGCATAAAATTTGTGTTAGGATTTTCATTTTAAATATTTCTTTAAAAAATCTTCTGTTAATTCTCAATTTATAATTTAAATCTTGCTCTCTCGACCAGATGTTTGTATATAAAAAGTTTACTTATTTGGCAATCAATCAATCAAACAATTGATCAATTTGTCTTGAATAAGCCCTGCAATAAACATAAGTTTTACGAATCTTCACTACCAAACTATTGTATCTACAATAAAAAGCTTTTAAAGGTTTTACTACTCTATTATAAAATATATTATTATATTATATATAGGCACAATTGTTTCCTTGTAAGGCTTACTTTTTCTAGGCTGATAATATTCCAGTCGAATTGCCATAAAATCTCAATAATTCTTAAAGACTGCTGGACCAAAGTGAGTGGAATTTTTATGAATTTATGAATTCATTAATTTTTCACTTAATTGTAATATTTTACCTCATATAAATGGTAACTTTGTTTTGTAACCTATGTTGACTTGGCATTTCGAGTTATCTCGATTCGACTGTATTAAAATTTCTATTATTAAAAATTTCTATTATTAAAAATTTCTATGTATTAAAAATTACATTGAAAGGACTTTGTAAATCTCTCTTTTTATTAATATTAATTTATTTCCGCCTTTATTTGAGACAAAATCTAATCAAATGACATTTGTTTTTCTTCCCTAGATATATATTTAGTTCTCTTTTGTATAGATATAACATTATGATTAGTAAATTGTATAATACTTTGTCTATGTCAGGTCTTTCAGTACACACACGCATGGCAGCTATATTTAAATAATTTCACACGCAACGATTAAGAACCCATTAATTGCTTGTGTGTAGCATAAATTTAACCAAAAGCCAGCATGCCCCTATTCGTAGCGCTTTGCAGGGGATGAATTAAAACAGAAACTGTCAACCGACAGTAAAAAGTTCGCCTGATGCCACCCGCCACGCGCCACTTGCCACTTGCCACTTGGCAGTTGGGCTAGAACTAACTTACCGTATTTGCCAGGAAGTTCTGGTCCAGCTTTAAGGGCGAAAAAGTTGGCAACAGTAACTGCTGCTGCTGCTGCTGCTGCTGTAGCTGCTTACTGACCCAGTTAGTTACTGTGGCTGCTGTTGCTGTTGTTGGTTCTTTAAATGCTGCTCATTTGGTATTTGTCTTTAGATTTGAAACGGTGGTTTAACTTGATTGTTATCGAGCTGAATGTTATGCCCGTGTTGTGGCAGTGTTTGCGTTTTCAATTAGTTGCACAAGCTCATTTAGCAATGATAGTTGGGGTATATGATTGTTGTTGCCACAGGTGTTGGCCTATGCAAGATGTTTTTATTAATTTATTTTTAAAAATTTATCGATTTGGGATTTCACTTGGTTTTTGTTGCCTTTCACTTTGCTCTTACAGTTAGCATTAAACAGGAATAAATATTGGCATTTAGATTTGGCTACACATCAATTTCGCTAATACATTTAATACTTTGCTGAACTACGTTAACTTTAAATGCACTTTGTTAAGGGTACGGGTCAGAGGGTTTGGCTTACACACAGAAAAGGTAATTCTTAATTTGTTATTTATATATAATTGGCTTAGTTGTATTTTTTGTTTTTTTTTTGGTTTAATTAACTTTTTTTTTTTGTTGCTGCAAAACGATTTTTCTTGCAAATTTCTTGGCCAGCAGCTTTCGTGCAGGTTTCCGCCCGAACTGAACAAACACGTCCGCACTGTGCCACGAGCCAGGAGAACCTGAAAATCAGTACACATACTGCCCCATAGACCTAGACTCGGCTTGCAAACGTACGCACTCTCTCTCTCTCTCTGTCTGTTTTGTGGCTCTCGCTCTCTCTATCTCTCGCTCTTTGGCTCTGTGTTTATACCACATGTTCTCTTGCGTCGCCGCAGCACCCACGCGGCATCCTGTGACATTTACAATGTCACAGAGAGCAAAGCCAAGAGAGCGGGCAACCAAGCACCAAAGGTTTGCTGCGAGCGTATGTTGGTTGGAAGGTTGCGTATGGGTTAGAGCGGCTGGGCAGGCAGCCGACTACAATTTGTTTTCATTTTGTTCTTGTCTGGGGGCCAACTCCTTTAGGGCGCTCTCTCTTATTTTTGATTTTTGTTAGTGATGTGTTAAGCATGCATGTTTGGCTGCTCATCATGTGTTGGCATGAAATGAGCGGTGCCCTTTAGTACAGGGTATACGACAGAGTCAAGGGCAATTGCTGAGCTGATAAGCAACAGTTCAATGATATGAAAGTTAAATAAAATAAATAATTGTTATAAAGTAATTGAAAGCAGTAATAAGAGTGAATTCAAAGAGAAAACACAGACAAATTTTTTTAATTTTTAATGTAAGCTTTATTTCCATTTGATTATTTCTAGGGCTCACGCATAGTGGGAGCATAGCCTGCAATTAATGAATTTTGAAGCTGCTAAGCTGAAAAGCTATCAAGCATTTATGATTAGGCTAATATGCTTGAATATGTTGTCTATTTTTGCTATTTATATTTATTATTTTGCATTTATTTATATTGATTTATTTTGCATTAGTAAATGGATTGCACTGCAGACTTTTATTCCTTATATCCAAATTGGGCCCTGTATATTTTTGTATATAAGTATTTTGTTTTTATACCCTGAACCCATTGAAAATGGGAAATCAGGGTATTATGTTTTTGTGAAAATGTATGTAACAGGCAGAAGGAGGCGTGTCAAACCCCATAAAGTATATATATTCTTGATCAGCTCGACAAACTGAGTCGATATAGCCATGTCCGGCTGTCCGTCCGTCCGTCTGTCCGTCCGTCCGTGTGAACGCAGCGATCTCGTAAGCCACAAAAGCTAGAAAAAAACGTATTTCAAATACTAGAGACTTGTGTTTTGGCAAATATGAATGCCATTATTACACTCTGAAAGTTTGATTACGAAAATCCATCTAGAAGAAAACTAATTCAAACAAAGTTTCCATAATATAGCCCATAGGCGCAGCCCAAGCACAGTCGCTGCGTCAATTGCACAGACAACACAAAATTGTGTTTTGCCCTTATTTTGCTGAGCAATCTCAACTTTGATTTAACTAATGAATATAGCTCGCTGATCGGATAAGGCACTCCTGGGAGTAATAACTATTTTATAATGGGTAAATTCAATTAACACAATCAGCACCAAAAATTTTTGCTGAAATATATGTACATATGTGAAGTGCAATTGTAAGCACTTCGAGTTTATTTATATATGTACCTTGAACCTATTGAAAATGGGAAATCAGGGTATATAAATATATAATATATATATATATAATATATAAATAGGCGTGGCAGACCCCATAAAGTATAGTATATATTCTTGATCAGGGTGATGAACTGAGTCGATTTAGCCCTGTCCGTCTGTCTGTCTGCCCGTCTGTCCGTATGTATGAACGCTTGGATCTCAGAACCTATAAGAGCTAGAGACTTGAAACATTTGATAACTATTCCCATTTTATTGTTATCGATTAAAAACCTTATCGAAATACAGTTTTTTAATTTTATCTCGTACATCTTTGGAGCTGGAGTCTCCAAACTTTGCATTTAGTTTCATGTATATTTTTTGTTATATTTTGGATACTGCTTTTTTGACAAACATGCTATTTGATTGTGAAAGTGCAAGAATGGCCATTTAATTAAATTTTGTATAAGTTTGTAATGTATACAAGATACGGAATATATTTAAAAACGCAGATCGGACGGGGTTCAGGGGATCTCCTAGTCGGGCACCCCCGACTAGAGTTTTCTTACTTGTTTTAATTGAAGATCTGTTGGTAAGCAAAATATCTGCACCAGTTGAATAAGCTGAACAAGTCTTCTAATTCAGGTTAATTTTCTAGTCTAAATATTAATCATAAATTTACTTGCTCATGCATCTATGTTTATGCTCAGCAACATTGTCATAAATTTGATTGGCATTACTAACATTAATCTTTTTGATTAATATATCTATAGCTCTGCTTGGACATGCTCTATATTTTAGCTGCTGTAATGAACGTAACTAGGCCTAGAGCAATTCGGTTATGAGGCGACAATCAGATACCTTTGAAAAAAGAATATAATCAGAATAGAAACCAACTTTAGCTGGTTCATACGCAATAGCTCCATACTGCAACATGTGAGCTGTGCATGTAAAACAACATCAATCTGGTTCGCTTGTCGTGATAACTGACTTTCAGTTGGCTATCAATCAGAGAATTGGCCATATCATTAGAGCGCGGCACGTCTTACTGAACAATGCGAAACGCTTTAAATATCTCTATCATCAGGTGACCGCCCATCATTATGGGCGCGTGTCTGCGACTCATTGACCGGCAAATGTGTGTGTCTCTGTTTGTGTGTGTGTTTGGGCGCCCCCCAAACGTTGAGACGTTACTTATAAAGCAATTGAATTGTCGCTGCTGACGTAGACAGCCTGACCAAAGGGGTTTCTCTCTAATCACATTTGGACTCATCACAGCTTTGAAGTTGGCTGCCTAATCAGGGGCTCGTGTTGAGTAAACATTTTGTTGTTAGCCATCAAATTGTTGGGGTGCAGCAGTTGTTTATTATTTTACTGGGTGCTGGGTTGCTGTTGCTTTAGCTGTTGGTTGCTTATGCTAATTATGTGGCTAGGTAAAGAAACGCGGCGCCATACGCTGCGGATAGTCCATTAGGTGGTCGTTGTCTCTGTCCCTGTCGTTCTCGCGCTGCCTTTGCCTGCCCCTTTCTAGCTCCGCCTGGCAGGGATCAGCTGCAGCGGGTGACGCTGCGTGCAGGGGATGCTCACGTGGCCAGGCGAGGCGATCAGAGGTATCATCATCATAGTATTCATTGCTATCCTGGCCATAGGCATCCGGATCTTCAGCAGAGCTAAGTCCATATAGCGGATTGCCACGTCCGCGCTGTTGGCCCGGTGCCGACAGCTGCGAGTTGCCCATCGGGCCGTAGCCACTTGGCAGATTGCGTCTGCTTGGCCAATTGCGCTGCACCGCTGCTGGCTTTCGGCCACTGAAGCGTCTTGGCTGCGGCTGATGGTCGAGGCCAGCAAGCTCATCGCTGCACTTGATGCCCCTCACAATGTTGTTCATGTAGATCGAATGTGGCAGCGGCTCGCGCTGCTTCGGCCTGGGTCGGGGCATAATCTGTTTGTTGCTCACATAGAAGTCGCGTCGGTGCGGCTGCTGCGGCAACATGCCAATCCGTTGACGTGGCTTAGCAAATTGACCCTCATACAGAATGGGCTCCACAATGTTCTTCAAAGGCTTGCGATAGCGAGCTCCAGCTGGCATATGTCTCAGATTGCCTGTCAAAGAAAAAGGAGTTTATGGTTTCGCGATTGTGAATTTCAGTTGGAGCTTGGCACGTACCCGACTCCTCGGGCGCTGAAAACTGTGGACATAGATTCGTATCCTGGTCTTCGTTATCCTCGCAGTCTTCGCTAGCTGTTCGGAAAATTTTAAATAAATTTAAATAATAAGGCAAATTAAGTTTGACCTTAGAGGGTGCACCTACCTTCAGATTCGTTGTCTGCTGCTTCATCATTTGCTTCGCTCTCTACGTTTTCCGTTTCCATTTCCTCATCTTTCGATGATTCGATGCACTCAGTTGTTGTTGCGAATGCTTCCGGCCGCAATGTGCTGGATATTTGACGTGCTCTTAGCTCAGCTGTTAGAACTACCGGAGATATATCACTGGACTGCACGGCCCCATCGACTCTGATCTTGGGTGCATCCGGCACACTTGCCGAGCTTTTCCGTTGCTTCTGACGGCGTCGCCCACGCATCGATTTCAGTTGAACTCTGCTGTTTCTGATGGTCGTGGTGGTGTCATTAGTTGTAGTCGGTGCCTCAGTCGTTGTGACAACTGGAGTTGTGGTGCTAGTAGTGCCCGTGGTGGTGTTGGACCGTGTGCTGTAAATTTCTGTGGTGTATTCAACTGTTGTGTTTAGCGTTGTTGTTGGCAGTGTTGTGTCCAGTTCGGTGGTGGTGTTTGTGGCTGGTGTTGTGGTGCTGTTGTTGCTAGTGGTGTTCAGTGCATTGGCGCCGCTACGTTGGAGCCCCTTTCGCATCTTTGAGCTGCACTTTTTGCCCTTGGGCTGCTTGGCAATGGGACTGCTGGTTGTGGTCGCCATTGCTTGTTCCATGCCCAAGCTGAAGTTTGTGCAGGGATCTTGACGCATCAGAGGCGTTCGCAGCACCACCACACGTATGAAACAGGGATGATCCATGGGCACCAGCGGGTGGGGACAAGGCTCCGGTGTCGACGATTGCACAGCCCCATAACAGGGTCCTCCAAAGTCGCCGCACTCTTCGCTCTCGTCAAAGTCCTCCTCGAACAGATTCAGCTGGTCGCTGCTATCCAGGGGCAGGCTGTCATCGCACGGCACTGAGGATGCAAACGCCATGGGCACAGAGCGCTGACTGCGTCCACTCAAGTCAGCGCTATCCAGCCGCAATATATTCTGCATCATCTCCAGCATTTGCAGCTCGCGTTTAGGCAGCGCCGAGCTAAGTTACGTGTTGGAGTTGACTTATTGGAGATTTCGGGCAGAGTTAAGCAACTTACCCGATGTTGGCGCCACAGAGCAACACCCACAGCAGCAGCAGCAGCAGCGGCGGCATCGATATAGTTGTTGGCGGCTTGGCAGTTTCCATGGAAATGTTGCCACAGCTCGGTCAGCGTTTGGCTTTTGTTTTGTGTGGCGGCGACGTTGGCGGCGTCTCAAATGCTCGATGGCACACGTAGCTGTCAGATACCAAGCGCTGGTGGCCAGCTCGAACGCTGCGCTCTCACTTTCGGGCAAATTGAGATGCAGCGCCCACCACCCGCTGCCCCGCCTCTCATGCCCAGCATCTGACTTGATTCTGGGCGATTTTCGGTTGCCCAAAAATCATAGTTTCTTCTGGTCTGCTTTCTCATTAGAACGTCTCTGATCGTCTTCGGTCTTCGCTTTCGTTCGCTACGTGACCTCAGGGCAGAGTTTGCCAATTTTTCTTTATTTTTGGTAATTTTTTTTGTCAATTTGTCTTTTGTCTTATTTGTATCTTTTTGCTTGTTTACTTTTCCATTCGCTTTTCGCTGTTGTTGCTTTACATTTATTTATTTTTATTTTCATTCGCTTTGCTACCCTGTGTTTATTGGACATAGTCGAAATATGGGGAATATTTATTGATTGCATAAATTATTTAAATAATTTTAAAGTCTTTACATTTGGTATTAATAGTGCTCAATGGCACGAATAGCTACGTATTTTTGCTATTTTTCCTTTAATATACATAAGAATCGGCGGAATTTTTAATCCAAATTTGAGCGTCTAGAGTCGGACAACTTATCATGCAGTTTATGTCGTAGTGTAAATAAAGCTAGAATATCTCCTTTTGGAATGACTTGAGGCTTATACCAAGGCTTTTGCATGTGTAACATCTAAACACCAAGTTAGTGAAGAATCATTCAGAAACTTTGATTTTTACTGATTTTACTAAAATATTATAAATATTTTCTTAAAATATTTTCTAGTACACAAAAAAATAAAATAAAATTTTATAAAAATAATTAAAAAGATTTTTTTTTTAAATCATTTATGGTCGTTTCATTTCTAAAACATATTCATAAATTTCTTAAATCTATTATAGATTTCTATGTCATATACGTCAGACTCAACCAGTTGATGCTCTCTAACTTTCCACTCCATACAAAATAAACTTTTAGCTGTGCTGTCAGCAAATGAAGCGCTTTTTACAGAGCATCTGCTAGTCGGGCAATTGCGATTAGAGCATTAAAACTTGTGCTTGTTAGCATTTGATGTTACATGTCTGTCGCCTTGTTTCAGCTTTATGATAATCACTTTTTTGACACTCACTGGCTGGTACGGTACGGTTACTCAGAGGGAGGGCGAAGAGGTTTATTGTTTTGTCTGGGTTTCGCTTTTTATGGATCTATGCAAGTGTGTTTCGTTTTGTGGGTGCTCAGCTGTCTGACTTGAGTAAATAATACCGTCAGACTGTTTGTGGCTTAGCAAGAGAACAGCAACAACAGCAACATTAACAATTGCTGACAGCAGTTTTTAACTTATTCTTTGTACAATTATCCAAGCTTGGCAGATGGGCTTAGATCATGTCCAATTTTAATTGGTCTTAATTGAGGCGGCTTAATGGCTAATGACTGCGTTTCTTTTGCGAAAAACAAACAGCAAAATGTTGACATAGACTGAAATCTGTGTTTTACTTTTCGCTTTTGGCAATAAAAAAAGCAAAATTGATGAGATGAATCATGCAGGAAAGTTGTAAATTAATTTAATTTTAAAATTAAAGTGATGAGTAGACGGTAAGAGAGCTTAGCCCTGGACAGCAGAGAAAAGTATATTCATTATAAGCTGAACTTGTACTTACCAAAGACATTTTCGTGTGCTAGATTATCTTATCTATCTCAGCGAGCAACTTTATAAAAATCGACTTATCATGTGGAATCGCTATATAACATACTTTATGGAATCAATTTGCGTATAAAAAGCGTATAAAAAGAGATTTTAATTTTTGAAGGCCATAAAGATTGCCGATCTGAAGAATGCTCTTATAAATGCTTAGATAACGCGCTTAGCTGGCAGAATAGAAATGATACGAGTTGAGAATTATGATAAACGGAATAGGCTGAAATAGGAATATGAAATCATGCTTTACAAAGTACTATTTGTCTGACACAATATTGGATTTTTGAAAAAGAATAAATATATGTAGAATATATTTGTAATATCTATAAATATTTAAATATTTTTCCTATTAAAAATATTTAATTCTATATGCAATAATAATCTTCTTTAGATATATCCAAAGCTGACTTGAGCACTTGTTGCTTATCCTTATCCTGTGCATGAGATTTTCTTAGCATTCCTCACATCAACTACAAGTATGTTGTCCTTGAGTTTTCATTCCTCTCTCCATTAGGGAATTTATGTAGCTGTTGCTTTTGCCACATGCCGCGCTGTCAACTTGTCACAGCAAAAATGTCTTAGACAAATGTATGTACATATTTGGACTGAACTCTAAAGAACACTTCAGCTTAGGAATTTGAGATGTACTGAAAAGCAATTGGGTAAAAGCAAATACTTGGACCAGTTTCAGAGACTTATAATTTATGTGACATTGGTAAAATATTCTTGAAATAAAATACATTTGTATTTTTAATCAAAATTGACATCAATTTGGCTTCCCTTATAGATTGTTGTATAAATTTGATGTGCTGAAAAAGTTTGCTCTAGAAGTGCCATCGTATGGCTGTGTTGTCTGGATATTGGTAAAAGAAATACTCAAATTTCCAAAAACAAATATTGTTATACTCTAACATAGAATAAGATACCTGAAACATAGTGAAACATTGGCGTATATGGTTTCCTTGTTTAAATGAATGTATAAATCAAATTTATCTCACAATCTGTATTTTGCAATTAATATGTTTGCAAATATATAAAACATATCAAATTATAGTTAAAAATTATAATTTAATTTAATTATAATAATATACTAATAATAATAATAATAATATAAAATATACAATGTTTTATAATACTGTGAAAAAATAATTAAATATGTAATGAACCCAGTGACAGACAGCCTGAAGGCTGTTAAGGAACTGCCAGGGACAACCATGTCCTGCTTATGTACTTTTTTGCTATTTCTTGGATTTGTTGTCGTTGCCTTCGTGGAAATGTTTACAGTTCTACACGCGACATGTTCAACAATGTTGACAAAACGTATTCGTCTCAGTGTCAAGCTGAGCATTGCCAAGGGGCGGTGGGTCTGACAAACTCCTGACAGGGCTTAACTAAAAAATGCATGGCAAAAGCAGGCTGTCTACACAAATTTACATAAAGCTATGTGATACAGTTTTACAGCCAAATCCATTGTTGACTTGAGGCTCTGTCAAGTTTTTCATGTTTTTGGATTATGATATTCAATTATGATAAATTTAAAATACACTGTAGTCTAAAGTGTTATGGCTTTTGTCGAACTTTGTCATTTTAATAAAGATTAAATATGAATTATTTAAAGATGTATTTATATTATATTGCAATATATAAAATATTTAATATATTTTTTATTTTTATCCTCCTTAGGCAACGTTTTGATTGATTCTGCTTGAGCTTCGAATTGTGGTCTAAGCCTGCTTGGGAATTTACTTGCAAGTAAGGTTTAAAAATTGAATTTTCTATATATTTAATCATTTTGTAGTCGACGTACTGTGTTTAAAATTGCAAACCTTATAATATTAATTTGAGCTCAACAAACAAGTGAAAGTTCACCAAACCAAATAAAAGAAGATTTAATCGCTTGTTGGATACTCATTTAATTGAATGCATGTGTCTTCTTCTCTTTTAATTGGTTGCCACGTGATTTCTTACAAATTAAACAACGAAATCATGAAACTAATTTACTCTTCAATTAAGATTCAGCTTGAGCTTGCTAAAGAGGAAGCTTTAAATGATTTCAAACTTGACTTTAAATTTATGGAGCTGTGCTCTTTACGATGCTGCAGTTAATGCCTGAGTTTACGTATTTATTCTCGATATAAGTATTTGGGTTTTGTTAATGAGCATATATTAAATTGATATATATGTATATAAGTACTTGTATATACAGGTTGGGGCAACAGTAATGACCCGATGTTGTCCTTTTTTTTAATGAGCAATTTTTGTTTAACAATCATTATGCGTTTTTGCGAAGTAAACCGATTCATGGCTTGTCAATTTGTATTCTTCCTTTGTTTAAGCCACAAATGTCAAAACTGAATTAACTTTTGACTGTCATTTGAGGGTCATTACTTTTGCCTAACCCTATATATTCGTGAACTTTTCAGTTTATTTTAGAGATATATAAAAGAAATTTTGGTTGTGCTTGGTTGAATATTAATTGACTATCTTGAAAAGGAGAAAACCAGCAACAGCTAATATATCTTCAGTTCAGCTTATATTAGCTGTGTTCATAAAAATAGTAGTGCGATTGAAGTGCCACACAATTTTTTAATAAACAGAATATTTTAAAAACAATTCAAAACGATTATTAAAAAAACATTATACCCTGATTTCCCATTTTCAATGGGTTCAGGGTATAATTAAGATTAAGAAAATTCTACTGACCAAGATTTCAGTCGCACTATTATTTTCATGAACAGAATCATTTTCGTACAGTGTGTTCATGAAAATAATAGTGCAAGTGAAATGTTGGATAGTAAAATTTTCTTAGTTTAGATCTTAATACTCGTTTTAAATTGTTTTTAAAATATTGTGTTTATTACAAGATTTTGTGACAACATTTCAGTCGCACTACTATTTTTATGAACACAGCTGTATGTATATTATGTTATATTATATGTTTGATATATTGCCAAGTTCCGGCAGACTTTTGTTATTTGCAATGCATATGCAATCAAAATTAAGCAACTGTTTGCATTCATATCAAGAGCTGATCATATCTATATACATACAATACATAAAGGTAAATCTCTACATCGCCTCGACTCATAACCGTACAACAAATAATTTTTATATATTTTTGCTGCTGTCAAAGACAGCCCCTACTTATCTATCAAAATATTAAATTGCAATATATTTGTATTTAGAGAATTCAAAGCGCGCTATTAAATTAAATAATTTCTCAGCGTTGCTAGTAATTTGCCAGACTTAAAAGCTCAGCTTTGTCTATGTTGAAAGACTTCGGGAGCTCTCACTGCCTAGTCTAGGCATAGGCAACTGTTGCTGGGTAGGCGTGTGTGCGTTTGTGTGTGTGTCAGTCTGGCGCTGTGTGTGTGCTAAGTAACGTCGCGTGGATATCGTGAGTGGGCAATTTGAGTTTGAGTTTGAGTTGTGTGAAATAATGTTGACAAAATACAAATATTTTCCAATTGTTGCATTCGTCGCGCCGCTTGTTCGATGCCAGTTCGATGCGGTTCTTTCCTGGTGATTCTCGACTGTTGACAGTGTAATGAATGCGCTTCGGGATCTGTCAAGATTTGCCAAAAATGAAAAGTAATTAAAGCTAATCAAAGCATCAAGTGCTGCCCGGAGAGATCCCATTTACAGACATTTGTGGCTTATGTGAAACTTTTTATTTCATTTCATTTCATTTTCATGTATTTGTTTTTCTTTTTTTGAGTTTTATTATGTTTTTTTTTTTGTTTTTGTTTGTTTTTGGTTTGTTTTTTGTTTTTTTGTTTGTGTTTTTGTTTTTTCTTTTTATTTTATGTTTAAATACTTATGAAAATTGTTGTTGTTAGCTTCTGCTTTGTGTTGTTGTTCATATGAGTGATGTGAGTTTTTTTTTATTAATTTTTTTTTTGCTAAATGAAGTTTTTGCCATTTTTTTTGTAGATTTTCTTGTTGTTGTTCTGAATGCGACGGCAGCTAACTGTTACTATATATGTTAATATCTATAATATAAATGTAGGTCTATGCTTGTATATATATGTGTGTGAGTGTGTATGTGTGTGTGTGTATGCATGTGTGTGTGTGTGTATTTGTAGTGTATGATTTTTATTTGTTGTTGGCATTTCTATCGTTTTTCCTCTTTTCAGATCGTTTTCATGTTTGCTTATCATTTTCATCAAAGTTGTTTTTTAAAGTTAGGAATGGAAAAAATACAAGCAATAATCGAAAAAAACTTTATAAATTACATTTAAAAAGTACAAAGAGAGCGTGTTTGTGTGAGAGAGTAGAGTGGAGTAGAGTAGAGATTGATCCTTAGAGAGACAGATTGACAGAGAGAGAGTGAGAGTTACAGAGATATAGTGTTAGAAGGGAAGTCGTTGGTGGGGCTTGCCTACTTATTTACAAAAGTATTTGTCCTCAAACCGCTGACAATAGTCACAGATCAGCTGACAGCACAGACCATTGCTGAATCGGCAGCGACAGTTCTCCACCTGTTTAAAGACGCGTGTGGTATAGCCACGCCCACAGCACAAATTCGCACAGTTGTCGGGATGCAGACACTGGCGATCCTTGGTAACGGAGCAGTAGGTGGGCGAGGAATCCAGATAATACAGCGTTGTGTATTGCGATTGTTCTTGCTGCACGACATGAAACCAAGGAAATGTTTAAAAATATAGAATTTATAGGAATATTATATTGAAACTCACTTTCTTGCGTCGCTGTTTTGGTTTTTTCATACGACTCGAAGGGGCCTGACGCATGGTGCGCTGGTTGGGCGCCTTACGTATGGCCTGGTTGTACTTCTGGCGCAGCAGTGTGGCCGTAGCATTGAAGTCAGCCATCTTCTTCCAGCAGGTCTTCATCGAACAGGAGCCAGAGACGCCGTGGCACTTGCACTTGTCCATCATCAGCGTGGAGACAGCCTCAATGCCAACCTGTTCAATAGTGGATAATTATTTATAATTTTTGTCTATTTATATTTGATTTTAGGACTCACCTCAGAGTCATGTCGCAATATTTCAGTGACTTCGTCTCCATCGCCGCCACGCAAGTCGAGAAACTTACGCGTGACTCGCTTGCCATGCTTCAGATTGTCATTGCATCCGCCCCACTGAAAGTCCTGATCCATGCGATTCTGTTTGCTCGGCCCGCAGCTGCACTTGGTCATCCGGCCCTCAGCGCAAGCGCGCGCTACCGAGTGGGTCATGGCCGCCGCTGTGAGCGCATGCACAAATGCCGTTTCCTTGTAGAGTTTCTTGAATATGTTGCGTTTGCCGCGCGTCTCGATCGAACAGTTCCAGCGATCGTAACGGAACTGATCTTCACAGTGGGAGGTTGCCAAGCGTCGTGCCTCACTCAGTGTGCCAGGCAGACCCGTCTCCTTGCGGCACTGATGATTCTGGCGCCGTGTGGCGGGCATATAACGGCAGGGACCGCCCACCTGGCCCTGCGATGTGAAAACGGCCATGACTGTGTGCTCCGAGATGAAATGTTCGCTGTAAAATGAAAAACAATTAGAAAAATTTTAATTAACCTATTTTATTTTATTTAAAAAAATTATTACATATTAAAACATTAACAAAACCTGCAAGCAGTTCTTGGGTTTGTGTCATTGCTATTATGTCTGTACTCTAGAATTGAACGAAATTTCGTTAAGTGTGATATTCTGCCTTTGCCTGCTATGTGTCTTTGCTAAGCGTGTACACAAACCATCAACCACAAAGTGAAGTCTGCCAGCGACTAGCTTTTTGTGGAGCTCACAAAGCAAACGGTTTTATTTCAAATTTGTTGAGCTACATAAAATTTCAGAAATCGAGACATGTATAAAAATGTGTATTTTCCACAGAAAACAATTATTACATGTGTAATTGAATTTAATTGTATTAGTATTGCAGGAAATTTCTGGAATGATAAGGCGAGACTGCGAGCCACACCCATTTTTGCTGTCAAAATTGATAAAATAAAATTGTATTTTTGTTGCTTATCAGTTGTGACCTGTTATAAAGCTTCCAAGAATTGCAGAAGTTTATAAAAAATTGTATTTATACCACTATTTATTTGGGGTTTGTTTTATAAGTGTGTCTGCTCAGCTTTCAAATTTCCGCGGCACTTCCTGTCCAGCTTTGGGCAACGTGCAACGCGTCTCACACACTCTCTCTCTCACTCTCTCTCTGTCTCTGGTTCTCTGTGATTTGCAGGAAATCTTAAATTCTCATAAAACTTAAGTGCACCGTAAATTGGCGTATGAGTAACGATCTGAGGCATTTCTTGTCTATTTCCGTCTACGTCGCCGCCTCGGGGCAAACACATCGGCAACGCGCGCCACTTATTGCCTCGGTTTACCTCTAGCCTCGACCCATAACGATTACTATGCTCCGCCCACCGCCCACCGCCCACCGCCCACTGCCAACTACCCACCGCCCTGCTGTCCGTTTTGATTTAACTTTTGCTTCTTCATAATTTGTTTTTGTTTCTTCTTCTTCCTTTTCTGTTGCACGTAATTTAGTTGTTGCGTGTGGGAAAAATCGCGCGCGTTTCTAATGCGAAATTAATTTGGCTAGATTTTTCGCAATTAATTAATTAATCAAGCGCTTCCAATTGTTTACAAGTTGTTCGACTTCGCTCCACACGGTATTTTGTTTGGAGCTTGTGCCAGAGCGAATTTTTATCTATTTATCTCCCGCTGTTTTATTTCGATATTTGACGTAGTTTTCGATTTGATTAAATTATCATTCGCAAATGGATTGCCTCAGCCGAAAGATACTTGGGTTAGTTATGTCTAGCTGAGTGCAAACAATTTCATTCATACAAACAATGCGAAGACTGAAGATTCCTAAAGAAATTCATCAGCATGAGAATGATTATAAGTGGATATATAGAATGTTTTGGCCAACGACTCAGAAGTGATATCATATGGAATCTTGAATCTGAAACCAATTACTTGAGTAGGAGAATATTTGGCAAAGGAGCCATATTACAGAAATTTAAATGTCGTAAACTGCAATGTTTAGTTAAGAATATATCTAAAAACAAAGCAATATTTATGCTAAAAATTACATTTTCGCTTGATTGGAAATTTACATTTAGTTACAGTTTCAAAAGTCACTTTATTATATAGTAGTTTAAAAGTATATATATTCTTCAAGCAATATAGACCTTGAAGAAGATAAACATTGCTATGACTTGTTCTATACATATATAAATCTGTAGATATTGATTAAGAATAAGAGAAAAATCTTTTCATTATTGAGTTTTGCCAAGGTTAATGATTGAGCGAGATGGCAAGAGTTTCAATATATTGCCAACTATAATATTACGATATTTAAATGTTTTTTAAATAAAGATAAAATATATTTATTTATATTACTATTTGTTGATATTCTTTGTGTATTTATTTAGTCAATTTCCACATACATTTTCGAACTGCTCAAGCGTAGATCATGTTTTATGTGTGATGAATTTTGAATTTACAAACATATTAAACCAAACTCACAAAGCTATTTCTAAATTTGATTTTATTTTATTTGGAGTCAACAAAATTCTTTTATTATTATAACTTTTCGTCTCACATAAACATAAACAAAACTATGTCCGACCTTTATTCAGCCAAATATTGATCGATCTCATTGTCAAAATCTGAATCAATGTACTTATGTATATTTATCTATTGTATCAACAAACATTTGACGCAACAACAACAACAACAAAAGACAGTCTTCAATTACAGCTTAAAGCTCATGTAAGTCGTTGTGTAAGCTTAACCATTGTTATTTTTGTTGTTGTTGTTGTTGTTGCAAGTGCAGTGCAAAGCAAGTGCAAGTGCAAGTGCAGTGCAAAGCGCATTAGTCAAAGCCCACACATGAGAAGCTGCCCCCACACACCCCCCATGACCAACCCCTGCCACTCTGATATTCTCATGTTACCCACTTCAAGTTGGTTAATGTGTGTCGCCTTATGGCATGGAACATGTGGAATTACCAGCTCACTGTGACTGTGTGAGTGTGTGCTTGTGCGGGTGTGGGGGCGTGTCACTTAATCCTTTTGACAAAACGTTTACATGCGAAATGAAATACAATTAGCCATGCAGGTGGGCGTGGCTGTAAGAGAGCGAGAGAGAGAGGGAGAGACAGGAGCAGCGAGTCTCTGGACTTGTGTGCACTTTAATTTCACAAATTTAGCTGCCAGCAATTTGTATCTTTGAGATACAAAGTAGTTGAAAGCTATTAAAATGGCCGCAGAGCAAAACAAACTGTAAAGAGTTGTTGTTCTGGCTGCTGCTGCTGCTGTTGTTGTTGCTTGGCAGGCCAAACAACAAATTGATAGGCAGACAGACGCACGCACGGACGTACGGATGTGTGCCAGCAAACACAAGAGAAATAGAGAGGTAGAGAGAGAGAGAGAGAGCTACAGACAGACAGACAGAGAGAGAAAGAGAGAGAGAGAAAGGGGCGACTATAAAACAAAAGTGTTGATGGATATTTTCCTCGTGCGCTGACTGACTGACGACAACGGCATTGAAGTTGTACCTAGTTGTTGTTGATGATTTACCATGTACTCAACCTGATTGTTGTGGAGGGTATATCCGAGATTTGCAAGAGTTGAGCTGATTACTAGATATATGATATATTTAGATCATATATCTGTAACTTAAATAATTAATTATTTGTTATTATTTTAAAAGACTTTTATATTCATTTGAATATTTAAATATTTTAACTAGAATTCTTGGAATACAGATTTCTTTTTTGCTATATAGATTCAGCTGGAGTAATACAATAGCCTAATTCATTAATGGAATATTATATACATAATGAAAGAATAAAATACAAATTACAATTTTATTTTTATTAAAAAACAATTTTGTTTTGCTTTAATTAGTCAAAAATTATTGTTTAAAAAGAGATTCTACTAAATGTTATCTAATTTGATAGGAAATGGTTTACCTAACTTTGAAATAATAAAAGTCATTAAAAATAAAAGAATATATATATTTTTTTAATATATTGAATATATATTATTATATTTTTGAATATGCCAGCTTGCTTGGTTCTTGCTTCAAAAAGTTACGATTTTAAAAACCTGTTTGAAAAAAAACAGGGTACACTTAAGTCCACCCCTTGAGCTTTAATTTACTTATTTTAGTCTTAGTTTTTGTTGTTGCTGCTGCTGCTTTGAGTGCTACGCATTTGTACAGATTCATCAAATTTTCAGAAACGTAAAATATTTAACGCACACATGCACACACACACACACACACACACATGAAAAAGAAAT
Organism: Drosophila leonis; assembly: GCA_035045365.1. Classification (NCBI taxonomy): domain Eukaryota; kingdom Metazoa; phylum Arthropoda; class Insecta; order Diptera; family Drosophilidae; genus Drosophila; species Drosophila leonis. The sequence goes on along the minus strand of JAWNPC010000389.1, from coordinate 2,066,806 downwards.
CCCTTTGTGCTGTGGCAAAAGCATTTTATGGACTTACAGTTTAAGTCGCCGCAACAGCAGCAGCAGCAGCAGCAGCAGCAGCCAAAGAGCATATCAAATGTGCAGCAGCAACAGCAACAGCAGCAGCAACTGCTGCAACATCAGAAAGCGATTTGAAAGTAGTTCGAAATTGAAATCGACACAGGAACATAAAATCTTTTTTAAGTAGCATAAGCATATGAGTTGAGTTGGCTGTGGACCGAGGCGCTGGCTCTCTTTCTTTTTTTCTTTATTTTTTTTTTATGGACTTTTACCATTTGCATTTTATTGCCAAAACATAAATGCAGCTGATACCAGCCCCCTGGCATCAGCCCTGTGCCCAGTCGAGCACACTTTATTTATAAAACGTTGCACGAGCTACCGATTGTTGTTGAATCTGGATTTGGATTCGATTCCTCGTCAGCGCTGTTGGCGTTCTGTTTGTTTTCTTTGGCCATTGGCCTGTCACATAATTTCAACTGAAAACTTCAATTAAAACGCATTGGCCAATTGCAAATGCGAAATTGAAAATTGCAAATTGCAAATTGAAACTTAATCGCATTGTTTTGTAAATGGGCAAACGGCAAATGAGGCAACTGCCTCCAAGGCGCATCCACTTTAAGTGGCAATGCGTAGACAGCCAGAGAGCCAGACAGCCAGATCGTCAGCCACCAAGACATTCAACTTGGTCGGGTTGACAGTGTCTGTCCATACGAAATATGCCCCACAGATTCGCTTGGTTTGCTTTAATTGATGGCAGTCTATTGCAGCCATTGGGCCCTCAATGCGGAATCCATTAATTGGGAATGGAGGCTAATGAGCCATCTGATGGTTGAGCAATTTCTGTCATAGCTTTTCCAATTACAACTTCTATGGCTATTAATATCTAAGGACAGTCGATTGGCATTTTATAGACTGGAAATAATCGTATGACAAAATATTAAAAAAAAAAAAAAAGAAACAAAATTAGTCTTAATTGTTTATGAAAGCGAAAACACTTCACACATATTTCTTGAAATATTCTTTTCTCGTGAAATTATTCTCGAAATAAAATAAATAAACATCAAAATAGAAAAAATATCCAAAAATATATTTAGTTTATGTTTATAATAAATGAAAAGTATAATTTACTCATTTTTTTTGCTGTCGGTAACATGAGTTTATAATTTATTTGAATTTATTTTAAATGCTTCAAAGAATTTTTGTTTAATGCCAAATTTGGAGTATTATTAAAAAAAGAGCCCGTCGGTTAGGTATTAAAATTCGTTCTTCCTGAATTGTGTTTCGATGCACTTAAGTAGATTTAATTTGAGTCATTCGACTTGCCCCCGTTTCGCTAATTGCCAGCTCGAATGTTGTTGCTCATTGTGAAAGCATTTGCCAATATATCAACGATTTGGCCATCTGTTCTGCCAGTCCCCCAGGCAGCTTATGAGCAGCTTTCGGCTTTCAGCGTACCCCTAACAGTTGCCCTGAATGCCTCAGCTACCTTTGTCTGAGAGCCGTCGCAGGGTGTTTGTTGGTTTTGCGTGCACAGTTTGCAGTATTTATGGGCCAGTTTTGCGACACAGCAAAACACTTCAAAATGCGCTGTAAATATGCGCTTAAGCTGTGAAATTACAAGCAGCAGCAGCAACAGCAGGAGCAGCAGCAACAGCTACAGTCGCTGACAGGCCAAAAATTGCAAGCGCGAAACCGCAAGACAAACGTCTGCCTTTGTTACGCCCCCACTGCCGCTGGCAGCAGCTACCCCATGCTTATGAGGGCGGTTGTTGCTGCTAAATGCTGATGTATGAGCTGATGCTGTTTTTATTTATCGCTGTTGTTGTTGTTGTTGCTCGATTTCGACATAAAATATGCTGCCGCTCATAGTCCTCGTTGTCGTTACACTTCCCCCGCGCACCATCCACAAGCCACAGCCCATGAATAATGTTGCAGCGGTATGGGGCAGCAACAGCAACAGCAACAGCAGCAGCACCCGCCGGTGGTTGTTTGGCTACTGCTGCAGCGGCGCTTCATCATAAAAAGCGCATCCTTGCCAGCGTCCAGAGAGTAGCTGCGTTCAAGATTATGGTCATCAATTTTGGCATCAAGCGACGACGACAAACAGTTGTAACCGTAAACATTGTCAGCTGCTGCTGCCCCCACAATAACAGCAACAAATGTGCCCCTCGAGAGTTTGCAAGCGGACGGTGGGGAGTGGTGGCTGGGGGGCTGGCTACGTTAAGGCATTTTTATGGGCTGGCTCATAAAATTTGTGCATGGGATTTGGTTGAACAGTAAGTAGACAATAAAATGACGTCGCTGCTGCTTCTTCTTCTTCAAAAATTTTTAATAAAAGCTGCGGCAAATGATTAAAATCCAGCAACATGGACTGCGCAGTAGCAACAGCAACAGCAACAGCAGCGGCAACAGCAATCAATTTATGCCCACCCAGGCAGACGGGCAGGCAGGCTGAGCTGGCAGCGAGGGTCGCTTCAGCACTTGCACACTTTTCTAAATGCTCTATATATATTGTTTTGGCTGCCTTTTGTTTTTGCTCTTGCGTAGATATATTTTCATTTTTAAGCATTTTTACGGCTTACTCTGCTGCTGCTGCTGTTGCTGCTGCGGTTGGAACCTGGTCGTTTATTTACTAGAAACTCTACTTGTGGCAAACAAATCCAAAATGCAAGCAACGTTAAAGTTTATCATTTAGCTGGCACAGCCAAAAATGCATTGTTGGTGCTGTTGTTGCTGCTGCTGCTGCTGTTGTTGGTCATGTTGCTGCTACGTGTGCGCCGTAAAAATGCAATAAAAATCTTTACGACATATTTCGGCCTGCAGCCGCTCATACGGTATTTGTACACTTCACACCTTGCCAACGCATCTTGGGCGCTTCCTTCCTGCCCTAAAGTTGCTGATGATGTTGCTGCTGTGCAGCAATTGCTACTAACAGCGTCGCATCTGGCGAGCAAATTTAATGCGACCACTGTTGCTGCTGTAGCTGCCTGCCTGCCTTTGTATTTAACGCCATTACCGTAGCTCATTTGCCACGCCTACGTATTGGAGCTGCAGCTGCTGCTGCTGCTGCTGCTGCTACTGTTGCTGCTGCTGTTGCTGGCCACCCGCTGCTTGTGTCATCAGCAGCGTTTTGTTTATGCTGCATAACTTCGCATTTTATTGGATTTTCATGCATTTGACAGCTTCATTTGCATTGTGCGCTGCCTGTGAGATGCATAAAAATTGGATTGTAGTTGTCAGCAGCAGCAATCGCAGCAGCAGCAACTATTGCTCGCTGTCATTGACACTTGGCTACTTTTTTATTCACATGATTATTGCTTGTTTTGTTTTGCCATATTAAGTTACAAACTTCATGATTAGTTTTCAATATATTAATAAGCATGTTGCCGGCGTGCAACAGCAACATACGCCTAGTTGACTGGTTTTTGCAATAGCAAGTGTACTTTTTTTTTGAGATGTTGTTGGGTAAGAGTGGGCTGAACGGAACATGTTGCTGTTGGTTGTGTTCTTTGCTTATTTACCCGACAGCAACATGGCTTTTAACAGCAGCAATGATTGCCCGTGTTGCCAGCTTGATTTGACACTTAAGATTTCATAGTTAGAGTTTCATTATACCACTGCGACGGCCAGCCCATGGACTTGCAATTCGGCAACAGCTTTAAGCTTGTTGAAAATGCCAGCAATTAGTTTCCTTATGTATTGCAGCTCACTCTTCACTTCACAATGGGTTTGCCCTTTGGTTGCTGCAATGCTTCCGCTTTCGAGTTGCGCCGCAGCAGCATGAGCAGCATTCATTAGACTCCATTGCCTGCTGTTGTTGGTGTTGCATTGAATACATTGCCAAACTATTTTTCAGCTAATATTAGCTATTGTTGCTGCTGTCGGTGTTGGTGTTGGTGTTGGTGTCGGTGCTGGTGTTGCTGCTGCGCACTCGTATTTGTTTCTGCTTCAGCAGCATTCCGGCAATTTGTCTGCATTTCTTTTCCAGCTAGCGCATTTCGTTCGCTATTCTATTCTTTCTTATAATTCTATGGCTCGCCACTGCATTTTACAACTATTGCCCTGTTGCCCTGTCACGCCCCATGCCCGCTGCTAATGTTGCGCGCTGTTGCTGCCCGGCAGCCGCCATTTCAACGTAAAATTTATCAGGTAATTTCTGAATGAGGAAGTTTCTGTCAGATCTCTAATAAGCAGAGGGTGTTACGACTGCTGCTGCTGCTGTTGGCACTTATTCCTGTACTTCCCACTCTCTCCCTACCAAATTTTGTTGTGATTTAATATTGTCGAAGCATTTCAGTTATTTATGAGAACTTCCCTGGCTATGGCCACTTGACATTCTCAGCCTCGCGTATTTATAGAAATGTCATAACATTTTCTTGGGCGCTCTTCTGCTTTTACAAGCATAAGCAATTAAATCTAACTGCTGGAATTTGGAATTTTCTTCATTTTCCACCTAAAAGCAAACACCCACCCACCCAAGCAGCATTGCGTAGGAACTCATCAAAATTGACAGCGCATACATTTAAATTAATTTTCTTGACGCATTTCTCTTTTTAACAGGAGCTGCGGCGATTAATGAATAATTTCCCTGAGCTGGGCTGAGGGCTGAGGGCTGAGGCGGTGGGCGCTTGGTCACTTGGCTCAAGCTAGATCCTCTCTGTTGGGCTGAGGCGCTGAGAGACGCATTAAAATTAAATATCAGCATCAGCATCAGCAGCAGCATCAGCATCAGCATCAACATTAACTTTAACGCAAAACGCAATCAACATTAAAAGTTTTGCTGCTGGGTTTATGTGTGTGCTCTATGGAGGGGGGCACGAGGGAGGCGTGTAAGTATTTTAAGCGCACTTTTATTTGCTTTCATAAAAAGTACGACTACGTTGTATGGGCTAGCGATAAGAAGGCCAAAATGCGTTTCGCATAAAATGCGTTTTTATGACCATGACGAAAATGCGAAACGCACCCAAAAATAAAGGCAAGCCCAACAGCTAAGCGGCATATCGCGAAGAGCCAGGCCGTGACAGGGCACAGGGCACAGGACACAACGGGGCCAGTTGCCCAGGCGGGGAATAGGTAAGAGCGGGAGGCTGTGCGAGGGAGAAGTCATCACTCCATTGCCAATACATCAGCAGCTCATTTGATGGGTGGGCCGAGTAAAAGCCATGATGTATTAATGGACGGTCACGTACCACACATAAGATTTCTAAAAGCAACCCTCGCAAATGCTTTCGAATAGGCCATAAAGGCGGGCCGTAGGTGGCGGGCGGTGGCCTTGTCAGCTGGCATCGAGTACTCGAAGATAGCTGTATGAATACTCGTATATGAGCATGAATACCGCACCGAGTACTTGTGTCAGTTGCGGCAGCTGAGGCCACTGAGGCCACTGAGGCCGCTGTGGCAGCTGTTGCAAGTTGAGCAGCTAACGGACGAGCGAAAATATTTCTCGACAGCTCTTCAGTTGCTCATTGAGTGCTAATTAGGCAAATGCCTGTACCGCCCCCTCACAAATTGGGGCCAACTTGGCGCCACATGCCACATACATACTACGTGTGAGAGTGAGTGTAAGAGAGAGAGAGAGAGAGAGTGAGAGGGAGTTTGAGTGCTTTATTTTCTAAACAAATCAAATGCTGCCAAGCGCGCATTCAATCAGACAAGTTGATGTTGATGCTGCTGCTGCTGAGGTGATAAAACAAGTTCATGTGCTCGTGTGGCTGTTGCATAGATTACACAAAACACACTCTGCCCTAGCTATTTGTTAAGTTTACAAATCAAATTATTAGCTAATTAGTTAAAGACTCAACTTCCAGCATCTTCTCTGTTGAAACCTAAACTAGATCATATAATTAATTTTAAGAACTTTGTAAACATAGCAACAAACTCAATGGCATATGAATTTACTATTTTCTGTTAAAGTTTTTCATGTTTTCTTTTTGTTTTTATCGCATATTAATTATGGTTTGTGCGCTTCATAAACAGATTCACTGAGCAGCAACTTTACAATAGAAGGAATTGTTGAAAGATTTTTTTATAAAATATTAAAGTTGTGCAATGTTTTATCTGTTACTTTATGCATTTCTGTACACATTACATCTACAACTATATTTGTCAACATCTATTTTCGTTGGTTGTCTTATTAAAAAAAGATTAACATTGCAGCTAAAACAAAATTATCAAAAAGAGGAAAATTTTCCAACAGAACAAATTAAATACAAAAGTTAAAAAAATAAATTATAGAAAAAATTTAAAGTTATATTAAATAAAATAAATGTTATAAGACCAGGATTAAGACTTTCAGTAAAAAAAAATAAATATATTTTAAGAAACTAAAAACTAATTTTGATACTGAAATACTAGACATTTTCAAAGTGCTACAAAGACGAAAACAAAGAAGACAAAGTACTCAGCTTATATTATTATATATTATATTTATGATAGCTGACAGTGAAAGTATTTAATATATATTAAAAGAAGCGCATTCTCTGATGAAAAAAAATATTTTAAATATTTTGTAATAATAATGAAAGGTAATTTTCATCGTAGTAAATTTAAATAAAATAGCTGCAGCTGTAAATATGCTGATTTAAAGACTATTTGAACATACTTATTTAAGCTTAAGCTTCTGTTTTTAAATGAGACTATGCTCGTTGCAAATTTTAATAGTATTCCCTCCTATACATCCTAATTAATCAGACAATCAAATACATTTAACTATCCTCTTTACATGCTATATGTATATATCATAAAAGTATTTTAAGCTATGTCCTACATCAGCATAACAAAATATTAAATTCCTATTGCTATTATTTCACACAGCAATTATTGTCTGTAGGTTTAATCGAGCTTAGTAACTTATGCCAACAATTAATCTGAGTAAGATGTGTTTAAAGTTAATTTTAATTAAACAATAATTTCATAATTTTCAATACATTTTTTATAGTATTTTAAGCTTTGTCCTACATCAGCATTAAAACATGTTAAATTCCCATAGCTATTATTTAACACAGCAAATATTTTCTATAGGCTCAATCGAGCTTGGTTACTTATGCCAACAATTACCCTGAGTAAGATGTGTTTAAAATTCACTTTGATTAAACAATAATTTCATAATTTGAAATCCCCTTTAAGTCAATTATTTTATTATATAATATTTTTTTTGTATATTCAAAATATATACAAGTATAACTCAGAAACATATTTAACTCAATTTTCTTTTATAGCCTTTCAATTAGCAATATTTTTAGTTTGTGTGACTTTTGGCTGTAAATTTACTCAAATTGTCAAAGTTGATTTGTCTCTGCCTCTGCTTGGCTAATCCTCAGTTGTAGAATGTCACGCCAATTAGTGAGATCTGCTGGAGGCTTCCGCAATCCGCTTGGCCAAATATCATAAGTTCATAACTCAGCATTGAGTGTTCGACACAGCTGGGAGATGCATCTGTGTGTGTGTGTGTGTTGGCAGTCCAATCCATTGGCAACTTCCGTTTGTTGTATGCCGCATTTCGACACTCCAACCAATTTAAGCCAAACAAATGGCCAAACAACCGAAAAATGCAATCCAATTTGGTTGCAGCATTGCCTAGAGGCAGGCACATATAGAGAAGAGCCACAGAGTGTGGCGGCCACACAGTTGACTCTGGTAGGTGGCTCGGCATATTTGCTGCGCCTGTCAACGCCAAGATGCGCTTAAGCATTATTAATTGTTTATGAAATGAACTGCGCCGGCCACTAAACAAATGATAATGAGCAGCGAAATATGCAAACGCTGCCTAAGCAAAGCTGCAGCCAGAACTAGAGATCTGTGGACTGTGGATGGATGCCACAGTATGGCAGCATGGCAGCATGGCAGCATCGGAGCATGTGGCTGCCGCACATTCATGCGACTGGGCTGCCCCGTCGAACAGTCGGCAGGCAATTTTGCATAATTTCCGAAACACATGTTGCCTTCAATCATGCGCGAAGCAGCCGCAGCTACAGCCACAGGCCCAGGTCAGAGATACATGTTGCATAGGGGGCATCCACAGAGACAGCGAGGGAGAGACACAACAGAGAGGGCGGGGCAGCAGCTACAGCCAGAGTCAGTCAGAGCCAGTGCCATAGCCAGTGCCACATAGACAAATTGACTAACTGACTAACTGACTGAGGCCTGCAAGCTCGAACTGTGATGGGGCACAGGCACAGGCACAGGGACTGGCACTCGAACGGGCCTTGTCGACTGGCAGCAGAAAATCAAGTGAAAATGTAGCGGAAAACATTTTAATACTAATTACAAAGAATTTGTGCCGCCGACGTTTGCCACTTTTCCTTTTATTTTTCAACTCTCTGTAAGGCTAAATACCCTTGCTCTCGGCCACATCAGCTTGTACGAATAACTTGCAATCCTCTCTTGGAAATACATAATTGTTAGGTCTAACTTGGAGAGTGAATTAAGAAATAAAATAGTTAATATAATAATGGGATAATGGTATATTAAAATATATTGTATTAGAATTATATTATAATACTATTATTATATTTTAATATATTTTAATATGTGTGTTCAGAAAAATAGTAGTGTGACCGATGTTGAACAGAATAACTTGATATAGGCATAATATTTTAATATATGTTCAGAAAAATAGTAGTGCGACCGATGTTGAACATGATCGTTATAATATTTTGCAAACACTTTGAAAAGAATGTTACGATTAACCTATTGAATTAGAAGAGCAATAATAACTTCTCTCATTTGTCGCGCAATGATCGTGTGTAAAAACCAACTCAGAGAAAGACTCAAGAGTTGAGCTTGTTTTTGAGTGGGAGAGTCCGCGCCTATATAAAGGCAGCGCTGCTGCAGCTCTGTTTCAGTTGAATTTGTAATTTTGTGGTGGTCAGTCGTCTCGGGCAGTGCGGTGCTCTTCTTCTTTTGCTGTGTGTGTTAAATATATTTAATTAGTTAATATTATTAATTATTAACTATTTAAATATATTAACAGTATGTATGTATGTATGTATGTGTATGTATGTATGCATGTATGCATGTATGTATGTATGTATGTATGTATGTATGTATGTATGTATGTATGTATGTATGTATGTATGCATGTATGCATGTATGCATGCATGCATGTATGTATGTATGTATGTATGTATGTATGTATGTATGTATGTATGTATGTATGTATGTATGTATGTATGTATGTATGTATGTATGTATGTATGTATGTATGTATGTATGTATGTATGTATGTATGTATGTATTTATTTACGTCTGGAATTAATGTTTTGTTAAAAGAAAATATTATTTTTATTATATTCAATTTATTTTATACAGCTGTGATCATGAAAATAGTAGTGCGACGGAAATGTTGGACAGCAAAATCATATATGATTATTAACATTTAAATAATATATATATATTTATTTATTATTTAAATATTAAAATAATAAATATATATATGAATATATATATATATATAAATATATATATATATATATATATATATATATATATATATATATATATATATATATATATGTATATATATGTTAATTATCATATATGATTTTGCTGCTCAAAATTTCCGTCGCACTACTATTTTCATGATCACAGCTGTATAAAATAAATTGAATATATTAAAAATAATATTTTCTTTTTACACAACATTAATTCCAGAAGTAAATTATAATGTAATAAAATTGCTTAAGCTTTTCTATAATATATGCAAATATTCTATTCAAAAATCCAGCTATTAGCTATTAGTCATATTGACTTGGCATCGTAATAGATCAATCAATATCTAAACTCAAAGAAAACTAAAAAGTCTTCTTCCATTACATTGAGCACATATTTTAGAGTATTTAAATACTTTGTGATTTAGTTAGTGCGAGTATTTAGCTCGTATTTATTTTCTTTGCTGCGCTCTGGTTCACTCTCACTTGCTGTTCACGCTGCTGCACAGTTGTGGCCCCACTCGATTTTTTTTTCCGATTTCCGAAAATAAATGTGGGGCGGTGCAGGACGAGGAGCAGCGATTGCGACTCTGACTGCATTTTAATTGGAAAAGAGCTTGTCCAGGCCGGCAGCTAAAAAGAAATAGAGAGACAGACAGAGAGAGCGAGAGAGAGAGCAAGTTGCAGTTGCTTGGCTTGGGAGTTCGCTGGCGGCTTTTTTCGCTTTAATCAAATCGCTTTATGACAGCTCAGATATGCCGACAAATGACACACAAGACACATAAACGTCATTAAGTAAACACAAGACCCGGCACGATCCCCAGTTGGGAATTGGAAATGGGAATGGGTATGGGTATGGGTATGGGTATGGGAATGGGAATGGGAACGGCACTGGTAGCTGCAGTGGGTGACGGCTGTCGGAGACATGGTCGGTGGCATGCGGGTGGCAGGTGAGTCGCTTGCCTGACATTAAACGCGTGTTAATTTCAGTTAATTTGGGGCGTGATACGCGTTGAGTGCGCCGGGTACATCAGCAGCAGCAACTGCAAAACCAACTCGTCCATGCTCGTGTCCATCCATCAACACGCGCGCGTACTCCGACAGCGGACGCTTCACTGCATTTGTCAATCAGCAACAGCCACAGCCACAGCCACAGCAACAGCAACACAGGAGGTTAGCAAAGGGGAACAAGGGGCAATGGTATCGTTGTGGCATTTTCATGCTTGTGCTGCAGCCTCAAGGTCCATTTCCATCACTTTTCGGTCTGGTCTGGCACTAGTTGTTTCTGTTTGTTTCTGTTGCTGGTTCTGCTGGCTGATCATGTGGCGCCAATCATAGCAAAGTTTTGCTCTTGAATTTCGCTCGAGAAAGCCGCGCAGCTAATCAGACATAGAGAGTGTGACAGCCATGGAGGGCGATCGTCTTTTCAAGTGCATATTCGTGTTGTGGCTGATCTACAGAGAATGGCACTTGTCTTGGGTGAGCATTTGTGGCGTGAAGTGGGTGTGGGACTGCAGAACTCACTCAAGCAAACATATGAAGTATATTGAAAGGGAACTGTTTTGTAGGCATGGGGAACTTCATTAGAAATGTAGATAGTTTATAAAATAAATTATATTATTATTATACTTGGAAAATAAATAAGAAATAGAAGAGTTGTCTTTGGGTTGCAGCTGATAATCTATATGAAAATCTTAGGTTTTGTTTCAATTATTTTATGCAAAATATATAAATATTATATTTATACTTATATGAAAGTAAGCTTTGAGATATTGAAAATAATCAGCATTTCTTATAGCTTCATCAAAATATTTGGCTTAAGCAATGACTACTCCAGGTATGCAGCTTAAGATCTGCTTCCAAAACCAACTATGCAGTCTTAGCAACAAGACTTGAGTGTAGTTTACTGACGACATGCGTTGGTTGATAACTTTTTTAATCCCTATTGCACGTTGACTAAGCAGAGTCCTTTCGATATCCAACTCGTACTCAACAATCTCATAAGGCAAACTATCTCACAGCAGCCGTTTGTAATCAATTGCTGCTATCCATTTCATCTTTCTCCGACTTGCCAGCAAATTGAATTAAAATACCAAACATACTTGATTTTTTTTTATTTTTTAGTGATTTTTTTTCGGTGGTGTCGGCAGCTGGTTTTCTCATCTTAACTCTGTGGCTCCCCCTTTTGGTTGTCTTCATTTCCATAATTGTTGTTTTGTTGTCTGATTGTGAGCTGTTTGGCTTTGTGTCGCCGCCGCCGCCGCCAGTTGTTGTCATCATTTCCATTGTCGCCGGCTGCCTTTTCAGGGTCAAATTGCCAATTTATATTGATCGGCAGACGAGTCTCGGCCACGCCCCAATGCAGCACGCACAGCCCAGAGACCAGAGAAATCTAAACAGACACCTACACGCAATTGCAAAAATGCTGGCAAGTGCGCTGGGTCGAAGACTAACGACTAACGCTTTAAGCAACAATTAGGCTTAAAGATCTGTCGAATGCTGCGACGCGTCTTGACTCTTGTCGCCAATTTGCGCAAATTATGTGCGAGCCTCTTAAAGTACCGCTAAGTGAGTGTCGGGCCGTGACAACAGAGCAACAACAGCATACAGAACACAGCTGAACAACTGAGCAACAGCCAAAAGTCCAATTATGTCAACAGCAACCGCAACAGGCGCAACATCAAAGCTTGAAGCCAGGTGCCGGAGCCTGCGCCGAGTGCTGTTGCCGCCGACAAAGCAACAGTTGCCACGGCGAAGAGAACCTGGCCAAGAGCCGAGGTTTTTTCTCTTTCTTTCTTTCTTTATAGGTTAAACCGTTTAACAGGATGTGACTGCAATTTAACTGTTAACTGCGTGTGGCAAATGCTTTGCGGCTCACTAAACTCCTTCCGCGCCCCAACCTCCAACCGCCCGCAACCCGCCCGCCGCTGCACGCCAGCCTCGCTCGCTTTGATCTCTTTGATGTGTGCGTGGAGAGCGCCTCAAGGTCCGCTAGAACTTCAAGGTCCCAATGCTATGTGCCACATGTGCGTGTGTATGAGTGTGTGGCAATGTTTGCCTTTGATGCAACTTCCTCAATGCGCTGCCAAACAGACACAACTTTGGCCAGCTAAGACATTGCACAAGATCAAAGGCAGCTAGAAAGCCATCAGCATCAGCAATGAAAGCAGCAGCGGCAACAGTTATAGCTTCAGCAGCAGCGGCAACAGCAACAGCATCCACATCAGCTAAATTCATTAACTCCTACACAGGCTGCTTGGCTGATTGGAGTTTGTTTTAATTTTGACACCTTGAAAGATCTTTCAACATGTTTTCATACCCTTTCTTGAGAGTTTTATGATTTGATCATGGAAAGTGTTACGCCTGGAATTAATAGTTGATTTCTTGTAGATGATGAAACTTAAGTATTTTTTATTTGACACGAATTGTTGCCAAATACAGCTAAAGCACTCAAATCGAGACTTAAATCATGCGTGAGCCAACCAACTACCTTAGCTCGAGCCGTAACTTAATGTCATAAATGCCTGTTAGAGTATTAAATTCCTTACAATACCAAAGTAAAAAGAAATTCGATTTTGATGCATGCAGTGTCTGTATCGAAAACTCAGCGGCAACTCAATTTGTTTGATTTGCTTAAGTCATTTTTGGGTTTTTAGGCACATTAATTACATGAAAATGCATTTAACGTCACGGGAACAATCAAAAATTTTCCATTTCCATTGTTATGGACTGCAGGCTGCAACCCTCGCAGCGTTTGTGTGACTCAGTCTCCAACTCAGTCTCGATTTCAGTTTGAGTTTTCAGTTTTATTAGATAGATTCATTATATGGCCAATTTATGGAGCGATTTCTTTCGGGCATCCAGCTGCTATTTTCTATTCACCGATTTTACTTTTATTTATTTTTTTATGGCGCAGCTTTGGCCAAGTCACAACAAAGGATGTTGCTGAAGGGAGTTTAAACCAAGCTGGAAAAACTGAAAACCCCAGAGTTTATCATTAAGACAAAAACCACGAGCGAACGGAAACGTCTACGGGCAACAGCAGCTGCTAGGCAAAGGGGCGAGGGCCAGTAAGGAGAGTTGGAAATAAAGGCAACGGCATCATAAAACGCAGCCATCAAAACGACAAAATTAAAAAGTTCAAATGGCAAATGGCAGGCAAATTGTTGGCGGGAAAATGGCTAGAAAAGCAAATCATCTCTGCACACAGAGACGGCACCGAAATTTGAATGAACTTCAACCAAAACATATTCAAATTCAGCTATTGATGTGATAATGATGATATTATATATTTTCTAATTATGATTTGATATGCAATGAGTGAGTGAGTGAGTCTAAGAACTGAAATAGTTTTAAAAAATATAATAAAATTTATAGCAAATATTTGTACCTTATTTATAAAAATATTAAAATTAAAACAAACAAAAATTAATAAGAATTATTTTTGTAACTTAAACTAAATATTTTAGAAAAATATAAAAATTAAGACAAGGAAAAATGAATTTAGGAAATCTTTGCTTTCAAGTCATAAGCTTAAAAATATTTCGTGAAAAACCATTTAAATATTTTATAAAGAAATTTTAACTATAAAATATAAGAAGCATATAAATAACAACTTTTAGTTAATAGAGGCTACTTTTCAATGACTTCGTATTGCAATAATTTGCATTCATTCGTGTGTCACCAATCAGTTCAACAATTCGAAATGCCCTTTATCGAAAGCTTCGAAGACAAAAGCAAATTAAATAAAAGACCACAATAATAGAGGGAAAAGGAAAAAGTTTATGCCTGCAATTACATTCTGCAAGGCCATAATATTCAGCAGAAGTCGGAAAGGCCGGCCTGGAGTGCCTGGTCTAGAAATGGAGTAGTTGTTCCTCCCCAGAGTCGTCTTCATTGTCGTCTCTGGGATATTGAGACAAATAAATTCTTTTTATTTTCGGTGGTGCCACATGGCATTGACTGCAGCAGCAGCATCAGCAGCAGCCAAAGAATTGCCGCACTTCTTTAGCAGGGATATTTTTAATTTGGTGGCAGCCAAAAAGAATATGAAAACAGAAAACAAAACCAAAAGTTTTGCACATAATCGTTATCGTCAATTGCGCTGGGTCCAGCCCTGGAACTGGAAATCATGTGGCATGTAGCAGGGAAAAAGCCAGACTCGTAATTTGCGGCCTGTGCTTGCAACAAAAGCCGTTCGCTGGCTTTTCTTTTGCGTGGAAATTAACATTTTTATGTTTCCGCCAGGATGCCAGACACTATAGAGATTGGAAGAAGCATAGCGCTATAAGTACCCCAGATATAACAAGAAAGAGTTCAACTTTTCTGAAACTCAAAGAACTCGCATAGTTAACAGTAAGTTGTGCTTTTGTTCTCGCAAGCCCAAGCCAAAGCCAAAGCCCAAGCCAAAGCCAAAGCCAAAGGCAACCAGGGCAACGGCGAAGTAAGTAAGTTTTAATTACTGTTTGACAAATATTTAACAGGGGTATGGGAGAGCAGGAGGGAGAGAGAGAGAGAGAGGGGCAGGGGACAGGCTTACGCACAATTAAGCAGATTTTTGCCGCTTGTAAGGCAAATGAAATCACAGCAGGCAAAAAGGATTGAGGAGTTGAGTTCCTTTGGGGTTGGGCCCCGGAAACTGGGGTGGCGGTTGGCTTTGTTACACCCTGTAACAACATCATTTTGCGCCGTATAATGTCATAAATGTCTGTTAACAAAACAACAGACGTCACAGAGCGAGACGCTCGACTCGGAGCGAGACGGTAAGCGAGACTGTTAAACATTATTACATTATTTGCCTTTTGCTTTTGGGTGAAATTGAAACCAACCCTGCCCAACTCTGACCCCCTCTAGTCAAATTTTCGGTTGATTTTTTCTCTCTGTTTTTTGTGTTTTTGGTTTTATTTGACTTGGCTGCTGAGTTGCTATTTAACTGGTAGCTGCTTCTTCTTGCTCGTGCTCTTCTTGAATTACCAACAATACGCAACCCTGCGAAGATTAATTGCGCCTGGCGACAGGGGAAAGGCGGCGACTGGCGTCGCATCGAGTGCCCGCCCGGCTGGCAATTATTACATTTTCATTACATCCCCTAATCAGCTTTTCTGCATATTGATTCGTGTAAACAGGCCGCGTACGGAGGACAGGACCGGAGTTCTATTTGCATATGCCGGTCAGCCGCTGAGATTGGCTGAGCATATGAGCCGAATAGTGAATTGTTTAAGCAGGTGTTGAAGTGATATACACTCAACTACGCTGGACAATAGTAGAGAGCGCAATACTGAATAGTAAGTGATGCAAGTTTTGTCACATATATCAATTTATCAATCATCTATCTATGACTCGTTGTGACTCCTTGCACTACTGCACTACTTTTTAAATATAGAACCCACTTCAGTTGCTGCATTTTTTTAAAATAAATGTCAAAAGTCTCGAAGAAGACTGCTGCTGGCAGCTGAAATATATTGATAGAAGAAATTCAAATTAATTCTAATTTTGCTTTTAACTTTTCGCCGGACTTTGATCCAGCAAGCCCAACCACATAAACATAAATTAATATTTTATCACATCAAATCAATCACATAATTATAAATTAATATTTTATATAATTTATAATACATTTTACTTTCAAAATTGAATTTTTTCTCATTTTTGATAACTATTGGAAGGAATTTATTTGGAAAAGTATTTGAAATTAATTGTATATTTTTAGTTTTGGTTTTTTTTAATATAAAATATTTTTTTATTTAATAAAATGTTTATAAATAATATTAAAATATTATAAAATATTACACTATTATTTAAAAGGTTTTTGAAACGGAATTTGCATAGGTATATTTTTTCACAAACGACATATTTAATGTATAATTTTGATACCCAAATTTATTCTTCATAATGTTTTATTCTTTATTCATTATTCATGTTGAATTCACAATTGAATTCTCGTCTCAATGTTCACCTTGACTTATAGCTGTAGCTAATGCAAATGATTTCATGCTAAGACTAAGCTTGTGTTATCTTTACAGAATTGTCTGCGATATTTAAAATCAATAAAATGGTTCGCTGCAATGCACCTGACGCTGAGGTAGGTGTAGGTGGAGCAAGCTAGGCAAAAAGTGCGCCGGCGGAGCAGAGTGGCTCATCAAATGGCAAATGGGCAAATGGACGCCGGTAAATAAGCCGATTAATTGTAATCAAGCGGGTGTAACTGTGGACTGTAAAGAGTGGACAGTGGACAGTGGACAGTGGACAGACTGTCTAATGGCTTGTTGCTGGCTATCGATTAGTCTGGCCTGACGGCTGGGTCAACGTTTGAGCAACTAAAACACTTTCTACCCCATTGCGACGAGCACAAAGAAATGAAATTAACAAGGAATCAGGCAAGTACGATATTGCGCCCATTTGGCTATTGTGTAATACAAATTTCCCAGTTGGCCAACACGAAGGACGAGCCGCAGTTGTTGCTGCTTTGGTTTTGTAATGACAAATAATAACCGTTGCCCGGAGCTGCCAACCTACTCATGCCACTGACTCTTCAGCCCTTTGTGGTCGGTCGGTCGTCGCTGTTGTCAGTGGGCAAATTAATGTGAAGTGTAAGTAAAATTTACGTTGAGCCTCGCTGTTGCTAATAATCATAAAAAACGACTCGGCTAGCACATTTTGACAACTGGCTGCTGCCTGGATCGAGATGCAGCCACGCCCTCTCCCCAATGTCCAATCCTTGCAATTGAGTTAAAAATGTTGTTGTCTGTGTGTTTTTTTTTTCCCGTTTTTGTTTTTTGGCTGACAGGCGCAAAAAGTCAAGCAAATATAAATAATTTTACTTTATTGTCTAAACGCCTCTTTCTCGACTACTGTCTCTGTAGATTTATGTTGCATTTGTCAGCAGAGCTTCGGGTGGTCCTCCGGCTGCTGCAAATTTTCCACACTTATTTATTTAACTTTGGCGAGCTCGAGATCTTTCTGACTGACTACTGCTGCTGCTGGTGCTGCTTGGCTTAGCTTGGCTTGGCTTGACTCAAATGTAAACAAATAAATGCAAACAATTTCGAGCAATTAGTCTGAAGAATTGTTTGGCACACATCAAAGCGCAAGTTCTTTAGAAAGATTCAAGATTAGTTGGGTAGCTTTTTTATGAAGTCATAGGAAGGCAGCGACTTTATTTATATATTTCTTCTGTTCAAAATTGTACGATAATCAAAATAAACTTAGACTGTGAATCCATAGAAAATATAGAAAATTCAAAATTTTCTATGCTTTGCATGAAAGTTAATTAGATATTCAACTATATATTCAAAGAAGCAATATTTTTAATTATAAAGTATAATTTACATGAAAGAATTTGGTACACACTGAGGCTGGAATAGTTTTGCAGACACTTATATGTATGCAATAATTTGTAATCAATTTATTTATTTGGATGTACATATTTCTTTTTTTATGACATTATTTTCCATTGTTTTTTATGGCAATCTCATGAAAACTTGTATAAGAAATTTATAGTGCAACATCTTTCATATATATTGTATATATAAACAAAATATAAATTGATTATATGTATATATATAATCTACAAGTTTGGTAGAGTGTAGAAAACGTATAATAAACTGAATTATGAGCCATAATAAACTTAGATTTTAATATTTCTTAAATATTCGTTGTTAAAGAAACCCTCTAGAGTGAATACAATAACAGCAAATGAATTAAAAAATATTATTAAATTATTAGTTAAGTCTCCGCAAAAGTAGAAATCTTAAAAGAACAGCAAAAAAATGTACTTTGCCTTGAATAAATATTTAAATAAAATGTCTAAAAAGTTTTTTCCTTTTAGGCTTTCAAACAAAGTCTAGCCTCAAAGCACGGAGTGTAAAATCAGTTTTGTATGATTTTTATTAAAATTCTACAATAATTTTCAGCTATTCTTAACACTTATAAAACAAAAACAAATAGTAAATAAAATAGAATAAATATTCTTTGATCAGCGAAAGATGATTCATGAGCAAGAAATATATACGCCCTTTCTAGACCAACTCGTTTATATAATAATATGTATATATATGGCTTAATGAAATATATATATTGACTGATAGAATACTAATAAACTAATTCAGACTTTAGAAATAAATAGTGTTGTTATCAAACTCCATTTATTTTTGATATTTCATGGGCTGTCAACAGAGATCAGAATTGCTGTGTAAAGTCCTCAACTTCTGTGCATGGAACCTAATCTAAGTTTAGTTTTTTATAGTCGGGCGAAGGTCACTAACGATTTGCAGTTCAGCTCAGGGTTAAGACTCAATTTTAATACCAGGCAACAGATGTACAACAACTCGTTGTAATTGCTGGTAAAGAAAGTAAACGTTGATTTGTAAATGGCTCAATCTGTGGATTGTGGGGCCTGGGAGCAGATCGGGAGACGATGTCAATGGCAATTGGCCTCGGGCCAGAGAATGCCATAAAAAAAAGAAGGCATGGGATGGCCCCGGCTGCGCGGGGTACATTAATAGGACAAAAGCAAAGAATTTTGACGAGCTGTGCCTCAAGTTGAGCGTCTTCATCAATTGATGATAAGATTTCACTTGTGCATGCGCCGTCCAATTAAGCGTGTGCTGCAATAACTGTTAAATTACTCACTATTGACTCTGCATATCCATGCCGCCGCCGACTCCGCCAACTGCGCCTCCTCCGGCAGCTCCTGCTCCTCCGCCAACAGCAGCGCCTCCTGCGGCGCCAGAGTTCAGCATGGTGCCGCCATAGCCGCCCAAGCCGCCTTGCATGCCCGGCATGCCTTTGGCGCCCACAATGATGCCCAAATTAGCCAGACCCGCCAGCTGATGTCCAAGTGCGTGTCCTTGTCCGGCGCCATGTCCCATGCCATGTCCCATGCCGTGCGCCATGCCGTGACCCATGCCATGTCCCATGCCCATGCCCATGCCCATGCCGATGCCATTGGCTGCTGCCGGTGCGCTCGCCGTGCTGCTGCCCAGGCCAGCCAGCCCGCCCAGCTGATTGATGACCGCACCACCGGCGGGCATTGGCATGGTAGCACCAGCAGCACCGCCCAATTGGCCAGCGACACCGCCGAGCAACGTATTGAGCAGCGTGCTATTTGGGCTGGGATTGCCTAAGAGCTGCTGCTGCTGCTGCTGTTGATTGCTGTTGATGTTGCTGCTGTGCAGTTGTTGTTGCTGCTGATGTTGCTGTTGATGTTGCTGTTGATGTTGCTGCTGCATATTGACATTGCTCTCAATGCTTGGCAGCAACAGTTGCTGCTCCTGGCAGCGTCCCAGCCGGCTGAGTAAGTGCAGCAGCAGCACAAGGCTAAGAAATGTTGTATGCATTGTTGTTGTTGTTGTTGTTGTTCTTAATTGTTGTCAATAATATATTATCAGTTGTTGTTGTTGTGGTTGTTTTATATCGTTTTGGTTGCGGTCTAAAGTCTACTTTTTGGCGTGTTTTTGAATGCGTGTTGTCGTAAGTACTTTGTAGTTAATAAATTACTAAATGCTAATTTCTACTTAATTCAAATATTTTGTTTATATTAATTATTTGTTTTTTTTTATTATTTTTAAATATTTTTTAAATGCAAAAAATGTTTTTTTTTGTGATGTATCAAAAAATTGTATTTGAAATTGCTAGTTGGATAATATAATTTATATTTGTTATTTTTCAAGGGGTCCCTATATTGAGATTATGTAACTTTGATAGTCGTGATATATCTTTATATATATATAGATATATATATAAGTATATATATATGGATGTGTATTGATCTGATTTCCAATTGATTTGTTTTTCCTGAACTCTTTTTCGTTTTTGGACTTCTTAATACTTTTCGTTTGATTTGCGCGCTTTGTTTTTCTTGGCTGGCTACATTTTGTTTTTTACAAACATTTTGGTTTCAGTTCACCTTTTGCATGATTTGAATCAATTTTTTGATTTTTTTTAGATTTTCACGTGAGCACTTCAAACGGTTTTTTCTTCGTGTTTGGTTTTTCTTTGTTTTCACATTATCAATTGTTGATTTATTTGGTTTAGAGCAGCAGCAGCCGCTGCCTCCTGGCCGATCCAGTTGGCTTCCTGGAAACGTTTAGAGCTGCGGTGCCGAGGGCGCAACATCAAAAGACCAACAATTCCAGACAGATCCACCGATCGGGCGCAACGAAACCCGTTTGAACAGACGACGCGCCGCGTCCGCCTCAATGCCTCACGCCGATCCATCCATCTAAACAGGCTTAAAGGTCTCTCTCGTTTATTTTGTTTTCTATTTTTTGTTGTTGTATTTCTTAAGCCAGATAAAAAGGCGCCGACTGCGTCTCCAATATAAAGTGCGATTGGGGGCCGGCCGGCCGGCCACGTCTCCCAAAAATCGAACGCGTGCGCGCTTTCCGGATGCGATCGCACGGAAGTTCAGTGTCCCGTGGTCAGATTGCAGCGGATATGCAGCTCGCTTGCCTCTGGCCGGGCGGGATTCGACTCACTTTCACGTTTCACGTTTACGTACGGATTCGCTTGTGTTGCTTGCTTGCCCTGACTTAGACTGTGTGCGGCACACACGTGCGTTCCACAGCTCGTTCGGCACTCGACTGACGACTGGTGCGACTGGCGACGACTGCGACTAGCCGCTGGCGGCTGGCGGCTGCTTCGTGTGCTCTCGTCTCGTGTATCTTTTGGATTCACCAGCGTCGTCGTTGCCCGCCTCTGATAGGCACATAAAGTGCGCTCGTTGTTGCTGTCGCTGTTGCTGCTGCTGTTGCTGTTGTTGTTGTTGTTGCGCATGATGAAGAAATTCGCTGCTGCGCAGCTAGAGCCAGTGGTAGCTGTCTGCACCGTGTGTGCACCGCAAAAGATACAAATGTATCTGCAGGCAGTGGGCTCGTTCATTAATAATCACACGACAACTTGTCAATGCAGCTGCGTTTTGACATGCATCTAACTAACTAATCGCTGTTAATCAGCGTTCATGTTAAGCTGAAGCTGTTAACTCTATGCGCCTAACATAATACGCTCCGCGCTAGCCGAAAGGTGCGCACTTCACTGATTGCAATTTGTTGATACAACATATTGGGCTGTGGGTGGTCTGGCATTCCAAAGCAAAATGAGCGCAGCAATGGAGTTTCGAATGCAACTGACTCGAATTGCGGATTTTATTTTTGTTTGTTGAGCTTTGAGTGCAAGTGAAGATTGTTTTAGTTTATGCAATATAAACAATCAAGTTCAATTCAAACTTTAGAAATTTGAGTTTATTTATGCCATTGCATAAAATAATAAGGTTAACTGTGAATGTGAATACTTTTAATAATATTAAAATTATATTTAGATTTAAGAATATAATTTTAAAATAATATTAATTTATAAAATATATTAGGAATTTAGTGTAGATTTTTGTTTGTATAAATTTGCAGGTTTGATTCTTTAAATGCTATTTCAAGTGTTATTCACACACCAAGCACTGCTTAAACTTATGACATAATAGTTAAATGAGAAATAAAAAAAAACCTAGAAATATACGAAAAAAATAAATAATACAAATAAAAATATTTAAAATTTTTTTTCATATTTATGTTATCTTGTTGATTGATTTTAGGAAAATTTTATAAATTTTGTATTATTTTATATTATCTTTATCCCTTCAGTTTATTTAAGTTAAAGATTTACATTTAAGCTGCTTCAACTTTTCATGTTCTCCATAATCTATAATCGAACTTGTAAAGTGCTTTGCAAGCAGCTTATCAATGTGAGATCTTTAAGTAACAAAAACTACAAAAATTTTGATTCTTAATTTATTTATTATTTATTTTATTGCGCAGCTAATTGACCGAAAATATTTGTAATTCGTATCTGCTGGTGTGATTGTATCTTTGCTACTGCACAACCCCTGTGCATGGCAATGGGATGCATCTGTTTATCTACAGATAAACGCATAGTTTTCTGTGTGTGTGTGTTTATTGTTGTTGTTTGCTTGGCTCATCCATGCGTCCATCCATCCATCAGTCAGTCAATCTGTTGGTTACACACTTTTCTCCTTAGGCAAACCCATATCCATCCAGCGACTCAGCGACTTCATTTCCACTTGTTGTTGTCTAAAAACTTGAGCTGTTTGCTGTTTACCTTCTTTCTCCTGTCCGTCTGCTGCGTCAACACATTCCCAAAAGGGCAAGGCACTCCACACCACACAGCACCACAGCACCTCTGCACCACTGCACCACAGTGCCACTAGACACCGATTGCCGGCTAGCCTGGTATCTTCATGACGTTTTATGGGCCTGCAAATGAGGCAAAAATTGCAGTTACAACTTTTGACCCAAAACCGTAAACGACACGAAATGCTGTCTCTCTATCTTGCTGTCCCACTCTTCCGCTGTCCGCTGTCCGCTCTTCCATTCAATATTTGCCCAAGGTAATTACAAAAACAACAAGAAATAATATACATAGCTGGTCGTCGGCGTTGTCGATCATTCGGCTTGTTTATTTGTCCAAACATTTGTCAATTTCATTGAGCTCTGACCAGGCACATTTCCTCATGGGGGCGATCATCAGAGCGAGTGCAGAGCGAGGCGTCGGCACATGCTTTGATCGACATCGACTGCGCCGTCGACTTAGGCTTCAGTTTCGGCTCAATTTAGATTCACTTTAACGTTGATATCATATAGCACTAAGATACTAGATACTCAGATACATACTGCACAATACATGCCATGATTGTGCGTTCTTTGGCGTTTATCTAATTTACTTTTACTTACAGCGCCAACTACACGGATATGTCGACTGCTGGGCGCCCGCTTGCCAGCTGATAAAAACATACATTATCTGCAGATGGGCAAGGGGCATGGGAATGCGACTCTAACTGCTAATGCCACACGGCTTTGCTCTGCTTTTATTGGCTTGACAATGGACTCGTGTCTCTATCTCTATCTATCTGCCTTTACCTCTCTCTCTCTCTCTTGCTCTCTTTCTTTCTCTCTCTCTCTTTCTCTACTGTGGAGTGTAAAGGTAAGTTGTGAATGTTCTTCAAGTAGTTTTTTGTTTGAGACGCCGTCGCTGAGCTGTGCCCAGCGGGCATACAATGAGTCTCCCTAATGCTTTTCAATGAGCTGAAAGTCTGCACAGCTAATAGACAAATGACGCATTCAGTTGATTTCGTCGTAAATGACAATAAGTACCTAGAACTTAGCTATCTAAACAGCTCAAGACGTTAGATGCTTGGCATGCCAAGCTGTGCTCGTTACTTTTATTTATCTCAAATCAATGAATATTTATATTGAGCTTGAAGAACGCTCGGGGAGAATTATTTGTTACTTATATTATATATATTAATTTTATTATTTATAACAAAAAAAAAGAACCTTAAGAAATACTGACAGATATAAGATAAACCTTTTATATTTCTAATATTTGTACATATTTGTGGTTCTTATGTATTACATAGTCTTAAGTTGATTGAAGAGAATAATATTTAAGCTGTCGATAAGTATGCTACATAAAAATTGCAGTTGGAATTTGTATCGAACGGAGCATCAAAAGTTTTGCTGAATTTGATTTCAGCTTTTATATTTCCGAATGAAGTGACATCCGAGACACGTGTGAGTTACTGTTAAGATGGAGTGTTAAGTTAAGGTTATAGACCCTCGAAAAAAGTAAATTTCCACAACCACTAAAGGCGTAGCAAATCTCTGCTGTCCGCAAAATAATTTGAGTATTATTGGGGGATCTATATCCATATCTATATCTATATCTATAGCTATATCTATAACTATATCTATAACTATATCTATATCTATATCTATACATCTATACATCTATATCTATACATAAATTTCTATATCCATACATCTATTTCTATACATCTATATCCATACATCTATTTCTATACATCTTCGTCTTTACATCTATAACTATACATCTATATCTGTACATCTATACGGCTATATCTATACATCTATATCTCATCTATACGTCTTTATCTATACATCTATATCTATATATCTATATCTATACGTCTATGTCAATACATCTATATCTATACGTCTATATCTAAACATCTATATTTCACCTATACGTCTATATCTATACGTCTATATTTATACGTCTATATCTATATCTATACATCTATATCTATACGTCTATATCTATCATCTATATCTGTACGTCTATATCTAAAAGTCTATATCTATACGTCTATATCTATACATCTATATCTGTACGTTTATATCTAAAAGTCTATATCTATACGTCTATATCTATACGTCTATATCTATACGTCTATATCTATACATCTAAATCTATACACCTATATCTATATATCTATATCTATACGTCTGTATCTATACATTTATATCTATACGTCTGTATCTATACATCTATATCTATACGTCTATTTCTATCATCTATATCTGTACGTCTATATCTATAAATCTATATCTATACGTCTGTATCTATACATCTATATCTATACGTCTATTTCTATCATCTATATCTGTACGTCTATATCTATAAATCTATATCTATACGTCTATATCTATACATCTATATCTCATCTATACGTCTATATCTATACGTCTTTATCTATACATCTTTATCTGTACGTTTATATCTATAAGTCTATATCTATACGTCTATATCTATACGTCTATATCTATCATCGATATCTGTACGTCTGTATCTATACAGCTATATCTATACGTCTATATCTATACATCTTTATCTGTACGTTTATATCTAAAAGTCTATATCTATACGTGTATATCTATACGTCTATATCTATACGTCTATATCTATCATCTATATATGTACGTCTATATCTATAAGTCTATATCTATACGTCTATATATATACATCTATATCGATACGTCTGTATCTATACATCTATATCTCGTCTATATCTATCATCTATATCTGTACGTCTATATCTATAAATCTATATCTATACGTCTATATCTATACATCTATATCTATACGTCTATATCTATATCTATACATCTATATCTATACGTCTATATCTATACGTCTATATCTATAAGTCTATATCTATACATCTATAT
This sequence comes from Drosophila leonis, assembly GCA_035045365.1. Classification (NCBI taxonomy): domain Eukaryota; kingdom Metazoa; phylum Arthropoda; class Insecta; order Diptera; family Drosophilidae; genus Drosophila; species Drosophila leonis. The sequence goes on along the minus strand of JAWNPC010000389.1, from coordinate 2,041,320 downwards.
CTATACATCTATATCTATACGTCTGTATCTATACATCTATATCTATACGTCTATTTCTATCATCTATATCTGTACGTCTATATCTATAAGTCTATATCTATACATCTATATCTATACGTCTATATCTATACATCTATATCTCTTCTATACGTCTATATCTATACGTCTTTATCTATACATCTATATCCATACGTTTGTATCTATACATCTATATCTATACGTCTATATCTATCATCTATATCTGTACGTCTATATCTATAAATCTATATCTATACGTCTATATCTATACATCTATATCTCATCTATGCGTCTATATCTGTACGTCTATATCTATACATCTATATCTATACGTCTATATCTATACATCTATATCTCTTATATACGTCTATATCTATACGTCTTTATCTATACATCTATATCCATACGTTTGTATCTATACATCTATATCTATACGTCTATATCTATCATCTATATCTGTACGTCTATATCTATAAATCTATATCTATACGTCTATATCTATACATTTATATCTCATCTATACGTCTATATCTATACGTCTTTATCTATACATCTTTATCTGTACGTTTATATCTATAAGTCTATATCTATACGTCTATATAAATACGTCTATATCTATCATCTATATCTGTACGTCTATATCTATAAGTCTATATCTATACGTCTATATCTATACGTCTATATCTATCATCTATATCTGTACGTCTGTATCTATACATCTATATCTATACGTTTATATCTATAGATCTTTATCTGTACGTTTATATCTAAAAGTCTATATCTATACGTCTATATCTATACGTCTATATCTATCATCTATATCTGTACGTCTATATCTATAAGTCTATATCTATACGTCTATATATATACATCTATATCGATACGTCTGTATCTATACATCTATATCTATACGTCTATATCTATCATCTATATCTGTACGTCTATATCTATCTATACATCTATATTTCATCTATACGTCTATATCTATACGTCTATATCTATATCTATACATCTATATCTATACGTCTATATCTATACGTCTGTATCTATACGTCTGTATCTATACATCTATATCTATACGTCTGTATTTATTCATCTCTATCTGTACGTCTATATCTATAAGTCTATATCTATACGTCTACATCTATACATCTATGTCTATACGTCTACCATATATCTATATCATACATCTATTACTATACGTCTTTATCTATGGTATGCATCTATATCTATACGTCTGTATCTATACATCTATATCTATACGTCTATATCTATCATCTATATCTGTACGTCTATATCTATAAGTCTATATCTATACGTCTATATCTATACATCTATATCTCATCTATGCGTTTATATCTATACGTCTTTATCTATACATCTATATCTATACGTCTGTATCTATACATCTATATCTATACGTCTATATCTATACATCTCTATCTGTACGTCTATATCTATAAGTCTATATCTATATGTCTATATCTATCATTTATATCTGTACGTCTATATCTATAAGTCTATATCTATACATCTATATCTATACATCTATATCTATACGTCTGTATCTATACATCTATATCTATACGTCTATATCTATCATCTATATCTGTACGTCTATATCTATACATCTATATCTCATCTATACGTCTATATCTATACGTCTATATCTATCATTTATATCTATACGTCTATATCTATAAGTCTATATCTATACATCTATATCTATACATTTATATCTTCACATCTGTATCTATACATCTATATCTATACGTCTATATCTATACATCTCTATCTGTACGTCTATATCTATAAGTCTATATCTATATGTCTATATCTATCATTTATATCTATACGTCTATATCTATAAGTCTATATCTATACATCTATATCTATACATCTATATCTATACGTCTGTATCTATACATCTATATCTATACGTCTATATCTATCATCTATATCTGTACGTCTATATCTATACATCTATATCTCATCTATACGTCTATATCTATACGTCTATATCTATACATCTATATCTATACATTTATATCTTCACATCTGTATCTATACATCTATATCTATACGTCTATATTTATCATCTATATCTGTACGTCTATATCTATAAGTCTATATCTATACATCTATATCTATACATCTATATCTATACGTCTGTATCTATACATCTGTATCTATACGTCTATATCTATCATCTATATCTGTACGTCTATATCTATCTATACATCTATATTTCATCTATACGTCTATATCTATACGTCTGTATCTATACATCTATATCTATACGTCTATATCTATCATCTATATCTGTACGTCTATATCTATAAGTCTATATCTATCATCCATATCTGTACGTCTATATCTATAAGTCTATATCTATATGTCTATATCTATCATCTATATCTGTACGTCTATATCTATAAGTCTATATCTATACGTCTATATCTATACATCTATATCTCATCTTTACATCTATATCTATACGTCTTTATCTATGGTATACATCTATATCTATACGTCTATATCTATACGTCTATATCTATCATCCATATCTGTACGTCTATATCTATAAGTCTATATCTATATCTATACGTCTATATCTATACATCTATACGACTATATCTATATATCTCTATCTGTACGTCTATATCCTTAAGTCTATATCTATACGTCTATATCTATACATCTATATCTCATCTATACGTCTATATCTATACATCTATATCTATACGTCTATATCTATATCTATACATTTATATCTATACGTCTATATCTATCATCTATATATGTACGTCTATATATATAAATCTATAGCTATACATCTATATCTATACATCTGTATCTTTACATCTTTATCTATACATCTATATCTATACGTCTCTATTTATACGTCTATATCTATACGTCTATACATCTACTTCTATACATCTATATCTATACGTCTATATCTATACGTCTCTAGCTATACATCTATATTTATACGTCTATATCTATATTTATACATCTATATCTATAACTATACATCTAAGCTAAATTAAATTTAATGTATTATTCACAAAACACTACTACAATATATTACAAAGAGTAAAAAAAAAATAAAATATATATATTTATATATATATCTATAGATCTATTTCTATATATCTATATCTATACATTTATATCTATGCATTGAAATTGAACAGTAAAGCTACCGCAGACTCCTGATATGTTTACCAGAATTGATTCCTTTGTTTTTTGACCGTGAACAACTTTCTTTCGTCTTTTTTTTTTTTTTGCATTTATGCACTTGAGTATTGTATTGATAATTACTTAAAGTTTTTACTGTGTTAGTATTTAAATGGTTCGAAGACATTGATATATATTTTAAGAAACATGTTTGTAGAAAGGAAGAAATTGCATATTTTATATGCGCCTAAAAACGGGTTTGTGTTAATTCAATTTTAAAGTAAAATGTGCTAAAAATATTTTCTAACGCCTAAAACGTTTCATATTTTTATATTTTACATGACATTTAATCAAGTAGAGCCTGTGGAACAAAGCCCATGCCAAATACTGAATAGCTGACCCCCAAATGAAAGCAACCATGTCAATGCCCTGTCCCAGCTGCATTCGGAAGTGGCCAATGTTCAATGTAGCGTGAAATTGCAATGTCAAAAATCGTTGTCATTCAAATCACGCCTCTGGCATTGGCTTGGCCCCATTCCATGGAAGCCACATCTAATGCGTCAATGGCATGCCAGAGTCCATTAGCCGTTAACTTTTCGGCTAATTGTCGCCAACTGCTCACTAGGCTTTGAAGTAACCCCTGCCTCCGCTGCGAACTAAACTCCCCTTTGGCAATGTGTCCACTTGCATTGGAAATTGTGGAAATGTTGCAGCACATTTCCTGTGTTTGCCAACGACTCTGCGCACAAGCACTCGCTTCGAAAGTCTGCGGGACAAGCGTAATGCAAACATCCAAAGTTTTCACATTGTTTATGAAAAAGCAATTTTCGGTTAAAACAAAATTTTGGAAAACTTGAGATGCTGAAAAAGCAACACAAATCAAACACGGCCCAAGTCTAAACATTTTTACAGACACCTGCCACTAATGACGTCTTGTTTTGCTGTCGGCTGTCGGTTCTTATTATGACCTGTAAAGCGATGCTTGAATGGGGTATGATGGGCTGCTACAGAGAAGTTGACTGAGAATAATACAAGTTAGTATTGTGTATTAAGAATTAGTTAGATATTATTTATTTTTGATTGCTAACTTATTTAGCGTTGAGTCCGTGCCCTTCAAATTTGGCATCTCAAAATTGATGTATTTTCTTAAAGGAATCTTTGTTTAGATTTAAATTTAATTTACTGAGGTGTTATGTATATTTGGATAACTAACTAAGACCTATTAACTGGCAATCAGACTTTAATTTGTTGACTGATAATTGCTGAAAAGGAAGTCACAAGCAAAAGAAAGAGCGTAAAGGTTTTGAAGGAGATATGTTTAGTAAGTTCAACAGGCGAGAACTCGACAACAAATAAAGATTTTTTGAAGATTTATTAAGGTGTTTTATGAAGATTAATATTGTAGAACATGCTGATATTTCGACCTTTTAGAGGCACAAAATTATTTAAATATTAAATCTTAAATACACAAAAAAACGAGTTATTTGCAATTTTAGCTTAGAATATTTTAAAGCCTGAGGTGAGAGGATTTCATGGCCTTAAATTTGAATTCAAAACATCAAAAACCAATGGAAATGTTTAGTAGAATTCTTAGCTGCAAACATAAGGCTTATTATTAAATATTAATATTAAATTAAACATACTTTAAAGCTTACTGATTGCAAGTGGAAAACTAAATTTATAAAATTCACAAAAATTCAATTCACAAATAAATCTTAATAAAATTTCAATTCACAAAGTTGCTTTTACTTAAAAAATCTGAGCTGCTCAACATCTTTGTACGCCCCAACCGCAATAGAGTTGCAAAGGATATCTTCAAGTTGAAGCAGACTTGTTGTCTAACCTTTTGTTGCTTTCAGCTTGTTGCACGTTGATGCTGTTGGCCTGAATCGCTCAATCATGTGAAGTGGTCAACGTTTATTCTTAGAGCTTAATTGGCGACTAGGCGCCTCCTGATGCCCCATTATGATGCTCAAGCTGCAATTGCCACTGCTACTGCTGCTGCTGCTGCTGCCATCTTTTCATTTTGATCATCTGCGGCAGCCTGCGTTGGAGGCGCAGTCACATCAAAGGCGAAGAAGCCACCTAAATCGCAGCGATCAACTTCAAAGGGGGCACAGGTAGACAGCTCGAGCACACTCATATCGCCAGTGGAGTGCACTTTAATGAGTTAGTGAATAAATAGTAAATACTTGTTCAGTTTCTGTGCCACACACATGTTTTGGGGCGGGTGCTGTTGCTGTTGCCGTTGCGGGTCGTCGCATTGCATGCGACATTAACTTCAGTTCCTGCTGCTGCTAATGCTGCTTATGGTTCAGTTTTTGCTCTCGAAATTAATTTCATAGCCAATTGCTTTGTGCGCCATAAAATGCCATTAAATGCCCTCCAGGTTCTTATAGCTTCCGCGACTCCTCCTCTGCCCCTGCTTGCACTACAAGCCTATTTGAAGATATTTTCGTTTTTATGGCCCGTACTCCGTAGTCCGTACTCAATTGGAAAACGCATCAAATAAAAAATGTTCGAAGCACTCGCTGCAATTAGTGCGTCATTTATATTTGCAATTCAAAACTATGTGGGAACATGTTCAGCTCAGTTCGTAACGCCAATTCCCATTACCATACCCATGCCTATCTACATCTCCTTCCCTCTCCAATATAATGAGCCCGCATACACAACAGGCACGACGACGGCTGTCAAATTTATGACAAGTTATGAGGGGCAGCAGCATAAACAAAGCCCTGAATCGCACTCATCATTCGAACAGTTGAAAATGATCTTCTACTTCAACGGCGGCTTAATTGTGCCACAATGCTGTGGCAGTGGCCACTCGTCAGACTGAACCAATTGCTGTGGGGCCCAAGTAAACTGTGAAACTCTGTGTAAGTGTGTGTTTGTGTGTTAAGCAGGCGATAAGCTATGAAGCACTTTAAGCTGCTTAGCGAACATCCTGTAAGTTATGCTCAACATTTTCACCTATTCAAACACTTTCCATTCGAGATGGCAAGAAATATGCTTTGGCTAAGCACGAGTCATTCAAGGAAAGTGTTTGAAAATTTGCTGCTTTAAAGCTAGAAAAATGTGAAAGTTTTATTTTTATTTATATATTTTTGAGGAACTTTTTGCTAAAGTTATTTTTATTTTGTAAAATGTATTTTTTTTTAAATTTTGTGGGTTGTATTTTATATTTATTTTGTATTTTATTTATATTTTAGTGTTTGTTTTTTTTTTGGCATTTTATTTTAGTATTTATAAATATTTTAAAATATATTTTTATTACTATTTTTTGAGTACAATTACAATTATTTGTGTTTTATTGTTTTATTTCAAACATATTTTTGTACTCTATGTTTTTTAATATTTTAAATATATTTTTGTATTTTGTTTTTAAATTTTACTATATTTTTGTATTTTGTTTTTAAATTTTACTATATTTTTGCATTTTATTTATTTTATTTTGCATTTTTTTTTAATTTGTATTATTTTATTTAAATAATATTATTTTTTATTTATTTATTTTTTTATTATTATATTTATATATATATATGCAAAATTCATGAATTTTTTTTAACAATAGTTATATTTTTTTAGTTTTTTATGTTTTTTTATTTCAAGTCTTATCTTTTTTATTTTTTTTTAAGCACAAGAGAATTCTTAAAATAAATATTCTAAAAAATTCAAACATTTCTCCACAAATCAAAGTCTAGTCGGCTCAAGAATCTTTTGAATTCATAAAGCAGATAACTCCTAAGCAACTGTGAGATATATATATAGCTCATATTTCTCTTATAAAATTAAATTTGAAGTCTCACATTCGTTTACCTCCATTAAATTGTATCTGCAATGAAGCAGCAAGTGATTTCTGGAAAAACACTTTGTTACATAAGCCATAAAGTATGCTACACTTAGCAACAGCATTAAGGATGGACATTTTCATAGGCCGGTGCACCAGGTTAGCCTCGATATCGCGCAGGACATAAAGGACAATGCTGTGCACGAGCACATCAACAATTTGCGTGTGCGAAATGCTTAGAGAACTTTCCAGCAAAGTCGAAAAAGTGCTATTCAATAAACGCAGGCAAATCTTAAATTCTTGCGCCGCCTTCCCGCCCATTGACCCCAGCCGCAGTTGCTGTTGCCGGATGCCGTTACCGTTACTGTTACCGTCACCCGATCCGTAGCCAAAGGTCAGCTTGTTTATGCGCCAAATATCCATAAATAGTTTTACGCTGGGCGAGTCGTAAGTGCGTCGCCAAGGATAAGTGCAGGTACACATAAGGATAAGGCCCGGCGCAGGCAGGTCCCCACTTAAGGTAACAACAGAACGTGGCAGTGGCAGGAAGGCAGCTAGACACATTTGGGCGAAAAGTTTCGTGAAGAACTCTCGCCTCCTGGCAGGGAACAAAGCCAAGCAACAAAGGCGAATACAGTTGGCAATTTAATCAGCCTGAGCTGAGAGCAGAAGAGAGAGAGTCAGCGACTGCTGCCAATGATGTTGTCAAATGGCTGCCCCTCAAAACCGCCCTCCTGCTCCTGCTCCTGCTCCTGCTCTCTCCAGCCACTCATCAGTTTGTGCTTAATGTGGCGCAAGCGAAAAATTTGCTCAGCTACTTTTGCCTCATTGCACGACGCCAACGGAATTTGTAATGCGTCCGCCGTAATATTGTTTAAATGTTGTTGGAATTTGATTCAATTAAAGCGGATTTCAAGTGCCAGGGCTACGCTTAATTAGCACTGCCGAGAGTACAGCAAAATGGAGAGTGAGCCGCAACAAAAGCCCCCTAGCCAAAGGATGGCCTGGCGCGAGCAGCACTCATTAGGAAGGGTTAAGAGCGTAAGGGCAGCTATATTCAGCTTAGCCCTCAAAAGACAATCGACCTGCATTCAATCCAATTGGAAACCTAATGATTGGTGCTGCGAAAATACAAATTTGTATGCCATAATTAAATAACTTGTATTTCAACTAGAGAGAGAGAGAGGGAACAGAGGGGAAGAAAGAGTCAGAGATAAGATTTCTTCTCTGCATAAAACAGAGTGAAGCTTAAATTCCTGCTATACACTTTTAATTTATATATAAAATAAATCTAACATAAATATACACATACTTTTACACATATATTTATAAAAATAAATAATATAATTTTTAAATATAATTCATTTAAATACATTCCTTCAATTTTAACTTTATTTAATGCAATTTTACTTTTTAAAAAATTGTATATATTTATATAAATTTTTTAATATATTGCCTACTTTTATTAGCTTTATTATTTATTTAAAAAAAAACTCACATAACGTTGCAAAATATTAAAATATTTAACATAATTCTAAGCTGAATAGTTATTTAAATTGAGTTGCCCAATAGTTCGTACAGAGGGCGCTAGTAAGCAGAGCAAATATTGAGCTACTGTTAACTGCGTGGGTTTGTGTCTTTGCTAAGATAAATGTTAGTACTGCGAAATTAACATTTAACAGAGCTAAGTGCGCTGTTAGCAGACGAACTGTGAAAATCTAAGGCCCACACTAGATGGCGCTAACAAAAATATTTGTGCTGATTAACAAAATATTATTAAATAAAAATATGGAAATAAAGGTACCTATAAAAAAAATAAATAAATAAATGAAAAATATATAATATAAAATTAAATTAATGAATTCTAATTAAATATATAAAATATATTTAAATAAATAATATTTATTGATATTAAAATTTAGTTAGTTATATTATTTTTATTGTAGTTATTGTTAGTAGCTTATAGGCATTTCACATTTTTTGGGCATTTAAAGCAGAGCTTAACTGACTTTTGCTGCTTGATTCAACTTGCAACTGCAACGTTGCAACTGCGCCTGTGGTTGCCCGACAATCTGTTCGTAGAAGCAGCGACCATTTCAAGCGTACTTGGGTGCCACAACAACAACAACAACAACAACAACAACAACAATGATGATGATGATCAAGCTGTTAATGATGATGACGATGGCAGCTGAAGTTGAAGGATGCGTGCGCCATAATAAGCCACAGTCACATCCCATATGATTGCGTGTGTGTGTGTGTGTGTGTGTGTGTGTGTGCGTCCTTGTGGATGCTACATGTGAACTGCCTGCAGGCACTACCAATGCAGCAAACACAGCCAATACGCGCACAGAGCGAGAGGGTGGGGTAGGCGTATGCAGCGCTGACTGTGCCCCGGTACACTTGACGCAATCTTAATAACCATGAAGCAGCGTGGCTAATTAGCACAAAAAGCTTGGCAATAACCATGCTCAATGAGGCAGGGCAGCAACTGGGAGACGACGACACAAACAATGCCCCGGCGAGGGCGTGCAACACGCGTCGTATGCTCAACGAGCTGCGCCTCTTGCCAGGGGAAAGTGCGGGCCCCACGGGGGGTTAGAAGGGGGCGCAGCAATCTGCTGCACTTGAGCAACGCCCCCACCATGCCCATGTCCCATGCCCTGTTTTGCAACGACCAGCACACTGCGTGTTGATTTTTGGTTCTGCTTTCGGTTTACATATCAAAACAATTAGCTGCGTTTTTTTCCTTCTCCTGCTTACGTGGCACAGCCACAGCTCAGAGTGTGAGCGTTGCTGCTGCTGCTGATGCTGCTTGTAGTGCATTTTGTGCGTTGCCCTCAAGGCCGCTTTGGCTTTGGCTATGGCTGATAAATTGTCCAGGTCGGTGATGCCTGCTCTCGCATTGTTTGCACAATCAACCCTGCAGCCCCGCAGCCCACTCAGATTGTTGCTCAATTGTTTACGTGATGTTTTGCCTAAATTAGAAACTGGCGTCCAGCTCCAGTTGCGTTGCGCATACGCCTCGTTGGTCTTTTTTCCGTTTTTCTGCTTTTCTTTTTTTGTCAGCATTTTTCCAACTAGAAGCAAGTGTAACTTTTGCCAGTTCACCCAGTCCAAGCCGTTGTTGAGTGCTCGCCTCAAGCGTTTTGTGCACTTCCCTTTTGGCCCATTAATTGGCTCGCATATTGCCAATTAAGTTGTTCGTGAAAAAGCGGAAAATTAATTTGGATTTGCTTCAGTTTCAGATTTGGTTTTCGGATGCCGATTCTCAATTCAAATTCAGTTCAACTGCAATGCTCCCCAGACGGTGGGCGGGGGGCGAGGGGTCGTTGGGTTGCTGGTCGAGGCCAGCCCCGGCGACCGGGGTCGAGATGCGGTAATTGAAAACTGGGCCCATTCCGGAGGCAGCGCCATAAATTTTCTGAGAGCAACGCAGCAACTCAGCGCTAATGGTAATGGCTGATTGGAAACTCGTTTCCAGCATTAACATAATCGCTTTAAAATTGAAACTGAAACTAAAATGCAGTTAACAACAACAGCAACAGCAACAACAACAATAGCAACAGCAGCCACATGACGCGCACACACACATCGCACACATTTGTTAAACGATAGCGGACCATTGTTTAGGTTTCTTCTTCATCTTCTTTTTCTAGTTGTTGTTGTTGCTTTTGACCAAAATTTAAAAACTGAAAGCCTAGTGCGAGCATCTAGCTCTACATATGCACGAGGTGTTCCTAAAAAGTTAGGGAAACTTAAACTTAAATTTGCTATAAATCTAATAACTTTATTTTTCTAGAAATGAATTTCAATTACAAATCTGAGGAAAAAAGACTTAATTTTAATAAAGTTTTCTTTAACTTATACAAAATTTTATTTTAATTTGCTTAAAATATATTAAAAGTTTTAGTTCATTATTTACTTTTAATATTCTATTTTTTTACCTAAGAATTATAAATGAATTTCAAAAATTCATACAGATAATATTATAAAATATATCCTTCACATACAGCTGTGTTCATAAAAATAGTAGTGCGCCTAAAATGTTGGACAGAGAAATTTTTAATAAACATATTATTTTTTAAACAATTTGAACATATATTGTTCTAAAAATGTATATAATTATATATATTGCTTTAAAAATAATATGTTTATCAAAGAATTTTGCTGATGAACATTTCAGTGGCACTACTATTTTTATGAACACAGCTAAATATTATACTAATGCAAATTAAATACTTAATTTCTACAAACTTACTTTAATATATTCATAAGATATGCTACTCTGCCATTTAGTACCCCTCAGCCTTTCACTAGTTAGTCAATCTCTGCATTACTCTATTGGCAACCCTCGCTCATATTGAGTTTTGCATTCTCTCGGGTGGCAGCTGTATTAACATATCAACATTTGTTAAATGACGTTTGACTTTTGTGTGACAACGCGATATTAATTCGAAATGGGCCCCTCGATGGCTGCTCGGTTTGTTCAGACTGCCTCCGTTTTTTTCTTGTTTTTGGCCAAATAATATATTTAAATAACTCAATTAAGCATAAAACGCAACTGGTGGGCACTCGGAGCCATGGAATTCCCAATGAAATGCCATGATATATGGCTAAATAACAATAACTGTCAAGCAACATTTTTTAATTAGCAGCCCAAGCGCCCAGCTCGCTATCATATGAAAAATAATCGAAATAAAATATGCAATTCAACCAAATAAATAAATAAACAAACTGAAGATGTCGCGGCGCTGGGAGAGGCCACTCAGACGACTCAGACTACGACGACGCCTCAAGGTGTGCCCACAAAGGTTGCTGTTCTTCTTCTTCTTCTTGCTGCCGTTGTTGTTCTTCTTGTTGTTGCTACATATTTGAGCTGAAAGCGCCAAAAAAGAAAAAAATAGCAAAGCTTATCAATATATAGAACTAATTTGATACCAAACTGATAAAAAGTAAGGTCTGCAGGTGGGAGAAATGCATGACGATGAAGACTTTTTTCTTATATATAAAATAATTAAAAATATATATTATATATATTCTTATTTGGGTTTAAAGCCCTTATCAAACATTAAGCAGAGATTTGATTGTCAAGTAAGAGGAGATAAACGTGGCGGCGCACTCAACTTGGTTATAAGATTTTAAGGAAATGCAAGACAGATTAGAAAATCTGAAAGTATATGCATAATATAATATATGATATTTAAATATATACTTAAATTTTTTAATTTTACTTTGATACTACAAAGCTTTGATAAAGAGATCAACGAGAAAGTGGACTCTTGTTTATTGTACAAAATATATAAAATATCCAAACTAAAAAGGCAGCTAAGACTCCTCAAGAAACAGGGTTTCTGCTTGTTAAATAGCTTATAGATAAAATAGTTTTTTTTTAATATCTTTACAAGAAAAGCTGAATCTGTATCAAGTTTTTTGGCGAAACTAAATATAAGTCAAAATAAACATGAATCAAACTCAAGAACAAAGCCAAATTAAACTAAACCTTAAAACCAAAAAACCTAAACAAAAAGAACTTTATTTGATATAATTTTGTACAAATTTCTAAAAACATTTCAACCAAGTTTTATTAAACAGATAATTCTTTTAAGCTCAGTAGCCAAACATTGCAGCCATCATCATCAGCTATAATATATATGTATATACTTTATGTATTATATGCGCCTACTATTTCATCACATAACTTTGTTTTGGCTACCTTATTAAACATCGATTTATAACTAAGCAAATGCAGCTGCTTGAGTTATTTATTGCATATGAAAGGGCATTTGCGAGTTGTGTGTGGCTTAGGCCTGATTTCCTAAGCCCATTTTAAAGATATGCTAACGATTATGGTCTTCAGTTAATCGTCAGCTTCATAACATTGCGAGCAGAGTTTAAAAAATTGCTTATTAATATGAAATAAATGCTTTGGGCCACCAACGAAAAACGATAAACGCGACTAAAAGTTTTTGGCATTTACATCTAATGAATATGCAAAAAAAAAAACACAAAATTTGTATCTCTTCATCGGAGTCTTTAGCTGTATTGGTCTGGTATTCGTGTCTGCCCCGTCTGCATTTGTGTGGGCTCGTTAATATAAACGGTTTGCATATATTTTGTGGGCCTTCAAGCCCAGCAGTGGGCACAAAATGAGCGTAGCTGTTGAAATAAAAACATTTGGCATTTTATTTGATTTCAGCTTATTAAGTTGTATGCATTTCATTACCTTCTCTCCCCCTCTCTCTCACTGTCTCAAATCGGAGCTCGAGAGCCGCTGGCATTCGATAGCCCAGACTAATAGTATTTTCTGTATTTTTCACTCTTTCTCTTTTAATTTTTTTTTTTTTTGATTTTATGAATCAATTTGTTTAGTTTTTATGGCTTAATTATTAGAGATTTGCTTATAGACTTTAATTAATTTAAAAAAAATTAATGCAACAGTGCGTATGCGTGATTTTATTACAATTCGAGAAGCTTATACTCTTCTATTCCTTAAAATAATATTAGATACATGAAATACATTTTTTTTTGCTAGAAGTTGCATCGAAAAATAATTCAAGTTTTAAGCTTTAAATATATATTTTTTTAAATATTTTATTTTGTAACCTAGTTAAATGTTTTGAGATATGTTGCCTAGACTTTCAGCATTGATTGTTAATGGAGATTTACGTCACAACAGTAAGCTGGAGTCCACTTTGATAGCATTGCCATTTGAACTTAATTAAATTTATGGAAATTTCACATTTCTATTCGCATCAGTTCCCACACACAGCGCCTGGCCCCGATTAACAGAGAGAGAGAGAGAGAGGGTTAAGACATGGAAATAATATAAATACTACGTTTGGTTTAATCAAGTTATTAACTCGTGAAATATCAACACATAGAGCCCGAAAGATTAAATTATAAATATTAAATGACATAGAAACGAAATGAAGCGAAGCTCAAAGACACAAAACACACACAAAACCAAAAAAAAGAAAAAAAAAGAAAAACAAATCGACAGCAAATAAATATATGCGATATGAAGATATTAAGACATGAATAATTAATATCACTGATGAAAACTTAATGAAGAAATAGAAACACAAACAGACAGGCAGACAGACAGACAGACAGAGGGTTCGATAGAGAAATAAATAAAGAGCGGAATCTCCGAGCAGACTTGAAATATATTTGTCATAGTATCAACGTCGCGACGACGCAAAAAATAAGCAGAGGGCCCAACCAGATGATAGAGCAATCCGCATAGAGCTCTGCCTCCGAGCGGAGACCACACGCACACACATCGAGTTTTTTCTTTCGTTTCTTCTTTTTTTTTAGCTTTGGGCAATTAATTTATTATTGGCAACTTGAAAATTTATCGAGCTGTGGCTGCTTGGAAAAGCGAGCAGCGAAGCAGATGAAGAACAGAAAAAAACGCTGCAGCAATTTGTAGATCATAAAATTGGTTGACTGCCGCCGCAGCAGCAGCAACTAGAGCCATGGAGCTGTAACTTATACAAATTTGACATTTTTACAGCTGCCCTGGCGTTACGAGCATTGCGAGCTGTGGCGAGGCTGCGATCAGGCTATGGGCGCGAAAGGGTAGCGGCCCATTGATCAGCCGCTAACAATTTCGATCCATTAAAAAATCAACTCAGAATGCTGCAATCGGGTGGAAGCGACTGCGCAATACTCGCTTGTCAAAGTGTAAGGAAGCTTAAAGTATATAAATTGTTTGCAATCTTTGGAAAGTTATACAAATTTGTAATGAAAACTTGTCTCTAAGCTTTAAAACTATGTTTCGCTTATACTTTTCGACTTCATATGTATAGGAAATCATTAGAAATCTATCCATGATGAATCACTAGATCCAAATGATATGATCTGATATGAATGTTATAGGTAAATCAAATTTAGTCTGTCGACGCAGTTAACTTTTTAGCTGGCAGCCAGCTCCATAAAACTCACTTTCAGTGCAGACTCAGCTGAGGAGCCTCTATAGCTAGTGCTTCAAGTCAACAAATTATATTTGCCTTTCTTTTCTATTTCCATATTCCCACCAGAAATGCCCCATTTCATGGTGCTAACAGAGTATCAAAACGCAGCGCGAAGCTGAAAAACTGTTGCCTCTAATCAGCCGACCCAATAACAACTTAATTAAAGGCCCTAAAAGCCAGCACAACTGATTCAGCTCTATCTGTTTGCCCCTGTCCAACCCAAACTCTGTCTCCTGTCTGCAGTCTCCAGTCTCGTGTCAGCTATCCCTGCGTCTGCATCTGCGTCTGTGTCTGTGTGGCTTGCACCAAAAAAAGCATTTCCAATTTACACTTTGCTGCTAATTTGCGTTGACGCTTTTAGAACCGCCCGGGGTGCTCCACAACTTGAGCTCATCATCGCTCAGGCTGAGTAGCCTCCACTTCACTCCACTCCACTCCGGTCTCGCTTGCCCCACTCTGTGCCCTGCTCAGCTCATCCTTCCGCGTTGCATTCCACGATGTTGTCCTCGGCATGTCCAAGTGTCTGCCTGTCTATCTGTCGCTCGGTCCGTCTGCCCGTCTGTGTGTGTTTTATTATTATGATGCATGCGGCGGCGACGTCGTCATCCTCGACGTCTCATAGCCATTGACATGCACCTTGTGCTCGTGCCCCAACCTCCACTGTTGCAGCTTCTTGCTGTTGTTGTTGCTGCTGCTGCTGCTGCTGTTGTTGTCGCTCTGTTGTTGTCATTCAGCGTCATCGTCAGCGTTGAAATTGTTCATTTCGAAAATGCCTCAATAACAATAACAATTGTCGTAAAACTGCACAGGATATTCAGCCAGCGAGTGTGCGTGTAAGTGTGTGTGTGTGTGTGTGTGTGTCTCAGATTGTGTGTGATTATCTATAAAAGGATTTTGAGCAAATTAATTGCGCGTGATTGAAGCGCGCTGCTTGTTTTGCTGCACAGTGGCACAGAACTTTTACTATTGAACGACAAGCAAAAGCTAAATGCTATGAAATATATTTAATTCGATTTATATTGAAAATATAAATATTGAATATGTTAAAGACAATTGCAGCCAAATAAAAATATATTTAAAAATAAAAATTATATTTTAAATATATCTTAAAGAAAATATTCTTATATAAATATATTTTTTTAAAATTACTTAAAAAATATACTATTATAAATATATTTTAAAAGCAAATATAATATTTTAAATATATTTCAAAGTAAATTTATGTATTTCTTAAGATATACTTAAAAAAATAAATTTGCAAAAATAAATATATTTTAAAATAAATATAATACTTTAAATTTTCAATAATAAATATATTTTAAAATAAATATAATATTTTAAATATATTTTTAATAGAAATTTATGTTTAATTCCAAATCAGTTTCAACTGCTTTTACTAAGGGTATATAGGTTCTCGACTCTTAAAGAAAGATTGGAGACGATTATATAAAGCTTAAATTTTTCTAACTATTAAAAGACTTTCAGATCTTCTTCTTCGATAGCGCCAAATGCTTCGTGTTTACTCTTTCTTGCCATATAAATTGTTAAATACTCTACTAAAGATATATACTAATAATAATAATATTAATAATCAAATGCCAATTTTAATAGCTCATTGTATGCAAGTTCAACATAAGTAAAAATAAACTAAAGTTAATTTTTGTGCAAAAATATAATAAACTTGATCTAAAATCTAATTAGCATACACAAAACAGAAAACAAATTAGAATTTGTAGTTGGCTATTCCAATTTATCAATAAAAGTCACATCACTTCATTTTTCATTTGGAACTTCTTGAGTTGCATCATCATCTCATTTTCCGCTATTTTTAAAGCACTTTCTCATTTGGTCAATTTGGCAACCACTGTGCGCCCTGACCCCCCCTTTCTCAATATACTCATATATATATATATATATTGTATATCTATATATATATAAACATATATATGTATGAATGCCTGCATGAGCTTGCTTTGTATTGCCATATAAGTTTGTTGTCAGGGAGTTGCTGTGTCTGACTCTGTGAGCACGGCAGTAATATGAGCAGTAATAAAATTTGAATTTATGACGAGATTCCATTAAAGCTTCTCTCTTTACCACACTCAGAGGGGGATGGTGAGAGGGGGAGGTGGGCTATGTGTGTGTTACGGCTGTATTGGCGGGGGCATACAATATTTGCCTTTAGTGCCTGCACAATGCCAGATAAACAATTCGACTTGAGGCGAGGGGTGGCTAAAAACAAATTCAGCAGGCAAAAACAAAAATCAACAAAGGAGAGAACAAAAAAATAAATGAAAAAAGAAAAAAAACAACAACAACGCAAATTGAAACGCAGAAGCAAAAACAATCAAATGCAAAGATGCCAATGTGGAAGAGGAAGAAGCTGCTGCTCGTAATAATGTGATTTGATGCGGCAGCACTCCGCCCGGCCCATGCACGGCAGCAGCTGGACAAGAACAACTTTGTCTGGCTTCGAGCTGGACACAACTTGGCCAGATATACTCCGCATATACATTCAATAACTGTCCCGGCAGAGGGGGCGGGGGAGGGGCTGCTACGTTTATACGACTTCGATTTCATTACGCGTAAACGAATTGAAATGAATTTTTATTGCGCAACAACAAAACGAACAGAGAGACGAGCATCATTTCGATTGCCGTTGCTGTTGCTGTTGCTGCTGCTGCTGCTCTTATCTTTTGTTTAATGTAAAAACTTTGTTCAATTGAGCTGCGAAATTAGTCGTCGATTAATTATTTTGCACATTTCGATTAAGCAGTTGTCAGTTTTGAGTCAGGCAAGCAATTAGCATGCGCTAATTAAATAATCACAGTCATAAATACCAACGCAGTCTATAGATATACCTGAACTCCCACGCTGCGATAAGGAGTCTCCCACGCTACAGCTACAGCTACAGCGACAGCTACAGCTACAGCTACAGCTAAGGGCTACAGCTCCAGATACCGAGTAATTGTCATTAAACATTTGTGCAGTTGAAAAGATACTTGAGGGTTTGCCGCAACGCTTTCCAGGAATTCAGCTCGTGGCTTGCAAGAGAAAAAGTCAACAGAGAATGTCTCCTTTCGCGGCTGTTCCCAATGGGAAATAAATATAGAGAAAATACATAAATATGCTGGCAAACAATAACAACAAATTGTTTAACAACAAAATATAAATCTTAATTGAATTGTGATACCAAACCGAACAAACTGACAGATTGACTGGCTGACTGGCTGACTGTCAGACTGACTGATAGGAGCGAATGGTATCCCGTTCGCACTTAGGTGGGGAGCACATGTTCTTGGCCCGGTTCGGGCACGGCATGGCTCTTCTTTGTTTTGAAAGTGGGTGTGTTCTCCACAATGGCGCATTCCGTTTACAACCCAGCCCCATACGACTTTTGTGTACGTTCCCAGTTATCTGAACAGGCAGACACACACACATCCAGTATCTGGGCGCTATCTTTGCCTTTTATAGATGCTTGCATTTCGACGAGTTTTACGAGCGAGTACACATGTCTTTATTAATAACCATTATTGCCAGCGCACACAACTCGATTGTTTTTTGGGCTGTTGTTGCAAGAGGCCAAGAGAGCTGCCAGTGCCATAAATGACTAATTGCTCGCTGCGATTGCGACAGGCCAGTGGGAAAAGATAATATTTAGATTTGCCAATCATTTGCATGTTGCACATTGTAAAAGTTGACTTAAGCAAAGAGCAGCTGCCTGGGAACTTACCAAGTGTGTGCTCAGAAAACAGTAAATATTAATGAAGAAATAGAAAATATTTATTTTACATATCAAATATATTTGAATTTGTTTAATTAATTATATATCAAATTAAAAATACATATCAATTTAATTTTAGTTTTATTTCAATTTATAAATTTAAATCTTAAACTATTCTTATATATAGAATTTATGACATAAATAAATATATTCAAATTAATTTTTTATGTTTATTGGAAAAACAAATTCAACGAGTTTCCAAATATTTAAATTGATGTGAAATTAATTAAGTAGACAAACCAATCTAGGGCAGCATTTGATAATATATGCATATAAACTTGTATTTATTAGACACTAATTCACGAATGAAAAGCTTAAAAATAAGCATTAAAATATTTAAGATATATATTTGAAATGAAAATTTAGTATTAACTTCACAATGAATAAATTATATTTACATAATATTTTGAGAAATTTAGGAATTTAATATATTTACAAGTAAATTCCAAATTGATTTAATCAACTAAAGATCTATTGCTATAGCAATCATATAAATATTTATATATATATATGTATATATATATATATATATATATATATATATATATATATATATATATATATATATATATATATATAGATAGATAGCAATAGATCTTTAGTTGATTAAATCAATTTGAAATTTACTTGGAAATATATTATATTCCTATGTATATAATCTATATGATCTGCCCAACTTAAGCTTTTTTTATATATTTTAATTAATCATTTTCTTTTTCTTTCTAGTTTGCTGTTTAGAGTATTGGATGATAAGATGTAGAACGAGACTTGTTTGTGCGTGTCGACGAGGCTTTTAGCCGAACATGAGATGCAAATGAAAATAAGCGATTCGTCAAGTGTAATGCGTATATCCAGACTCAACTCTTTTACATCGTCTTCTAAGGCGGAGTCTTCAGGCAAGTATGTTATGGTGGGAGTACAGTTTGCCTTGATATGTTGTCGATTGTTTGTTTATTGTGTCTTCGAGCAGTTCAGTGTTGCGTATGTTTCAGTCAGCAGCGCTGACAGCTCATCAGCTTAAGCTCATACATAATAATAATTTCACTTCACATTTGTCTTAGAATTCTGGTGCGTTGTTCCATTCAACACTTTAAGGCGAAAAAATAGTTAGGAAAATGTCAAGTTTCTGGCGTTTGGCAACCTGCAAACATTTCGAAGATCGCCTACGGCTTATGCTTATGGCATAGTCCAATTTCGAGTGCCTCAAACCTTAAGAACTGGCCCAAGTGCTAAACAAAACTAAATAGGGCGCACCTGATTTAGGGCACAATGCAGCGAGAGGCCGAGAGGCAGAGAGGCAGAGGAGGGCGATAA
Source organism: Drosophila leonis (assembly GCA_035045365.1). NCBI lineage: Eukaryota > Metazoa > Arthropoda > Insecta > Diptera > Drosophilidae > Drosophila > Drosophila leonis. The sequence continues at coordinate 2,021,252 of JAWNPC010000389.1, read as the reverse complement.
CAATGAGCGCAACGTACACAGATTTGGATTTAAATTAAGCTAAAGCCGCTCAAGCGCATAGGGCGAGTGTGTGTCTGTCCGTGTGTGCGAGTGCCGCTAATAGACAACAAAAAGGTACACAATATACAGATAGATTTGCAGATACAGCTACAGATGCAGATACAGTTCGATGCTGCAAAATGGGAAGCGCTTACTTAAGTGCCACAAAACAAGTACCTACAACAGTTGCCGGACAGCTCAACAAGTGCTCGGCCAGCACAACTGCACAGAGTCTGAGCGATGACCATAAAGTAGGCTAAAACCCACTTGGATGCTGTCCGGCCCGCTAGCCGTTGCTCGCTTAATTTGCATAAAACTTCAGATGCTTGCAGCGAGTCGCGTGAATGAGCGACTGGCAGCTGCGGCTCGCGCGCGCGCACGCCAGGCGCAACTTCCTGGAAAAGGACCGCCAAAGTTGCTGCTGCTGTAGCTGTTGCTGCTGTTGCTGTTGCTTCTTCTTCATCATCATCATCATCTTCTGCTTCTTCGTCTGCCTCTGCTCGTTGTTGTACCTGCCGCGTGTGAAAAAAATGCAAGATGCCAAGCCGGGTCCCGGTTACCAGTTTCTGAGCCGACTTTGAGTTTTACCAAGTGCAATCGATACTTTTGCCTAGGCACACGAAACACAACAGAGACAAACTGGAACTCGTTCCATGTATGTCATTGGCTAAACGGAGGCTGCTTGCCACTCCAACTCATTATATCTAATATCTTGCTTATCTTTATGTATCTCAATCTGTAGTTGAGCAACATTGTCAACTCTGCCGCTGGCCATTTTCATGAATGAGCAGCCCAAATGAAATATATATATAAAAATTTAAAGAAGATCGAAACGGCGGTGATCAGCGCTTAGAGATAAGTAAGGGCATGATTTAAGCAATACAAAATTTGCGAGGGAGCTCAAGATAGAGAGAGAGAGGGAGTGTGTGAGTGAGCTAACTTACAGCGTGTGTGTTCGCCTATCAATCTCGACTGTGGAAATCTCTTTCAGCCAAGTTAATCATTGGAAAATCACTTCCTGCTCATCCTTTGCAACTGCAGCCTCTCACATGTGCACAGAGATTAGTGCAAATTTCATTTGGCTCGGCTCAACTACAAAAGCATCTTTCAAGTGCTCTCAAGCATTATATGAAATATATACCTATATGTATAAAGATGTGTGTATTTGCAGCAAACTGAAGATCAATTTGCATAGGCATTTGAGAGAGAGAGAGAGAGAGATTAATCTCAGCCGAAATGTATCTCCTGCAGCAGGCATAGCCACACGTGAAATGCTTAGACAAATTTGAATAGGGCGCAAGGGCGAGAGGTTGAGGAGGCGATGTTGGCCCTGTGGAGGGGATGGTTAACCTTAAGTGCTCCCCGCGTTTCGGTTGGCCACTTGACAGCTGTCAATAGGGCAGGCAAATATTTTGTCAGCAGGGTTAGCCGAGGCAGCCAGAAGGGATGCCTAATTAAGCCATTTGACCAAAATTTGAGCATTTGTTGTTTTAACAAATTCCCAACCAAAATGCATATATGTCTATGAAGACTTCAATATTTTCCTACTACGATTTTCGGGCCAATGTTTGCTGGGTGTCAATTTAAGAAACGCATCGCGCGCGCCAACACACAGCTTAACCCTATTCTAGCTCTAGAGTTTAGGCCTGCGTTTGCGTCTGGGCCAGGTAAGAGGCTAAAAGACGGAGCGAAAAAAGGTTAAGAATGCATTTGGGCCTTTGTTTGCATTGTGCTGCACGCGTTCATAAAATGCATCAGCGAATTGGAATTGAGAAATGTGTTCGGCAAACAAATCGAACTTGAGCTCAAGGCGGCAAAACGCTAAAAATCTTTGGCTCTGTTTGCCCACATTCATGGGAATATGGCAGCAAGTGCCGACGACAGTCCCAAGTCCCAAGTCCCGCGTCTATGTCTCAGTTGCATGGCCCATTGAACATCCCATTCGATCCTCGACCAGCCCAATCCACTTGCCACCAACACACTTTACGATATTTGATTTCCTCATTTACGGATTTAATTTTCTTTCAAATGTACCGATCCGACCCGACGACTCTCAACCCGTTCCTACTCCTCCTCCTCCTGCCACTGACACATCTCACGCATCCGACTTATGCATTGATCTAGTCCCCGACATTCTCTCTCTCTCTCTCAGTGTTTGCTTAGTTTTGGATGTTTTATCGCTTGATTGGTTCGGTTCGGTTCGCATCGGTTTGATATTTGCTTGAGCTTGGTTTGCTGCTTGGCTGCTGCTGTTGCTCGCTGTTGACCCAGGCTATGAATTGAGCTGTGAGCGATTGGAGCACTTAGCTAGTCATCAATTAGGCTGCCAACCTGAGCTGGCATATCTAGAAAATATTATTTTCAATTCAGATTTGAGCAGCTTAATAAGCAAAAAGTTAGCTCTGTATATTTATTTATTAAATAAATAAAAATAATCCTAAGATTTGTATTATTGTTAAAGTCAAACAATTCTTTTGTATTTATTCCTCTTATAATTGCAAACTTCTTTCATGGCATACTAAAGTTTCGCTCTGCGAGGCTTACGAAATGAAACACGCAATCATTCAGCCAAATGATCTTTTTGGCAAAGTTGTTGACCCCACGCGATCATCGACTCGCAGAAAAACGTATCCATTCCAATAACCTTTCTCAACAATTCTTGCAATCTGATTAATTAACAATCTGGCTCCCCCGCGCCGCATGAGCTCGTTTCGTTTGGCCCCCGTCTTGTGTCGCAGGCCTCCTCAATATGCATAACCTCAATTTGTCGCCACATGTCACACTAGCAACGAGGATGCCGTTTCGCTTTAGGCGCCACCAGCTGCTACAAACAGCCCTACACACCCGCTGCCTTTTCATGTAAACGCTGCGTTGATGACATCTTTGGCACTGGCTGCCTGTCGCCTGTCGCCTGGCATTTCATTTAATTGAGTTCACAGTCCAAAAAAAAAAAAACAATAACAATAAAAAATTAATTCAATAGCAACAACACCCTGGCATCAGCAACAACAACAGCAACAATAATGATATTTGGAACCTTTTAACCTTTTTTCCGTACTGCAGCGCCCAGGTTCGGTTTTTAATAGCCATGGATCGAGGCGCTCAAGACCGCAAAGGCCACTCCTTCATTGCTGCTTCTTCTGTTGTTGCTGTTGCTGTTGTTGCTGTTGTTGTTGTTGGCGCTACACCGACGCCAACAGCAGCTGCCGTTTCACTTTTGGGTTGTCAATTCAATTAAAGCCTAGGAACGCACACGAGAGAGATTCAAGAAACAGAAGACGAGGCAAAGATCGTCTCAATTAGAACCTCTTAGGAGCGTGCGGCCAAACAAATTAAGAAAAACTTCAAGCAACAGAAATGTTACAAAAATTAGCCCAAAATTTTGATGTTGCTGGCATTCTTGTGGCCGGCCGGCCGGATTGGATTATGTCGATCTGTTGATCGTGGTCTTGTGGTTGTATGATGTTATGTTAGTTGTGTTGGACACAGCCTAATGAAGCCAATCAACATCAACGCCCGCTGACTTGTTGATCTTTTGTCCATTCAGCGGTGCAATTAATGCATTTGTAGATTTATTAATACGGGGCTGCACTTCGTCGCTGTTGGCTGATCGCTGATCACTGATCGCACGATGAAGATATTTCCTTTCTCACACTTTCCACAAAAACAGAAAAAGAGAAGGAGAAAAAAGAAACCGAAATGAAAGAGAGGCAGCGACGAAATGAAGCACAATGATGAAAAAAGCGGCATGAAAAAGCATTCAGCACACAAAACATGACACGATGACAAGCAAAAAGAAGCGCCAGGGCAGCACCAGATCAGCGATCAACCGATCGAGCGATCGAGAGAGATCAGAGCATTAAAACTCAGTCAGTTCAGATCGTTCAGCACAATTCGGTTTTGTTCTACTCAGCTCTGCTCTGTTCTGTTCTGTTCCTTTCAGCTGACCAATGAACAGGTAAGCGGGCTGCGAGCACGGTTAGGGAAACGATCGTGTGATCAGTTGTGAGATCGTGTGGAGTTAATGCGAGTATTAAAACCTTTTAATAAAAATCTTTAATGAATCAATGAAGTCTGAATGAAGAGCAGACGCATCTCCATGGTGATCCGGCTCGAACCAAGATCGCTGCACAATGTAGCTGGTAGATGGTAGGCGCTGATTAGGCGCATTAATCGATTTAAGCCACAATCATCTTTCCAGCCCCCCTCCTCCTCCCCTTTTGCTGGTGGCGTAGCGCCCAAATCCCGAATGGAATGTGGGAGCCCCAGCCCGTAACTTACTTAGTTGTTGGCGTCAGCCCTTATCAAAAGCCATTTTTTGTTGTTTTTTTCATCTTCTTTTTTTTTTTTGAATAAAAATTAAATGAATTAAATTAAAGGGCATGGGCCAACGGGGCAAATGAGGATCGCAGGCTGGCAAGCTGCTCGCAACTAAAGAGCTGCAATAAAATTGTTTTTAATCTTATCGGGCCGAGTGGACAGCCCAGAGCCTTTTAGTCCTCTCTCACACTCACACTCACTCTCCTAACCCATATCTTTGCCCAAAAGCATAAAACCCACTAAATATGCCCGACTTATGCCGCATTATTCGCTCTCTTGCAGCAGCAGCAGCAGCAGCTGCCGCAACTGTTCCGCATTGCATACTCATACACAAACAAACAAACAAACATAGTACCGAATAACGCATATCAGTTAAAGTCGCAGTCATTTAGTTTTTAATACCCTGTACCCATTAAAATGAGTTTAACTCGGGTATAATAAAGTTGTTCAGCGTTATAAAGTGCACACGCGTATATATCGGGCATCAGACTGATCGACAAAGCTGATAGACCAATTGACATTGACAAATCTATCAAATATATGGAGCTTTATTTTTTTGGGCAAAATTTAATAATTGTATTTTAAGATGTATATATAATGCTTTGAATATCAGATATAATTAAAAAATTAAAAATAATATGCAAATTAAAAGAATTATATAAGCTAATGATTGGATTTTAAAAAACTTATTTTTAAAATATAAAATTAATAAATGTATATATTTAAAAATAAGTAATTTAAAATTTTAAAATATATATTATTTAATATAATAATAATTTGTTATATTATATGTATATTAATTAATTATTCAAAACTAAAATTAAAATAAAAAAAACTAATAATACAAAATTTAAAAATATATCTAATTTAATGATAATTTGTTATGTTTAATATTTTTCTCATGTATTTATAAAACAATATACATATTGTACATAGAATAAAATTATTTCATATTTATTTATTGTTTTATAAATACATGACAAAAATATTAAAAATATATTTTTAACAAATTATTATTAAATGAGATATATTTTTAAAATTTGTATTATTCATTTTTTTATTTAAATTTTAGTTTTTAATTAGTTAAAATATAATTAATAAATATACATAAATATATTGTTTTTATATAATATATGTATATATAACTTTTCTTTTTGTATATTTGAATTTGATGTTTTATTTTATATATTTTTATTTTTATTGCAGCATATATTACAATATTTATTTTGGATTTATATATTTGTTTGAAAAATTGAAAAATACAAATTAATTTATTAAAAATAAATTGATTTACCTATATGTATATATTTATTTTTCCAATCATTCCCGTTTATATCAATACAATTAACAACTATAATTTTAACTAATTTACTACTTTAATTTATTAAATAAAATTGTTTAATAATATATGAAAGCATTTATATGAGGAGTATGTGACAGTGAAACACTTTTGCCTTGGCCAGTCTGCCAAGTCAATAACATCTTGATGTGGCATATGCGGCGCCGGAACTTGGATGCGAACGGAAGCACTGGCACTTGACGAGCAGCTGGCAATTTGCGATTAGCCATCATTGGGACCGATGGGTTCAGGTCCATTTATCTAGTCTCGAAGCGACGACAGCTCAAAGAATGCCATACGCAACGGGCAGTCGTTTGGGTTCTGGTTCTGTGCTGCCGGTGCTGGTGCTGGTGCTGGGTGGTCGGCCTGTCGGCCTGTTTGTTGCACTGCTGTGCGGTTGGTCCTACATCTATATAGAGTAAGAGAGAGAGAGAGAGAGAAGTCCATCGCATATGTTGATGATGAGCTCTCGCTCTCAATCTTTAGCTACTGCTACACGCGGCATGCGGTCGTCAAAGAAGTGCTGGTCAAATTGCAGCAGAAGCAGAAGCAGCAGCCGAGGCAGCAAATGAAGTGATAAAGCTGCGCACGCCAGGGGATCCCAACGATCACAACGTCTTGTGCGACATTCCCACCGTGTGGACCTTCGATAATGTTAATATGCAGCCTCATGTTGCGGCATTTGAATAAAAATTGTGTCATGTCAATGCAGCAGCAGTGGCAGTGGCAGTGCCTGCCTTGCTCTCTTGCCTTATCAGCGTCTGCCAGACAATTGTGGTTCGAACTGTGGATAGTCAGTCGATGTAGGTCCGCGCAGCTCGGCTGCAATTTTCAACGCTGTCTTCTGCTACTTTTTGAATAAAAATTGTGTCATGTCAACGCAGCAGCGGCAGCGGCAGTTGTTGTCTTATCAGCGTGATTCGAACTGTGGACCCTCAAGCGATTTTGGTGGGCCCAGCTTGGCAGCAATTTTCAACGCTGCCTTCTGCTTGGGCTCTGGCTAATATGTGTAAACCGTGTTAGTTATGCTTCAACAATAATGAAGACATTATTAACTTGTATTTTGGTTCAACTGTGAGCCGAGCCCTATCATTGCGTTGTTACCTTTGTTGTTGTTGTTGCTGTTGCTGTTTCCTGTCGCAGCTGACAGGCATTTTACTTTCCTTTAGATACTTTCACACACACACAGAGATTGAGGCATAGCTGTTGGTGTGGCCATTCTTTAGCTGTCAGCTGAGCCTCTGCCTGCGGTCCTGTCTTCATCTGCAACGTGTGCGATGAACAGTTAGTTCCTTTGTCGGTGATTCGTGTCGGCACATCCTTTATATGCCTCCTACTGCAATGAGGGTGGCCCACACGGTTGCTTGGCAGCTCAATTGCCAAATGCCAATTGCCAACTGCACCACAAGTGGGCAAACGCTCCCTTGGCAACATTTTCCCAGGCTGCTTTTGTTTTTTTTTCTTCACATTTTTGCATTCATATTTGCGCTTACCTCATTCAGTACCAAATCAAAAAGTACTTCATTATCTCTGCATGTTTTTAGCTCTTATTTTATAATCTTACTTATATTAGTTTACTTCAAGTGTTTGCTATGCCAATATCAGCTTAAATAAGCAAGCAAATCGTTTCATATTTGTCTGTCTTAAACGATGTTTTCCTTAAACAAGGTTATATAAAGTTTAACTGAAATCCCCATTTTCTTCAAATGGATATGAATCAGTTATTCAACATCGTGAAGGTTTCATAATTTTAGCCTTTTGAATTAATATTTCGTTTCTTTTCAACTCATGCAGGGTATCTTCCAGTCGCCTACTGCCCACTCTTGCATATTTCCAGCGCCCATTAGCTAAGCAGATGCCATGATTGGAGTTAGTTGGACCACATGGCCCACGCCTCACGAACTCTCCACGATTTCAATGTCAATTCTCATTTTCGATTGAAAAGTGCCTTGGCAAATGTCTGGATATAGCATATAAATCGCATTCGGTCGCTGTGAGAGCAAAGTGGGCCCGTTGTCTGGCAATTGATTACGGCAGCTAATGGCGCGTGTGTCTGCCGCAATGCCTGCAATTTTTATTTGTGGACCAACATCAAATGTGGGGGTCGGCTGTTGACGTGGCCCAGAAACCAGATACGAGCCAATTTCATTTTGGCCGCAAAAGTGCTGAGCCACTTTGAATTGCAAAATGAAATGTGCTTCCGAAGTGAAATGAAGTGAACAAAAGCGATTCAAAAAACCCAAAGCAAATTGAAGTACAAGATAATTTTCAAAATAGATATGCATAAAATTGTGAATCGAGTAGCTATTTAGCAGTGCAAATGGATGCTAAAGTCAATGGATTTTTCGCAAAAAATTGCAATTGAACATTAATCAGTCAAAGAGCTTGTTTCGCATGCAGACGATGGAGGATAAGCAAGAGACTTTTTGCTTCTACCCTGAATAGCCTATATACTGATAGCTCATGAAAATGGAAAATCTGCCAGAAACAGGCGTGGCAGATCCCATAGAGTATATATTATATATTCTTGATTGGTATGACGAGTAGAGTTGATCTAGCCATATCCGTGTGTCCGTCTGGCCGTCTGTTTGAACTCATTGATCTCGTAACTAAAGACTTAGGCACTCTAAAATGCTTGTTTTAACTTATTTTCAGTCTATAAATTTTTAAAACATTTATTATTTTTTTTGTAATAAAAATTAATATACAAAAAAAAACTAAAAATTCGATTTAAAATTTTTTTTAAATTATTTAACGAACGAAGTTTGATCTAGAATAAAATCTGAGCATTTCTTGTACTATTGCAAACAATGAATGATTTATATCCCATGCCCAGAACTTCATGCCATAAATTCCTTTTATTTTATATGGAAAAAATTTGATTAAATATTTAGAAATTCATAGAAAATCCAAAATTTTTTAATTTATAGCATAAAAATAATCTCGAACAATTGAATTTCATACCGAAAATTAATTGTATTTTATATGGAAAAAATTTGATTAAATATTTCGAAATTCATAGAAACTTCTTGGCAAAGAAATACAAAATCTAGAACTCTTAGTATAAAAATAATCTCGAAAATTAATTGTATTTTAAATGGAATAATAAATATTTTGAGACTCATAGAAAATTCTAGTCAAAAAAATCAAAAATCTAGAATTCTTAGTATAAAAATAATCTCAAAGATCTCACAATTGAAGTTCACATAGATTTCGGTACACATTTTTTTGTGTTGATTGAAGTTGATTGAATTTACGCATTATAAAGTGGTAGTTGCTCCCATGAGTGCCTTTTCGATCAGCAAGCCAAATCCATTAGATGAATCAAAGTAAAGATTTCTCAGCAAAATTATAGCAACAACAATCGCAACAAGAGAATGTCGCTTGAGAATGTGGAACCCTCGTTAAAAATGAATGAAAGCTTATTAAAAATATTTCTTTATTATAGCGCAAAAAAGCCAAACTGGGAAGCACACAAAAAACAAACAGAAAACACACAAAAACAAAAAAAAACAGGAGTACAAATGTTAAACATTTGCCACGATGCCATGACGAGAGCTGACTGCAAAACCGAAGCTGACAGTCAGTCAGCAAGTCAATGCGATCCGCTGATAATGACAATGACAATGACAATGACGAGCTGGCATGAGTAAGGCCAGCATTTTGGGCAGGATCTGCAATGCAAAACTCCGAAAATGCCAAACGAAATCCTTAACGAAAGAAATAAATCTCGGAAAGCGTTCTAGTTTTTTGCTCGCCCACAGCCGCTGTCTCCGGAGAATTGCACGCTTCAGATCCTTCGATGCGATGCGGCGACAAAAACTATGCCCACTAACGAAATGCGTACACAAAAATGCCAGCAGCAACATTTTTTCCCTCCTGCTTTCCATCGCCGATGGCTTTTTTTCGCCGTCTGCACTCAATTTTTTCTTTTATATATAAATTTTTTTTATTGCTGATGGCTTGGCCAACTGTCACAAGAAAAAGTTTTTATTTTTTTTTGGGCCCTGTGCGCTTTTTGCGCCCAGCGCATATTTAAAATTATGGCCGCAGCCATAGCTGAAGGCACAAACTTGGACTTGGACTTGAGTTGGAGTTGGAGTTGGAGTTTGAGTTGAAGTTGAAGTTGGTCTTGAACTTGGACTGCGTCTTAGCCACGGCCATTTAAAACGTTTTCGAAATTAATATTGGAAGCAAAAACTGTGAAATGCTGTGAAAAGAACGCAAAGCGAATCCCAAACCCAACGTCCTCAGCAAAAAAGCAATTTTTGTTAAAATCTCGCTGAAAAACAAAAAAACAAAAAACCAATGCAGATAATGACGATCGCAATGATGATCATGTTGCCGATGATCGTCGTTAGGCAAGACAAGCGAATGACGAATAGCCCATTGGCCGTCGGAACGAATGTGAAATTTACGGAATCCGCGACGTTTCACAATTCTGCAAGACGACAATTAAGCACGAAGCCTGGCCAAAGGCTACAGAAGAATTCCACGCAACAGAGAAAGAGCCAGAAGGAGGGGGAGAGAGAGAGTCAGGGAAAAACTCCCACGGGCCCACCCAGTGCTACAATTTTCACTCTTTCCAACACTTTCCCAGCCACACCCCGTTGCCGTTGCCGTTGCCATTGCCTGATATTTTTCTTCTCTTCTCTTTTTTTCAAGAGGCCAAACACGAAAAGACAACAAAAACAAAGAGCCGGAGACAAAAGATCGGGAAAAGAAACTATAAAATTCTGTAGCCAAATGAAACATTTTTATGTGTGCGCTTGTCCATCCGTCACAAATTATATAATTATCACCTGTGTATATTGGATAGGCCGCTTATCGACGCTGTGCATCTGCCGGCGTCGGCGTCGGCGTCGGCATCGCTGCCGCTCGAAATTTTCAATTTGTGACGCTTTATGTCTTAATTTTTGTTTAGTGCATCTCGAATGGGTTGGACTAGAGCGGCCCATGTGACCAGGTGCACGCATATATAGGTAGTAGTAGTAGTAGTAGTAGTTCCCTCTCCTTGGACTATGCCTTATCTTTCCACGAAATGCCACCCAAAAGTGATGAGCGTCTTTATATGTTGCGCCGACTCACCAATGGGGCACAGATAGCGCAGAGAAAGTGCTGTCGCCTTACTTTCATTCAAGAGAAAAGACCAACAACAACTGAAACTAATCAAGCAGGGAAACTATCTGAAGGGATTCGATTTGCGATTGTGAAAATTGAGTGGAATGTGTGTTTGCTCCCATGGAATTCTGGGTACAGGCTTGGGAATATTTAAGGCTGCTGTTGTAGTTGGTTTTATTAAGACTATGAGAATATTTTTGGATTATTTTCTTTTGAATGTAGTTATTATATAGCCATATATTTAGCCTAATAATTAATTATTTGTATAAATTTTTAAAAATAAATATATTAATAATGAGAAATATATATATTTTTATTTAGAAATCAATATTTTATTATATAGAAAAAAATATATTTTTTGTAATTCATAAATAATAAAAATTTTGACATACTTTTAACTAACTTTTTCAAAGCAAAAACGAGGCTTGCTTAACATGTTACGACTTTCAACATTTAGTTTCAGCCCTTTTTGGCCGCTGACTTGTGGCTTTTTGTGAACTCTTTAGCATGTGCCACGCCCATTTCATTGCTCAACGCTGCTGGCTTTGATTGCTATACTATGTCATCTGCTGACCACAGAGATCTCGGTCTGAGGCTTGGCACCGGCTTCTGGTTGTCTGTCATCTCTCGAACTTCCAGCATGGGCGTGTCGCTCATCATCATCGTTTTTTGTTTTATTGTTTTTTTTCTCTTCTTTTTTTTTTTGTTATTGGCGCCATTTTGAGGGCAATTAATTTAAATTTTTCTGCGCGTTAATTGCACAATGACAAAGCTGTCGCCGGTCGGCAGCCAACGGCAGCCACCTTAGCCACCGCCTCATCTTTATTGTTTGCTGCTTAAACAACAGTTAAAGACAAGTTGCGGCTGCTGCTGACGCCTAGGCACGCCGAAAGCATACAAAAGGCTTATAGACACGGCCAAGTACCGACTTAGTAGCAGTAGCACCAGCCAAAAAACAAAAAAAAAAAACACCACAAATAAATAAAACAAAAATCATAATATGAATGTTGAGAAGTCGATGGCGGCATGCCCTTCATGCCATGAGGAAAGCAGGGCATTCTTGATTAATATCCAATTTATATATTTTTATTTATTTTATAATATTTTATTTAATTCCTTTAAAATAGCATGCCCTATATGCTGACCAATCTAAAGGAATACTATTTCAAATACCTTTATTTATGAAATTCGTTAAGTTATTGCTAATTTATAGTTATTCAAATATTGAATAGAGTTTGCCATTTAAATATTGTGGTATTTCATACACATATAATGGCATGAGTATAGCTTAAGCCGCCTTCGATCTGGTATGAAACTTGAACCTGAATGCCTTCTGTTAAATTGCTGCGGTACTTGGGCAACTCAACTATGTCTATAAAAATTATTTTTATATTTTTCTGCATTGCAAACTTCATAAGTAAATATTTTCATGAATATTTCTATTTAAATTTATATATAATTTAAATTAAAAATAATTAATTTGCTGCTCAACTTTCCCAGAACTGCAAAGAAAATTCAATATAAATTATGTTCCTTGCAAACTGCATGTAAAATTTCAACAACTCTTTCAACAAAACACCTAACACAACAACAACAACAACAATAACGACAACGACAAGTTTTCTGGTGTTGGCCAAAAGCCACTCAGAGTCGACGTTGACAGCGACTGTTTGTCTATTTGTTTATGGCCTTAAGCTGCGCGGCCTGTCAATAAGTGTGGGAAAAGCTAACAAAGCTAGACGCGCCTCACGATCGTCACGAGATACGAATCGATCACACACTCTAATGAATCAAAAGAAAAATCCAGGCTAGTGAGAGCGAAAGGGAGAGGGAGAGCGAGTGGAAGAGCACTGATAATAGACCACCCAAAAGGGCTTTTGGCTTCAATGCGCTCTATATACAGCCATGGCTAATTAATATGTGGCCGCATTTTGGCACAATTGTTGCGCTACCGAGCATTTCCAGGAAGATCACAAAATAAAATCACACACACAGAAATAATTAAGTTGTTTTCGGACTCATTATTTTTCACGGCTTTTGTCGGCACAAGTCAAACAACAACAACAGGGTGAGTGAGAGAGAGAGAGAGGGAGACAAGGAGAGGGAGCAGCTGTCCACTTGAAATCGATTTTCGTATCCTTCAGGCGCAACGAATGTGGCGTTTGCCCAGATTCACAATTTGATCGAACGACCTCGTACGTGGCTGCCATTGTGTTGTGTGTTGGCGGTCCGGGTCAAAGGTCGGGCAGCTGATGGGACAAACGCTTGAGTCTTAGCGCAGCCCACGGCGTCAACGAGTCGCGTCGAATGCTTGGCGCCAAAAAAATTAAATAGAGAAAGCAAAAGGAGGCCAACGATTCGCACTCCATAAAGTGCTGCATTTAATGTGTGGGCAACCAAAATATAGATTGGCTCCCCCGAAAATATTAATGAATGCAGGAAATGCAGCCACACACACGGCACAGACTCATTGCTTAGGCGGGATCCAAAGGTGGCGCCCGAACTGTTGCCGCCCGAACTGTTGCCGCCGCCGCCTTTTGTAGTTTGTAGTCTGACGCAATAATTAAGTCATTTAAATTATTAGAGGACAACAATAACAACAGCAATCAGATACATCTACAATATATACTACAAACAAACACACTCGCAGTCTGAGTGGCCGCCGCCTCGTTCATTGATGATTTTCTCAACTATTTTTGGTTGTTTTTTTTTGTCTCGCCAAATCCTCGAGAGAGTTTTCCTTATACATTTATATTATTGTTGTTGTTGCATTTGTTGCCGCACAGGTTTTTCACACGTTCGCGTTTTTCCCCCGCCGGCTCACGACACCGGCGACAACCTGGCCACAGATTTCGTTGATCAGTTAATAAGTTTCCACATTTTATGCAAGTGTCGTTGAAAATGTTTTCATTACTTTCCCTCTAGTATTTGCTGCTTCTTTGCTTTTTGACTCGAGCATCTGGAAATTCTACACGCTTAAGTGGCGGCAGAGCGGAAAAAACTGAGACCACACGTGCCCTCAACCCCTGGCCAAGGATCCGGTTCCGGCGCTGCATTGACTTTTGCCTGCCACTGTTATTCCAAACAACCAACATTCGTCTCTTAAGTAGGGCTCTTCACTAAGCCCCTGTTTGCATATAGCTTTAGTCCGCTCGTCCGTCCGTCCGTCTTCGCCTGCAACTCAAGTGCTGAAGTGTGGCGGACGACTTGAATCTGAGTTGCAGCATCCCAGCCTCAGTTTGGGTCTGAAAATGATTTTCTCCTCTGCTCAAGTGTTGCACGGTTCTTAATGGCGGGTAAAAGTAGTTGACTCTGGCCTCAAGTTACGCTGGCAGAAAATATACATAAATAAACTTAAGTTAACTTAACTTAAGTTAAGTATGGGCTAAACAGTAACTGGCTTTTATATAAATATTTTTATTTATTATAAGAAAATAAATATAAAATATTTATAAGAACTTCTGAATACTGAAGATACGGAAATGTCTATCAATTTTGTATTATTTATTATTATAAGCAAATAAAATGTAATCAATTTTTGTTAATATTAAGAATACACAAAAAAGTACTCAAAATAAATAAAATAAATTATTTTATTATAAAATGCGAACAAAAAATAAATGTTTATATTATGGAAATTTATTTAGAAATATTTTTTTAATTCATTAAAATTAGTTATCAAGAAATATGTCAACGCCAGCAAAATGGCTTTCTCTAGCAACAACCACCAGCACACGCTCCGCTCCGCTGCCCCGTTCGCCATGTTTCCATTCACCCTGGACAGGGCTGGCTGCCATTGCTGCTATTGGCCTGGTCGAGAGCTGGCACTTCCGGCAGCCAGCGGCCGACCGCCAGCGTTGAGCATTGGCTTAGTTGATGATAATGCATTATGCATTTCGGCTGGCAGGTTTTTATACTTTTTAATTGTTATTAGAAATGTAAAAGCCGAAAAGAAAAGCACTTTAACTATGGCAGCAGCCGCAACAGCAGCAGCAGCAGCAGCGCGAGATAAAGAGAACTTTAACACCTCTGGCCTCACCTATGCCAGCCTCTACTTTGTACCCTCGATCACAAAACGTAGCCAAGCATGCGAAGATAATTTCAACATTTTAAAGGCACTTAACAGCTCCAAAAGAGACAAAAACTAGCTAAAAAGCAGGAAAAAAAAGAGAAAGAGAAAAATGCGCGCTCATAATTTTGGAACGTATAGGAAATATAAATTGTCGGCGATAGGGAGCGAGGGGTTAGGGGTAACCAAAAAAAAAAAAAAAAAGAAAAGAAATTCTACACTGTCATCAAAGCGTAACTAAACGCCCATTTTTCTCAGCTGCGATCCGAAGCTGAGTTTGAGTTTGAGTTTCAGTTTGAGTCGAGTCGAGTCGCGTCCATTTTCGGTAGTTATTAGTGGCATATTTTGGCCTAAAGTGCGTGAACCATGTCGAAAAAGTGGCCGAGCAACAAAATTTATTGTCTAGAGCAGCGAAGTTAACAACAAAATGGACCTCCCCATGAGTCCCAGTTGCGAGACACGCAACAATCGGCGAGGCAGACAGGCACAAAATATTAACGCCTCGAGCAAATACAACAACAACAGCGACAAGAGCAGTTGATCAGTGGTAACTGTTATTTTGGGTAGAAGCAGAGCCAAACCTCTTACCTTATTGGCCAAGTCGACCACCATCATCGACAGAGGGTCGATGCTGCCGCTGCTGCTGCTGCCGCTGCTGCTGCTGATGATGATGGCGTTGATTATGGCTTATTTTCAAATCTCTTTTCATACCTCCTTTCTACTTCTTGGAAGTGGCCAGAGCAAATTATGTGGAGTCATCAATGGCAGCAGCCAACAGCCAACAGCCAACAGCCAACAGTCTCAGATCTGCAAAAGCATCTCGCAATCGGAATGGGAGCAGAGCCACATAGCCACATGGCCAAAGAACCAAAGAGCCAAGTGGGTGTCTATCTTTGCTGGATAGCTCAGCAATTTCAAAGATTTTCCAGATTACGCTGCCTGGTGTTTGCGGATCGAAGATGGCAGCGCTTCAGCGAGTTAATGTCGGACATTTTGAGCCACGTAAAGTGGCATCCATAAAAATTTATTAGATTCTGCTTGATTATATGTGCACTGAGCCGAACAAATACTAAGATTTACTCTCTTTACTTTGTTATATATTTAGATAAAGAATTCAAGCTATGGCGTTACACTTCCTTCAAAAGAAATATAATTGATACTGTAAATATTCAGAGCAAAATTAATAAAAGAATAAATAAATACAGAAAAATATAGAAAATATATAGAAAATATATAGAATATATACAGGGTGGCTGATGAATTTTGCTACATTACGAAAAAGTTATTTAAAATAAAAAAATAAAAATACAATATTAACTATAAATAAAATATGCAAATGTTTCAACTATAGACTGCCAGTCAATTAACTAACGCAACTGTTAAAATGTCTTAATATGTATGTATATTTACTATTATTCTACTATAAACAATATTTTTAGCTTAATAAAATTTTGCAAAATATATTGAAACTTGGTTTTGAATAATATACAGTTCACGTTCAGGAGGCGTGGCACCAAATCCTTCTGAAGCGGTGCCAGGACTTTATTGATTCCATACCACGCAGGTGACAAGCCGTAATAAAAATTTTTTGATTCAAAACTTAGTATTAGACCCTAAAATACGTTTTAAACATAATACATGAAGTTAGACTAATGTTAAATATTTTCTTAAATTTTTTTTAGTAGCCACTACTATTTTACTGATCGACCAAATTTTGAGAATTTTCCTTTCTCAAGCCCTGAAACTCACATGTCCTAAGATTATAGCAAAAAAACATCTGAATTAATAAGAATATATGTTATTCTTAATATTCCTTTAAAATTGCATTAAAAAAATTGTGTTTATCACTAAATTATGTCGTCTAACATCTAGTGCCCAGGCGCACTACTATTTTACTGACCGCAGCTGTATATTGAATATTGCTTATAAAACTTCTTAAACTCAGTTTTGTATGTCTAGCACCAAACCATAAATTCTTTATTATTATTTGTAGCGTTGATCTCGTTTTTTTAATACACTTAAATTTGGCTTCAAATTGAGTTTAATGTATTTGTACTTTTACATATTGCATTTAAAAATTATTAAATATTATAAAGTTGTTAAATAAAAAATAATAATATATATTTTCTTTTTTTTTGATAAAAATAATATGTTTATATAAATTTGCTGTACGCTTAATTGATAATTTAATATTGTATTTTCGACTGTCAATATTTTATAATATTACGTACAGGATATTTATACAAATATATTTTATTTTTTTGAAAAATGGAATAAAATATATATTATTATATAATATAAATAAATAAATATATTGAGTGATTATAGCATGTTTTTACCCACATTCTAGTTATATAAAATTGCCTAACTGCAAGGTATTCCATCGCAGCACACTAAATCGAACCACATGCAGCTTTTATGCCTTGGCTCATAGACTCGAAAAGGTTTAGATTACTTTGATATATTTTTAATTAAAATCAACTTTCAGTTTCAAATTAAATTAAACTAGATTTCAATGAAGATACTTGAATATAGTTTAGTTTAGTTTCGTTTTAATTTTAATAATTATATTCAAATTAAATGAAACTAAAGTTATTAAATATATATATTTAATATATAAAAATATGGATATTTATTTATATTTAATATATAAAAATATAAATATATATATAAAATTATAAATATATATATATTTAATATAATAATATATATAATATGATTAACTTTAATGAAAAGTATCATATATGTATGTACATATATAGGTATGTATTTACATATTTACTGAATATCAAACATATTAAATAACATCATTTTACAAAAATATAAAATTAATAAAAAATATTTTATATATATGTATATTGTTGTTGTAAGTAAATATAATTAAAATTAAATAAAATTAAAATTCAAATAGTTGTCTTAATATTTGTATATCAATTGTTTGTAAATAAATATTATTCAAAACAAAATAAATAGTTATTTTACGCATTTCAAATTACTCTCTTCTAAATAACAAAATTTTTAAAAATGTTACATCTAAAATTAAAAATAAAAAGCATTCTCAACATAAGCTCATAAAGAAATAAAATAAATAACTTTATAATTTGACCACAAATTTATTTATATATTGATATCTATATGCAAAATAAAATATATAATTATATTTTCATAAAATATAGGATAATCTAATAATAATATTGTACAACATGGCTTATGCGATCATTCACAAACAGTTTAAGCCTCATTAAGTTGCCTCAGCTGCCCATTGAACGTGCTGATCTATGCTGATCGTGGCATAATCGAGCAAGCATTAACAATATGCCAGGATAATCGGCTCATGTCATGCCCATTAGGGCTTGCATTCGCCCACTCCAGCCAGCCGTGTTGCCTGATCGATCAGCTGCCAGCGATCGAGCTCGCTCCAACGCTGGCTGAGCGAGCGCTGACAGTTGCCTGAGCGTAAAATCGAGTGCAATAAAATAGTCGAACTGGCTCAGCAAGTGCCCAACTGGAAACCGAACGAACTGCAGAGCAGAGAGGAGGACGCGAGCTGCGCATGATCGTTGCGATGATCGCGATGAATGCAGCGCTCAGCAGTTGTGCAGCAGCGGGAACAGCCTCAGAGCTAGACTCAGGCTGCTTTGGGTACGAGCTCGAAGCGTAGCGGAACTAGCTGCATTTTTGCACGGCGCATTAACAGCCAGCAACAACAACAACAAATAGAGTCAAGCATAACAAACATTATGGCCCAACAGGGTATCGAAGTGTTGCAAATTTTTATTTGGAAGCAATTTTCACACCCTGTGCAAACGTCGAGGCACAAACGAGAGGACAACAGGCGGGCAGGACAACTGACCCCGGCAGGACATGTGCTGATGCGCTGACAGGACACAGCGTGTCGAATCCAACTGTTGACAACTTCATGGAGCGTTCGTCGAGCTGCCAAATGATGCCAAATGATTGCAGACCATATAAATTTCGATTGTAGACGATTAGCCATCCAGGTAAATGGGCAACGTGCAACGTGCTACGTGCAACGTGCAACGCTCAGCCCCAGCGGGACAGAGGCGTGGCAGCAAGTCGCAGTCTTAGCGTCTTAGTTGCGCTTACCCAGCGATTATTTGCAATTATGAGCCCAAAAATTTGCAGCTTAACTCAACTGTTGCAGGGACCACGCCCACGCTTGCTGCCTACGCCCACGCCCATTGGCATATTATACAAATTTCCCAACACTTTGTGACAGTTGACTTTGTGACTTGTTTCATAAACACCTTCTAACTGGGCCGCAACCAAGACTTGACCTTGCCCAAAACAAAATACGGCTCAAGGTCAACGCTGCCGTTTAGCTGACCTTCAGAGCCGAGCCGAGCTGAGCTGAGCCTCGGGGGGTTTGTGGGCGCTGTGTGGTTGTGTGTTTTGCTTGTTGTGGCGTTGCTTTGGTTACACCAGCAGCAGCTGCTGCTGCTGCTGCTGTTGGTGACCTTAGAAATTTTGATGGATTGCTGCCCGTTTGTTGGCAGTCAAACTGAAGGCCAACACTGGCCAAAATCGCATTCGCTACGTCTCGTCTGCGGCTAACCATATCGCATGGTAATACCAATTTATATAGCCTTCTTATGGCCAAATTAAAACAGCTCATCGGCCATTACTCACCAGCCAAATTGCGCGCCTTTATGAGCCCCGCGACTAGCAGTTCAAGCAGGGGTTACCACCATATACCATATACCATATAGCGGATAGCGGATAGCGTAATGCGTATAGCGGACTACCTACAGCGGCTTTTATGATTTGTTTACACGGCCTGCGTCCGTGCAGTTGGCAGTGAGTGTTGCAGCGACCGACTACGTCTCCGTCTCCGTCTTCGTTTCTGTTCTCATCATTTGGATTTTCCGCAGCAATAAAATTAATAAGAACGCGCTAATTTTGCAGCTTCGGCCCCGTCAGCAGCAGCCGCCCGCCCGCCTGCCTGCCTTCCGCTCTGCGTTGCCTAAGCAAATAGATCTAACTCTTTTCTCTTTGCCCCTAAACCAGTGCCAGACTGTGCCAATATTTGCGCAGGCTGTGTCGCTCGGTCCGCCATTTTGTGCGCATCGATGACATTTGCGAGCGCTGGAGGATCGTTGTTGCTAAGTCCGCAAATAATAGCCCATTAATAGCTTGACATAATCTTTAAAAATACATTTAATTCATTGCGGATGCGCGCACGACAGCAGCAACACCGTGCGCGAGAGTGCAATGGCTATAGGGGAAATGTATGAGCCGAAGCGGATCTGCGCAACTGCTGTAGGTGCAAGCGGGCGCGCGCATGCCCAAAATGCAGTCGACTGTCCAATTAGTTGGCGCAGCCAAAGTAGAAGCTTGAGAAGAGCAAGAAAAAGGTAAGCAGCGCTATGTGTTTGTGTGTGGGAGAGGGAAAGACAGTAGAGAGAGAGAGAGAGAGCGAGAGTAAGAGAGTGTGTGTGTGAGTGAGCAAAGAGCGTGAGTATGTGCTCTGCTGTATACATAAGCAGCGCTTACTCCGAAAATATATTTACTCCGAATAGCACAGCAATTAGAGAATTTTAATGTAAAATTTATAAATGTCATGAAATAAAATAGCAAAAAAATAAATTTAAAATAAAATAATGTAGCAGTAGAACAAATAAATTATTTATTAAATATAATGAATAAACTAAAAAATAATTTTATAATATTTCAAACATTTTCAATGTGTTTTATGCTTATTAGCAATATTATAATATTATATAAAAAAATATCTAGTTAAAATGTTTTGTCACTTTTTAACAATTCTAGCAACATAAAAACTTATTGAAAACCTTTTTTAAAATTTATTTTTGTTAGATTATATTAAAAACGTTCACTAAACTTGCCACACATGAATTTTCCGATTTTGTAGATAATTATAGTCAACTACAACCCACAATAAAAATCATTAATAAAATGTTTAATAGCAATAAACATTCAAAATTATTACAAAACACAACACACACGAGCTCTTTGTAATAAAAACTAAGTGTTGCCCAAAGCTGTTGATATGCTAATTTACCGTTATTGATATTTGTATCAAATTGTGGAAAATAAGTGTAATTAAATGCAGTTAGCGCACCCATAAATCGCCAACTAAACCACAAAAATAATTCCATCAATCTGGCCAAGGCGATTGCTTGACGCTGATACCGAAAAATGCACTGGCAATAATTTCCAATATTTCCGCCATTTCTTATTGGGCGCAGGCAGTATATATACTACACATACACAATACCAATGCACAGCACACACTCACACACACACGCACGACATTAGCTCCAAGCGTTCGTCTCTCGTAATATGTGTTGCAACGCTAGCTGCACTCTTCACACACACGCTGTAGCTGCTCTGTGCTGGACAAGCACCGAATTGCTCCTCCTCCGCGTTCGTTGATCGTGCGACGAACGGCAGAGCAACAGCAACAGCAACACCAGCTGGAAATGTAGGCATGAAAAACATAGTGAAAACTGCTGCTATTGCTCGATGTCTACGACAGTTGCAGAAGTTGCTGTGGAAATATATTTTACATATATTATAGATTAAATATAAATATAAACTGTTTTTATTAGAGAAGTTTTATAAGTGAATCTTTTGCATTTATTAACAAGTTGTGTTAAGCAATTTGTAGTTTTGTTATATACTAAGAGATTACATAGTTGAATATATATTATGTAAACACTATAATTTTGATAATAATTTATATTTTAATTACTATACAATACAATAACTACATATATGAACAGTATAAATTCCAGTATTTATAGTTCTCATTCCATTCCTATAGAACTATTGCGCACATTTCCTGTTGGGTTACAGCCCATTTTACATGGGCACACGAAGCGAGTGCTCGGCAATTCGTGTGACGACGACGACGACGACGTCGACGGCGGCGACTGCGACTGTTATGTCGTGGCTCGATCCTCTATAATTTCGAGTCTCTGGTTGGTTGTCTTCGATCTGTTTGCTGGCTGTGACTCTCGTCCGTCAGTCGCTCATTCGCCTCTCGTATTCGCTGTCGTCAACACACGCGCACGCAACGGCAACGGCAGCTGAACAGGTTTCAAAAATCTATTTGTCGAGTCGAGTTGAGTTGAATTGAGTCGAGAGTCGATCGGTCCAGGTACAAGAACGCGCCGTGTGTTTCAGTTAAGCGTTGGCACTGAACCGGGTAACAATCTTTCACTCCTCCGCTCCGGCACCGACAATTCGTACAAAATACTTACGTCGCGTCCATTCACCTACTATGTAGAGCAAATGGAAAGTGTTTAAGAGATCGTCTTCATTCATCGAATAATAAAAAATCGAAATAAAAAACAAAAAACTGTTTCAAGTTTTTTACAAGTGAAACAAACGCAAAATAAAAACAAAACAAAATAAGTGGCGAGCCGTGTGATCAAGCTATATAATACAACAGCTCGATAGCCGCCAAGTCAATATCATCAATACGATGCACAAAATATCAAAATCAATATCTGTGCGCATGCTAATGATGATTATGCCTCATTTATAGTGCGCTAATTGAACGTGAAATTGCCATAAAAAAGAAAATATTTAGACAAGCGAATCTAAGAATATAATCAAAAATCGAAAGCAAATAAAACACTGACTAACTTGGTCAGCACTATCAGCCCATCATATATCACAACATAAATATCTAAATATTTGTGAAAACAAAAAAAAAACTTTGCCATGGATTTAAGTTACATATTTATCGTCTGCCTGCTGGCGCTCTACAGCGCCGACGCCGAAAGCAAACAGAAATCGGGCAGAGGCCGAGGCTCCATGTGGTGGTAAGTAGCAAGAAAATCCAAGGGAAACACACACAGACACACAGAGAGATGTGCACATCTCTGACATTGAAATGGCCCCACGCCCCACGCCTACGCCCACGCAACATTTGCATAGATCAACAACAAATTTCGTCTGTGGGGGGACAAACAGTTCGGGCAATTAGCGAGCGTGCGAGAAGAACAAGCGCAAACAGGCAGCGGGGCCAGAGCGTTGCGACTGTTGCGTGAGCCAAAAGCCAAAAAAGTCAAAGACAAACAAAAGTTTTGAGGCACGCGCCAGCAACAGTTGCAGCAGTTGCAACCGTTAAGAAAGCCACGAAAATTAACGCAACAAAAATTTTCCCAAGCTTAAGTCAAAAGATGCCAAAAGGTCTGGGTCTCTAAATGACCAAATCTCGTGGCAGCTTCTGCTGCTGTTGTTGTTGTTGTTGTTATTGTGCTGCACGCACAATGCGGAAGCCACAAAATGCAGCCACAGCCGCAGCAGCAGCATCAGCTTTTTGTCTGATGAAAGCAATTAAAAATTCTAAGCGCGCATTCAACTTTTACCTCTGGGAGGAAAACAGATGCGACATGAGATGTGTGTGTGTGTGTATTGGTGACACACTTAATGCCAGCCAAGACATGAACAAAAGTGTGCTAAGAATACGTTTTATTAATGGGCAACTGCAGCAGCTGCGGCATCTACGAAATCAAGTTCGTTGCTTAAGTCTTTCGATTTGCGATTTGAGTTCGATTTGAGTTCAATTCGAGTTAAAAAATTTCATGCGGTAATAACTTTTTATAACGGCATCAATTCTGCTAAGCAGAACAGCAGAAAGTAAA
The DNA here is from genome assembly GCA_035045365.1 of Drosophila leonis. NCBI lineage: Eukaryota > Metazoa > Arthropoda > Insecta > Diptera > Drosophilidae > Drosophila > Drosophila leonis. The sequence goes on along the minus strand of JAWNPC010000389.1, from coordinate 1,997,725 downwards.
AAACAAAAACGCAAAAAAATAAAAATAAATAAATGTATAAGAAATGCTGCCTGTTTTTTGCGGCGAACGCATAAATCTTTTGCCCATTGATTTTAATCCGCCTGGGAATCGCATCGATTGCGCTTTGCCGTCGCCCGTTGTTTGCTTTTGTTTAAAGCGAATTCTGTTTATACATTTTTTTTTTTTGCTACACTTTCGTTTTGTTGTTATGCAATTGCTTGAAAGTAACAGCAAAATATATAAATAATTAAATGAAATAAAATGAGTTGAACCAAAACCAAAAAAAAAAATAAAACAATAAACGATATATGAACTTTCCCACCGCAATCAACGGGCAATTGAATTGGCAATTAATTTGCATACGCGCCGCCGTCAATAAACATTTGCTTATATTTATTTATTGTTGTCATTGTTGAGCACAGCATTTGTAACGAGAGCAGCAAACATACTAAAGTATATACTATAACTACAAAATGTAGGCAAGGCCATTTGAACAGCAACAAAACAAAAAAAAAATAAATAAAAATACAAAATAAAATAAAGATGACAGCAAATGGAAGCGAGTGCCGACAAGTGTCATCAAATATTTGTCAGTGTATGGGGTAGTGTGTGCGTGTGTCTCTCTCTCTCTCTCTGTGTGTGTGTGTGTTGCATGCATGAGTAACGCCGGCAATTGACGTGCTTAACAAAAAGGAAAAGCCGCAAGTGAAAAACCAAGAATAATAAAAACAACAACAACTTAACTCAAGTCAAGTGGAAATAAACATAATGCCAAAAAAAACATATACATATATATAGTAGACAAACAAATACGCATACAAATAGAAACATAATGAAAATGTTGAGCCGTCTTTGCGGCCTTTTTTCGGCTGCCGTGCGTGTCCAGCTGCTCGAGATTTCCGCTTGTAATTAGGCGCAAAAAGCAAGTGAAGCATTAAATAGTTTTGACACGCCCCCAGTCGCCCCTCTTCTCTCTCCCTAACTACGTGTGAGTTCTATATTAATTTATATTTATTCATCTTTTTTGCTACAGGGGCATTGCCAAGGTCGGCGAACCCAACAACATTTCACCCATCAGCACCGGCATCATGTACATGGATCCCGCGATTCACTCGACGCTGCGCCGCAAGCAGCGCCGCCTCGTCCGTGACAATCCTGGCGTGCTGGGCGCTCTGGTCAAGGGCGCCAATCTGGCCATTAGCGAGTGCCAGCATCAGTTTCGTAATCGTCGCTGGAACTGCTCCACGCGCAACTTTCTGCGCGGCAAGAATCTCTTTGGCAAGATCGTCGATCGAGGTGAGTACAAAGTGTGCAACTTTCCAAGCGAAATTTAAGGGAAATCATCGAAAAGAGAACGAAAAAAAACCTTGGGGCAATCACTGAATAGAAAACAAATCAGAAATTGCAGAAATTAAAACTGAACATATTTGAAGCCAAAAATTAAGTAGAAAAAATTTGCTTGGTTTAGCAGCTCGTTAAAGAATTTCAAAAATACTGAAAAAATAATTCAAAAAAAAAACTTAAAGCTGTTGACTTCAACAAACAGTTTATACTCTAAAGATCAAATTTCCCAATTTCTATCAGTAGTTTTATATTAGTGCCACATCAACTAATCTATATAAGTTTAGTTCTACTGTAAGATTAAATCCTTGACACAGCTCACATGAGTTACGCTTGTTGAAATGTGATATGTGAATTGTGATGTGAGTGATCTCTCAGTGATCTGTGAGCTGCGATCTGTTTGCCCTGCCCGAACCCAGTATTTGTTGTCAACGCCTCTTGGCGCTGCTAGTAGCAAATACAAAAATTGATTTGGTTTCAGTTTTGTTGTTCTTATTTATGTTGTTAAATGTCACTATGTGTGTGTGTGTGTGTGTGTGTGTGTGTGTGTGTGTTGCATGTTTGTTGTTGCTGTAATACGATCTGGCACTTGCCGCTTGGAGACTTTGCCACATGTTGTTGGGCCACTTTCGCTGTCGCTGCAGCCGTATCGAAACAATGGCATTGCCTTGTCTCGATTGTCTGCGCCGCTGCACTTGCTCCACTTGGCGTTTCAGCATGTTTATGCTAATTGCCGCAGGTTGGCAGCACCAAATGCCAAATGCTGGCTGTCTCTCAGAATTAGCCTGCAGATCAGAGTCGAGTCGACTCGGGCCTGAGCTGAGCTGAGCCTGAGCATTGCATTCAAATCAATCAAAAGTGCTTGTTTGTCGCCCGCTGTGACAGTTGGCCAGGAGTTGCCATGTCCCAGGCGACCCAGCGACCATCTGAGCCATCTCAGCCCAACACTTTTGCGCTCCCCGTTGTCGTTCGTCTGGGCCCTGTTGTCAACAATAATTTTCATATAAATGTAAACAGCGCAGTTCGGCAGTCGTCCGGCCGCTCGGCAATCCCGCAGTTTCTTATGAATTGCAAAAAGTGTCATGCCGTTTTATTATAGCTACTGTCCTGTGCTACCTGTACCCATAAAGACCACGCCCTCACCAATGCCTCAAAGTGGGCGTGCGCGCTGCGACGCGTGCGTTTCGTTAGCGGCGTCAACCTTTCACTCATCGGCAGCTGACTTTTATTAGAGCGCGGGCTCTTGACCTTATCAACGGACGGAGCCAAAACACATCCTTTTTTTATGAGTTGCACTCTCTTGACATTTTATGGATTTGTCGATTGTCGAATTGCTGCATGGCTGGATTATTGGTCTGGTGACAGCTTTTTATCGCAGCACTTTCATCGCACTCCTAATTCCCTTCTCTGTTTTTTTTATGTGCCCTTGGCCCTAATTAACACCTAGGCCATTAACACTTTGGGGTTGCACCGCACAGTGGCTCTCAAACTGTGCGTTAATACCCTGGAGACAGCAGTAGGGCCTTACCCTGCCAGTCAGCCAGCCAGCCAGCCAGCGGGGCACAGATGAGACAGCTCAACTGAGCTCAACTAACTTGTTTTCTAATTGGTGACACCTTGTCAATTTGGCACGCCACACGCTTTAACACGACTGACTCGATCAGTTGCCTAGGGTATTATGTGCTCTCGAGCTCTGAGCTGCACTCTTACCTTATCTTTTTTCTTTTTTTTTGGTTTTTGCGCATTCTAATCATGAAGGATGACGAATGGCAGCCACCCCAAGCTGCTGCCAGTGGCTGCCTGTGGCTTTTATATCAATGTCTAAACTATTCCTGGAATAGCTAGGACCAGAGCCAAAGACACATGGAACTCGCTCTCTCCTTCTCCCTTGTTAAGCAGCTTAACTGCGCTGCTTAGCTACCTGAGCTCGCCACTTTTATGCTCTCAATTTCATCAGTCTGCTTGCCACGCCCAGCAGTAGCGGAAATCCGTTTAGCAATTAACTAAAAAAAGAGGAAAAGAGTCCTGCGGTAGCCAAAGAGAGACAGAGAGAGAGAGAGAGAGAGGGGGAGGTACACAACTCTAAAGCTACTCAGATTACATGCGTAAAACATTCTGTGGGCGTTGTTCGCGCACACACACACACACATACACGCACACACTCGCATTTAAATGTTTGCCTTGGCAAATTAAAGAGTACCTGCGACACACCCATTCAAGCAATCTGAATGAGTCCACTCATGAGCCACTCATTTCTTTCGCCGCTTAATTGCTCAATGTTCGCTGTTTTATTGTCTTTTGTTCGGCGAAACATTTGCCAAGCTGTTTACACAACGTCAAAAGAGAAATATCCACAAAAGAGAACACCACACACACACACACACGCACACTACTTCACTTGCCACGCAATGTAACGCGAATTCTTGCTAAGCTAATCACCAAAAGTCAGAGTCAATTTGTTGTTGCTGTTGCTGTTGCTGTTGATGACGACGTTTGCGCATGCGCCGGCCGCCAACTGCCGCCTTCTGCTTATCACAGATCAAACATCGCACATATTTACCTTTTACGTGAAATTATTTAAAGAAAACAAAACCAAAAAACACCAAAAATGAAAATGAAACCATGCAACACACAAACACACACACACAGAGAGAGACTAGAAACAAACAAACATTAACCGGGAATTGAACAAAAAAATAAAAAATTTGTTGTGGCACAATTCCGGGAAATCGTAGCATTCAAAGCGGCAATTTTTGAAGGCGGAAGTTGATAGAGCCAGCGCGTAGCTCATGAGCTGACATTCTCAATCAACACCTTGCTCGACAGTCAATCACAGCCCTATCAATCAGCACTCAGTCGAGCTGCGCTGTAATACATATTGAGCAGATTGCAGCAAGACTAAACTAGCTTTTATTTGACTCATTTAAAGCCTAGCGAACAATATACAAATGTTATAATTATTAATATAATTAATATTATTTTACAAAATTCAAGTAAATTTGATTTTTCTATAATTAAGTATTCAATATTTTTTATATTCATTATTAAATATTTTTAAAAATCAAGTAACTATTTAATTTAATTTAATAATTAATTATTAAATATTATTTATATTTATATTTACATTTTTTATTTACATGTTTTTAATATTCATTTTAAAAATTTAAAAAAATTCAAGTATTATATATTTTGTTATAATTAATAATTACATATTTTGTATATTAATTATTAAATATTTTTAAATATTTTGTATATTCATTTTTGCTGTATTAAGTATTAAACATTTTACAAAATTCAAGTAAATTATATTTTATATATTTGTATTTGCTTTTTGAATGAGCATTCAGCCTAGAATGGCAGATATCATATTTATTAATCTATTTTTAAAATATAAATATATATAATTTTTATGTAAATTAGATTCATTTTCGTAAACATAAATATGAAGCCATTTCGACTGCCTCAATTTTGTGCGAGAAAACTTCAGCGGAAATTGATCGATTTTCAGCTCTATGAATTTTGGCATAGTTTGCATAAGCATTTCCTATAAATATTTATTTAATATAAATATATATAAATTGGCTTAATTTAAGAAATACTTTCTCTTCACCTTAGCCAGCTTCAATCATAGTTTTGATTTCAACTTCCAACACTCCATCAAGTCCCATTCGGAATCTTAGTGATCAAACCATGCAGTAGGCAACTCTGAAATGTTTACTAATTCAGTTTGAAATACCAAACAGTTGTAGTCACAATATTATATTATATATATATGTATCTATGTGTACAGGGCTACCTGAATGCGCTCATGTGTCCTACACAGATACATACTTACATACCGAAATGTATGTATCTGTGGCTCTTGAGTTGTGGCAGAGGCACTTGAAAAATTATCTGCAACATGTAAATTCAATTTTCATTGTTCTTTATCTGTGATGGTCTCTCACACTCTCTGCCATAGAGCAGGCCAAAACAGAGGCAGTTACTAAAAATACAAAAAAATGATGATGATGATGCTGAAGAAGAAGAAGCAGAAGCAGAAGAGATATGTATATGAAAATAATGTAAAGTTTTCTACAAGGGCTCTTGACTGGAGGACTGCCGTTTTGGTTGGCGTTTTTTTTTGTTTTTTTTTTTTTTGTAGATGGGGCAAAGTGTTAAGTTGGAATTTATAGTTGAACGTTTAATCTGTGTCAGTTTGGTGCGTCAGTTTGCAGCAGGGCGGCAGATAGCTTGAAGTGTCATAATTGACCAGACTTTGGAAGACAAGTGCCATTATTCATGGGCAGGAATTTAACTGTTGCCCACGTCGCAATCGCACTTGAACAAGATTGAGATCTTGTCTTGTCTTGGGGGGTCGTGTCCAAGTGGAACACCCAGAAGGCAAAACAAGCTTACATATAAAATACTATGCAGAAACAGAAACAGAAACAGAAACACAGTTGCTTATATTTTCCTCTCTCTCTCTCAATCTCTTTTGCAGGCTGCCGTGAGACGGGCTTCATCTATGCCATTACCAGCGCTGCTGTGACCCATTCGATAGCGCGAGCTTGCAGCGAGGGCACCATAGAGTCCTGCACCTGCGACTACAGCCATCAGACGCGCTCTCCGCAAGCCAATCATCAGGCGGGCAGTGTGGCCGGCGTCCGGGATTGGGAGTGGGGCGGCTGCTCGGACAACATCGGCTTCGGCTTCAAGTTCTCGCGCGAGTTCGTGGACACCGGCGAGCGCGGACGCAATCTGCGCGAAAAGATGAATCTGCACAACAATGAGGCGGGCCGTGCGGTAAGTAAACCAATCCAGTTCGATCTAACGAACCATTTAGTCGATCCTCCATTATAATTCTAATGGCTGTCGCTTCGGTTGGCCTACAATTTACGACTTGCCTAATAAAAAGCAACGAGTGCTTTGCCGATTTCCGCCCCAATTGGCGACGCCGCTGCGCCAACTTGTAGAGCCAGCCAGACGCTACTACCACGACTACTCCTGTCTCCCATGTACTCGTTTGCGCGCATGTAGCTCGTATATTAAAATCGTTGACAGCTTCCAGTGGAGGACTACAACAACCAAAAAAGAAAAAAGAAAAAAAAAGTAGTCCACAGCAGCTGGATGCAATTGCACAGTGGATGAAAATCATCTCATCAGCAGATCATTTATCAAACGAATGAGATTTTGCTGCTCAGATTTCAAGGCGCAACTCTCCCCAAATAGAAAGGCATCTTAGCTGAGTGGAATTTGAAATCATTTATACAAGTAAAGATCTGTTTTACTTGCTATCGATAACTGTCAAAGGTTTAATATCGATTCATTAGAGAAAAGTTTACCAAACTTCAAATCAACTTTATGATGAGATATCTTAGACAATGCCCAGCTGCAGGCTTTCAAGTAATTTTCGCAATTAGCTCATTTGCGAATGACCACTGTACTACAGTATGGCCTGGCTGCCGCCCAGTTGCCTAGCTCTTGGTGGTGGTGGCATAGAAAGTAGCACACCGAGTGGTGCAGCGCTAACAAAGCTAGTCGCAGTGGTTGAGCTGTAGCTGTAGCTGGAGCGCCAGATCTTTGGGGCCACCATCTGTGTTATTATTTTATTACTTGTTATGGGCTCCATCGATGATGATCATCATGTGCTTGGCTGTGCTGTGCGCCTTGCTGGCTGCCAGGGCCCCCCAACTGCGTTGATTTCTTACTTTTGGTCAGGCCAATTACAACAACAGCAGCAGCAGCGGCAGCAAAGGGGCAACAGCAGCAATAACATGCAACATGCGCACAGCAAGTTGCAACAACATTTATTGATTTTTAATAACTGCAACAACGTGGCAGGCGGGCCGCCAATCGAATCGAGCAAAAAACGGCAAAATAATTAAGTGAAAAAGATATTGGAGGAGCTGCGGCAGCAGCAGCAGCAACATCTCAACAGCCTAATAAAGTCATACTAATGAAGCCCCCGTCTACCCCATGCTTACTCTCATTGCAGCACGTTCAGGCGGAGATGCGTCAGGAGTGCAAATGCCACGGCATGTCCGGCTCGTGTACGGTGAAAACCTGCTGGATGCGTCTGGCCAATTTCCGTGTCATAGGCGACAATCTGAAGGCGCGTTTCGATGGCGCCACACGCGTCCAGGTCAGCAACAGTCTGCGCCAGAGCAGCAATGCCGTCGCCGTCGTCAATCCGAACGCGGCCGGACCCAACAGCGTGGTGGGTGGCGTTTCCGTTGGCGGCAACGGTTTGCCGCCCTCGGTCAACGGCTACGATGATGAGGAGCGCATGCTCAACGATCACATGCCCGAACTGCTGCTGGACAACAGTCATCCCAATAGCAAACAGCATCATCCCAATATGCCGTCGCCCAACAGTCTGCCCGTGGCGGGCGCCCGATCACGCGGACATGGACGCGGTCGCCAGGGTCGCAAACACAATAGGTGAGAAGCGAACCTTAGTGGTCAGATGGAGATAAAGTATAGAGAAAAGGCTAATTGTCTGAAATGAAGTAACAGCTTCTCTCTATTTACTTTTTGTCTATTTCGTATTCATCCTCCATTTACATATATATTTATATTTTTGTAATATTTTTTATATACAATATTTTACATATTTTATATATTTTATATATTTTAATATAAATATCTTTCAATCTCTTTCTACATCCATTATCTCTCTGATCTCCTTCTATATGCCTTTACACATTACTCAATCGCAACTTGTTCTTCTTCTTTGCAGATATCACTTCCAACTGAATCCACACAATCCGGAGCACAAGCCGCCAGGTCCCAAGGACATTGTCTACTTGGAGCCGTCGCCCAGTTTCTGTGAGAAGAATCTGAGACAGGGCATTTTGGGCACACACGGACGGCAGTGCAACGACACCTCGCTGGGCGTCGATGGCTGTGATCTGATGTGCTGTGGGCGTGGCTATCGCACACAAGAGGTCGTCGTTGTGGAGCGCTGCGCCTGCACCTTCCACTGGTGCTGCGAGGTCAAGTGCAAGCTGTGTCGAACCAAGAAGATCATCCACACGTGTCTGTAAGCGACCGCTGTCTGACTGTCTGTCAGCTGGTCAGCTGGTCACCCTCTCAGCCCCGCCCTCTTGCCCACTAGCCCATCCCAATACCCACTTTGTGTATGTGTTATGTATTTGTCTACGCTTAGCCTTTGTTATTAGAAGTTAAGAGCCTAGACTAAAGCCTAGTTAAAGCCCATGAACCGCCCCAAAATTTACGCGCACATAACAGCCTACTCTGACTTTTTAGCAGTATTACGTACGTATATATATAAACGTAAATATATATATATATAGCAAGGAGTTCATAGACACGACAAAATAGAGTGTACAACTTCGTTTTGCCCAGTTTTTAGTTCTATAAGCAACACGCAACCCTAGCAGCAAATTTTTTTTTGTAAATTACGTTGCTGTTCTGCAAGGCCCATAAAAGTATAAAGTATTTTCTAAATTGTAGTCTTAGTTTAGCTATAGATTTCATAATTTAAAAAAAAGAAAAACGAAAGCGCGTTTAAGCATCTCCTTCGACCCAATTCATTCAATCAACGAAAAAAATTGTACGAAATTATTGAAAACAAGACTGAAAATTCAATTGCGCGCAGCTGAAACTCTCTCTCTCTCTCTCTTACACTCTCACTCTCTCTATCTCTTTCTCTCTCTCTCCCTCTCTAACAGCAACAATATGAACATTGTTGCTGTCTAGTTAACAGCGACGTTGACGTCGACGCTGGCCGCGCTGCTTGCATTCCCGCTTTGCCCAGCTGCAAAACGCATGTTAAGCATACGCCGCGTGAACGTTGAGCGAAAAAGGGAACCAGTTCCCAAAATGTTCATATGAACTACGCACTCTTAACGCTTTCCTTGTCTGCGTCTTTAATACATTTTGTGTACATAATTAAGTTTATTTAGTTTAATTAGGCTAAGTTCGTTATGTCTAAGTAAGTACAGCAAATGCACGCTAGATGGCGCCACATAAACAATTATTTTGTACTCTGTTATTTCTGCTTTGGAATTTATGAAATTTGCACAAAAGTAATGAAATCTTTTTACTAACTATATTATTTAAAAAAGAAAAGCATTTATAAATATGTTTCTTTTTTTGTCTGCCCCCCATACAAAATTTAATTTATCTATAAAATATGTTGCCTTTTCGGTTGTGCGTTCTAGGTATTACTAATAATTAATTAATTGATAGATTAATGATTAATTAGACGACTAATTCAAGTATATTTAATTAATTTATATTAGAGCATAGACAAACATTCAATATTGTAAAGTATTAAAAAGATAAAGAAAAACAACAAAAAACAACAAATTGCGAATGCAATGCACAAATCAATAAAAAAAAAAACAAAAAGCAAACAAAACAAAATCAAAATCAACGAAAATTTATATGAGAAAAAAAAAACACAAAAGAAAACAACAAAAACAATGTGGAATTTATTTTGTTGAGCAATTATTTGGTTCAAGTGTGCGGCAATTAGCCAGTCGACGAGAGGGGACGACATTGCTGGGCGGGTGGTGCAGTGAGGGGAGGGGAGGAGGCCGCTTGGGTCATGGTCTGTGCGAGGTATTTCAATATTTGATTTAAGCAGCTCGGTGGCAGTTTCCCAAGCGCATTTTTTGTGTTGCTGCCTGTCAGCCTGGGCAACAACAACAACAGCAACTACAGTAACAACAACAAGTAACGAACGAGCAACGACAGTTGCATCTTTTGTATATCGTCGGCGTCTCTTCTGCTGCTTCTGCTGCTTCTTCTCGATCTCTGCTGGGCCCCTGACAATGCGAACGACAATTCCGCGCTGTCAGTGGCCAGCGCCGAACGGCTTTCAACTTTCAGCGACAATCAGCAGGAGGAGCAGGCGCAGGCACAGGCACAGGCGCAGGCGCAGACGCAGGTGAAGGAGCCAAGCAGCAGATCTTGGACATGCAATTGCCGGGGCAACTATGCAACTGACAGCGACAGATCTAGACGAGGCGGCTGGAATCGGTATCGGAATCGGGGGTACAATCTGGCCAGACCCAGCTACCCAGCTGCTCAGCCGGGGCTGCTTAGCCCCGCTGCTGATGTGCCATTGCCCGGCTTACATTGATCCTGATTCCAGCTACTGATCTGCCAGCCGCAACTCGTATATGTGTGCAAAAAGTGATCGTGCTACATGTGTCCAGCGCAGTTGACAGTTTTGTTTCGCTCTCTGCCACGCTGCTGCAATTCCCAATCATTAAACGGGTGGGAAATCCAAAAAGCCATCCACAATGCAATTCTCTTCTTGTTGAGGAAGTCGCAGTCACAGATTTCTGATTAGCGGCAACCACTCAAATATCTTGATATATGCTCTATTTGTGCGACTTGCGATGCACGTCGATAACATGACAATTAAAATATTTTATCTGATAATCAAATAAAGCAATTAAAAATGTAATTTTTTAGTTTTTTTTTTTTAACTACAAAGAATATTTTTTAAACAAATCGAATTAGATTATATTATAAATCTCTATCAGAATATATATTTGGAGAATATGTATATTACACACAAAACATATATTCCCCTCGGAATATAGTATTTAACATTTTGGTTGATATCAAAAATCAGTTGCAAATAATATTAAAAAAGAAAAAACACAGTGACAATGACTTCAATGAAAAGTTGCTAAGAAACTTGTACTTTGATTGAAAATAAAGAATACTTAAAAAATGAACAAATTATTAAAAACTTTTAAAATTTGTTTATTTATTTTTGTATAAGGCTTTTATTTTTTCAAATATACAAATAAATAATAATAAAAAAAATAAATATATACAAAATTTATATATTTTTATAATTAAAAAATAATTTAAAAAAATAAATTAGTATTATTATTTTTTTAAATTTATTTTTTAATTATAAAAAAATATTATTTTGTATTTTTTTTTTATATATTAGCTTGAAGCTTGTTGGCCAATTAAATTGAGACTTAAAATTATTTATTTTCTAGACAAGCGAAGTTATGAAGCAGCAATTGCTAAAGTTTGGAATTTTAAATGCCAATCATAGAAGTGAATACTCATAGCCAACACTATTTCCCTCAAGCAATAAATCTTAAGTTTATAAAAAAGAAATGTCAACTCTTGGCCCATGAGCTACACTTAGACCTTCTTCTAGACTGCTACCCCCACTAAAAGAGTTTCAAGTTATGCCTTTTTGAATCACTATATATTGCATTTAATTTGTATTTTATTTGATATACATATTTATAAGCCTGCCTAATAGCACACAGAAGCACTTACAAGTTTATAAAAGTTTTCACTCGAACAACCCAGTACCCAGCTCAACTAATTTCAGCAGCAATTGGGCATATAAAACTTATCAAGAAACAACTTAAATTGCTTTTAAACTGAATCAATTTTGACTGTTTTTCAGTGGAATTCATAGCAGTATAATCAAATGTCATTCAAATCAATTAATTTACTTGAATATCAACTCAGCTGTTAATGATGATTTGGAATAAAAGTAATTTTAAGTGCCTGCAATGCCTCCTGCCTGTACACCCAGTACTAAGCCGAACAAATATAGAATTCTGACTTGACTTTGTGGTGGTATTTGCACAATAATAAAATGTAAGCTAATCAATTAATTTAAAAAGCCTGTTGCTAATGTTCGTTTGGTACGCTTTCCGCACATTATGCCAGTTGCGATTAGAGAACAGCTTCAAATGCCTGGCAAGTGATTCACCTGAAAGCCACAACAATGGCACACACACACAGATACATATATACACTGAGGTGTTGTTGTTAGGCATTACCTTTGGCAATAGCGATACCATTACTATTGGCCATTATAACCCCACGGGGGCACATAGTGGAGCTGGATGCGGCTCAGGCATTGTCTGTGCCCGTCGCAAATATGGCACAGCGAGGCGACAATTGTTGTCTCCGAAGAGTCGGGCTGCAGTTGCGGCTCGACATTCGTCCTAATCAATAAAACTAACGAGCGGATTAAGATTATGTTGCACTACAGAGACGGCCCACAGCGACGGCCAAAAGCGGCGCACGCGCATCCCAAAATGGTCTGGCGGCCTAATGAATTGCAACTGGCAACTGGCAACGGGCAACGTGCAACGAAATCAAAATGCAGCCAACTCATCTCTGGTGCTGGTGCTGGTGCTGCTTGCTGGATGTGACAATGACAGTTGTTGTTCGTCATGTTTGGAGCATGTAGCTCCACTCGACTCGCCTCGCAGCGGAGTCGCCTCTTTGTGTTGTAATTGCAGACGCCACACGTTTGCAGCCGCTGTTTGATTTGGCAAATGCAACGGTTCGACATGGATATCGAGCCAACTTCAAGATCTTTCAGCGATCACTTGTCATGCGACTCACGCGCCAGAGTTGGCATGACAAAACTTTCAGAGTCGGCTACTCAGGGCAGCAGGCTACCCCTGCCTCTTCACTTCACTTCACTTCACCTGGTGTGCCTCGCTCTTGGCAAAAGGGCCGAAATATTTTCGACACATTGGCAAACGGCGCTGTATGTAGCTTGGTGTTAATTAAGTGGCAATTGTTATGCTTCAGGCGTGAACCGTGAGAATTTAATGGATTAGACAAATAGACAGCTTTGCTGGCTTCACTTTACTCCACTGGCCATGGCTATGGCTATCAATCATCAGCAGCTTTGCCCGATTGCTGCTGCTGCTGTTAACTGTTTACAACTGGCGACAAGTTGAACTACCAGGAAGCAATGACCAAGCAGAGACCACCAGGCGCGAGACGCAAAGACCCTCAGAGACCACAGCGACGACTAGACCAGCCGGCCCGACCTGGCCATGTAATTAACGGCACGCAAAAAGTGTTGCCAACACATACATGGACATTGGCACATCCAATAGGGGGGCCCAGAGCCATGGACACGCATGTAAACATTACCATTTTTGGCTAAAGACGCGACAGCTGTCGAGGGCCCCTGCCCCGCAGGGAGGGCGGCTGCAGGCCGACGGAGCAGGGCTAGGGGCCCGGGCAGAGCTGGGCCACCCAGCTAGCTCATAATTGAGTTACAATCGAGTTCAAAGTCAAATCGTAGCAAGTGCCTCGGCTTTCATTTAGGCTCTTATGACTAATTAGTTTTGCTTTTTGTCTTACTTTTACTCTTTAATATATATATATACGTATATATATATATAGCTTTTTTTAAAGCTTTTTTTGTGGCTGCGTATAAAAAGGTTTCCCATCATTTGGCTTTCATTATGCAGCGTTGCGCGGCCACCGAATTCCAGAGGTTTGCTTTGGCTCTGATGGACAGGCGGCCGGGCGGCCGGACGGCGCGGGGTTGCGACCAGCGCCTGGGTGCCCACTACGAAAATTCACAGCACAACGGATGCGAATATCTTCTGTTGTTGTTATTGTTGTTGCTGTTGTTGTTGCTCATTCAGCGCGCTTTTGAGAGCAGCCACTGAGGATGAAGCTTTGACTGCCCAGCGATCATCTCATCGGGGCGCTTTTGTATCCATGACGCGTCCTCAGCTCAGCCGCCGCAACGACATCAACGCCGTCCTTTGTTTGGCTGGCCCTTTAAGTGAACCCGTTGTCCCTCTCTCCCGTGTTCCCTCTCGCTGGTCCTTCAATTTTTAGTTGTTTTTGTGGTTGCTGTTGCTGCTGCTGCTGTTGCCTGTGCACCAACTTTGTTTAACTTTGCCTTATTGTCTGCTGCTGTTGTTGCTGTTGTTGTTGCTGTTATAGCATTTTGTAGGTTTTAGTGGCCTTGCCAAATAAAATAAACAAATAATGGAATAAAAAGACAAAACAAGACAAGCAGCAAATATTCAAGACCAGAGGTCAATTATGGTTTCACAATGTCATTTGTGCTGCAATCAATTTGAATAAAATATTTGAAAATTCAATTGGAAAAGAGCTTGAAATAAAGCAAAGCTTATTGCCATTACTTGGTTAAAGTATGAATTGATTAGGGGCAACAAAAACTTAACTAAGGCACAATTGAAACAGCTTTTCTTCATGGTAAAATGATAGTTAAATGTGAGGAAGCCATTTTTAATTTAATTTAATTTTTTATTTTACTTTGAAGCTAGCCTTATGAAAGATTCAATTTTAAAAGAAATCAATGCAAATTTTATGTGATTCACAAACATTTTAAATTATTGCTTTGAGATGTTTTGAATTTTAGCTTCTGAAATAATTTTTGCCTTAAGAAACATATTTCAATTAATCTTTAAATTTCAATTTCAGCAGCCAATTGGCAGATTCTTTATATTGACACTCATTAACAAACTGACGAAAGTATATTCTCACTTCGTAAAATTTGGCATCAAAATAATATGTTAGCCCCTTTCGAGTTATAAGAATCGAATGCATATATGATAAAATAATATAATAATAATAATAATAATAATAAATAAATCATATGATTAAATAAACTGCTTTATGCTTGAGTGTGAATCGAAAAATATTAATATTCCATAGTCTGGAAACCCTGCAGATTAAATCTATATCAAAAACTCTTAATCAGCTCCTACATAGAACAGTGCAAGCTTTGAACAAGTAAAAAAAATTGTTAATTTAAATATATTTAAAAAATACTAATACAATAAACAATTTTATAATATTTATATATAATTTATATTGCACTTATATCAAGCCAACTATAAATAAAATTTTATTATATCTAACATACAAATATGTTTAACATAATTTTTGCTGGGTAAGCCCTGCATAATTATCATAATTAGTATTAATAATATATTTGGGCTGTTAAATGCTGCGCCAGCACATTGTAAATGGCTAACGTATGTTAACAGCTTTATAATTAACATATCATATAGATTAACCTAATTAAAGAGAGACATATATTTTATTTAAAATAAAAACTAAACAAAATTTATATTTATTTTTTATAAAACTAAAATTTTATTTTATTATTTTATATTATAATCTTTGAAATAAAAATAAAATAAAATATTTTGTATATTTTTAGAAAAGGAATTTAGTCAAACCTTTTTGATAAACTTCTCCAATTCACATTTTGATCAATGAGGAATGAAACTTGAAGGTTTGCTGTCAAGCTATATATACAAATATGGGAATATCGCTGATTGAACACGATCCCATCTTTAAGTATAGTTCACTTGTATTTACCTAAGACCGCCGCGTCTTTATGGTTGCCATAAAATCCAGTTTATAATGCTTTCAGCAGGCATACAATATGGATACGCATACATATGTGCGCATACTTGGCTTGACGGAGCAGATAACGATCTGTTTGGGAGACACGCCCCAAAAAAGAAAAAAAAAGAAGCAGAAAAAGAAGATAAACTTCAACTTGACTACAGGAAGTTTTACATATCTCAAACAAAAAGCTCTCATATCGGGCACTTGCCAGATCCATTCGACGACTTCCTTTCCTTTCGCTTGGGGCACTCCGCTCCGAGGCACTTGAGACAGTTTTTTGCACTTGTTGGGCGCACACAAAAAACTAACTTGATGGTGGTGGCGGTGGTGGTGGTGGTGCTGGTGGTGTTGGTGGTGTCCACATATTCTGCTGCTCGGTGCACCTTGATTGTGAGAAAGATAACAACAACGCGAGGAGACAACAACAACAACAACAACAAGAACAGAAACAGCAACGAGAACGTCAAACAATGAGAAGGCCGCAGGAATTTGCGCGCAGAGATTAAGCCCGGTTATGGCCAGAGCGAAAGGAGAGACTGAGAGGCTGAGGACGAGGTGAGCTTGAGAGGTTTGGCCTGGCTGTAGTGGACTGCACTGGACTGGGCTGGGCTTGTGGAGCCCGAACAGGTGCTGAGCAAATGGCAAACTATGCCACAAGGTATTGGGGCAATTAGTGCTCAACTAATTGATTTAAGGCATTTCCTTTGCCGCAACGCTAGTCCACTCCGGACAATGGGACACAACTGGGGGCCAAACTGCGATTTCCGCATGAGACAAAAGTCGTCGTCATCGTCGTCGTCTCCGTCGTCGTCGTCGTCGTCGTCGTCGTCGTCGTCGTCGTCGTCGTCGTCGTCGTCGTCGTCTTGTCTCCGGCGCAGCGGCATCTCTGGCATTTGGCCTGTCGCAGCTTTTTGTGTCGCAGCTGTGTTGCAGCTGCGCTCTCTCTTTCTCTCTCTCACGTCCTGTCTCGCTCGCACTTGTGCTGCATGTGGCAATTAAAGCAGCCGCTGCACTGATTGCAACAATTTCAAGCTAAATGAACAGAGGCAAACGATCAGCTATCTTTGCCCGACTAGGCAACGCCTGCCCGGCCAAGCTCGAGCTCGGACTGTGACTCGAACTGAGCAGCAAGTTGCAAGTATTTAGTTTCAATTTGTTGCTTTGTTAGTGCGTGTTTTCAGATTTTTCATTTTTCATTATACCCTGTAAAACAAAAATATAAAAGCTGTAAAGAAAAGCGTATAAAATAACTAGGCAAATGAATGCAACTGGTGGGATACTAGAAGACTTCAAATTCAACTCGAACTAGTTTTGGGGGATGTAGAAATTCTTATTATAAAATATTATTTATATAATATATAAATATATTTAATATAATTCAATATATATTTAATATAAATATATTTCGTATTTAATTTCTTATATTTTATATTTTACATATAATATAATATATATATATTCGGTTTCATTTATATTGTATTTTAATTAATTTTATTTCATCAATACTCAAAATTAGCATGAGGTTAACAGTTTAAGGCTGTATTTTTGTACCCCAAACTCATTTTTATCATAGGGCTTACTAGCCTGAGGCTAATCCAGCTTGCGACACAGGGTATATTCTAGCTGTCTACACTCTCTACTACCTCTAGCCGTGTTTGTAACTAGTTGTTGTTGCTGGCTACGGCGCAGTCGAAACTCCTGACTCCTGTCTGACTAGCTACTCCTTTAAGCCCCACTCATGCCCCTCGCAAGCAATCTCTCTCCACCTCACGACTGATTAATTTTTGCGCTATTTACACGCTCGTTGGGCAGCTGGCGCAGCTTCAGTTGCTTAGCTCTGCTCTGTTCAGCTCTGCTCTACTCTGGGCTGGGTTGAGGCTTTAATTTTCAAAATTAGTCACGCGATTTTTATGTACTCCAGAGTTGCAGGAGCCGAGGCAGGCCGAGGCAACTGGCAACTGGCAACTGGTATCTGGTTAACTAGTCGAAGGTTCTGTCGTATGACAAATGATTTTATTAGCTTAGTTGAGTTAATCAATGTTGATGGTATTTATTAATTATGTTGTATGCCCCGCTCTCGGACACAGCACTACACTTGGGTTATTCGATACCCGTTCGATGAACGCACATGAAGCTACAAGTTGTAAGTTGCTGAAGGAAGGAAGTGCCAGAGCTGGCTGCATGCAGCAACATCATTATCAAACTCATCATGATCATCATCATCGTCATCTAGGGCCGCTTTTGTGGAGTTGGCAAATATTTGCTTGGCGGCGGCGCAACAAATTCGTATGCCAAATTCAAGGCAATGGCAAATTACACGCGCCGACAAAATTGAGTTTCAATAATAAGCATGAAGAGCAGAGCCGAGGCTGGACACCAAATGCCGACACAGTCACGAAACGTCTTCATTCGCTGGCGACCTGCAGACCTCCGGATGCGTCCAGCCAGGCCAGCCCAGTCCAGTTCCAGCCCCAGTCTCAGTCCCAGTCTCAGTCCAGATAGTAGTCATCAACACACACACACTCACACGGTGCCAGACAGACGAACAAGAGATACAGATAGAGCGCCCTGGGCGTTGATTGGCCATGCAAAAGAAGCAGTCTCTGCGCCTGGCCATCCGGCTCCAGGTAGTCACGGGCACTCACGGCCAGTCACGGGTGGCATCTGCAGCGCAGCATCATCACCGCCCCCGCTATGCCTTGCCACCAGCGGCTCCACACTCGATCGCAGCGCTCAATTTAACACAGTTTGGCGCGTGAATTAGGCCCAATTTGGGAATTAAGTAATCTGGCGCTGGCCTTTGTTGTTGCCATGCCCGATCTGGATCTGCCCTGCATCCGCAGCAGCACTAATGTTTATTAGTGACACTTTGCGATTTGCGGACAAATATTGAAATTAATGCCGGTATTTATGCTCAACAATTCACAGCGAGAACAGAAGACAACGAAGATTTCGTATGATAGCAATAAATTCTTTATAAATATAAATATTTAGTTGAAAGGTTTGAAATGAGCTTGGAATTTGAAACGGTTTATTTGCTTTTATTGTTTTTAAATAATAATACTAATAAATTGATAAAAAAAAAGGCTAAAGAAAGAAGATAATAGGGAAAATTGGACTGATTGTCTAATATGGATTGCAATTTAAAACAATTTATTTGTTTTGATTGCTTACATAACAATAATAATAAATTGATAAAAAAAAATACTTAAGACTGAGGAGAATGGGGAAGAACTGGATTGATTCTCTTTTGTGGTTAATATTTACATTTATTCTTATTTATTTACAGTTGATTTCTTTTAGGTCTACGTAATTATTTCATAATTACAAATAAATAAATAAAAAATTGATTTAAAACTGTATTTAAAATATATATAAAATATATATAAAATATATATAAAATATGTATAAATATATTAATAATAAATATGGAGATCACAAATGTGTTTGTGATGTCTATAAGAAGATACAAAAATTATTTATAGTTGTATTTTAAATATATATATTTTGTTTTAAATATATATATTTATTTTAAAAATACATATTTATGTATATATAATAAATACCAACATTTATTTTTATATTATATAATCATTAATAAGAAAAACTATATAAAAATATATATTATATTTTTATATTATATATATTTATATTTTGTTGATAATTATTAATCCATAATAACAAGATTAACACACAAAATGAACAGCTTAGATAGAAACTCACATGTCTGCTATATATAACTTATATATTTTATTTCAAAAACTTCCAACTCTGTTCAGCATAAGCAAAGATGCCTATAAATATACCCATCTGATATACCCATGTCACAATTTCTTCTATTACTTCACTCAGTGACTGTCTGTACGACAGTTTCCATAAAAAAACATTATTAAAGTTTTGATAATTTCATCTTTATATAGCATATCTTATCTATAAAAACATCTCTCATATAAATATTTGATAGTCATCAATATCTCTTTGGTCTTAACAAATATTATGACTACGTTTTGAATTTATTTCATGCACTTCTTGGAAAAGCTCATTAAAAAGCCCAATATAAATTGCGCTATGCCATATAGCTATATAGAATAAACTGGAATGATATCACAGCAAAATTTGTATATTCATTAAAGTCGATTGCTCGTAGCTGAAGCCTCGAGTAAATTCGCTTGTAATGCGCTTAATGGCGAATGGCTGTCAGGTAGCTTCCTCCGCGTGCGTCTTCTTGAATGGTTGGACACAATTTGGGCTACCAAGTGGCCGGTGCCCATGTCAAGGTAATTCCATAGATGACTTCATTCGGCCGATTGACAAAATGCAACACAGTCAATAGTCGACCAAAGCTGAAGAGTATTCTGTTAATGAGAAATGTCAGTTGTCAGTTTTAGGATTTCAGCTTTAGCAAGCCGAGGGCGAACAGGACGAACAGGGATTCGTTGATGCGCGGCTGGCAAAGCTCATTTCGCTAATCGCATCAATAAAGCTTATCAAGCTCAGCAGCCCAGCTGCAGACGAGGGGTATATATGGTATATATGTATAAAACCCTCAATGTCAGCATCGTTCTGATCGTCATCGTTGTCGACTGGCCGAGAAATGCGCTTAAGCGTGTTGATCGATAAATTGGCACTGCGATCTGGCGGCATACAAAACGCACACAAAATGCGAATGAAGTCATCTGCCAGACGATCAGCAACCCCCTCCCCAACCCCTACACATAAGCTTCCAGTTCCAATTCCAAGTCCAGTTCCAGTTGCGAAAACGCTTTGTCAACCGATTTCGCATGTAGTTCGAGGGGATCGAACGCTGGATCGCCCTAGACCCATGGGCCTCGGCGTATTCCGACAGCCCCTGGCGACAGTTGAGCGACATTAATGCCTACTGGCAGCCGCCCTGCACAAATTAGCAAAAAAAAAAACAAGTAACACTGCCCTAGTAGGAAATGACAGACTAAATAATACCCTAAGCTTATGTAAGATTAAATTTTATTTATTCTTCTTGCTTAGTTCAAAGCTAAAATAAATACCATTTAAATTAACTTTTAATGTTAATTTAAATAAATATTTAATTTTATATATAAAATTTGGTGAATTTAACTCATTTATTTTCGATCTATGCTTCAAATATATATCGACATAAGCAATAGTAATAATCACATAGGCATCATACCCTGTTAACCCTTTTCTTATGGATTGAGGGTATGAAATCAACTGCCCAACTGCCGCTTGGGTTCAAGTTTTGAGCTTTTTATTATATTCAAGTGGAGTTTATGGGCTATCTCGACGATCGCTTATAATCGCTTATGTTTCTATGATTCAGCAGCCAGATTTGGTAGCCATCCATCCAGTTTGAGTTTGGGTGTGTGTGCGTGTGTGTGTGTGTGTTGCCCTTTTGATATGTGGACTTTGGCTTTGTTTGTTTGCGGTCGCCGCATCATAATATTTTTTTTCGCATGGCAGATCTAATCTTTGTCCAAGTCTCAGTTCGAGGGTTCATCTGCGCATTTTTTCGACATTTTTATGGGGAAATTGTAACCCAATCTTTGCGGCCAAAGACCACAGAAACCTCTCATTGCATTTTGTCCTAACGTTGACGGTTTTGCGGTTTTCTCAGCCCAAATCTGGACTGACAAATGCAATCCGCGAACGACAAATCGAATGTTGAAAATGTTGTTATACCAACAACACGCATCAATAATTATATAGGCTAAATGCTAAAGATACATTTTAAGGTTTGAAGTCTGGAAAGTTCGAAAGTTACCACAAAATTATACTAAATTGAGAAATTTATTTATTTTGCTTGCCAGTGCAGTTTTGATAGTAAGATATTAGAAGAATGGATTTAAAATTATAAATCAAATCGTATTTTATTTGCCAAAGGCTGAAATTAATCTAAAAAATGAATAAATAAATAAAAAATAATAATAGTTGGAGTTCTATACAATTATTAAAATTATCTGATTCTTAAATCAAAATGCTGTAATATTTTAGTAAATTAGAATAATTTAATATAGAAACGAAACACATTGAATCACTTAACAAATAAACACCTAGCGAAAAACCCAATTATTGAAACAATGTCAAACACTTAATATATATTTATATAAATTGTCAAACTCTTATTTATCTGCCAAGATCACTTAGCTTAAGTAAAACAAAATAGTTTAGTCTTTCACACTCAACAATACCTAACCACCCTTCTACATAACTTCTTTCAGTCATCAGCCCTTTCGACACATGCGTCACAGTGCCTCAAGAATGCCTACGTCATGGGCAATGAAAGCGATGACTCATTTGCCAATTGGATTTCATGAATACACGAAATTCCAAAGCGTGTTCCACGTGCCGCTGCCCTTGAATGTTGCGCCACCAGTTGAAAATCGAACTTCTGACTAATACTTCCTTCCGCTGCGGCAGCTGTAACTAATTGCGGCTCGAAGTAGAGCAGATCCCAAAATAAAGAAGAGAGAAAAAAAAACTGAAAATACAAAAAAACAGCTACAAAGCTGCGACTAGCTTTGAAGAGAGCCGCTAACACATGTACAACTCAAATGGCAACATGCCACACGCACCAGGAGCAGCACCAGCAACAACAACAACAACTGCGCATCTTTGAATTCAAGTCCAATTCAAGATCAAGTCGAGACGCGCTGCTAAAAAAGGCAAAGGCCGCAGATCTTCGCTGGAAGCCAAGCTGGGCCGACCGCAAAGCCACAACAGAAGCTCGAAAATATTTTTGGTAATAGTTTGTTGTTGTTGCTGTTGTTGGTGTTGTTGGTGTTCGCTATTGTTGCCTGCGCACGCTGACGTTTAGTCATAAAATATTCCATTTTATTTGAAAATAAATGGCCGGCAGGCCAGGTTCCAACTGCGCTTCAACTCGACGTTTTTCACACAACCTTCAGCAACCGCCAGCTGAGCCACCGAGCGGCTGGAGTTTCCGGCTTGCGTGTGGTCTACGCCCGGTCTCAGACCGCAGCCCGGCAGCCCGACAGTCCGACAGCCCGACAGCCGAGCTGCCCAGCTGCCCAGCTAACGGCTCCCGGCCAGAAACTCAATTAAGTCGCTCCGTTAGACACGCGGCGTGTCAAAACAAACGTTTTGCCAAATATTGGCCCCAAAGACAACAAAAAAAAAAACAAAAAAACAAAACAACAAATAATAAAATAAAAAGAAGTATACAAACTCCAATACGAATAAGCGAATGTCCAATTGGAACTACAGCGAATTTGGCTGGGAATAAGGTATGCGACGCAAGTCCATTTCGTTTTCGATTTCAGTCTGCTGTGGGGCCTTTGATGTCATAATTCATGTATATTAACTCATAAATAAACGAATGCAACTCCTTGTGCTCGAAGCAAGTATTTGCGTAGTCGACTCCAGGTCCGAGTCAACTGTCTGTGGCCTGTCTGTGGCACAGAGTTTGCTCTAGTGGATGCTGCTGCTGCTGCTGCTCCTGCTGCTGCAGTCGCTGTCGCTGCTGTTGCTGCTGCTGCTGCTGCTGCTGGCAATGGGTATTTAGTGCACTTAATCTACGCCAAAATACCAACTAAGCGAGATAAATAGCTGCGAAATAAGAATCCATAAAACTAAGCCAAGTAACTAAGAGATATGGAGAGAGTGGGAGAGTGGGAGAGAGAGGGACTGGCGCTCCATTCCATTCCATTCCATGCCATGCCAAGCCAGGCCAGGCCGAGCCATGCTATTTGTGCCGACAAGCTTCACAGTGAAAATGGCTATAAAATCGGCACGACTTTTCAATAAATGTTGACAACCGGCTACGGCAAATGCAATGCGCCAAGTTTTATGATATCCTGAAGGAAGTGAAATATGATATTATGAATCGCTTGGCCAGCTGGCGACAGATTTCCAGATGAGCGCGAGGGAGGGTTGCGTACTTGCAACAACAACAACAGCGACAGCGACAGCACTTGAACTGCGCCTGCGGTTGGCGGCCTGTGGCGGCTCCATCTTCAACTCTTCAACTCTATCCCCCCCTCCCCTCCCCATTATCGGACAGTCCCACTCCCTTCTTGTGGCTTGTGACTTTGTGGTTGCTTAACTTGAAACCTGTTGCTCGTTGTTGTTGCTGTCGCTGTTGTTGCTGTTGCTGTTGTGTATGTCGCCAATGTTGTATTATGAGTTTGCGGTTTGTCATGTTAAAGTTAAATGCATGCAGCACATGCCCTGCATTCGGCGACTGAGTGCCATTGACAGCGAGCAGCAGCAACAATAACAACAACAACAACGGGCCAACAATGGGCCAGTTGAAACCGCCGCAAACAACCCGAGGTTGGTTTTTAGTCACTCTGCTGTTAAATCAGGTCACTTAATTGTTAATTAATTACGCATTAATTAACAAATAATTACAGCTTAAAAGAGGCTTAACTCGACATGGGGGGGAAACTTAGTCGAACATTTGGTTAAGTAATAGTTGGCTTTCGAAGCGGCAGCGCTGGGTCTTTGAACTGTATGAGTCATAGTAGCAACAAAGAGTGATATAATCTAGAGACTGCCAGACTGGGAGATGGCTAACGTTGAGCTAACTTGTTATATTCTATATTATGCTAATGATTTTTGCTGATGATCTCTTTCATTATCTATATCGTAATCATCAGCTGGATGATGATCAGTATCTACCGCATTTTCCACCTGATTATCATCCCAATCTTCATCAGCATCCTCTTCATTATCATTGAAATAGTAGTGCCCTGTCTATCCGGCTGCTGGCCAGAGATGCTTTGCAGCTGCAGCTTCTTCCTTTCATATAAAACACAGCTCATGAGGCATCCCAGAGCAGATTCTTATGTTTGTTCATACAAATATTTGGGCATATTTGGTAAATATAATAATAATAAATACATATATATATATCTTATATGATGGGAGTTGCTTTGCCATTTATATACTTCATTTTCTAATCTAAATTTGTCATTAATTTCATATTTATTTATATGTAATATTATTCCCTGATAAAACTCATGAAATTTTGTATTTTATTTCAATTTGTAGTTCACATAAAAATCCCATATCGATTAGGCTCATTCAAGTCATTAATTAATTAGCAACCGCAATTAATTAGGCACTGACAGGCTACCCTTTGGAGTCACGTGACACATTTTATAAGAATGTTTTAATTAGTAATGTAATAAACGTACGAAAAGTCTAAAATAAAATCCATTCATAGACGATGTTGAAGTTTTTGGTGTATTAATTAGCAGCGTCATAAAGAGCCAATCACCTGAATGAATTCACACGCACAAAGCACTCATAACTTTCGCCTTAAAGTTTATAAGAGGAAACCTTGTGAATTCCTAATTAGTATCAGTGATTAGGCAAATCCGCATACCTGGCAACAGTTCGCTAACCACGCGGCGTATGCGCAATATTTTTTGGAAAACTACACACACAGAGAGACTGAGGGAGACATGGCGTATACGCAATATCAACTTGAGGTACACATAAATTTGTTAACAATTGCCAAGCTGCAAAGTTGCTATAAATTTGTAAGTTTTGCTTTTGAAATGCCGAATCGAATTGCAACCTCAGCCTCGAGGCGGGCCGTAAATTTGCGTTTTAATGAACTTCGCTGCATAAATATTAAAATAAATTTTCGACATTGCCCATACCAACTAAACAGCCAACTAATGCTGCATAAACAAATCGTTAACAATAATTATAATTACCATTTGGGCATCATAATTTGTGAGCGCCAGGCAGGAAAAGCGCTGATCGCACCAAAAAAAGAAAAAAAAAAGAAAAGAAAAAAAAAACAAATTATGAGCTGACAAAATATAAACAGAGCAATGTGCCACTCGAAACACCCTATAGTAACAAGAAAGCCTGGAGAGGAGAAGGCGGCAGCAAAGAGTCGAAAAAATAAATGGAATCATCTATTCATATTCAGTCGAAATACTTGAAAATATTTAGACATGCACACGGCTAAAAGCAAACGTGGAAAATGCTAGAAAATTTCCACGCAGCCAGCCAAGCCGAAGTTTGTTCATGTTTGCATCATACAATAAACTTTTTACCTTTTTTTTAATATTTGACCGAAGAATTTCAGTTTCAATTTGATTGACAAATGAAGTAATTGATCTTTAGACAGAATTAAATTTGTTTATAAATTTATATTAAATATAAAAAATATTTTTTTTTAATGTTTAACTAAATCTAAAGTGTTTAAAAAAAATAACAAACAACCACATTTATGTAAAGGGCCATTAAGCACCTATCGTTAGCAATGGCTGTCCATCAGCTATATATAACATATACAATTTTTTACGGAGAGTTTTTGCGGATTTTAAAATTATTTTGATTGAAAAAGTGCAGCTGATGGACATTCATTGCCATGTGAAACGAAGCATGCGTATTAAACGCAAAGCAAAGGCAGTTGGGGCATTATTGGATATGAGAGTCAAGAAAGTATCATAGGAAAGTATTCTTGCCAACAAATAAGACAATTGAGTCTTTCATATAAACTCAAAGTTACAAGTTGAACAAAACACGCACAAAACTTAGATTTTCAGCGATTTTTCAACTGGTAATGATTCGTCCAGAGAATCTTCGATTGATTTTAGTAATCAAAGCATATTTAGAATCAAAATATCGACACGAGTTTTTGGAGTACAAAAGTAGTTAGCATGTAGAATAATAGTTAATTTACTGCATATTTTCCCTTAATTTTATTTATTTTTAGAGAAACTTATTTAAAAGTGAACAAAAAGAAAATAAATTGCCTGAATACATGGATAATATTAAAAGAAAAATAAAAATATATTTAAATAGAAATAAAAATGATTGCATAAATAACAAATGCATGCAATTGTTCGGCCGCGTGAGCAAAATAAAATATTTCTGATGAAATTAAGTTGTAAATAAAATAAATTGCATGCCCATTGATTGTGAGCAGTCGACCACTTGGATAAGTTGCAGTAATTAAATGAGGTCTTAATGCCAGTGACATATTTAAGGCTGACGCCAAGGCTGGCAAATTTTTATGAATTTTATGCTGAGCGTCGCTGTGGTGGGTGCAAAAAAGTAATTTGTTTTAATTTGTTTAATCGCTTAATCCGCCAAGCGGCAAACCTGTTTGGCAAATTAAAAGACGAAGCCCCCCAGCGAACCGAGCCGAATGAAATCCGGATTCTCTGGTGGTCCTGCCTGGCCGTGCCAGAGCCAGACAGCCAGGGTACCAGAGTGCCAGAGTGCCAGAGTGCCAGAGCGAGAGCAGCGGCCTTTTGTTTTTGATCGCCAGCAGCCATCGAGCTAAGCACTAAGGCCAATTTATGATGAGCTGTGCCCCAGAACTTGCGAATATCCGAATTGCGAATTGCGAATTGGCTCGGCTTAATTAAACTTTAACACTTTTCGTCAGCCTCCGCGCTGTGGTTTAGTTTCTTTGTCGTTTTCGGCAGCCTGCGCAAGAGAGTTGCGTTAATTTATTGCGGCCAGTAAGAATTATGTCGAAATGCCATTTCATAGAGTGGAGAGGAGACTGACCCGGCGAGAGCTTCAATAATTCTCTCTCTCTACCGATCTGTATTTGAGCTGCGAGTGAGCAGCCGCGCAGCTGACAAAATGAGCATAAATCTCTTTTAGCACGCCGCCGTTGACTGTCCATTTCAACACGCCTGTCAACACACACACACACACACACACACTGATCTTGAGGGGCAGCCGAAACGGCCTCTGACGGGGGCTGCCTAGTAAATCAACTCAATCGCTCGTAAAAAGTCGCGCAGTTGTCTTGCATGTGGCTGTTGTTGTTGTGATTGTGTTTTTGTTTTTAATTGTTTAAACAACAATGGGTGCTAAAAAAAAGCTAAATAAATAATAATAAAAACTGGGTATAATATATAAACTAAGTTTTTATTTTGTATTTTTACCGTATCATTTCCTGTGCACTTTCTACTCGCGCACACACAAAAGCAAATAGCCCAAGTGAGTAAAAATCTAATTAAATTAATAAGATTTTATTGTGCCATAAAAACAATTGAATTATGAACAGAACATTGCGTGAACAACAATTAAAAGCGGCGAAAAACTTACAAAATTTCTTCGTGGCCCAAAATATCTCTCGACTTGCGATTTTATGGGTTTTTAATTATAAAACAAGAACGAATTTAGATTACTAACTGAAAGTTATTAAACTGGTTTCTCTTTTATTTTTTAGTGATGTCTTGGGAGCTACTGAAGAGTGAAATTGCATTCGTTTCATCTCAAGCAACTCTTCAATGTCCTATAAAATGTTGCATATTTCTAGGCTGCCTTGGGGCATGCGTACACAATGTAGAGAGTTTGTGAACATGAGAGCCAGCGTGACCTCAAGGTGCCAAAAATTGGACACAGAAAATACCTGCAAAACATACTTCAAGAGATTAGATTCTCATCCAGGCAGCTTAGTTAGGCGTCTAGCTACTGCAGCCCAAAGATCTGCACCCACAGCCCTAAAAAATATATGTAATAAATTTAGGTTTAGATCAAGTTGTCTAAAAGCTAGCAGGACACTCATCTGTAGATATTTCATAAAAAAAACAATAGTTTATGATCTGGCAAGGGTATTCCCTGCGTAAGCAATCAATCTTTAAATGCGCGCATCAAACAAGATTTTTCCATGAAGATAATAAAAACTCAAAGGCCATAATTTTTGAATTTTCGCAAGCTTCTTTTACTGAGAAAAATATCAATTTGTACTTTAAAACTTTTGTTTATAGTAAATCGAGTAGTCAAATTAGAAATTGCCTTTATTCAATTTCAAACTAATTTCGAACAAAGCAATTTAGAATGCTTAAACATTTTTTACTGCTTTTTTTGGAGTAAATATTAGTTTTCATTATTCCAAAAGTGCGAAATTTATTTTTCCGATTTGAGGAAATCTGAAAATTGCGAAAAATTGCAATTTGTTTTGCTTTGTGGCAGCTCAACGTGAATTTGCAATAAGGAAAACATTCGAGCAACTAAAAAATTCGTATTTTTATTAAAAATTTATTTTTATTATTTAATTTCAATATATTATTAAATTATATAAATAAATGTTTTAGAAAAACACGATTTACGATGAATTTTTACTTATAATTTATTTCATTTAGAGGCTGTTCCCAGTTAATACTCTATTCATGTCTGTTGTGCTATTGCATATATATTATAAAGAAATATTTCTATATATACAAAATTGAATATATATATAAATTGGGGTTGAGTTTTCATCGTAGAGAAAGTAGATACCACATTTAATATTATAAACTATTGGCATAGGCATTTCTATAAATTTGATTGCTAGTTCAACTAAACATTTTTGTGTTTTATTTTCATTGAATTTGAATTCCCTTTAAAAAAGCTTAAGCAACATTATGAATCAGTTGAAATACAGATATGTTGTTAGCTTGTTTGGCTAGCACTTACTGTTCTATGTAACTACTGTTCCATGCCTCGGGCAGATGAAGAACGAGAAGAAGAAGAAGCAGCAGTAGAGGCATATGTAGGGCAACTTCAATGCGCTCCACTTATTCCCAATGCCATTTTCTAATTACGTTAATTGTTCATAACATGACGTTTTTGTTTGTTGTTGTTGTCTTCAACGGTTTTTGAGGAGCTGTGTGGCACAATACGAAATGGTTTCCTCGAACACACAGCACAGCAACATTGCCGACACACACACACACACACACAGACACCCCCACAAAACACACAAACACCAACACAAGAGTAGTGAGGAACAGATCTCCGTCATGGATCTATGTGGATTGCTTGTGGCTTATTTTAGCTGACTTTAAGTTTATGAAGAATTACGAGGAAGGCACTTAAATGAATTGTTGCTGCGTATGCTGCGCGTATGTCTGGTCCATAAAAATTTTATGACCCATTGATAGTGCGAACAAATCTAGAGAGCAACAACCAAATTATCCACCTTCGCCCCGCTCACATGTCTACCCTTGCGGCCGCCCACCTTGTGCGCTGTGTGGAGCAGGTGAAGCAAGTTTGACAGTTGATTTTGAATTTGATTGAAGCCAAGTGCAATTGGCTGGCCGCCGATCTACGGTTGAGCAGATTGTTTATGGCATTTCGCAAGCACCGTTTGGCATCCATTAATCATGACTGAAAACTGCGCCGATGCCTAACCGATTTTTATTGTTTTTTAAGCAACCCAACAAGAGGCAACAGTTTTAGCTTTTCTCATTTTCATTTTCATTTTCATTTTCATTTTGATTTTGATTTTGATTCTCTTCTCTTCACTTCTCTTGTTTTGTTCCAAGTCCGTCAGTTTCTATTTTCATTTAATAGACATATTTGCCTGCCTCGGAAAGTTTTGCGCTTTGTTTATTTGTTGAATCAGCGCCGTCAAACCCATAACAACAATAGCGCAACCACATCCACGTATTCTCATCCACATCCACATCCACATCCATGTCCACGTCAGTGTTGGTAATGTGTTAACAGAGCAGATAAGTCGAGAGCTGAGCGCCTGAGACTAGTGCGCAAACATTTTGACAACTTGTGAACTTTAGGACGCCAGTCAAAAAATAAAAAAGAACCTAAGCAACTTCTCATACGCACAGTGGTCCACATAAACCATAAATACCACACACTAAATAAAAATCAACCCAATGATGCCGAAATCACTTCAGCCACTCACAGAATTTAACGCAAAATAACTCTGAAATGTTCTATAAACAAACAAAAATAAATAAAGCGCCAAGCAACGATTAGTCCATATGCGTAAGACTCGAGAGCAGAGGAATTGGAGAGCCGGCGCGCTGGAGAGCTGCAAAGCTAGAGTGCTTGGCCAAGGGTTGCTCAAACAGTTCCTAAATACATATATTTTGATATTAGCTAGATCAGAAAAATATTTGTGTTTTATGAAAGAAGTGGAAGATGTCCAATTTATAAAATATTCACATATATTTTTATTTCTTGCAACTTAAAAAAATTTTATTCATATTAAAATGTGAAATGAATTTTGTTTGTTATTTATATTTATATATATATCAAATATATAAATATATTTTTAATAAAAAATTATTTAAATAATATAAATAAACAAATATTTATTTAAAAGGCTTTTTGTACATTTTGAGAGAAGATAAAAAATTAAAATAAATACACAAAATTTATCTTGCGTACTAAGTCTTAAACAAAAACGGTTTTTAGTAAAACATAAAAAAAAATTGAATATAAGCAAATTATATTTAAATTTTCTGATTAAATATTAACAGAATAACAGAATTTTCAAGCATTTGCTTAATTTTACAAATAAAAAGAAATAATATATATTTTATTATATTTATTTATATTATATATATTTTTATTAGGTTTTTTATTATGTTTTACAATATTATTTAAAAACGTGTTGGTTTGTTTAAATTAATAAATTTTATAAACAATTCGAATATAATTTTAATAAATAAATAATACTAAAATATCAATATTTGACAAGAAAGTTTGCGTAAAAACTCAGTAAAAGTAAAAATACTTATAATCCTTCCCTTGTGCGCTGAAATATCTATCATGAACTATTTACAATATTACTAACTTATTATATTATTATTAAATTTATCTACTCAAAATAGAAAGAGCATACAAACTTCGTAATTGGGTGAATAGAACTTCAACCTTGTCACATGCTGAGATACGTTCGTGGGATGTGTGTGAGGGCGTTTACTTTGCAGCCGAGGCGCCGTCCGAGTGATCGCCAGCAGCACGAGATTAACACGCCATGCTCTAAATTCTGCTGACTGTTGACTGACTAAGCTTTTGGTAGCAAATGCTGCCACTGCTGCTGCTGCTGCTGCTGCTGTGCTGCTTCTGCTGCTGCGACTCGACAGAGCGCTGTGAAATGAAATCTGTTTTATTGTATTTGAGAATGATTAGCCGGCCAGATATGAAGTCGAGGCGTTATTACGCGAACGTGAAGATGGAGCTGAAGATGTGAGCCCCCGGAACGGACTCAGTATGCAAAGCAAGATGACACGACCAACTGAGCAACTGTGAAACTCTGCGCTATACAAAGTGGCACAGTTTTACGAGCCTGCGACTTTTGGGTCGACAGTTTGTTACCTGCCCGTTGCCGTTGCCCGTGGCCCATGGCCCGTTGTGGCCTAGCCCAACAACCAGAGCATGGCCAGCGAGACAAAGTCGCTAACCTTTTTTGGGGTTTTATCGCCGGGGCACAGAAACACATAAAAAATAAAAAAAAATAAAGAAGAACACAACACAGATGACAAGTTTGTCGCGTGTAAACAATTTGCGGTTCTCCAAAAAAAGGCGGTGCGGGTGGTGAGAGACAGAGAAACAGAGAGAGAGGGAAAGAGCAACAGAGCGAGAGCGCAAAGCTGGTGTGGAGCATTGCGATATCAGTAGAAACGGATATCAAGAGAAATAATGCCTTTAATAGGTAGATGGTGTAGGAGTTAACAGTTAGTGCCAACATTATGTGAACTTAATATGTTGAGGTAGGCGTAAGTGACTTCAGCTAAATCTATATGCAAAAAGTTGTGATATAAAGTTGTTGTTTAGACTTTTAAATAAATAAAGAAATTATAGAAATACTTAAAATACTTTAAAATTTCATTAAAAACAAAATTCTAAAAGAAAACAAATTTCTGTAAAAATTCATATTCATTTTTAAACTTCTGTCAAAAGAACTGTTTCACTTAAGCATTGTCCATCGATCTGACACTAGACACCATATCAATGGACTACTTATAGCTAAGGCTGTGCACAGTTAGTGCACACACAATTGGCGGGGACTGTAGGGGCTGTGGGCAAAGCACACAGTCGTACGCGCAGTACATTCACATATCTACAGATACATTAGAAAATATCTCAAAAAATCAACAAAATAACAGCGACGTCGACGGCGGCACCGACTGCGAACAGCGGCGTCAGCGTTGTTGCTGCTGCTGCTGTTGCTTTTGTTGTTGTTGTTGTTGAGCGCACAGAACGCGCATGAGTGAAATACATTTTCACGCTTCTAAACAGAGCAGCACTAAGAACAAGAGCAACGGCAACAGACAGAAGAGACTTTTTGACTGCGACAACAACAACAATAAGAAGAAGCAGCAGCAGCAGCAGCAGCAGAAGAACCATTCATAGACTATAGCCGGCATTTGTGCTCCCGATGCCAAACGCAGACGCAGATCAGTCAAGAGTCAGAGCGGAGCCAGCGTCGATCGCAGTCGCATTCGCAGTTCGCAGTGGCAGTGGCAGTGGCAGTCGCATTCGCAGTGTCCGGACGTAGACGCAGAGACGTACAACGGGTGACGGACGGCTGGCGATGCCGTAGATTGCGAAGCGCTTTTCGCCAAACAAACACGAAAAGTGTGCGCCACTATTTTCAAATCCCGCAGAGCGTCGCGAGCTGTGGCCGGCAACGGAACAGAACAGAACAAGCGAGTCCCGGTACAAACTCAGCGCACCCAAAATTCGCAGCAGCAGCAACACCCAACGAAACATACAACAACCAAAGCAACAACAGCGCGAGTGTGTGTTGTGAGAGTTCGTTCAACGTCGCGAGTTTTTGTGTTTTTGTGCATTTTTTGTCGATCGGGTTCCCAGGTTCCCGAAGAGCATGGGAAAAACTGGCTAAGGATACGGCCCCGCGCAGCCAGAACAACCAGCTGAAGAAGACGAAGAAGAAGCAGAAGAACAACAAAAATACAAAAATAAAAATAAACTAAAAAAAACGAAAAACTGAAACTGAAACTGGAAGCTGAGCTTCAGCTTTTAGCCAGGCTCTGCGCTTTGATTAAAGCGCGCGCTTAATTTCATTTTTTACGCTACTCCAAGAAGAAGTTTTTTTTGGTGCGGCTCCACCCTTCCAACTATTTTTCAACATTTTGTGCTTTGATTCGCTGTTCACATTTTGGGCCCTGGCCAACTAGCCAACTGGCCGACTGGCTGCTTTTGGCCTGGACACGACAACAACAACAACAACAACAACAACAACACCAACAACAGCGACGACAACGGCAACGACAGCGACTCCTGCGCTGGCTGGCTCCTTGGGCGCTGCTCAGTACGCCGGCAGCTTTCTCCGTGTGCGTACCAAACAGCGCAGCAGCTGTGCTTGAGATACAAATTTAAAATTGAAGTAACAAAAGTTGTAACACTAAGCGATCATCATCATGATGATCTTGAACTCTTTGTGCTCACTCCACGCTGATCACTGATCGTTGATCGATTCTCGCGTCGCAGCTTTTGTCGTCAAGTGCGTCAGCTCCTCGTAGCTCCAGCTTCACTACACGCCACGTCGAACTGAAAGTATCTGAACGCTTGACGCTTGATTAATTCGCTCGTCGGCAAGCTGAAACTTAATTTAATTTAGTTTTGTTTTTGTTTTTGGCTCACTTTTACGAAATATTCAAATAAACACATCTCGTACTCGCACTCGCACTCATCGCGGCCGCAATAAAAAAAACCTTTAACTACCTGCCCAAACACTGAAACAACAACAACAGCAACAACTACAACAACAACAACCAAAACATTAACCAACAACAACTCTCGAGACTGGGCCACATTTGTTGTTGCCGCTGTTGCGGCTTCGGAGCGATATGCGGTTATTCATGGTAATTGCAATTTTAATATTTGCAATGCCAATGACGGGATTCGGCTGGTGAGTTCGCCACTTACAATCTACTACAAATACTACAACTACAACAACAGCAGACTAAACTTTTCTATAGAAGTGGCTCTTAGCATATTGTAAAAAGTAACTAAAAATAATGCAGATTTGCAGCTTTAGTTTTTTTACTTTTTAATAAATCAACTAAAATGTATCAAATATAGTAAATAAAGGCTAGAATTATATTGTAGTTTGGCAAAGATGTATAGTTAATGTGCTCAATCTGAAACCAGAATAGCTGACAGTTAAAGTGAGGCAAAAGTAGGAGGATGGTTGAGGGAGGTAGTAGCACAGCTGTTTAGTAAGTGATACAAACAATATCTCGTTGGCAAATAAATAGCTTTAGAGACAAGGTTTAGTACTTTCAGCTATGCAAGCTGCATTTAACAAAAAGTTTTATAGATTTTATAGAATATTAAAAATCGCAAAAAAAAAAAAAACAATTTTTTGCACTTTTAGTTTTGAATATTTCTGACGTCATTGGGTCAAACGAATTTCATAATAATAGAAAAATATATTTATATATACAATATATTGTTATTTGAAAGTAATT
The DNA here is from genome assembly GCA_035045365.1 of Drosophila leonis. Classification (NCBI taxonomy): domain Eukaryota; kingdom Metazoa; phylum Arthropoda; class Insecta; order Diptera; family Drosophilidae; genus Drosophila; species Drosophila leonis. Next base: position 1,963,055 of record JAWNPC010000389.1, on the reverse strand, counting down.
ACATGATATCAAGCATAGTCATATGCTAGCAGAGGATTAGAGTCCTTGCTATATACTGTCATGATCAATAAAGATTAGTTTGCTGTTTCACATGAGCTAAAATGAGTTTAAAAAGTTTATTCAATATGTGATTGTTTTTTGTTTTCTATACATTTTAGCAGATTTAAATTGCTTTTATGTTTCACTATATTTACGAATTACTGAAAATCAAATCAAAGTGTCAATTTTACAATTTTATTATGTAAACATACTAGATAGAGAGAGTCATGTATAGAGTCAACCCAATGCAGCATTTATTCTTTGTAAACTGAACTGTTAACTCGGTTATCAATGAACCTAAATGTACTTTTATAGAACGTTATTTAAATTTGTTTTATTTTTGAAGAGGCTTAAAATTACATTTATCTCCCAACTAATAATTTGATTGATTTTTATCTACATTTGTGTTCTTTATCACATACATCCACACACACACTGTACATATATTTTTAATTTTGATTGCTGCGAGCTTATTGTTTTTTGTTTGTATACGTAATTTAAAATTGTTGATTAAAAAATATATAGTCAAGCATTTTCCAATGCAAAATGCATTTTTAAATATAAATACAATTTAAATATAAATATTGTATATAATTTTTAAACATATAAATATATATTTATGTTATATATATAAATATAATATAATATAAATATTATATATTTATATATCTATATATATATTGAAACTGTCAGAGAGGCAAACCTAATGAAGCAAAATATATGTTTCTGTTGCGTTGCGTCAAATTCAATGCCAAAAAACCCATTACAAACGCTGCTCTTCACTGTGTCAGATCACATCAATACATGAGCTTGAGAGATTGGCGTAACCGTTTCCGGTTTTGGGTATGGCCATAGCTATTGGGCTATTGGGGACTGGGGTGTATGGTGTATGCTGTTGCAGTTGCTGTTGCTGTTGCTGTTTGCTGTTTGCTGTCGCCGTTGCTGACGACAACAAAAGTGCATTGAAATAGGTAGAAATTGCATGCGACATGAGCGCTACGCGCTTTGAGGTGAGTCAAAGCCAAAGCCAAAAGCGAAAATTCGGCCAGAGCCAATCGAGCGAGCGAACGAACGATGTTGCCAGCGAGGGACCTTCAAAATGTGACGTTTGATTTAGATTTAATTACATGGCAATTTTTTTTTCTGGGCACGAAAAACGTGGCCGTAAACAAGTAAAACTACCCTGACCGGAAGTGATCGACTAGAAGGTGCCCATTGAAACTGAAAAGCTAACGATATTAGAGCGATATTTAAGAATTTATATTAATTATTGAGTTAATAGGAATTGATATCTATGTTATAATTATAATTGAAATATATTTTTTAATTAGAAAATCTGAATTGAGTCTATAGAAACTATAAATATACATATAAAATAATATTAACCAGCCATAACCCTTTATTATATAACCATCATATAATCATTTAAACAAGTAAAAGTTATAGCTATATCATATAGATAAAGTGCTCAACATTTCATTTATATTGTAAAGAGTCCACTTAGACACTTTGATATCCAATTATACCCGTTCTGAAATGTTTTATGTGTAGAGGGTAACGCAAAGGCGAAAAGTGCAGCCAAAATAAATAAAAAAGAAACACTCCCCGCCCATGCCCACAGCCCGAGTGACACCTCGAGCTGGGCAGCATTTGAATTTATGCGCGAAATTACAGGCCAAGATAAATAAAATGAAACAAAATAAATGAAGAGCATGATGGGAGCAGACATCAAATAGAATGAAAAGTGTCGCACAGCAAAGGCAGCAGCAGAGGTGGACGATGGGCGGTGGATTGGTGGGGCAGATAGGCTATGGTGGTGCATAGGCTATGCCACTTTGCCAAAAAGTGTTTGCCAGCAAAGTGGCATCAATGAATCGAAATCTGCGGCAGCAGCCGCGAGTAGCTGTAGAGTAGAAAAATTGTCGCTGTCAGCGGCAGCGACGATCGCAATGTCTCGACTTTTGGCGCAGGCATTTGTCATACACTGTACACGCGGGCGATCTTTATTGGGGGGCGTGGCGTGGCGTGGGCGTCGCGTGGCGTAGACTGCATGACGATCGCGAGAGTCCACATTTTATTTGAGTTGTGTGCAACTGGGCGCAGCTGCCGCCACCAAAAGAGGCCACCTGCAACATTAAAGAGTTAACGCTGGCGATGGAGGGGTGCGAGGATGAAGCTATGCCAATATAGATCCATTCAATTCAATTGAGAGCTATCGCAATAAATTAATTAAATAATTAGAGCTCAAGTTCAGGCGTTTGATCTCGTTCATGTTGATAATGATGATGATGCTGATGCTGATGATGATGATGATGATGTTGCTGCTGGCACCCCACAAAAATGTTGAATGAAAAAATGTCGAAGCGCAGAGACAAACGATAGCTCATGATGACAGGCAGACAAACAAAGATGGGAAAGTAGAAATTGAAATGGCTTAATATCTTTATAATGCATCCCTAGAAAACTTGTCATATGAGTAGCTTTAGCTGATATTCAATTTACTCAAGAAAACAATTGAAATAAAGATTTGTAGAGCAAGGCAACAAACTCTAGCTTAAATGACGAAAAGAAAAGTTGGAAAAATATAATTTATAGTAATCTTGTAAGCTTTCTGCAGACCGAGCTGCCAATTATAAATTTGAATACAGAATTCTTAAACTCTAGAAAATTCAAAACTTGGAACTGCGAATATAGGTTTTTAAAAGTCTAAGCTACAAATTAGATATGCTAAAGTTAAGTATGAGCCAACTTCAGGATTTTTTAATCTAGTTCCGAATTTATTGAAACCATGTTTCTAAGCAGGAAATGAGCTCATATCTGATCAAAATTGAATTATTTAAAAAATTTGTTTTGCAATTCTTCATTGCTTTCTATTCTAAACAAAAAATGAGTATCTTTTTATGGTTCAACGGAAAAGCTTCCATTTCAATTCGTTTAAGTCTAGCGTAGTGCAGCACTACTATTTTAATGAACAGCACTGTTTGTATATTATGTACAAATTTCTATCGACTTTCCTATACATAACCTTGACATTTAATAAATACCACCACGGCACACACACAGTCATCGATAATGATAATTAAAGCAACTATCGTTGTTTACATTGATCGATTGAATCTGCAAGTATTGCAATCCCTCTCCCTCTCTCTCTCTCTCTCTCTCCATATCTTTCTATATGTCTGGTTTTATAGAGCGAGAGATCTACTCGGCTGCTTAGATGTTTTGTATGCGTTATTTTCCAGCCAAATGCACTAAATCAAACGATCATTGTGTGAGCCATTGAGATGATAATCAATGAGTGGGGCAGACATACATATGTATAGCTCGATGTGCCGTTAAATGAATGGAAATTCCATTGGCCACAGCAGCCGAAACCAATTACAGAGAACTTACAGCAAATTCGTAGCTGAATGCTGTGTGCCGGGCATGTCTGGAATTTAATTAAAAACAGAGCAGCAAAATGATGAAAATCTCAAAATTTATGAATAACAATTTGATTTCGCATAAAATGAGCTCATTTCCGTTCACTCGATTCGTTTGACATTTGCATTCAAGTACTGGTTCGGTCTATTTTTGGGCGCTAGTTTCCTGCTTTTCATTCATTCAATCAGACACACAGACACACGCATACGTATTCAATTGAAAACTCATTCATTCAGAGGGTTCATTCATAGCTAGTTTTTGGCACTCACAGCATGCGAAATGGCTATTAAAACCCGCCAGGGCTTTAATGGGTTAAACAGCACTCGCTACACACACACACACACACACACACACACACTGACACACTCATTCTCAGTGTGTGGCAGTGGCACTTAGTTTCAAGCTGTGTGTTGGGTGCATTTGTTGTTCCAACATCGTCGCTCTGGGAGGCAACATCAACAACATTGCGCATACGCCGCGTGCGCCGTGTGTCAGTAGAGCAAAGCTATCGAAAATTGGCACACTTTGCGAGATAGCCACAGCACTTAGACTAGAATAAGAATATGCCTCCCACATACACCCCTAACATATGATTAGGTTAGCCGTCGGCTAACGAGCGTACAACTCGGCCAATTGCCAAAATTTAATGCAGACGACTTGATTATGAAAGAGGCTGGCATCGCGTAGGTAGGGGCAGCTTTCGCCACTTGCCAAGTGAGATGCGATCGAGATGAGAGATACGCTGGGATCACTAGAGCTAGTTACCCGAGCTGAGTGCTCGTTGCATTTGGCACGGGTTCGGGCCGCTTCTTCTGCTTGATTTTTAATTAAAACTCATGCAATTTGTTTATTTTGTTAATTTGTCTTTGCGCCTCTGTCACGTTGACAGATGCGTGCCTCGAACGCTGCATCATAATTAAAACGCATGACCGCGGACAAAAATTTAAAAAAAAAAAACCGAAAGACAAAGCGCAATACGACAAGACAGACATGGGTCAAGTTGAAGGACTGACAAGAGAGGCCCTAGACCCTGGCCCTAGCCCTGTCCCTGTCCATGTCCCGGGCACTGTCCCTGGGCCAAGGTAACTAGCAAATGTTCTTGTCATCCAATAGAGCCCCAGAGTGATTTGAGTGATTTGATGGGGATGTCAGCTGAGATAATCAAAGCCAGTTCATGGAACGTTAGCGTTGAGTGCGCTCTATGAGTAAAATGTCATAAAGCTCAACTTGATATTAAACAAAATGATTAAGGCGATTGTTTCTGCTCGAATGTTGTATACCCTGTAGATGCTTACATATGAAAATAATTCAAAAATAATAGTATTTGGAAAATAAATATAAATATAATAAAATCTGTTTCAACCTTTACATAAAAAATATAAAATAAAATATAAATTTTTATTGGTAAAAAATTTCAAATATAGAAAAATTGCATTTATATATATTAAGGACTTTTAATTGGTATAAAGAGTATATAAACGATTTATAAGATATTTCAAACCCAAGACTTTGTCTCATTAACAACAATCTTTGGCTAGAAAGTCTTTGCACTAAATGGCAGACAGAAGAGTATTTACATATTTTCAAACTGCCAACTGATAGAAGCAACATATACCCTATTAAATTGTAGTTATGGCCACATTTACACACACTTAACTTGGCTTTAACACACATTTATCTAATGTCACATAAATTTGTGGCATAGCTCAAAGGAGCAGCAGACTTCTCACAGTCGCAAGTATTTTAGCTACAGCCTGGGCACGTGATTTAGCAAAGCTGAAAGCTGGACCTCGACATGGACATAGACATGGACATGGACATGGACATGGTCATGTGCGCGTCCAAGTGGCAACGCCTATTTGAGCCGTAATTAAGTTAAACGCTGTCGCAAGCACCAAAAGATTGATGTCGCCTTTGTCTTTGTGGACGGCAGGTCGTGGCTCCCAGGGCTTTTAGCCGCTTAAATGGCTGTCAAATAGTAAATATGCCTGAATTATTAGCTAGCCTGGCGGCAATTGGACATGCGCATGCCCCAGAGCCTGGGAACGAACGCGGCGCATTCCAACGGCAGATGATTGTCAACAGCCACATGTGTTTTTTTTTGTGTTTTTCTTTTTTGACTAAAAGGCGGCGCCTGCGCACAGTGGTGCCATGTTAATTTGCTAATTGCCAAATGACAAACGAAAAATAAATATAAAGAAGGTGCCAAAAAGTAGCGTGCGACGCCCGCCCACGTTGAGCTCGAGCTTGAGTCGAGTCGAGTCGAGCCGCACCCAGCAGACCAGATCTGAGCTGCCTCTAACTCATGCCAACACCTTTTTGGTGGCATTTGCCGCCGGCTGCCTGGCTCACTGGCTGACTGGCTGGCTAATCAATTGTCAACGCCGCCGCCCACATCAAACGCTGCCAACCCCAACCACAACTGCTGCTGCTGCTGCTGCTGCTGCAGCGGCTACCCCTTTGTCCGGCTGTGTGCACAAGAGATCAGCACTTGCGCTGAGGCATTCTGTGGACAAATATTTGTGCGCGTAAATTGAAAACTGACCAGCCACAACAGCACTTGACTTGGCAGTGGCCAACGCGGCCCGAAAGACGCGGCCCAAACGCGATCTGTTGACCAACTGAGCGAGCGAACGGCCATTCATTCAGTTGTCAACGCTTTGTTTAAATACTTTGCCACTCGCATGTTGACAAGTGGTTTAAGTCGTTGATTTGTTTACACAGCAACGCACTCGGCGCAGTCAGTGGCACCTCGATACGGCCCCCGGCCGGCGACGGGGGGCAACTGGCAACTGGCGACGACCGGCGACGGCGACTCACGAAAATGAGTCAATCAAACGAAGTTGCATCCATTGTGAATGTCTATTTACATAGAAAACAAGAGGGAAAGGTATACGAATTGATGCGCTGATGAATTGCAAATACCCTATAAAATTAGAAATAAATATGGAATATTATATATGAATTTATTATTTTTTTTTGGTATAAAGTTTTCAATATTTGCTTTGAGCATGGGAAGAATAATTAATAATAATTATCAAATATATAATAATTAATATTAATAATTATTCATAATTAATTAGTCAATGAGTTGCAAGATTTTTAAAAATTTCTTCTAAGTAACGTCAGATGCTTATTTTAAAATTATTTTATTAATGTTAGATACATAATATAATGTGTAGATAGTAAACCTGATTAACAAATAACAAATAAATATTTTTATTATAATCTTAAAACTATATTTAATAATAATTAAATAATTTAAATAATATTAAAATTATGAAATTAATATTTCATATTAATTGTTTTGCCAAAAGAAAAGATATTTAAATTGTTAAAAAAAAATTTAATTTTCTTGGCATTCATTAAAAATGATTGAAATTATAATTATTACATATACAGTCGAGTCCCGATAATTCGAAATGGCAAGGGGATCAGTTTTTTTTCGATTTACACAGAAATTCAAATTATCGAGACTCGACTGTAACGAATTTTTATCAAGGGGATAGAATTTGTTTCGATTTATCGCGATTATCGATTTAGCGGGGTACAAATTATCGAGACTCGACTGTATAACCTACAACATTCTTGACAAACACAAGCATAAAGTCTAGCATACAGCAGAGTTAGTGTATCACACAGCTGAGAGCACTGGACTGTGGTTGAGATTGGCGTGGCTTGGGGTTGGGTATGGGAAATTTCAACCACTTGTCAGTGGCTACCATCAAACCGGGCACTTTGATCAAAGAAAAAAATCACTGAAAATCCATTGAGGCCTATAACGACACCAACAACAGCATCAACAGCAACAACAACAGCAACAACGAACTGCAATAGGGGCACACTTGGAGTCGCTTCTCTTGGCTGTGTGAAAGCAAAATAAAGATACGTCGCGGCCAAGTGTTGCCTGTTGCCAGTTGCCAGTTGCCAGTTGTGAGTTGCCTGGACTGGGACCTGGGACTGAGGCAGACTGAAGTTGTTTAGTTGTTTCAAGTTGCCGACAGCTGCGCTGCTGGCGTCGCTGCATGCTGCCAACTGCTGCTGTTGCTGCTGCTGCTGCTGCTGGCAGGCAAACTTCAACTTCAAAAACCAAAAAGTGTCGAACGAGTTGGCCACATCGGCAGCATCATCGTCATATCGGCCTCGGCTATTTTCCGCTTAACCAAAACTCCCCGTGTTTGTTGTTGTTAGTATTTAATATTGTTGTTGCTGTTGCTGTTGTTGTTGCTGTTGTTGTCTGTTGGCAACTGGCAACTTGTGTGGTTACGCGCTCTGCACGCTTGAAAGGTGTTTGAGTTTGAGTTCTTTAGATCTCTCCAGTCATCAGCGCATCGACTTCGAGATCCAAATCATTGCGATCTCATCATCATCATCATCGTCATCATCATCAGCCAACTTCAATTGTTTTTAGCTTAGTGTTGCTGTTGTTGTTGTTGTTGTGTTTACAAGCGCGTCTATCATTTATGCTCTTTTCTGTTTGACTTTTGGCGGCCCAGCGTTCACTTGATGTTATTGCAGCTCGTCCATATGTGGTGTAGTGTTGAGAGTGTGAGTGTGTGTGTGTGTGTGTGTGTGTGTGCGTGCGTGTGCCTGCTCTATTTGTTTTCGAGATTTTGTAGCTATTAAGTTGTCATAATCTCACTTGGCTCGCATCGAGATCGAGTGATTGCCGCAGGCAAACCAATAGCTAAAAATAGAGATGGAGCATATGATAGGGAAGCACGACAGAGACAAGGGCAAGGCCCACCAGGTGGGCATATATGCGCGATCCAGGTGGGCAAAATTTTTGGGGCCATCAAAATGGTTCGAGTGCCAGCGTGCTATATGGGAAATATGTGCTGAAATCGAAATGGGCTTGGATTTGATGGGATTACATCTAAGATCGATGCTATTCAGGGGTAGTTTCACTAAGGTGCAGGAACTGGCTGGATGTATAAGTTTTAATAGAGATTTATCTTAAATTACAGGGCATTAAATATATATTCACGAAATAAATACACAGTTTTTGAAAAACAATCATGTGAAAAATCATAAGAAATTAAGAAAATGAATAATAAATAATATCTACAACAAATAAGAGTACTCTAGCTCTTATTTGTTGTATATATTATTTAATAATAATAATAATTTTCTTAATTTCTTATGATTTTTATTTATTATTTTTATAGTTATATGAATTTTCTTATCATTTGCTTATTCAAATATGCATTAGATAATTTAAATTATTTTATAAAGCATTTATTGTCCATATTCAATGAGAACTTGGTTAAATCTATTAAGCTCACATAAAGTGATGATGATGAATTTCGTTATATATAGATTAAAATACTCAAATATTAATTATATATTATTTTATGATTAATCAAAAATATCATCACATCATAACATCAATATAAAACGTCTTCACCTGGAAACTCCTTTTTTTCTTTGCCCAATAAAATATTAATATTATTCACAGCCAATGAGTAATTAGACACACAAATTTTCGTTGCACTGCAGTTCTACAAGAGTTGGCCTAGTCACTGAAAATGATTTTTGTTGTGTTTACAAGAATTGGTGAACGATAAGTCAAATGGGGAAATGTGTGTGATAAGTCGCAAGGGCTTGGCTATATGGCCGTATCAGCTCTTTGTCATCAATGAATAACTGGGATATGGCTGTGGAGGGTCTAGCTCATTTTGAAGTTGCCGATTTGGGCTGACTCAGCTGCTGTTGCTGTTGCTGCTGTTGCCGGCATATTAATTGTTAAAAATAACGCAAATTTCTTGAAACAACAGCAGCAGAGGGAGCTAGAGAGTGTGAGAAAGAGAGACAGAGAGAGAGAGAGAGAGAGCCATAGATAGACCGTTGGCCGCACATCAATCACAGACTCGAATTCGTCTCTCAGTAGCTGACTGTAGCATATAAAACGCTGCGAATGCCTTTGGTTAGCTCGGCTCCCCTCAAAAAACATAAACTTGCAACTTAAATTGCGCAAAGTTCACGAGCAAAGCAAATTTCACGCGAATGTGCAACAACAACAACAGCAGCAACAAAATGCGAACGAAAAACAATTGAGCTATTAAAAAGTCATAAATCTGAAATGGAAAAACATAAATCAGCGCCAAAGGCGCGCAAACAAAAACAATTTAAGCACCGCCACCACCGCCACTGCCACCGCCGCCCAGTGGCTGACACATATGAAGAAGGCAAATTGGGGGGAGTTGCGGGTGGTGCAACACCCGAACCCGTGGGCAACTGCTGCCCTGCAGCGACGCATGCTCAACGGTGGCGGCTGCACCCACATTGTACGCTGCACGTAATTATTAATTTTCCAGCTAAATTAAATTTTAACGCTGCTGCTCCAAATGGCATTCAAAATGAAAACGAAAATTGCATCGATTGAGAAAATTGCTTGGAAAAAAAACGAGCAAAATCATGTGGGTGCTGTGAGCTGACTGAGAGTGTGTGAGTGGGGCCAGAATTTTATTGAGCGCCGCCGCTTCGCTTATAACAATAAACAAGCCAATTGCCAACTGTGACTCTGTCTGTGTATGTGTGGGAAGTGCATATACAAATGTATGTGTGAGTGGAGCATCAGCGTGTGCTGCGCCATATTGCGCATACGCCGCATCGGCCGCACTGCCAAAGCTATTTAGTTCAACTGCCGCACTATTTAGACGCCGTGTTTTCCTTATTCTATGCAAATAAACGAAACTTTTTAGCTGCCAGCATAAATAAATGCAACTATTTTTAATGAACTTGCCTGCTGAATGATGTGAGCGAAGACTCTTTCGAATTTGCTGGCGCCACACTCAGCTCACGAGTGAAAATCTGATTTATAAGAAAAAGAATAAAGTTAGAATAGAGAAAGCGTTGACTTATTAGCTAAAGATTCAATTTTGAATTAAGTAATTTAGTAAGTTAAATCTCATTCCTAATCATGACTATGATAATGTTAAACACATATTTCCAGCAGTGGTCATGAAAATAGTAGTGCGACTGAAATGATATGAATCAAATTTTGATAATTATAATTTTAATACTCAAATTTAATACTCAAATTATTTTCAATATACTATGTTTATCACAGATTTCTACTGTCCAACATTTCAGTCTCACTACTATTTTTATGACCACAGATATATGTATATAGAAATATAAGCACTAATACTATGTCCACTTAATTACTTAAACAAACGCTCGCTTATTGCTATTGCAGACTCGTTTTAATTTGTCGCACTTTTATTTTCCATATTCTAGGGCCGAGGGCACAAACATTTTACTCGATCCAAATCTAATGTGCAAAAAGACGCGACGTGTGCGTGGCAAGCTGGCAGATATTTGCCGGCACGACTCGGCGCTGCTTAAAGAGATCATCAATGGGATTAACCTGGGCTTCCGCGAATGCGAGTTTCAGTTTCGCAATCGTCGCTGGAACTGCACGGTGCTGCGCAAGAGCATGAGGAAAATCTTAATGCGCGGTAAGTGGACAGTCTAAGGGCTAACAGACTAAATGCTATCCACCACTAGATACAGATACAGATACAGATGTGCTTAGATTGCAGCGGGCGACAAAGGCCACATGGCTGACAGTCGGACGGCCGACAGCCTGTCAACACTTGCTGACTCAGAGTGCGGCGAAAGAGTTGCTGCCTAATTACAGCTGAAGTCTGAAGTCTTTGAGGCTGGCGAACTGTCAGCCGACCGGCGACTGGCAACTGGCGACCGCATCATCCATCAAGTTGCATAATAAAACTGTTGCGCCCGCTGATGAATAGCGCCTGAAATGAGCCTACAAAGCTGTCAATTTTAATAAATTATTGCCCGAAATGCTCAAAAGGCACCCTGTTCCTTGCTGCTGCTGCACTTAATGACAACAATGCGCAAACAAAACACATACCAAATTATCTGCAATAAATTCCATGGCAGCGGATTAAAACTGCGTCCCTGTCAAGCTGTCAGCCAGCGAGAAGGAAGCCTCTCTCTCTCCCTCTCTATCTCTCTCTCTCTCTCTCTCTCTCTCTCTCTGTTGCCCATGCCATGCTAGCTGATGGTCATGTAATGCCGTTGCCCATTTGGGGTGGTGACTGTCCAAAAAGACATATCACCTGTCCGCATCGCTGCGATCCACGCCGATCCACGGCGATCCACTTCACTCCACAGCGCTCGCATTACATATGCAAATCGTTGGGCGATGTGGTGCGATTACAACTGCGATTTCGATTTCATTAAACGTGACTGCAATGCAGTCGATGACAGCGCTCAGCTCGAGTCAGTGCGCTGATTTGCATAGAGAGTAATCAGCGATCGGTTATCGAGGCGGGCAATAAATCATTTTGTCACCAAAGCTGACAAATTGACATCAATCATGCGACGACCCGCTAGCTGACAACCCTAATCAGCATTAGCAGCATGTCTAAATAAACGATTAATTATCGATCTTTGACACCGCAACGTTAATCGTCGCTTAAAACAGCGCTTAAATCAATTAAATGTCAATTAATGCCGGAGATATGCATGCTAAACACAAGCAGTCACTTGGCTCAGCACTTAGCACACTTAGTCTCAGCAAACTGGTTGGGGCGTTTGTCAACAAGGCTTTACCATTAGCCAAGCCAAGGCTTATGCCTTGTTAGAAATTCACCATTTTGTCAGTTATTATATTCCCTTTCAACCTTCACTTCGACTGCCTTTTGCTAACCTTTGACATCTTCTCTGCACCCCACAGATTCTCGGGAGACGGGCTTTGTGAATGCCATAACAGCGGCCGGCGTTACCTATGCGGTGACCAAGGCCTGCACCATGGGGCAGCTGGTGGAGTGCTCCTGCGACAAGTCGCATTTGCGCCGCAATGGCGCAATGGTGAATGCAGCCACGGCGGAGGCAGCGCTCGAACGGCAGCAGCAGGCGGCAATGCTGCGCCAACAACACCAACTGTCATATCGCAGCCACAACAACAGCAACAGCATGACGGATCTTTCACTGGACAGACAACGCAACGGCCATCGGCCGGGCGTCCGACGGGGTCGGCGCAAGTTCTGGGACAACATTAAGTTTCCGCAGGGCGAGTGGGAGTGGGGCGGCTGCAGCGACAATGTAAACTTCGGGCTGCGACACTCGCGCGCCTTCCTCGACGCCAAGCAGCGACAGCGACGCAGCGATCTGGGCACACTGGTCAAGCTGCACAACAACAATGCTGGGCGATTGGTAAGCTTAGAAGTAGTTAAGATATAGAGAAGGTATAAAGTTTGGTAGAGAACGATATAGCAGCAGCCCAACTGTCTAAGGATATGCAATCGCAGATGCATCTCACATAGCTTGGTTGGTAGAGCATAGGAGGAGTGCATGGCGCATGCACAATCAATTTTCAAGAGTGTTAAAACAGTTTGAAGATTTAATACTTTAATTAATTTTAATTAAAATTAAATTAATTTAATAAAAGTTCTCATTCAATTGTTTCGTAAGACACAACTGAAACACAAAATTGCATTACTAAAATTAAATCATAAACTTAACATTTATCAATAAAATATGGCCAGCAATTAACGTACATTAAATAAAATAAATATTTGATTAAAAATGTATAAAGTAAAAGTTAAACAGAAATATTCATCAGAGAAATATCCTCAGTAATTGATTTTGAATCTGTAAATCTGTAAACTTTCTATACATCTCTTTGCACACCTTTGCAGGCGATTCGCGATGCGATGCGTTTGGAGTGCAAATGCCATGGATTGTCCGGGTCGTGCACGGTGAAAACCTGTTGGCTGAAGATGCCGCCGTTTCGTGAGATATCGGCACGACTGCGCGATAGATACGATGGGGCGCGCAAGGTGGCGCTACGGAACGATGGCAACAGCTTTATGCCCGAAACGCCGCACACGAAGCCGGCGAACAAATACCAGCTGGTCTATGCTGATGATTCGGCAGACTTTTGCACAGCGAACCCGAAGACCGGAGCGCTGGGCACACAGGACAGGGAATGCAATGCCACATCAACGGGCCCCGACAGCTGCGATCTGCTCTGCTGCAGTCGGGGGCACAAGCATCGCGTGGTTACCGAGTGGACCAACTGCAACTGCGTCTTCAAATGGTGCTGCGAGGTGACGTGCGAGAAGTGCCTGGAGCACCGCGAGGTCAACACCTGCCTCTAGATGGCGGTACGCTGGTACAAGGGGGGGTACGGGTATTTTATTTTTGGGGTTTCAGTTTCGGCATAGTCATGAACACATTTGAAAGCTTTCCATTTCGCGTGATAAACAACAGTTTGAAACACACAACGTTTTGCTGCAGTCCACATTTAAGTATTAACTTACGCTCTAGAGTATATAAAACAAACAAAACAAAAACAAAAACAAAAACACTACGTAAACGAGTTTAGTTTAGCCAGGCTCTAGGCCAAACTAGCTGTAAATACTACTTATATGTATATCCTCAATCGTATGAACCATGTAAATAGTCTTAATAAAAAAAGAAGAAAAGAAAAACAAACAAAATAACTTTGTTTTTAAGTTGAAATGGATGCGTGTAGCTTTTAATCAGATATAATATTTTATTAATTTATATAAAATATATATAAATAATATAATCCAAGCAGAAGCTGTGTACGAGTTACTCAAAGAGATTTTGATTGCATTTCATTGAAATATTCAGCAGTAAATTAGGTATTCCAATAGATTTTAAGTTAACTTTTATTTGAATCTAGTTTTTTAACTACCTATAAATCACATTTAATTCAACATATATCAGAGCTCTGTTTCGTATAGATTGCATATATATTCAACCATTTCAAGATATTCCACTTTCAAAGATTATATTTGATTGAATCATCTCTTCTATTCTTACCGTTCTCATCTCTATTTGTTGAGCAGTTGAAGCAGTCAGCTTAGTCGACTTCAATTAATTGCAACAAATTGAATATCAAAGCAGGTAAAATGAAATAAACTTTGGCTTTATGCTAAACGGAAATGTATCTGAAATCGCTTTGCCCATTGATTGAAATCTGCATAAATGATTAAACGTAATTTAATGAAGACAACAGCAAAAACCGATTGAAAAACAAGTTCAGCTTCGATTAGCTTTAGCTGTATCTGTAGCTGTATCTGTAGCTGTAGCTGTAGCTGTAGCCATTCACGAACATTGTCAACTAACAGTAGCGCGTATCTGTATCTATATCTGTATCTCTGTGCCAGACCAATGGCTTTCCCATAAATTAACACAATTTTATTGTTGTCGACACGAGATAAAAATCTACAGAAATTTGCCTAAACAGCAACAAAACAAAAATCGCATCCGAACAAAAAAAACTGAAAATTGATTTGCCTCTGTGCATAAATTATCGTCCGATTGTTCGTTCATTGATTTGAATGCATAATTTCAAAAATCAAATAGATGTCGTTTAATGCATGTAATTAAAGCTAACAACAAAACCCAACGAGAGCGATTAACATTCAAGTTAACTTTTCATAAAGTTTGAACTGCTTCAAGTCAATTTTATTCTTAATGAGAAATTCGCTGTCAGAAGTTAATGATTTGGCGATTATGAGTTAAAAGTTTGTAGTGTTATTATTATTATTTCTTATATTGTTTATTTCTATCATAATAATTTTTTAAAATTACTTTAATCATTTTATATTCATCACATTATTATGACAAATTATTAGCATTCAAAAATCTAAATGAAATTTAAACGTAAATGAAACTTTCACCAGACCAGAAATCAGGAGAAGCAAAGTGCTTATTGTGTCTTTGGAATCGTATACGAAGGAATAAATATCTTGGGTAAATTGCTTATTCATGAAAAAATAAAAATATTATCGAATAAGACTTTAGCAAACAAATATTAATATTATGTCTATAAGATTGATATAATAGAATTTTTTGAATTTCTATTTAACGAATCAATGATAATTTATAGACAAATCAAAAGATCTAAAATATAATTTTGTTTGGTATAAATTTCCTGTTCAGGCTATGCACTTATAACTCTTTATATTGCATGTTGTCAACACATTTATATTTTTTAGTATTTTATTTAGTAAAAAAAAACTAGAATATAAAATTTATGTATTAATTATTTTAAGTTCTGAAATCAGAAAATGCTTTAAAAAAATATTTGACATATATTTATTCAAGCTAAAATGTTTAGAAATAATGCCTTCCCTTAGTTAATATATCATTTCAATATATCATTTTTAAGTGGAGCAACTCAGTCTTTAAGAAGCTGCAACTTATACTTGAGTATGCCCGCTCGAAGCACAATCCGCCAAGAACTGCAGCTCAACTATTTCCAGTCAATAATCTCAGCTTAGCATTCTCGGTCCAAAGCTGGCTGAAAGTCTGATATTCGAACAACGCGCAGCCAAAAGCTGCCCAACATGCCCGAATTCCATTCCATTTGCCTACTGACTGGGCCAGGTCAATCTCAGAGAAAAACAAGCCCATGCCAGCGATAAGATACAACAGCAGCATCAACATCATCAGCAGCAGCAGCAGCAGCAGCAGCCTCTTTGGCTCTACAGCAACAACTAATTAACAATCGCATTCATTTTATTTATCGTACAAATGCAAACCGCTTGACTTCCAAAACTGTATCTGCATGCATTTATAAGGCTCGAATGGGATCAGTTCCAAGCTGAGTCGCGTCTGCGGCCTGGTCGATCGACCGATCGGATCGCATCGGATCGCATCGCATCGCATCGCATCGCGTCGCATCGTACACTTGACTGAACAAAATGTATGGTGAGATACTCGTGTCGCCTGGGGTCCGCTCCGATATACAGATTCAGTGGCTTTATCTTGGGCGCGTTAATGAGATTTGCTTGTATCTGGAGCCATTCGGTAGATGCGTATCAGTGGGTTTCAATTAATTGTGGCGACGCTTATTAGTCATCCATCTAACAAACTAAACTGGCGCTGGCGCTGGCACTGGCGCTTGAGCTCTGAAAACCTCATCCTCTCTCTCTGTCTCTATACTCACCTAGTGCTATGCCATTGACCCCAAACTGACCTTGGCCAGTGGGCAACTTCCCTAGCTCCGTCGCCCGTTCGCTTCTGTTCTTCCGCTCAGCTGCTCAGCTGCTCAGCTGGCTTATAAATGTGCATTTTATGTTAATGAAAAATGCATTTTTATGCCGTTTCTAGATCAAAGTTCTTTTCGGCGGCTTCTTTTGTTTCAAGTGGCGCTTAAAATGGCGCCAGATATAACCAGATATAAGTTTGGCCAAACGAAAACAAAAACTTTCCCATAATGGCTCAATTTTTAAGCTGTTACACACCTACTGCATTGATGCGAAGGACTGCCTATGCCAGATATCAGAGACGCTGATCACTGCAAACAATTTTTAGCCAAATTGCAGTCAAAGTCCAGTGAGCGAGTGACTCGAGCAAGAGAGAGAGACGGAGAGAGAAAGATGAAAAGATGTGCAGACGGGGCGCTAAAAGAACAACTATTAAGACCGCTCGAGCGACGTCTACCGGAGAACAAAACCTGAAACATGAAATTCCTGCGTAATTTGTAAGGAAAGGCGTGAAGAACACCAACGAAGGCAACACCTTAATTAATGTTATTAAAATGGAACGAACGACCGACGGACCTGGCGATTGGACCTGGACCTCAAACTCAAACTCAAACTCGAACGCAAACTAAAACCGAGCTCAAGACCTGCGACTGGAACTCATTTCGACTGCAGGTCCAGGCGCAAAAAAGAAGACAGAGACACACAGAGAGAGAGAGAGAGAGAGAGACTGAGAGGAGAATGTGGCAAAAGGGAAAAAGGTTCGGACTTGGTCCGCTTGATCGGTACGTTTTTGGGCTGGTTTGCTTGCAGCTCACTCCTCAAACGCTTTGGCCATGCACGTTCCGGTCGAATGGGACTGAGAATGGGAATGGGAATGGGCATGGGCATGGGCATGGGCATGGGCATGGGCATGGGGTATGGGAAATGACCTGTTGTCTTTATTTGGGGCTTGGCCTGGACTAAACGTTGGGTAAGAGTTTATTGGAAAGTGGCCAGCCCACTGGGCGCAATCAGTGTTAATTTCTTAGCTCTTACAGAACTCTTGCGTAATACGTACTTATATTTATATAGATCAATTTCAGGTGAGTTGAAACTTAGTTAGCCTTTCCCATTAGGAAAACTAAAGAAATATTCAAACGGGTTTTCATAAATATATATAATTATATTTCTATGGATGAGAGGTATTGGTTTAGGGAACTTCATAAATTGTATATAAATCTATTTATTCTTAAGCCTATAATGGCATTTCCCAACTGAAGCACATTTAATAATAATAAATATTAATATAATAAAGAATATATTAATATAAAAATATTATATATAAAATCTTATATATTAATATATGATAATCTTTCATATAAAATCTTATATATTAATATATGCTTATCTTTCATATTAAGACTTTGCTTCTTCAGAGAAAGACATCTTCAGTAACTTTTCTGCAAGCTTTCATAATTTGCAAATACAACGTATTCATTCTTGGGTCTATAGACTGTGAGACACGCTTCAATGTGAAGAAGAAGAGATCTGTGTTGCTACCTCAGAGCTGCTGCCGTTTGCCAATGTTTCCCAGCATTCTAAGCCGCCAGCCGATTTATCACTGGCCCACAGAGCGCTGAACGCTGAGCGCTGACTACTTGACATATTCATTAAATTTGCCACATTGTTGCAGGAAGGAGCAACGGACAGGCCAGGGCAGACGGGGCAGACGGAGCTGACGGAGCTGACGGAGCTGAGAACAGAATGGCAAAGAGTCTGGAGAGATGGTCATCATTTTGACACCTTAATGCGGTAATTAGGGTTTTCTCAGCATTAACTCAGACAGCGGCAACACCCGGGCCATGCCCTCGCAGCCCGGCATCGGACCATCCTTAAAAGCCGATCATCATGAGCAAATATTAACACAGCGCAACGGCCAAAGGCGATAGCATCGCCAATTCTCATAAGCAATCGGCTATGGCCAATGACCAATGGCCATTGGGCAATAAGCAATGAGCAATGGGCCATGGGCAATGGGCCGTGGACAACGGGCTCTGGACAAATGGGCAACGCCTGCGGTGTGCCGTTAACGGTTTACGCCGAATTGGCTTAAATTTAAAAAAGATTACAGCCAAAGATCATCAACGCCAGCACGCAGGGTGATCTCTTGCATGAGATCCTTGCGATTCGGGTGTGAAGATTATGACACAGCACAAAATATGAAAACACCAACTCAAAGCATCGGCCAGGGCGTCAAAGGCCAGGTCAGAACCGGGTCCCACAAGTCATGGCATGGCAGGGGCAGGGCCAGGGACAGGGGCAGAGGAACAGATACGAGGAGCAGCAGGCGCTGCAATTAATTTCAAATTTTTTAACATCTCACAATGCGCCGTCTCAGACAGCTGGGCAAAGCGAAACGGTGCGACAGAGATGCAAGCCGAACGACAGAGCGAGACAGCGAGTGTGAGGCAAAGAATTGAAGAGAAATTGCAGACAAATTAAGATAAATGAATTGTTTAATTGTTGCATATGGTGTGCATTCCTATTGTGGAGCTGCTAATTTACCTTGTAAAGTAAATTGCGAAAGGACTTATGAGAGAGCCATGCCATGACAGGGTAAGCACATGTACTATATCTGCTCTGGAAGCGAGGCTTATGGGTATGCATATGATCTTATGAATATAAGTATATAATATACATATATATACTACATTCTTAAATATTTATATACAATTTAATTGTGTTTTTCTAGTTTTCCATAAATAGACACAAAATTAACAATCGAAATGGAATGCAACCCCGAGCTTAAGAGTTCAATATAAAGAAGCAACTTACCAGATACCATGAAACCTACATAAAGCTAATATTTCCATTGAATATAGAAATTCCATATGGAAATTCAGTTATTAATTATGTGTTATTAAATTATAAAAGCTAGAGTCTCCAAATATTGCATATATAATACATTCATTATAGTTATCCAATCGATCACAAATTAAAGTTAAAGTTCTCAAACCTATTATCAAACCTATTTTATTATGTTCTTCCAAAAATTAATAATAATCATATAAAATCAAAACTTACAGAAATTTTTCTTAATCATAAGTCACTAATTTATTTATGTAACAAAACTTATTTCAATTGTATCGGAGTTTTGGTTGAAACTTTTCAAACTTTTGAAATAGTCAAACCTATTCAGTTGAGCGTGACTGTAGACGTATTTTATACAACTTTGACTTTTCTTATAATTTAATGCTTGAAATTTGACCAAATGATTTAAATTTAAGTTCAGTTGCAAATATATCCAATATGTTAAAGAGTTTGCATTTGTTTGGTAAATTGACTAATATTCAATAGAATATGCAGTGCTTACCATAATGATAAGACACATCGAATTTCTGGAATATTTTCAACGACACCTTACCCAGCAAAATGCAAATTACAGTAATAGAAATAGAAATAGAAAAGAAAAAAGTTTGAATTCATTTAATAATAATATATTTTTTATATAATATATAATATATATAATTTTGTTTTTTTTTTAAGAAATTAACAAAAACCCTTATTTGCAGTCATATTTAAATTATAATGACATTTTTAAATTTCACGCTTGAAAATAAACAGTTTGTTATGAAATCTTCAATTATTTTTATTATTAAATATTAAATTAATAATTAATTGAATTCCCTTGGACTCCTCCGAGTCTGAGAGGGTTTTCAATAGCTGAGTCTCTAGAAGACCGCATATATATAAGTATATATTCGTATGCATACATACGTACATTCAAACACACTTAACTACATGCATATACCCTTTATATAGACACACATATATATGCATATGCATACATACATACATACATACATTCATATAAGCAAACATACATATAATCATACATACCCAGCAAAAGACACGCCCACATATTGGAATTTCGTTCAATATTTTGTCAACATGCAGCATTCCAAAAGTCAGTTCCAAATTTCATTGCTGGCCAGCTGCCAGGCACTTGACACTTGGCCGCACTGAGCGGTTGGCTTTTACGATTAATTTGCGCTCAGCTTGAAATGCTATTAGATGCGCATTAACACCCGTATATATACATACAGATACAAACAGTTAAGCTCGGCTCATCAATCAACGTCCCGATGTCTAAATAATGCAACACAAACACAAAAGGCAACGTCTGCATGTCCCTCTGGCTCGCTGTCTGTTAGCCTGCCACAAAGGACTACCGCACTAATTAATACTGCCGCCCCGGCTGACTGATGGCCAAAAACAGATTCGTGTTGCACACACACACACACATACATACACGTAAGGCAAAATGAATAAGCAGAGAGACCATTCTAAGCTAAATAAAGTTATTAAGCTGCCAAGAGCCAAAAGGGAAATGTTGCCAAAAAAAAAAGAAATAAGACTTACGCAAAGGAGGCAAAGAAATGAAATGAAACAAAACGAAAAAGGCCCAAAACGCAGCATGTGTTAAAATTATATAGAGAGTGCGTGTGCGCATCGGACCCCCCTAATGGAGGACGCAGACCCACACGGCTGGGGCACACGGACACGAGCAGTTCGCCAGTTCGCCAGAGTTAATAAAAAACACATAATTGCGTATGTTTGGACCAGCCACATACGTTTCGATGCCCGCTGCCCACACTCCAACTTCAGCACCAGCACCAACTCCAGCATCCTTCAGCCTCCGCCGCGTGCTCAAGTGCGAAGTTCTGCGCAAACGCCAAGCGCCTGTGAAAATATGATTTTTGTTGCCATTTCGTGTTTTGCCACTTTGGAGGTCTTCATCATATTTTTTCGTTGCCCACCACTCGCCCTCTCTCTCTCTCTCTCTCTGTGTTCACCTCTCTTTCTATATGATCTGC
Organism: Drosophila leonis; assembly: GCA_035045365.1. Classification (NCBI taxonomy): domain Eukaryota; kingdom Metazoa; phylum Arthropoda; class Insecta; order Diptera; family Drosophilidae; genus Drosophila; species Drosophila leonis. The sequence goes on along the minus strand of JAWNPC010000389.1, from coordinate 1,941,736 downwards.
TGTGTGTTTTTTGTGTTTCCATAAAACTGACCCCATGGGCAGTGAAATTAAGTTGATTTTTAATGTAGTCATGGTGGGTAGCCAGCAAGGTGGTTCCGTGCAGCCAGATTTTAAAATTTTGAGCAGCACTAAGAAAAAATGTTTTAATCAGCAAAGGTATATATATATACATATAGTAAGTATACTATATGATACAATATATTAAGATAACAATAAAAAACTCGTATGTTTCCGCATCTTTTGATATTCTTATGCATCCAGTGAGAAATCAAAATTATATACAAAAATATTTATTAAGTAAATAAATCAGAGTATGACTCAAATATAGCAAATTGTGTATGTAACTAAAAAAATTAACAAAAAATTAAAAATAATAATAACTATAAATAAATTAATAATAAATAAATTGGACTTATGCATCTTACTAGTTAAAGTATAATAATAAATAAAATATATATAAAAAAAATCTAGTTTAAAAAGGTTTCTTAAAACTTTTCTCTTACCTCCCCAAGCTCAAACAGCCCTAAGACTTTTCCTACTCAACTCCCGTTGATCTACAGTTATTAGCTGAAATGCCTTTCATATGGCTTATGGGCCACACGCCAGCAGACTGTGTGCGCTCATCTCTTGTCCAAAACTAGTCAATATTTCCGCGCCTGCTCCGCTGCTCGCTGCTCGCTGTTTGCTGTTTGCTGCCCACGAGCGTTCCCAGAACGATGCCATAATAAATTTCAACTTGTCTACACCTATTTTTACAAACATTTAAAAATTATTACACTGACTTTTTCATTATGCTGCGAAGCAGAGCAGAGCAGAGTCAGACCGGAGACCCGTTGTCCAGACTCGAATCGCGTCCCGCCTGATGACCTTAAATTAAATGTGCAGCACATGAATTATGTAAGCTGTTTAATAAAGTGATTCCATTTGCATGCAAGAGCCCCGCACGCATGCGCAGCGGGCAGCCAGCCAGCCAGCCAGCCAGCCAGCCAGTCAGCCAGTCAGCCAGTTGGCCACTCGGGCAGGGCAGTCCCCTTAGTGCCGATGGACCCGCCGCTGGAGCCGGGCCAAACAACTTACTCACCGCTACGGGCCGCTCCGGGCTGGCATCGCGCAGCGCGCGCTGATTGTCGCTTAATAAAAATGGTTATTGTGTTGGCCTGGCTGTGGCCAGCAAAGGAGCAGTTCTGCCCCAAAAGGAGCATGGAGAGCGAGAGTCGCGTGTGGGGGGCAGGTTGCAGCGGCTATTTATGTGTGGCTTTTGTAAGAATTATTAATGTAAATCTTTCATAATTTTCTTAAGCTGTGCGCGTGCGCAGCCAGCCGGAAGGGACGGGGTGAGGGCGGCACACAGGAATCTGGAACTGGACGGCATTTACAATGATTTATGGCGCCATCTGCCAGGGCTGAGCGGCATCCTGTGCACGGAGCTTTAAAGCACATACATAGCTTTAAGCTTAAAGCTCACGCATATGCTGCTCGCCCTCTGTTTCTCTCTCTCGCTCTCTCTCTCTCTCTCTCTGTCTCTCGCATACATTCATTATGTTCATTCAACGTCGTTTTGGCTCCACCCACACAAAGCGTTCATTTTGTGTGCCGACGCATGCGCCGTACCTGAAAGGGGGATGCGAACAAAATGAAGTTGCAAGGAAGCCAAAATGCACACAAATACAAATGTCAGTGTGCGCGTGTGTATGTGTGTGTGTCAACATACATATTGCTGCAAGGCAAAGCCATGCACACAACTGTTTGCAGCTGACAGCAAATCAAAGCCAGCTTGTTTAGCCGCGAGGCAAGTTGACGTTGCTGCCACAACTGGGCGCCATATGGTGGGACAGCCCGTTTGCTCCAATGGCAACGGGCCACAGCTCCTTGTCACTGGCAATGGCATGCTAAGAGAGGCAACGCCAACTGTTGCCGCCAGCTGCAACTTGTTGGTGGCTCTCTGCCTGCCTGCCTGCCGGCTGCCTGGCTGCATTCGTCATCTGTAGCATTGCCACATCAACGTCATAAACAAGATGAAGAAGCAGATGAGCAACCACATAGCTACAGCTCCATCTGCTCAGCTCCTGACTCCACTTCTTCTGGTTGGCTGGCAGCCGCCAAGAGCCAAAGATGGCCGCTTGAGCCAACGACTGCTGTGCACTTGAACTTTCATTTTGATGATGCTGATGATGTGCAGCACCTCGCGCACAGAGGGTTGCATGCTCAACTGTGATCCTTCACAGCACTGTGACTGACTGTGCTCATCTAGAGTATGAAGTAAACAGCATTTAGATATTATATTTTAAAAGATTTTGAATAATGCATTAACTAAACTAAGAGTTAGGCAAAGAGAAAAATAAATTATTTCAATTGAGATGCTGTAGATGCTTCAGCAAATCTTATTAACTTAAGTAAGATATTCGACATATATTAATTAATGTATTTTCTAAAAGTCTTAAAACAAATAATAAATATTTAAAAAATGTGCAAAAAGTATTATTGAAATATTAAAAAATTAAAAGTATATGAATATTATATAAAGCAGAAATGTAGTGAATCATGAAAGACTAATGCCAAATTGAGAATGATAAAGACCAAAAATATATAAAATATTATTCATACATTTTTTAAAGAAAGAGCGAAGAAAATTACAAAAAAAAAAATTATAAAATTAGTTTATGTATCAATTTATTTTCAGTTTTAAAAAATTGCAAAATGCTTTTCATATACTATAATAATCTTAATATTTTTTGTAATATACTAGCTCTGGTATTAGGTGTAGATAAATGAGACTCACAAATTTATAAGGAAAACGCTGTGATTCACATAAAAATATTATATCACCAATGATTAGTACTGAATAAAAATGAAACCCTTAACTGTGCCCATATATTTTATCCATATAAGAGAATAGAAAATTATTTAATTACATGCCTGTGAGACACTTTCATGTGCTCACCTCAATACATTTACAATAATAATTGCAGCATGAGCACATTGCTAGACAAATTGTGAGCGAGAGCAATGAAATGTGCCTCGAGCTAAGTTCAAAATGATCTAAGGAAATCTTCAATAGTAAATTATACTGCAAAATTATATTTAAAAAAACAAACAGATTCATTATTAATATTAAATCATTCATTATGACGAGATGTTATTCATTAATATTCCGCTAGGTATTTTCATAACATCAAATGGGCAATTTACAGTGATGATTCAGTATTAAGTCAATGCTTTCATGGAACAATTTTCCCTTTTTGTAGATTCAATTTTTTTCCAATTATTTTTCTTTCCACAGCAAATTTACTACGAAAATTTATGAAATCAACTCAAAATTTAGCACGTAATATAAACTACAAAAATCTTAATTAGCACAGCTAAAGAGCACAATGAGATACTTAATAAAACAAATTAAATTTATTTTTTAAATTATTTATGTTTCACAACTCTTCGTTTAGCCTAAATAAAAATTCATTGAAATTATTTGAGAACTTCCTTTTTTTTGGCCTTACAAATTCACAGTTTGCAATTCACAAAATATTTCGAGCAGCCCTCAATGTTTGTATTTCCTCTCGTTTCTTTTAGTTCTTTGCATTTTTCGCTATGTGCGTGCTGTGGTTTGTAAACCACTTGAAACAATTTTTAATTGTAATTTGCGCAAAGCCACGCCCCACCCAGCACCACCCACCGCCCCCTAAGGCAGGCAGGCAGCCAGCAGGCAGCCAGCCAGCCGGAGCTAGCCGAGTGGCTGAATTGGGATTGGGGCGTAGAGTGCTCGCATGCATAGCTTAGAGCGGAGGCATTGCTGGGATGCCAGCCGCGGCTTCGACGTTGCCTGGAATTTTCATAGAATGGCGCGTCCGGCATGCAGACGCTTTGTGCCAACAGCTGGGGCAAGATTTGTAGGTGGGCCAGCAGCAGCAGCAACAGCAGCCACAGCGAGAGCACCAACAGCAGCAGCAGAAGCCTCTTTAATGCACAGGCGCAGACGCTTTAAATTTTGGCCAGCCAGTTAGCCAGCAGTCCGGCCAGCCGGCCAAGTCCAACCTGGCCAAGTGCAATTAAAAATGAAAAATTTTCCCACACATTCGGTCAACTGTTGACTGGTCAGCGGCGATAAGAGGAGACAGAGACAGCGCAAGAGACAGAGAGGTGCAGTGTGTCCCAGCCCCAGCCCCAGCCACAGCCCCAGTCCCAGCCCCAAGCCCCTGTTCGCAGTGTTGTCCATGCACCATACCCCTACCCATACCCATACTATACCATACCATACCAATACAGTCGCCGAACGCTGCACTGATTTCTTTTTCATGTCAGAGCAATGCAAACTGCGTGCACTGATTGGAGGCCAGCGGAATTTTTCCCATACACACAGCGCATCGGGTTCGCGAATCGGGCCTGGTAGCCCTTTAGCTTTAAGTTTGGCTTTAACTTTAACTTTAGGCCTTACCTTGTGCCACTTTGGCCCGTGGAATGCGTCGAGTTATGTTTGTTATGTCGCCTGTCGGTTGCTGCCTGCGAGTCAGGGGAGGAGCGGTCTCTCCTCGAAAATTACTTTTGATTAATTTTCGCTTAATTTTTATTTTTATTTCTTACTTCGGCAAAATATCTCAGCGCAAAATTTGCGTCATTTTGAAATTTTTGTCGGGATTTATGAACGTCGTCGTTGAGTTAATTAAATTCAGCAACAGCAGCAGCAAAAAACAAAACAAATATTAACTAAATTATGGGGGTCTCCTATCTCTCTCTTTCTCTCTCTCTCTCTCTCTCTCTCACACACACACACACACTCTCGCTATCTCTTTCTGTAACCCTGGGCAACGCCATTAAAATGTTGTGTTTGCTTTTTCTCTTGAATTTTTCCTTTTAATGAGCACAAATTGTCTTGAACTTAAAGGCGCACCTGCAGAGCTTTTGAAAACTATGAAAATTAATGAAAATCAATCAAAATGTGGTAAGCCGACCAACAAAAAAAAAAACAAATGATGTCCCAGTGGGCGTGGGAATTGCCATGTAATGAATATAATCATGTACACAAATCTATTGTAATATCTATCAACTAATGGGCACAACAAGGCCAGACAACCCTCAACCCCTGACACTAATTGAGGATGCAATGCACAAGGCAAGTCTCAGGCAATAGGCGATCATACAAATACCCAACCCTTATTAGATAATTATAAAAAAATGCATGTAAAAATAGAGACTTTTGTTTAGCTATATAATAATAAATATAATTTATTTATGACATCAAATCAAAAGTTTTATAAATCAAATTCTGGCATATCAATTGATTCTGAACTCAATTCTGATATTTCAAATCAAGTTCATATATATAAAACAATTTTAAATACTTTATACAAGTAACTAAAAATTTGAATCCTAGTTTGCCCAGCTTCTCTTTCAGCTAATAGCTAATGTAGCCTGGTTTACCCTTTCTTGTAAACGGACTGAAACAAAAGCAACCCCCAATTGTTAGGGACTTAAACTGAGATATCAACACTTGCCCTGCGCAAAAATATGTTAATATCTGTGAAATTGATCTGATTTTAATTTCAATGGCGTCCCCTTACCCGAGAGAGCGAGCGTAGCTGATAGCTGGGAATCCCTTACAGTTCACTGCACATTTTTCATGCCCAACAATAATAACAACAGCAACAACAGCAACAAGAACAAGGACACACAACCCTTTGCTGTGGCAGTTCCATTTTCAGCTGTCTGAGTCTGAGTCTGGGTCTCAGTCTGATTCTGGATCAGGGTCGGGGTCTGCGCTGGTTAATCCTTTTGGTAATTTATGCGCACTCCTCTTGCTGCCACTTACGAAACTAATCATCATGCGGCCTGCCTGCCTGGCTGCTCCTCCACCACGTTCATGTCACGTGGCCGTGTCTGTCCTTTCCATCCGCTATCATTATTCCTGCTGCTGCTGCTGCTGCTTGTCGTGGTTGTATTGTTTATTGTGACAATTCTTGTCAACAGCGCAGCAAATGTCAACGGCACATTGATGGATGTGCCGCCAGAGCCAGAACCAGTGCAAGTAGAGAGCCTCAAGCTGATGGCTCAGCCACAGTCACAGCCACAGCCAGGTGATGGTGATTCATGGCAATTGCATGCGGTAAAGAGCTGCTCAAATTTGCTGTTGTTGTTGTTGCGGTTGCTGTGGTCACTGGTAAGAGAGAGAGAGAGAGAGAGAGAGAGAGTATGTGTGCCTGCCTGATTCTGACTGCATGGCAAAAGATTATGTTTGCATTCGTTAACGAATGTGTTTAATGAGAGCTAACTGACCAAAATCTGGTATTAAATCTACCCTGCATAGCCATAATATACTCGTACCTTAAGCAATTACTTAACCAACAGACAATGAGATTATCAAATGATTTCTAATGCTAACAAGTTGCTTCAAATAGAATTTGAGTCTATAATAAAAACAAACTTTGAAACTATTGTATATCATACCTATGGGGCGCCTGTGTGGGCAGACATGGCAAAATGTCGCTTGAACAAATTATAAATTAGACAAAACAAATCACTAAAGATTTAAATCAAATTACTACAATCTTCAATGGTACCCAATCCATAATAGAGCTACATCAAAAAGCAAATATTGAACTATTATTCAGCAAATCATTAAATGTTAAGCAAGCTTAAGAGCGCACATTAACAGACTATGTTAGGCAGAAACTGTAATCTGATGTAAAGCTAAATATGTTAACATGAAAGCAACCAAAGGTAGTTGCCATTTCCACTTAAGGATAAGCGTTGCATATGCTGCCGTAGAGGTTGCTGCCACAAATTGTGGCACAAACAGCTGGCAACAAGTGTTACTTGGCCGCAGTCGCATCCTTTGAAGTGTAACAAGTAGCAAGTGAAAAGTCAAAGAGGGTTAAGTTCACACACTCGCCGCCATGCAGACACAAAGACGCACATGCACACATTCACTTACACACACACACACACACACACAGAGAGAGAGAGAGCAAGCCGACCCACATTTGAGACTCTTTCGCTACTTAGCTTTTGCCCTGAGAAACTAGGAAGTAGACGTGAATCAATTGCCTTATTCTCAGCACTTTGTTGCTGTAAGGTCAGCCCTTCCCTTCAGCTTGTCGCCTCGTTAAATTAGCATATTTCAAAGACAACAACAACAAAGGGCCACGAATGCAATAATTGGAGTCCTTGACTGCGCCAGTTTTCACTTTTGTTGTTGCAGTCGCTTGACTCCTTTGATGTTCAGCAGAAGTGGCACTCGGACGTGTGTCCTTGTAGCCTTGCCTCCCAATAGCAACAATGCCACTTAATCAGTTTTCATTTTCATAAAGCCTCTTTAAAGTCTTAAACAAACGAATTGGGGTTCAGCAGGTGTCAATTGGTAAGGGGTGAGCGGACAGGAGAGGTGACATCTATGGGGGCGGGGCCGCTTCTGAGCCAGATAAATCCTTTCACATTGCATTTTGTGTTAATTAGGCCGCAAGTGCAACAGAAAAAGTCAATGGAGCATTGAATTGGGTGGAGGGTAGGAGGCCAATCGGCAAATCTCGCATGCGACAAATGCACGAGACAACTGAGTACATCACTTCGGCTGGCAGCCCTGCCTCAACGTGGCTGGCTATGTGTGTCCTTTGATGTATTGTACTTTCGCCAGCCAGTCGCTGCGCAGCCACCCCAAGGACGGGCGCACATCAGTCAAGGCACGCGCATAGCGGCTACATCTTCATCTCCAGCAACACCAGCAGCATCATCATCATCATCATCATCATCAACATCATTACTGCAAGGATAACAAGCAGCACGCAGACTGCGACGCACAGGCCGAGGCAGGACGCTGCTTCAAGCGTTTCTGTTTCTGTTTCAATTTTTGATTTTAATTTGCATTTAGAGCCTGTCGCACTCGGCTCTCGTCTCATAGTCGTGCGGCGCGTTTCCGTGACAGGACGTCTTGTGTCCTGTGGCTTCCGTCAAATTTATTTACACACATATAGTGCTGCAATAAAATAGAAAATGAAACAAAATTAATTACAAATGAAATAAGAAATAAAAACTAAAATTAATTGAAATATAAAATCAATAAATAAACAAATAAAAACCAATTTAAATATTTCTAATTTAATTATGCAATTAAATGTATTTAAAATAAAATGAAATATTTATAATTATGAAAATATTTTGAAAATTTGCATAAAATAAAAAATAAAAGTAATTTAAAAAAAAAATAAAAAAAAATGTAATACAAAACAATAGACAAAAATTCTTAAATAATTTCTTAACATATTTAATGCATTTAAAAAAATCAGTAAATTACATTGAAGTTTTACTTATTAAATACTTTTAAGGTATTTATAAATTTAAAAATAAATTCAATAAAAAAGCAAGAAATTTAAAATTATAATTTTAATATATTTGTTGAATAAATATATATAAAATATCATTTTTTTCGAGATTACTTTGCTTATTAAAAAAACAATATATAAATTCTATAAAAATAAATGAAGAAAGTTAGTCAAATTAAAATCAAAATAAATTTAAACTCAATGAAAATTTGTTATTCTTTAATAACAATATAAAATTAATATACACTTAATACAGATTTCTTACAAGTCTCCCTATTATGATTCATAAGTAGAGTAAATTCCAGCCATAATTCCCACACAAATATCACTAGTTCGAAAAAAGTTGAAGAAAGAAAAAAACGTCAACAAAAAGTGCAACGAATCAAACTCAATTCTCAGAGCTGAGAAAGAAAAGCCACCCAGAAGTAAAGTTCGTGTAAAATAAAAAGAATAAGCAAGCTGCCGACCAATCAGAAAAGACCAAGCTAAAAGCGATTGTAAACAAAACGAGAACAAAATAAAAGAAGGTAACAAATAAATATTACAAGCAAAAGAAGTTGCTCAGCTAGCCAGTAGCCGAAGAGCTCAGAGCTGAACGGTCAATGTTTATTGACGCTTTGCTCACGATCGGCAGTTCGATATCCGCGCTGAAAGTGTGGCCACAAGAGAATGGCAAAGAGTGGGCAAGCACCAGTCAAAAGTTGGCAAAAACGTGTAAAATTTTAGATTCAATTATAAAAAGGAAAATAGTAATACTTAAACAAAAAATTTGTATGAAATATGTGAAAATATATAATACAATTTTTGAACTTTTGAGCTTACGAAAAAATAATAAAAAAAATAAAATAAATATTTAAATTGAAAAACGAATCAAATATGCAAAGAATATGTAGAAGAAAATGGTTAAAAAAATGTAGTCAGAATATATGGATTTAAAAAAATTATATATTAGAAATTTTTGAAAGCTTCAAAATTCCGCAACAAATGGAAAATATGCCAAAATAGTAAACATAAACCAAGAAATAAAATATTAAAAAAATGTTTATTAAAACTATTGACAAAATTCCAAAATGTACCAGGGCACAAAATGATCAAAAACTGCAGTGCAGTGTATAAAAAAAAAAAGAAGAGAATTTGTGGGAAAAAATAATAAAAATAAAATCAAATTATATCAATTTTGAAATTGAATAAATAAAAAATATATAGTATATAATTAATAATAATAATATTTATATATATTCTATATGGAAAAATGTGTGCAAACTATGTAAAAACATATCAAATAATAATTTAATAATAGTTTTCATAACTTAAATAGGTTTGATTGAACAAAATAGTTGAAAATATGCCACGAATATGTGATGCGCGTAACAGAAAGTATTGCTGTGCGGCTTCAATGTGTACTAAAAAATGTTTGCTGTTGCATGGCCTTGGCAAACCAGCTCAACAACAACAACAACAACTGCAACAGCACCACCAACAACTAATCAACTAACTTGTGTGTGCAGCAACAACAAATGCAATCAAAATGTGCTGCTAGTAAAATTTAGGCTTCAATTGTATGAAAATTGATGCAAATCAAAGCCGAGCGATGACTGCGTGGCAAGCAACAACAGCAACTGCCAACAGCAACAGCAACAGCAACAACAACATCAACAACAGCAACATCAACAACAGCAACATCAACAACAGCAACAGCAGCAACTTGACTGCCGCACAGTCGCCGTCGCGCCATTGCCATTTGCATTTAATTGTTGTGATTATCTTGGCCTGCTGCACACGGTGGTAAGTGCGAGTATCTTGTGGATACATAGTGTTAACAACGAGTATCTTGCGGATACACACAACCAGCCCCATTCGTATCTATGTAAGTAGCTGTCCAGCCGCATCCATCAACACTTTGGCGTGTATGTAAAGCAAAACTCAAATGTGTAAATGGCCTGTCAACAAATTAACCCAAGCATTACACAAGCGCGGCCTTTTGTAGTTGTTGCTGTTGTTGTTGCTGCTGCTGCTGTTGTCGTTGTCGGTGGCAAGTTAATTAATTAAGCGACAACCACAACAACAACAACAGCTACAACATCAACAGCACTTTATGTTGCTGAGTCAACAGATTAATCAATGCGAGTCTTACACGTCCGCTCGACCCGTCGTCCCCTCCCGGAAACTGTCAGCCATAGGTGTTGGCATAATTAATATTGATCTAGCCATAAGACCGGCCAGCCGAGCTACCTACTTAATTGCCTGCAGTTGTTGCCGCCGTGCACAATTCAGGGTGGAACAATTATGCGAACTTAAAGCTTAACTCAATTCATTTAACTTATTTTAAATATCGGGGAAAGTGCAGATGAAGTTTTTTGAGGAACGATCAAGGCTCAGCAAATCGAGAAATTTATCAGATTACAAAATTAGAATCAGATTAATGCTTATATTGAAATTTTATTGAAACTGAAATTTGTTAGGTCTAAGGCATGAAGTATTAAATATAATTATTATATAAATATTATCTATATTTAAGTATATTCATAATACAAATCCAGTTATACCTACAAAAATTTCTTAAATAATATATAACTTGAATTTAAATTAACTAATAACAACTTTTTGAGTCAAGAAAAAGCAAAGGATTTCCTTTGTTATTCACAAAGCTATAAAGCTGCTCTATGGATGATTGATCGCATTCAGTTTATCTATTTTACTACTTACATTTGAACAAAATGTTATGAAGTCATCAAATCAAACTCTATAAAAAGAATCAATTTGAATACATGATCTTATACATCTTATACAAGATTTTGTAATCCAACTTTATTTCCTGCTATATTTGCTTTATGCATCACGGATTAGAATCAAACAGAAACTTTACTTATTTATTTTTTAAATTAATAATAAAATAATTGAAGAATCATTATTTGAAATATTTTAATTATTTTATATACTTTTTTAAAGTTTGAAATTCCTCAGCCATTCTTCATTCTTTATTGAAATTGTTGAACTCCTGCTAGAGGCAGCTATTTGCAGCCATTGCCATGTTTAGCCATTTAGCCAGACCAAACAGCAACGAATTCTTTGCCAAAGAGTCAACGCCATTTTGTATGGTTCATGGCCGCAACTGGACATGGTATCCACCCAGAGAGAACACACAGCCAAATGGCAATTGCTCAGCTTCCAGTTGCTTTGCTGTTGCTTTGGCTGCTGCTGGGTTTGCTGGCTCTGTGTGTGCGTCTCGTCCTCGCAGCAACTGCGGCCAACCTACACAATTGAGTTGATTTCAATTGCAGGGTGGTCCATGGCACTCAGGGCCTTATAATGCGCCAAGCGCTGTCAATCGGTCTCCGACTCCGACGCGTATGTCTGTGTGTGTGTGTGTATGTATGCTGTGGGCAATCAGGCGAACGAGAGGCAATGTCTGTCCTGGTTCCAGGTGCGGCTGACTGGCTGACTGACTGGTTGCCTCGCCTAGTAGTTGCAGCTTGTTAATCTCGTTGCTCTCCTTGTTATTGTTGTTGTTGTTGTTGTTATTGTTGCATGGGGTTGTCAACATACTTTTTTGCTTGTTGACAACACAGCAACAACAACGACGAGCAGTTGCAGTCAACTCGAGACTGCAGCAATGCAAGCTGAAGTGCAGCCTGCAATTCGTTCGTCTTCCTCGTAGTTGCAACGTCATAATTGCAGCGCATAATGAGGCACACGCACACACAGACAAGCGGCAAGTGCAACTGCATCTGCAGCCAGAGTTGCTGCAATTTTCGTTTGAAATGCAAATGAAGCGCACACACACAGCCACACGGCCACGCCCCCAATGATGACAGTGCATTGCAAGTGCAATGTAAAATGTGCAGCAACCGAAATCCTAATTGGATGCACCAAACACACACACACACACACACACACACACACATGCACACACATACAGAGGCAACTTGAAGTGTTCTGCGCTGCAACACATGGCGTATGCGCAACGCAACAACTTGAGCTCGGTTTATTTATGAGTCGCTGCTACTTTGGCAGCCTCAGGTCTGAAGTCTTATATGCACGATATGCAGCTCATTTAATTGCTTGTTAAATTTGTGGCATTTTCTTATCGCTGGGCAGCGCGATAACGACCGCCTCGATTGGTAGTCAAATGATCTTCGGTTCGACACTTGCCGTTCTGCGAGAAAGTTGCCCCAGCAAACATTTCGATTCTTTGCTGCAATTTACAGCTCATTTACAGCTGCGATAAGTTAGATAAAAGTAGATAAAGTGAAGCCGAGAAATTTGTGGCATTTTCTAAGCTAACATAAAGGACACACCTAAAGAACATGGATGTCATAAACTGGGCACTAAAATCAGTTAAAGGAAATAGAGAGAAAGAGAGAGTAAAAAGTGAGAAATCTGAGAATTTTTAGAGTCAAGATCAAACAAATTTCACTTTATAATTTATCAAAATAATCTTGGAGGTCGAACATACGAAAAAGCATTGAAAAATGTCTAATATATACTAATATAAATTATTTAAAATATTAAAAAATTCTAACTGGACTCCTGAGCTCAAAGAGCAATTAACTAACACCTTTCCATACTTTGAATACTTTTTTTTATATATTTATATTTACTTATTTTTTTTAAATTTACTTTAACTATTAATATGCCAAATGCCTTTATTGCTGCTAAGTCTAGTGTATTTATTTATTTTATTTTTTTTTTAACTACTATTCAATACTCTTCCTCTAGCAAACATGCAATCCATTCGCATGGAACTTTCATTGAAGCTTCTCTATCACCAACTCAATATCAAGCATACAAAACTGCAATTTAAAAAGCCGCAAAAAGAGAGAAGCGTAATAAAAATAAATATAAAACAAGAGTTGTCTAAGTGAGAGTAGCCGACTTAGAGATACTCAGTATTGATGTGTTTCGACAAATATATAAACTTTCTTTCATTTACACTCCTATTAAAAATAAGAGAAAAATATTCATCAAATTGTTAATTCATCTAGTAATAAATATAATATAAATATATAAATATATAAAAAATATAATATAAAAATATATTTATTGCACTTTCATGCTCCCAGATAAGTTCAGAAATTATAACTGAAAATTTGATAATTATTGCTATTCAAATTTGTATAATAATCTGATATATTGATATGGAAATAGTCGTACAAACACAACTGTCTCTCTGCCTACATGAATTGGCATCGAATCATAATACCCTTGCTTCAAGCCTTTCTCAATGGCTACAGGGTATAATAAAGTTTCCTGGCAAAATGCATTTTAATTGGTTGCCAGATATGCAATGCAGGGCATCACACAGAGCCATCTGCCAGACGTCTTTCAGATAAAGAATTTAAACTGATGCACATTTTGTTAACAGCTTTATAAAGCGTATGGCTTTTAGTCGTCGTCATCGAGGCTGTTGTTGCTGTTGTTGGTATTGCCATTGCTGACTTTGCCAGTGAATTCAATAAAACTGATAAGGCAACAAAGTCAAGGAACCGACGCTGACTCATGCAGCAGCGTGCAGCATGAGGCAGATCTTCGATCCAATCCAAACCAATCCAATCCAATCCGATCCGATGGCGATCCGATGAGGCTGTCTGTCTGGCTTAGCGCGTATTTCACGCGATGCGATAGCAGCGCAATTGATTCGCTTATAAAATTTATCGATCTGTTAGCCGTGGCTTAAAATGTTGCCAGGTTGGTTAATTTGAGTTTAAGGACGATGATGTTGCTTATCAGGCGTGTAAAGTGTTGCCACGATAACCAACAAATAAAGTGAAGCAAACTAAAAGTCTGCCAATAAAAGGTAAATATATATATATATATATATACATATATATGGCCGATGGACACAAATTTTTATTTCATTTTCATAATTTAAGTTTCTCACGCTCACGAGCTGAGGCTCTGCAGTTCTATTGAAATGCCATAAAAAGATTGAAATGTGTGGCAAGGCTTTAATAGGCGCCGCCAAGAGTCTTGAGCCGTGCTGCGTTTTGGCCGCAACGTCTGTCAAACGGTAGCCCGTGCATAAATCAAGGATTTTTCGTTTATTCGTTCATACCCCTCCACAAACTATATCAAATCAGCTAGCTATCTAAGTCAGTTAGGCATAAACATTGTTTCCCACACACAGATACACTAACGCACACACACACGCACATACATATGCTGGCAGCCAGACTCAAGTCAAGGCAGATAACTTTGCCCCGGTCGAGACGAGACATTCCAGGCAGCCTGGCAGCCTGACTGCCGGAGCCACGGCAACAGCTAGGAATGCTTTTGATCTCGGGCGACTATTCAAATACAGGGTGCCCCACTGTCAGTCAGCCGAAGCATTTCATTTCCATAGCTTTACGCTAGCTCCCTCTGTAATTAAACGAATTTTATCACATATTTTGTAACGTTTTTTCTTCTCCTTAACGTTTAAGCCATGAAATGCACAACAGTTTTTTTTTAGCAAGCCAAAAGCGAAAGCTGCCACGAATAGCAAATTAGTCAGAGTTTGAGCTTTAAAATACATTTTTTTGTTTAACTAACTTCAAGTTGATAAGAAGGGATGAGACTGAACTAGGCCGAGCTGAATATGTGAATGTGAATTCGATGAGGAAATGATTTTTGTAATTTGTCTAATCTATATAAATATGAAATTAATATATACAAATTAAATTAAAAAACATCGAATATTACTGTGAAAAAAGTAGACTAAAAGATTATGAGGTATAGCTCCACGTATAGTCAGATAAAACCGCAAAGTGACAGAGTGGCCAAATAAGATTAATAGGAAAAGAAACTCCACAAAAACAATAAAACAATTTCAGATATTTTGTTTATTTTGATTTTATATTGAAACTTTAACAGCGCCATTAGCTAACAAATTATATATTTTTTTATTTGTCATTTTAATTTATTTGTCTGCGTAAGAGGATTCATGATCAAATGGCAAACTTCAACAACTGAATGCTATCAATAACTTAAACAACAACTAAAATAAAGTCTTTTGTAATAACATTACTGTTGTTTGACCATTGTCTGTTATTGATTCCAGTACTTTATTTTCATTCCAATACAGCCTTCGTCCAATAAGATTCTAGAAAATATTAAGCTTGCATATATAAAATTACAAAGTAATTTAATATTCTTTTAACTTAAAATACAAACTATTTATATAAACCTTCAGGCAAATTTTATATCATTACCATTTTTTGATGTACTTTAAATATATAAATATAAATAAATATAAAACCTAGTAAACAAAAGATAACTCTGCTTACATTTAAAATAAACTTTTGCAAAAGTAAGATCCTCTTAAAAATTGAGTATTTTAGTCATATGTACCCACGCAAGACTTGCACCTCATTAACATGGCTAAACTGTGTCGCAACAGCGCGTACTCCATCTGCATCTGCAGCTGCAAGACAGCCAACGGGAAGCAAGTGGAGCACAGGCTCAGCGCTGAGCTGCGTGAATGGCATACCAAATGATGGCAGATCCTCAGATCGCTTGCAGCGCTGCGCTGGCTACGTGTGTGAAAATGGCACGTTTCAACATTTGAGTATTTTTTACATGCGCTACGTGCTACAATTAATCCACAGCCGCCCC
Source organism: Drosophila leonis (assembly GCA_035045365.1). Taxonomy (NCBI): domain Eukaryota; kingdom Metazoa; phylum Arthropoda; class Insecta; order Diptera; family Drosophilidae; genus Drosophila; species Drosophila leonis. The sequence goes on along the minus strand of JAWNPC010000389.1, from coordinate 1,925,837 downwards.
ACCCCGTCCACCTGAGCTGAGTGGCGTGCGCAAGAAACTACATTGAAGACGCCATCGTTCAGCGCATCACGTATACGCCTGGTATGCCAACAGCAACAGCAACAGCAACAGCGATAGCAACAGCAACTGCGTTCTGCGTGTCACAGATCAACGCGATGCGATGGCGATGGATCTGGCGATGAAGTTGTTCAACGTCAACTGGCACTCGCATTCAGAGTCTTTGTATCTGTATCTGTGTCTGTATCTATGGCTGTAGCTGTGGCTGTGGCTGTGTCTGTCTCTGTGTCAGTATCTGTGGCGCAAGATCAGAACACCTCTCCGCTGACCTTGAATGCCATGGCGCGCTTTAAATGAGTTCAATGCGAACCTTAGCCACTTGGTTCTTGGCCAGGCTTCTGTGACGTGAGTCATAGACCAAAGACTTGACTGAAGATTTATGACAACTCTGGAATTTAATTTAGCTACTGTCCGTCCGTCTATTTGCGCTGAGAGCTTTGCCTGTTTTGCGCGCTCGTTGATTAAATCTGCCACAAAGTCAAATTAAATTTCACATAAACAAATAAAATGAAATTAAATTAAATTTGTTGCCAAGCATTTTTATATTTTATTCACTTAAATTTCGTTTATTTTTTGTATTCATTTTTTTGTACTTTTTCGTCTGCGGTTTTTTGACGCTCAAGGTTAATGACGACTTTCGGCTGCGGTCTGTGTGAGCTCGGGCTGTGATTTGTGTTGGCTACGAAATTGAGTTTGGGGTTTGGGCTTTGAGCTCTGGCATTTTTGGGGTTGGTTATTGCGATTGCGATTTAATTGCCTGCTGCGGTTGCTATAATCAAATTTCAGCTAGTCCAAGAGCAAATGCTTGCGAGTGTTAGCTCAGATGGGAGAAGTCGTGTCGATATATATACTATATAGATTAAGGATTTAGTTAATCTGTCTTGACTTTTGCTCTTGCAGGTTGTATGGCTTGCCGGATGGACGCGCCACTTGCCGCTCGGTGCCTGGCCTAACCAAAGATCAGGTGGAGCTGTGCTACAAGGCGAGTGATGTAACAGCCGCTGCTCTGGAGGGCCTGGATATGGCCATACGTGAATGCCAGATACAGGTAGTTGCTTCAGATAATTAATTTTAATCCTTTTTTATTCCAAAAAATGATTTTTTTTTGAATTTCTTATTTTGCCATTTAATTTAGAATTACAAAAAAAAATATTCCAAATATTTACTTATTTTCTGTTACTCTTACAAAAAAAGAATAAAGTTTTAAATGAAATAATCTCTGTTTATTTTTGTTTTTTAATTCACTATAATTATTTGTTGTCTTCAGCAGTATTCTTAGCGCTGCTTTTAAGCCTACTCCTAATTGACTTAATGAATAAGGAGTCTAAAAGTAATAAAGCTCATTGTATGTTTTATCAATAGAATTATCATAGTTTTTGTTTTTGCTTTCAATTCGTTGTTGTTGTTAAAGTTGCTAATCATTTGATGTGGTTGCAGTTTCAGTGGCATCGCTGGAACTGCTCGTCTCTGAGCACAAAGAGCCGCAATCCGCACGCCTCCAATCTGCTCAGGAAAGGTAAGTGCTGAGTTGAGCGCAGTTTCCCAACTGGCCCCAAGTAGCCGTGGCCCTGGTCCAACCGAAAGCCATTAAGCTGACACTAAAATGCGCCGTAAGTGTGGCTCAGCTTTCACGCAAACAAAATCGCTTTACGACCAGCAAACGACAACGAAAACGACAAACTGTCAACGGGTTTGCGGTTATGCATAGAGCAACGGCCCACACGCAAACCGCTAGGCTGCAGTAAGAGTGCTCTAATCGGGTATGCTCAACAGGCAGATACTCTAAGTCATTGACAATTGACGATGCAAATGCCAAGTTCTTACAGATAGTCAGACAAGCCAACTAAACTCATTCATAATGAAAAAGAATCTCAACCCAAATATGCTTCAATGTTACTGCTGTATACAGTATACCCCTTTGGTTGCAGTAAATGAATAGAGTCTAATTAAAATAGGCCCTGGTCCAGTGTCCGATGCTATTAGCCATCGCATTATTAGACACGCCATGGCACAAAACCACAGCAGTCGATGCTGGCGCTGTAGCTGTTGCTGTAGCTGGTTCTCTGGCTGTCTAATGCCCCAGGCCCAGTTGGTCAGCCGCAGCGCAGCTAGATCATGTTTCTAAGTTTTCCAGCTAGTAAGAGTGTTGCTCGAGGCTTGTTCTGGGCGCACCTTTTGTCACAGCCTAGTGCATCCCAGCAGCGGCAGTGCGAACTTTGACTTTGATATCTTAATCTGTCGGCCAGGCATTATATTTCGCACACACACACAGTCTCAACGGCGTGTGCCTTATGATCATGTTCATCATGATGATGTTTAACTGACCATCTACAAAGTGTCGCCGCTTTCTGAGCCGCTTTTGTTAGCCAAGTAGCAAATAGCGGTAACTGTATGATCACAAGCGCCGATCTTAAAGCTATGACTACTGTTATGACTCACAGCGATAGTTTCTCAGGTTCTTCAGCCCATCCAAAAATGCCCTGAAATGAAGAGTAACTTAGCTATAGCAACTTATTGCTCATGAATATTCATGTCGAAATCATATATTCGTTTGTAAAATGAATTAAACTTGATTGAACTGCCATTAATTTACAACTTAGCAAACCAATTCGCAGCCCAAAGAGTAAAACAATCCTTAACTAATGTCCCGAGGTGGCAATCAGACTAGTTACCTGGAAAATCCTTTTGCTTGCCGCTGCGGAATGTTTTAACTGCGTTCCCAAGCGCTTCATTAGCTAAATTATGCGTCATACAATTGCTGTAAGCAAAACCAGAGTCCAAGACAATGGGGCGAATGGTCAGTGACCAAAATGGCGGCATGCAATGCAGATGCAAACGATATACTTCCAGTAGCAATGCTGAAAAGATTTCTCACAAATTTCAATGCAACCAAAAAGAAAGAAATAAATAAACAAATGCAAAAAAAAAACTAAAAAAAAGAAAAATAAGAAACAAGCAATAACAAGAGTGGCCTGGGAGACCGTCGAGTAAAAGGGAAAGGCTCGCAGCCAAGTCGAGTGGAGACGAGTCGACTTGACTCGAGTCCGGCGTAATTTATTTGCATTCATCGTATAAATTATATTGTAAGCAAACCACTTCATTCAATTTCAATTTAAAAAATTGTTATCTCTGTTGACGGATGCTGCCGCGGCCACTGACAACGTACAGCCCAGCGACAGCCAGACATTTCAAGAGACAAACGAACCAGCGAACGTCTGAACGTGGACGTGCATCGTCGCTGTGGCTGTGCCAACTCTCGATCTGTATGTGAATTTCGGTAATGGGCATGGATATGCTGAGCAGACGCCAATAGCAGCAAATTACAGTCCATCAATTAGTCGAGCGAACATGCATATTGAATATAGAATATTGTTAGATTTGCGAATGGTTGTAGACCAAGTTTTGCCAGAACAGCCACTTCACATTTAATGTTTAAAACTATTCACTAAAAGAAATATTTCAAATATTATGAATATCACAACATTTCAGCTGCACTACTATTTTCATGAACGCATACATAAATACATAGTATAATATATGAATATTTATATATTTGAATATTTTATATATATGTATGTACAGTATGTATATATATGAAGAACTGAGAATTATAAAGATTCTTATAAAACGATTCTAAAATATGCAGATCTTTCACTGAAACAGAAAAACACTTCTGATATGGCGACTCTCTCTCTCTCTCTCTCTCTCTCTCTCTCTGTTTTTATCTTGCTATAGATATTATAATCTATAATAATGATATTCCTATAAATCTATATTGGACCTACTCATGCCTTAGACATATTTTACTTCAGATATTAGTTAATTAGCATTTAATCAGATTTTAAAATTAAAGTAAGCCCAGCAAATGAGCAGCTGCCTGAAACCATTCACGATAATATAAATCTTCAAGCATAGGCAATTCAAAATAGTTAAATATTTTGAAAGTATTAACTAAACTAATACACATAAATTCCTATAAAAAGCCACTTCAAATCTACTGCAAGCCTATGTCAAATTCTGTGTATACTCAATTTAGTGAACGAGCTTTGAGTTTGCTTTAGGCTGGTATTGTGGCAATTGTGGATTTAGTAATTCCGACAAAGCCAGAACAATGTCATTACAGCATATCTACATATAATTTGCATTTAGCCATAATCTTGGGACTGGCATCAAGTGCACACAAACTTGATCGGGCCAAATACCAAAATGAGTCGGGTTAAAGTTAACAACACTGCCCAATATAACAATGCCGAACCATAAATCTCCAAATGCATGCCACACCAGCAGCAGCAGCAGCAGCAGCAGCAGTTGGAGAAGCCAGAGCAGCACTTCCAAGTAACTCTCGACTAGCCTTCAACGGGGCGCGCAGCGTACGAATATGGTAAACCCAAGCTTATGTCAGTGACATGTCTGCCGATCTGGCCGGCTGTCTGTCTGTCCGTCTGTCTGGCTGTCCGGTTGTCTGTTTGTCAAGCCGCCCGTTCGTGTGTCCATTAAATAAGGAAGGAAACACCGAACTGAACTGCACATAACGAGAGTCAATATTGACAGGCAACAGCAACGCGTGCAACGATTGCGACTGGGAGACTTATAAGGGCAGAGCCACAGTCCAGCCAGCCAGTCAGCCAGCCAGCCAGCCAACCAAGCAAGCAAGCAACCTGAGCAGCCCCAAAACAGCGAGGGATCGACGACGATCGGCCAAGTGAAACGAAACAAATCAAGTCGGAGAGGCACAATGACTGACAATCGAACGGCGCACGGACAGGTCAACTATTTTGCATACATCTACTATAACTTATGGAACTGGTCGATCGTTGATCGTCGTCGCAGATCGCAGATCGTTGCTGCTGCTGCGGCTGCTGCTGCTGCTGCTGCTGCTGCTACTTCGCCATGCATTATTGTCAATCAAGTAAGGCTGGACTTGGGAACTGAGCAGTGGGGCTGAGACTATAGCGGCAGCAGGCATGTACAAAAGTAGTAAAAGGATTACGTACGATCGTCGACGACGATCGACCTTTATCTTGGTCTCGGTTCAGCCAAATGCATGTGACAACAAGCGAGCGACGTATGTCGCAAACAATTACTTGGGATTGCAACATAAGAGACAGAGACAGAGACAGAGGCAAGGGACAGGGACAGGTACAGATACAGGGACAGGTCGTTGTTGTGGACGACAGAGAGAGAGCGAGAGAGAAAGATCGGCTGGTCGCCTGGCTCGATCGGTTGCCAATTTATGCGCAGTAAGAAGCACGTCACTGGCCCCAAGGCATTGTCAAATGTAACTCGCTGGCAATGATGTGATTTGGATTTGCAAATGGCCTGGGGGGAGAAACAAAGCGTGCATAAATCAAGAGCCAATCGACCGATCAACGATCACCGATCACACAGATCACAGATCGCGAAAAATTCAATCGAGAGGCAGCGGGCGAAAGAGCTGAAGCTGCTAGGCAGTGGCTGTGGCTACTGTGAGCATTGATGCATTGATTGATGGCGTCTTAATCGTCAATCAAATGCGCGCTACACTTTTGCATTACACCATTGACATTGGAGCGATGCGATCGCTGGATCACTCGATCGCTCGATCATTCGATTGCATTGGCTGTACAACAACGACAACTTGTCACAACATTGACATTTGCATTCGTGCGCATCCTGAGTGACGGACTCTTGACTTTCGTTGCCATCGGACAGCTTGACCATCTCTGACTGATTGTTTGACAGCTTTTGGCCCCTGCCCTGCCAGCTTCCAGTTAGCAGTTAGCAGTTAGCAGTTACCATCTTCCTCTTGATGCACGCCAGTCACATTGACATATGTACTGTCGCCGGCGCATTGGATTTGCTCTTGGGTTTTTGTCTTATGCAAAGTGGCGCTGACAATTTGCATGTCAATCGATTGACAAATGTTGCCAACTTTGGTCCGCTCAATGACGGCACATGTCGGTCATGATTAACGTCAGTTTTGACAGCCGTTTGACAGCTGTTGCATAAGCCGTCAACTAACCGACTGGGTGGGTGTGCTCTGTGCTTTTGCTGTGCCCACAATTTTGCATCATTAAAACTTGTCTGATCGATCGCTGGAATCAATTGAATTGCCCTGGCTTTGGGTGGCGGCATTTGGGGCTTGGCGGCAAAGCTCGAACGCTTGTCCGGCCCATGTCAAAGCCAAATGCCGCACAATTCCCTTGGTGGTCGCAAAGACAGCGACAACAACTGCTTGGGCATTCAGTGTTAAAAATAACGCCGCATAACTTAGTTGGCGATAGTTTGCCGTGAGTCCCTAGTGACACGTCCACTCCGACTCCAACTCCGACTTCAATTGCAATTGCAATTGCCCTGAAATCTGAACCATCTTCTTCGCAGGCTATCGGGAGAGCGCATTTGCCTTTGCCATTTCAGCGGCAGGCGTTGCTCATAGTGTTGCGCGCGCCTGCAGCCAAGGACGCCTCATGTCCTGCGGCTGTGATCCGACCATCAATCGCAAGACGCTCAACAAGAATCTGCGCCAGTCCCTGGACAAGGAGAAAAAGCAATTTCTTCAATATCTGGAAACAAATCAAATCCTCACGCCCGAGGAAGAAAAGACCTATGAACGCTCCAAGATCGCGAGTCGCTGGAAATGGGGTGGCTGCTCCCACAACATGGACTTTGGCGTGGAATACTCCAAGTTATTTCTAGACTGCCGCGAAAAGGCCGGCGACATACAATCGAAAATCAATCTGCACAACAATCATGCGGGCCGAATGGTAAGCTACAAATGGAACTAAAAAATGTCTGAATATTTTAAATATATAATTAATACATTAAATATTTCCCCTACCTTCCTTTTAGGCCGTATCGAATAACATGGAGTTTCGCTGTAAGTGCCACGGAATGTCGGGCAGCTGTCAGCTGAAGACGTGCTGGAAATCCGCGCCCGATTTTCATATTGTGGGCAAAGTGCTGAAGCATCAGTTCCGCAAGGCCATTCTGGTCGATCAGTCCAATCTGGGCAACGGGGAGCCAATTGTAGTGCTGAAGCGTTCGCGCAACAAGAAATCCAATGTAGGCAACAACGCTGGCAGCTCCACAGATATGAGTGGCGCCGATGCGTCTGCCACACTGACGGGCAGCGGCAGCCAAAGCGATCTGGACGCCGAGCAGGATACACGACAGCCCAAAGCTGATAAGAACGCTGCGCGCATGGCCCGCAAGCTGGAGACGTCGCTCTTCTATTATCAGCGCTCGCCGAACTTTTGTGAGCGCGATCTGGGCGCAGATATTCAGGGTGAGTGTTGGAACAGGGAGTTGGAGCATGAAGGACTTTTTAGAATTATTAAAGAAACAAATGAAAATATTTAAATATATTTGATGAGACTAAATACATAAATTATAATTTCTTTTTTATATCCAAGATTAACATTTTTATTTTTTTTCGAACCTTCAGCTCTTTTTTTTTCTAGTTCATTTAACAAATTCAAATTCAAAATTGATAAGAGCAAATACGTTTATAAACAAATTTCGAAAAAAACAACAACAAAAAATGTCAAAAATTCGGTCACACTCGGACAACAGGGTACTAATTAAAAATGATTTATTGGCATTGCTTTAGCGATAAATTTGATTTGCCTCTAATAAATAAATCACAAATGCAAATTAACAGCAGCCGGGTAACAGCAGCAACAACAACAACAACAACTGCACACATACAAAAAAAAAAATAGCCATTTATTAACGGAGCTACCAAACATGCCACATAACTCAAAATGCGCCACGACAAAGTCGAGAGCTGCGCATGCGCTCGGCACGTACTCTCAGTCAACAGGCAGCAACAACAATAACAAAAGCAGCTCAAATTTGCATGACTAGAAGATACTCTGGCAAGCTGACCTCTGAAACTTATATAGCTTAGGCCTATAGGATTGAGGAACTAAGGCTTTCAGCATGTTCAAGCAGCATTCGAAATCTCGAGAAGAAAAGAGATTTCTTTTTGCATTTTTAGGCATCAGATTCTAGGTAAACTCTGATTCTTGACTCTACTGCCACGTTTTATCAAATTTCGCTAAGCTTTCTTGCTTAATTAAAAATTTGTTTACAAAATTTCAAATACAATTCTGTGTTCATAAAAATAGTAGTGCGCCTGAAATTTTGAACAGCAAAATTTTGTGATAAGCATTATATTCTTGAAACGAGTTTATAATCAAATTGTTTTCAAAATATTTTGCTTATCACAATATTTTTCTGTCAAACATTTCAGTCACACTACTATTTCTATGAACACGTCTGTATGTTATGCATATATGGATACCAAAGTGTTATATGCCATCTTGAACATTAAGCTTACTTGAATGTTGAAAAAGAAGTAGAGTATTTGTAATATTCATCTGGCAGTGATAATGAGGTATATAAGCTAACATATTATATGTATGTTACCTCTTGTGACTTAAAGTTTCTCTCTCTAAATATAATGGAAATGGCAAAGCCTCGTCTGACAAGTTCTATTATATATGTATAAGAATTGAAAGTCCTCATCTTTAACAGATTCCACAAACAAAGCATAAACACAGCAAGTATTATATCCCATTTGGCCATTTTTAATGGGTATGACTAACTGCCACTTGCAATTTTCGTTAGCCATTTTGTGGTTGCTGACGTTGCTGTTGTTGTTGTTGTTGTTGTTGTTGCTGCTGCTGCCGTTGACACATTTGCAAATTATCAAAAGCGACTGCGACTGCGACTGCGGGCCAGTTTAAAGTGTTAATTACGACGCAAATTTATAATTAATCGTTTGCCGAGAGGGATGGAGTGGCGGGATGAGGTGAGGGTAGCTATCGAGGTTGGTTCGTACCGTTCAGCCCGCAGTCCGCCATGCTCATCGCAGCGCATTCAACAGGCGCTTGATTCATGTGCCGTGTCTGGCCAAATGATGGCAATTAACGTTGGCAATTAACATCTAACAATTATGATACTTTGCTTAGCTGTTGCAGTTAATTGTTTATTTATCGCTTTTTAATGGCCGCAATTTCAACAGTTACAGTCGAGCACGAACGACAGTTTAACACTATGCAAAGCCCTAACTAGGCATTGATTAATCGAGTCCTTTCCTTTGCTTGATTCGATTAGCATATTGAGAACTGACATGTTCAGATAGAGTGCCCTAAAGCTACTTAGTTGTCAAAGAGAGAGGGAGAGAGAGAGAGATAAAATGCTGAGAGCATTTTTGAAGCAATTGGTATAGTTGTTTAGAAAGTTATTTGAAAGGTAATGAATCTCTGGTAGATTCGACACAAAATACAAATCTTAACTTATTATTTTTATACCAAATTTTAAATATTTTATTATTATTATTATATATGTAAATAATGCAAATTTTGTAACATATTCTCCCCCTTCTTTCATATTTTAGGTACAATTGGTCGCAAATGCAATCGGAATAGCACGACCAGCGATAGCTGCGCCTCTCTCTGCTGTGGGCGTGGCCACAGTCAAGTTAAGGAACGACGCGCCGAACGCTGTCGCTGTAAATTCCAATGGTGCTGTAGCGTCGAGTGCGATGAATGCCATGTGGAGGAGTGGATAAGCGTGTGCAATTAAATCCCATGACAACTGATAAAAGACTTCTCTTCAATTAGCCAACAGCAGCAGCTAAAATAATATTTAAATAAAAAACAACAAAGAAAACAGTATTAAAATACACTTAATTAACAACAATTAATTATATATATATATATATGAATAGATTAAAATACTCAATATTGAATAGGACGACTATCGATGGATCCATTGTGCGAGTGTGTGTATATTTTATGTTTAGCTTTAGCAGTCCATTTCACATACGAATATATCTGTAAATACAAATAATAAGATGCACGATTAGAATCTGTCAATCAGCTGGCTTTTATTCTCTCTCTCTATCTCTCTCTCTCTCTCTATCTCTCTCTCTCTCTGTCTCTATCTATCTATCTATCAATCAGCCCATATTATGCACATTTTGTTTTGCTGCACGTGAATGTCGCGTTGTCTGAGCTACTGAGCTACTAATTCAATTAGTTGGCTAAATAGTTGCCCAAGGTGCAAGCACTGAAAGGGGGTGCTCTCTGAATTGGAATAGGCAATTGGCTAAACATGCCTTGGCGCCGTTGCGGGGCTTCTTGGGCTCAGTAAAAAGCCGAAGAATCCGTTTGCACAACTTTCAGTTGGCTTTTTGCGGCGCTACGTGCTGCAAGCGTGCGGTCGATTCGGAAAATCTATCTTGAAGATACAAAGGATACTTCCTTCATCATTGTGGTGTGACATATAGAACTGAACTGAAGTGAACAGGTCTGTCTTCAAGGACCCCCAAGTGCTTGCTATTGCTGCAAAATGTGCATTAATCTTGTTGAATAATTAAAAAAAAAGAAAAAGATTCAGCTTATATAGGTGAACTAGTTGACTAACCTTTGAATACAAGTCCTTATGTCAATGTGTAGATATTGTGGAATTTCAGCAAGGATATTCTGGGATATTCTGGGAATATCAGTCAATGACTTCAACAATCAGTGTTAATATAATATTTTAAAATTATACAATATATTTCTGCTGATACTCAAGCTCCAGTTGTTCACTTGAGTTATATCAAAATTTCTTCTTTCTATGAATTCCTGAATCCACATATTCCTAATAGAAGCATGCTGAAACCTTCAATTAAATTGTCCGCTTATATAACTAGAGCAAAAGTAACCCACTTGAGGTTCACTGTTAATTGGTTGAAACCTTTCATAGGTTGCCTTACGCCACATCGATAGGGTTAATGCAATTTGCAGCAGCAAGAACAGCTGGATAACTTTTTCAGTCTATCCCTTAGCTAAACACAGTAAATCACTTTTTGCAACTTCAGTATTCAGCGAGTTGTCTATTCAAGTTATTTCAAAATGTATTTGCCATATTCGCAATTGCCGGATCCGACGGATAAATTCGAGATCTATGAGGAGATCGCTCAAGGTGTCAATGCCAAGGTGTTTCGGGCCAAGGAATTGGACAATGATCGCATCGTTGCACTGAAGATACAGCACTACGATGAGGAGCACCAGGTATCCATCGAGGAAGAGTATCGCACGCTACGCGACTATTGCGCCCATCCCAATTTGCCCGAATTCTATGGCGTCTACAAGCTATCGAAACCCAATGGACCCGACGAGATTTGGTTTGTCATGGAGGTTAGTTTGCAGGCAAAAAGCTTCTGTCCTTCCGGCTGACCTCTTGACTATTTGCAGTACTGCGCCGGTGGCACTGCTGTGGACATGGTCAATAAGCTACTGAAATTGGACCGTCGCATGCGGGAGGAGCATATCGCCTACATTGTAAGGGAAACCTGTCGCGCGGCCATTGAGCTGAATCGCAATCATGTGCTGCATCGGGACATACGCGGCGACAACATTCTGTTGACCAAAAATGGACGCGTTAAGCTGTGCGACTTTGGGCTGTCGCGTCAGGTGGACTCAACGCTGGGCAAACGGGGCACCTGCATTGGATCGCCCTGCTGGCTGGCACCCGAAGTAGTGACAGCTCTGGAGGCCCGTGAACCGGACATAACTGTGCGTGCCGATGTCTGGGCCTTGGGCATAACAACCATTGAGCTGGCCGATGGCAAGCCACCATTTGCCGACATGCATCCCACGCGGGCCATGTTTGCAATCGTGCGAAATCCGCCGCCCACCCTGACCCGGCCCACCAACTGGTCTCAGCAAATTAATGACTTTATTGCCGAGTGCCTGGAGAAGAATGCCGAGAATCGTCCCATGATGGTGGAAATGGTTGAGCATCCCTTTCTCACCGAGCTCATCGAGAACGAAGACGAGATGCGTTCGGATCTAGCCGAGATGCTGGAGCTGGCAAGCGATGTGAAGACGCTGTACAAGGAGCCGGAACTGTTTGTCGATCGCGGCTACATCAAGCGCTTCGACGAGAAACCGGAACGCATGTACCCCGAAGATTTGGCAGGCCTAGAAAATCCCGTGGATGAGAGCATACTCGACTCGCTGCGCAATCGCATGGAGATGGGCGAGTCCTATAGCTTCATTGGCGACATACTGCTGTCTTTGAACTCCAATGAGCTCAAGCAGGAGTTTAGCAATGATGTGAGTCTGAGTCTGCAAGCTGCCCAGCCCCAACTGCAGACGTATTTATTTATACCCTGAACTCATTGAAAATGGGAAATCAGGAAAATAAACTGTCAAATGTATGTAACAGGCAGACGTGGCAGACCCCATACAGTATATATATTCTTGATCAGGGAGACGAGCTGAGTCGATTGTCCGTCTGTCCGTCTGTACGTATATATGAACGAGTCGATCTCAGAACATATAAGAGCAGAGACTTGGAAGACTTTTTTGGAAGTCCTTATCCAAATCAAGTTATTAAATTATATCTGGTACATCTTTCGAGCTAGAGTCTCCAAATTTTGTATTTAGATTAATTTATATTTTATACAATTTCGATTTTTGTTATATTTTGGATACCAGCCAAAAAAAACAACAATTTTTTCAATATTTAATTTTACACTCTTAAATTATTTAGCGTTAATAAATACATCACTGAGTATATTTAAAAACGCAGATCGGACAGGGTTCAGGGGATCTCCTAGTCGGGCACCACCGACTAGAGTTTTCTTACTTGTTTATTCCATTTGGTATTTCGTATATTTATTTCAGTTTCACGCCAAATACAAATTCAAATCACGCTCGGAAAATCAGCCGCATATCTTTTCGGTGGCAGATATCGCCTATCAGGATATGCTGCACCATCGCGAGCCGCAGCACATTGTCTTCTCGGGCGAGAGCTATTCGGGCAAGTCGACCAATGCCCGTCTGCTGATCAAGCATCTGTGCTATCTGGGCGATGGCAATCGCGGCGCCACTGGGCGCGTCGAAAGCTCCATCAAAGTGATACTGATGATGGTGAATGCTGGCACGCCGGTCAACAACGACTCGACACGCTGTGTGCTGCAGTACTGCCTGACCTTTGGCAAGACTGGCAAGATGAGTGGGGCTGTCTTCAACATGTACATGCTGGAGAAGCTGCGTGTGGCCACCACCGATGGCAGCCAGCACAACTTTCACATCTTTTACTATTTCTATGATTTCATCAATCACCAGAATCAGCTGAAGGACTACAATCTGAAGGCAGATCGCAACTATCGCTATCTGCGCATACCTCCGGATGTGCCACCATCCAAGCTCAAGTATCGTCGCGATGATCCGGAGGGCAATGTGGAGCGCTATCAGGAGTTTGAGACCATTCTGCGTGACTTGGACTTCAATCACAAGCAGCTGGAAACAGTGCGCAAGGTGCTCGCTGCCATTCTCAATATCGGCAACATACGCTTCCGGCAATCGGGCAAGTACGCCGAGGTCGAGAATACGGATATTGTGTCACGCATCGCAGAGCTGTTGCGCGTCGATGAGAAGAAGTTCATGTGGTCGCTCACCAACTTCATAATGGTCAAGGGCGGCATTGCCGAGCGACGACAGTATACGACAGAGGAGGCACGAGATGCCCGGGATGCTGTTGCCTCCACTCTATACTCGCGCTTAGTTGACTTTATTATCAACAGGATCAACATGAACATGTCTTTCCCACGCGCTGTCTTGTAAGTATTTTCTTTGTACATCTGTAGCTCTGGCCTGTTGATTTGATGCCATGCCTGTGTCTGTGTCTGTGTCTGTGCAGTGGGGATACGAATGCCATCATCGTGCATGATATGTTCGGCTTTGAGTGCTTCCATCGCAATGGCCTGGAGCAGCTGATCATTAACACGCTGAACGAGCAAATGCAGTACCACTACAATCAGCGCATCTTCATCAGCGAAATGCTGGAGATGGAGGCCGAGGATATTGATACCATCAATCTGAACTTTTATGACAACAAGACGGCTCTAGACAATCTGCTGACCAAGCCCGATGGACTGTTCTACATCATAGACGATGCATCGCGCTCCTGTCAGGACCAGGACTTGATTATGGGTAGAACTTATTCTGTTGACTCCTATGATATGATTTTACTACTTTTTATACCCTGAAACCATTGAAAATGGGAAATCAGGGTATAAACTGTCAAATGTATGTAACAGGCAGAAGGGGGCGTGGCAGACCCCATAAAGTATGTATATTCTAGATCAGAGAGACGAGCTGAGTCGATTTTCCGTCTGTCTGTCTGCCAGTCCGTCTGTCTGTCTGTCTGTCTGTCTGTCTGTCTGTCTGTCTGTCCGTCGGTCCGTATGTATGAACGCGTCGATCTCAGAACATATAAGAGCTAGAGACTTGAAATTTTTTTGTAAGTCCCTGCATAGCACGCTCATATCGAGTTTGTTTTAGAAAATCGATAACTTTTCCCGTTTCATTGTTATCGATTTAAAACCTTATCGAAATCAAGTTATTAAATTATATCTCGTACATCTTTCGAGCTAGAGTCTCCAAATTTTGTATTTAGATTAATTTATATTTTATACAATTTCGGTTTTTGTTATATTTTTACAAACTAAAATTTTTTTAAAAGCGTATATCGGATGAGGTTCAGGGGCTCGCCTAGTCGGGCCCCACCGACTAGAGTTTTCTTACCAGTTTCTTTTTCTTCATTGCTTAAGATCGCGTTTCGGAAAAGCACAGCCAGTTCGTGAAGAAGCACACTGCCACTGAGCTATCTGTTGCCCATTATACGGGCCGCATCATTTACGATACGCGCGCCTTCACGGATATCAATCGGGACTTTGTGCCGCCCGAGATGATCGAAACGTTCCGCTCCTCGCTGGACGAGAGTGTCATGCTCATGTTTACCAATCAGCTAACCAAAGCTGGCAATCTGACCATGCCCTTTGAGGCCGTACAGCATAAGGACGAAACTGAGCGCAAATCATACGTGAGTTGCATGAAATCCCTAACATACATAGTTCGAGCTCTCATTTAACTTTGTTTTGCTGCTCTTCAAGAATCTAAACACGCTCAGCGCTGGCTGCATCTCGCAAGTGAATAATCTTCGCACCATGGCCGCCAACTTCCGCTTCACCTGCCTGACCCTGCTCAAAATGCTCAGCCAGAACGCTAATCTGGGCGTGCACTTTGTGCGTTGCATACGCGCCGATCTGGAGTACAAGCCGCGTGCCTTCCACTCGGACGTCGTGCAGCAACAGATGAAGGCGCTGGGCATTCTGGACACGGTTGTTGCCCGCCAACGTGGCTATTCCACACGTTTGCCCTTCGACGAGTTCCTCAAACGGTAGGAAATTTAAATTGAAATTGAAATTGTCCTCTGCCAATCAACTCATTGCCTCTTATATCATGCTGCAGCTATCAGTTTTTGGCCTTTGACTTTGATGAGACGGTTGAGATGACCAAAGACAATTGTCGCCTGTTGTTTTTGCGCTTGAAAATGGAGGGCTGGGTGCTGGGCAAGACCAAGGTCTTCTTGCGCTACTACAACGACGAGTATCTGGCCAGGTGAGCTACTGATTTGATAACGTCTAACGCCTTGCCAAACTAAACTGTTTATCACACGCTAGGCAATATGAGCAGCAGGTGAAGAAGGTCATCAAGGTGCAGTCGATGATGCGCGCCTTGCTTGCCCGCAAGCGTGTCAAAGGCGGCAAGGTCTTCAAATGTAAGTGGCGCCATCTAAGGCAAAGTCAAGTCCAGTTGGCATGTCTCCCTAACTCTCTGTCTATCGCACACAGTGGGCAAAAAGGGACCGGGCCAGCACGATGAGGCCGCGTGCAAAATACAAAAAGGTAAAAAAACTCAAGTTGATAAGCTTAAAGATTACGATGAGGAACATATCGACATAAGTGAGACACCATCGGAGGCCGATGAACTGTTTCTGGAAGCGCGTAAAGACGAGGCTCTCGCCGCAGTGTGCATCTCCAAAATCGAGCAGGCCTCCGTCGATGAATATTAGAGCTCACACAATATTCTTACATAATCAAATGCAATGTGGGCCCATGTGGGCACTATACTAATTCGTGGGGGGTAGCACTACCAATAAACCACATACCACATACCAAATACCAAATACTACTTACTACAACTACAACATACATAATAAAATATCAAAGTAACCAAGCCACAAGTTTGCATTAGTGGTTAGGGTCTCCGGTTGGTCTCTGTCGTCCGGCCACATACAACTTAAGCCGCTTAGCAGGTGTCAGGCCAGCCAGGCCAACCACACCAAACCCACCCACCCAGCTGAAGTGATGCAACCAATCGGCTTAGCTGTAGCTGGCCTACAGAGACAGATGAATTATAAGTGTAGCATAGAAAATAAATGAAAATTTAATTAAATTAAGGTAACTCCCCCCACACACACACACACTGACCGCAATTCTAACTGGCCACTAACCCACTCTCTCCCTCTCTCTCTTTGTGTTTCTCTCTTTGTCTCTGCATTCCTCAACAGCTTATCGTGGCTTCCGAGACCGTGTTCGCCTGCCGCCATTGGTGAATGAAAAGTCCGGACAGCTTAATCAGAATACGGCGGACTTTATACGGCCCTTTGCCAAGAAATGGCGTGAGAAATCCATCTTTCAGGTGCTGCTACATTATCGAGCCGCTCGCTTCCAGGACTTTGTCAATCTATCGCAACAGGTAAGTCATCCTTCCCTCCTACCTCCTTTCGAGACTAATTGCAACACCTACACACACAGGTGCATATCTACAATCAACGCATGGTGGCTGGCCTCAATAAGTGCACTCGAGCCGTGCCCTTCGAGCGCATTAATATGCGTGAGGTGAACTCGGCGCAGCTGGGACCGCTGCCCGTGCCCATCAAGAAGATGCCCTTCCGCCTGGACCAGATACCATTTTACGATACCCAATACATGGTGGATCCGGCCAATTCGATCTCACGCCAAACCTTTCCCAATCACTTACTGCTGCAGCAGACAGAGGACGATGAGCCCTGGGATAGTCCGCTGCAGCGCAATCCCTCAATGACCTCATGCTTGCTCACCTACAATGCGTACAAGAAGGAGCAGGCCTGCCAGACGAACTGGGATCGCATGGGCGAGAGTGACAACATCTACAATCAGAGCTACTTTCGGGACCCGCAGCAGCTGAGAAGGTGAGTCAACTACAGCCAATCTCCATGCAATCTCTTATCAAATCCTGTTAAATCCATCAGGAATCAAATGCAAAAGAACATGAATGCCTATAACAATGCTTACAACAACAACAACAACTACAACAGCAGCAGCAACTATCAGAACGCCAATTGGGGAGTCTATCGATCCGGATCACGTCGCAACTCTTTGAAGGGCTATGCGGCGCCACCGCCACCGCCGCCAATGCCATCCTCCAATCAGTATCAACGCAATAATCCCAGCCAGCAGCAACGGAACTATCAACAACGCTCCTCATATCCGCCCTCTGATCCGGTGCGCGAGCTGCAAAACATGGCGCGTCGCAACGAGGACGATGTAAGTAGCGCCAAATGCAAATACGATTTGGACTAATGGCTTAACTCTTGACAGAACTCTGAGGAGCCACCATTTAATTTTAAGGCCATGCTGCGCAAGACAAACTATCCACGGGGCTCCGAGACGAGCACCTACGATTTCCACAATCGCCCTGCCTGGGACAACAGCGACCAGCAGCAGCAGCAGCACACATTCCAGGCACCCAAGCTGCGGTCTACGGGTCGACGCTACGATGAAGATGGCCAAAACTCCAATCACAATGCCGCCGGCAATTATGGCGTCTCACGCAATTTTGGCCAACGGGCACCGCCGCTGCGCCAGACGCCGGCGAGCGTAGGACGCAGCTTCGAGGACAGCAATGCGCGCTCCTTCGAAGAGGCCGGCTCCTACGTTGAAGAGGAGATTGCACCAGGCGTTACGCTCTCGGGCTATGCTGTTGACATCTAAAATAATTATTATTAAAATATTATTATTAATTATCTAATCATATTGCGAGGCGTGCGAGGTATTCTAAGTGGATCATGGCCTAATATTATTTTTATTATTATTATTATTATTATATTATTTACAATTTAATAATAATAATTAATAATTTATAATGGACTCTCTACCATTAATTTTAGCAATAAACTTGAGTTCAGCAAAAAATTTGCGATTTATTTGAAACGAGGAAAAAAAGAGATTTACGACGATATTACAATACATACAATACATTGCTTTTGAACAGTTTTCACTTCACTTGTAGTCCTAGAACGCAACAACAATACTTTCAGTATTACATAGACACTATGCATAATACATTCTATATATACGTATATATCTCACAATATATATATATTATTAACATTAATATAGCTTAACAAAAGTGTTTGTAGGAATGGAAAGAACGATTACCATCTTCTAGTCCGGATTTCATTTCAAGTAGTTTGGAAAGGTTTTTAAGGCTAAATATGTATAGGTTTAAACCGCACACCCAAAAGAGACATAATGCTATAAATTCTTGAATATGATATAACCAAGATTTCCAAGATATCCAAAATTTCACTCAACGCCGTCCAAATCGACCGCCATCAATCATCCATGCCCGGCTCACGCAGACCATCCGAGTGCATTTGCTTGCCAGCGATTTCCAGCATGGCACGATCTTCCAAATTGCTATCCAGCACAGAACGTTTCTGCAAAAGAAAGAAAGCAAACGGGGTATTTAAAGAAGATAATATAGATAGATAGATTTGAATAATTTATATTTATAATTTACAAGCAAGTTTTTATACCCTGAACCCATTGAAAATGGGAAATCAGGGTATAAGGGTTTTGTTAAAGTTTGAATTGCATGTAACAGGCAGAAGGGGGCATGGCAGACCCCATAAAGTATACATATATGTAAATTCTTGATCAGGGAGACGAGCTGAGTTGATTTAGCCCTGTCCGTCTGTCTGTCTGTCTGTCTGTCCGACTGTCCCTCTGTCCGTATACATGAACGCGTCTTGAAATTTTTGTAGGTTCCTGTATAGCACGCGCATATCAAGTTTGTTTAAAAAAATCGAAATCTAATTCCGTTTTAATATTATCGATTAAAAACCTTATCGAAATCATGTTATTAAATTATATCTCGTACATCTTTCGAGCTAGAGTCTTAAAATGTTGTATTTAGATTGATTTATATTTTATACAATTTTCATCAAAAAAAAAAAAAAAATATTTTATTATTATTTTAATTTTACAATTAAATTTTTGTAAAAACGCAGATCGGACGGGGTTCAGGGGATCTCCTAGTCGGGCACCACCGACTAGAGTTTTCTTACTTGTTCATTCAATTATTGTCTATGCGTTATCTTATCAGCATATTTACCTGCTCATCGCCGCCGCCTTCTTCATCATCCTTGACTGGCAAATCGCCTACAGCCCAAACCTCCAAGTTGCGTATTTTGAATTGCTTGCGCTTGCTATAAGAAAGAAAAGGATATTTCTTGTTATTTCTCACTCTCTCACTCTCTCTCTCTCTCTCTCTCTCTTTGTATTGAGTGAGGCTCAAAATCTAGTATTAAGCACACCTGAGCTGCACATAGTCGGCATAGGTAGTACAGCTCTCCACACTCTGGCCCTCGCCAAACATGCAGTCCAGCCAGAGACCTATAAGGTAATATAAATCATAATTATAAGCCAATTGCAATGACAAGGCAATTCCTTTGGTCTTACCCCAGAACTCGAACTGTCCACCCATGCCCTGTACAGCAAAGAAAAAAATGATTGTAATTATAACATAAATCGATATGCGTTGATAGACAGTCAGCACAATTACTCACCAGCCCATTAGGCATTGTCTGCTGATTCAAGTTAAGATACTGATAGTGGTCATTGTAGCCCGTGGCGCTGAAGCAGCGCATGGCCGGGCTGAGCGTGTAGAGCAAAGATGTATCGTTGCCAGCGAATTGGGGCTTGAGTGACCACGACTCAGGTGCATAGCCGCCAAATATGTATTGATCCTCGTCCTCGATGAAGAACAGCGTCGGTCCCTTGTCGATCATCTTGCCCAGCATTGTGGAGAAGCTTTCGCCATGGATTTTCGATGAGAATAGGAAACGCCATTTGTGACGCATCTCGCGCGGCAGCTGCGCATTGATATACAGCACATGTGGCAGCTCGATGATGGGTCTGTAGTGGCTATTATGCGGCGCATCTGTATGTGTGTGTGTGTAAATAAATGTGATTTACGATTGTCATGATTGAGATAGAAACGACGCCATTGCACACATTACATACCGCACAGCTGAGGCAAAATGGAAATTTCCAGCTCTTTGATGATTGTACGCTTGCTGCCACCATGGCGTGTGTAGAGCTGCACGAACACCTCGCGCCACAACTGTAGAAACTGTGGCGTTACATGCAGCCAACGCTCCAATGCCTCATTGTGCAAAGTGTGCTCCATGTCTTTGCTTAGGCCACGCAGCAGACCCTTGGCGAAGCTGCAGACCGAACGCTCTGTGGTAATGAAGCCCAACTCCTGCCACTCCTTGATATTGGAGCCCTTCGCGCTGCCCTCCAGATGCACATAGCTCTTAATGATTGAGTGTATATACTGTAAGCAGACAGCAGACAGCAGACAGCAGCCAATTAATACCTAATTTACTCAGTTATTATTCAACAAAGAGCTCGCACCTGTTCCAGCTGCTTGCTGCTCAAGCTGTCGCTGGCGCTGCACTGCAGAGATGAGAGCATCATTTGCATTTTCATCTCAATGCTGCCGCGCTCCATAATGTAGTAGGGCTCGCCAAATTTCCTCAATGGTATATTGATGCATTGCTGGCCGGGCTTCGTTGGCATAAACAGAAATTGAGCCGTGGCCTCGGCTAGCGAGCGCTCGATTGTTTGAGACCACGTTTCCTGTCCAAAACACACACAAACGAAAACGAAAGCAAAATAAACAAATTAATGCGATCGTAAGCAAACTCTTTGATTGCCATGCGGGCGGGTGGACAGGCAACGAGCAGGCTGTTAATAATTTTTGATGACATTTGCGGTATTCGTGGCGTTCATTGTTTATCATGAATTCAATTTCGTAGCCGTAATTAGGTGGAATCACGACTAATTCGTTAGCAAGCAAATTGCACAGAGCAAAACAAACAGAATGTCAGCCGCAAATGCGCAAAGCAAACAATTTAGTCAATTTAGCCAAAGAGACATGTTGGCCAACCCGAAAACGTATTCAGTTAATGCAAAGTGTTATTGATAACGTCGACAGCGTGGCTGGCTTTCCCCGCACACACAATGTACATTCATAGGGAGTCGCATGACTCCCTGTTGCGGCAAACCTTGAACTTGTGACCGACCGCAGGCCAGTTACCAAAACATTGATTTGTTGGCCAACAAAATGCACAAAGTGCAACGACCCAATTGCAATTGCGTTCACACCTACCACTAGGCGATCTGAGGTTAATTTCTCTAGTGCGCCGCCAGATGCGTTGCGATATGCCGTTTCTAGCAAGCGCAGCTCCTCGCTTGTGTACACATTGTCCGATTCTTTTTTGCCACTCGTGTTGCCCATAGTTGTTTGATGGTATTTTATAGAAAGTAAATACGCTACTGATGCTTCGAATTTAAATTGAAAAAGGAAAACACAACAAAGACTTAGACACAGCTGTTGGGCAGTGTGACCACAGCGCACTTGGGTCAAAATGCTGCTAACTGCAATTCGCCGCACCGCAGCCGCAGCCGCCGCTCATTTTTGCGCACCGCCACAAGTGCTGCGATGCGCCATTTAATATGTACAAAGTCCGCATCTTTTTTTTTGTTGCTATAAGTGTTGGCCGCCATTACATAATACAAATAAAACCAAAAAAAAAAAACAACTATTTTGCAGTGTGACCAAAAAGCGTTACACTACAAATAATTTTTAACTCAATCACATACAATTTCTACCATTGCAACAACTTTTATTATATCTAAAAATGTAAATTAAATATTTTCTATCCATAGTATTAAGAGCTTAAATAATCAGTTCAATTTATATTTATCAAAACGTTTTAAGCACACAAACATATGCGCTTACTACAACAATAATATACTTTGGTCACACTGTCATCGATCAGCTTCCACATATCGACTTATTGCAGCCGTTACTCTTTCATCACTAGCTCTGAAATGATCAATTTCCCGGTATTTCACGATAATATAGTCCACATCCATCAAAAATCATTTTGATGCATTATCGAAGCTACTCAAACTTTCTCTAATCGCGCTGCGCGTGTGTTATCGATAATTTATTTTATTATTATTTTATTTTAAGAGCTTACAGCTCTTTACCAACGAAAAAAAAACACATAATTATCATATACAACTGTGGTCATAAAAATAGTAGTGCGACTGAAATGCTGGACAGCAAAGTATTTTGAAAACAATGCTGAATGCGCTATAAAAAGAAAAGATTCAGTATAGCAATAATTCCCGCCAGCCGCTAATTCAGAACATATCGAAGCATGCAACACGGCAATCAACAGATAAAGATAGGTGTGGCAGTATGAACCGAGAGAATTTCGTACACAAAATGAAATTTGTTTCGAGACAAACCAAAAACAACAACAACTATGGCTATTTACCCAGTAGTAAACACTGAGTAGAGTCAAAGAAAAAGAAATTGAATTAATAAAGCAGAAATGCCAATAATAAATGTCGACGCATATAATAAATAGAAAATAAATAGCTTATTGGCCAAATCCAATATTACTGAATCGTGGATTTTTGCAACTCTCCCAACTACGAAAAGTAATAGCATTAATCGTTTAGCAGCAGTTAACTGTTAACTGTTAATCGATCATTTGGCGATAGTCCATATCTATTCATCGTCTTGTGTTATTCCATCAACAGCAAACACGATTAAGTAATACTAGGTTATGCAAAGCGGTCTGTTAAGTTAACAGTGAAACGTCACTTTATCAGAAATTGGTGCGCGCGCTCTGATCTTTGTATGAAAATGAAGCAAATTTGACACGTTATCTATATTAAAGCAAGTAGACAAAATAAAAACGTAAAGTGTTTTTTATTACCAGTTATATATAGATTATTAAATCGGACAATATAATGGTTTTATTATTATTATTTTTTTGTTCTAAATCGTTTTCTATGCAGTTATTGCTCACGTAGTCCGTTGACCGCTCTTACTTTCGTGTTGAATAACCTTTACTTTATTTTACAAGGCTTTAAATTGAAAAAACTGAATAGTATTAATAAGTATTATTCGTTTCCCATCAATCCACATCACTATATCTACTACTTTCCATCATTATATTGAGAATCGGATGGCCAAAGATGATGTGCAGCATTGGTAGCTTCTGCCAAGATTTCTGGAGCTGGCTCAGGCTGATTATCTCTTTCTTTGGGCTTTATACAAACATTCATACGCAGTCTTCGAGTTTTTAATTGCTGCACTACGTTAATTGCTGACATTCATTATTTCCTATGTTTCTGACATTGCTGCAGGTGTGAGCAGCATGTTTACTGATGCACCTTCAACGTGTATTATATTTAAATATTTAGATAGATTGCCATAAATAGACATTACTTGTGGCGAACACCTAGGCAACTCCGTCTATTGACCATTATTCCTGACATATAATCTATTTTGGGCACATCATAGCTGCTGCCAAAAGACATCACAGTTCATGCCAATATCTACTAAATTTTTGTATTTATCGGATGTAAAATTAAGGATTGACCATTTTTATGGTGTTTACTATTGAAATTAGCTTTTAAATACTTTATTTTGTTTGGTTTGGAGCATTTGCCCGATCTCAGTTTAAGTGCCCGCTAAACTTCACCTGGGATAACAGAGCACAAAGTGATAATGTGACGTCACAACAGAACTGTTAGTTAACATTAAAAGCAACGGAACTCGTCTTTGCGTAACCTACTGAGTCTTTTAACAGTGAGTAATCAAGTATCCGTGAAAAAATACACGTACATTTGTAAAAAAAATACAACTAGTAGAATTTATAAGCAAACAAATAATAAATAAAAATATTAAATTGAAAATTTTCTGACAGATCATTTGCCTTAAAATTTCTTTCTTCGAGTCCGTATATAACGAACGAGTGGATGAGTCAACATGAGTGACTATATGACAGTCGAGGATATTCAATCTATGGAAGTAATATTTGCATTACAATGACTCGTATCGATCATAATCTTGGTGGGCTGCCATTGCAAATCAAACATAAATGCTATAATTGCTATAATCAGGGGCTGGCATTTTGAAGTGTTCCCAATACCAAGATACAAATATTTGATGTACATATATTGTATATATATACAAATTTGTTGCTTAATCAGCGCTCGTAATTCAAGCACTCAGTGAGAAACAAATTGTCGCTCGTTTAGTGCAAATGCTCGTGCGTTGACAGTTCTGCAAAGTTAACTCTATTGATAAAACTCTATGTTAGACATACTAAGTATATACATATAGCGTACAGCTCGACGGCCAAAGCAACAATCAAGAAAATCTTTAATGCTAAAACAATATTGCTTAAAATGACCCCTCCAAAGCTAGACGAAAAATCTAGGTCGCTCAACAGGGGTCTGTGCCTGTAGAGTGAAACCACATCTTCCACAGTCCTGCAGCAGGGTTACAGATGACCTCCTCTCTACAGAGTGATCACAGAAATTAGTAAGCACAGAATTATTAAGCAAAACGTTTGACTTCCAAAAAAAGTTTCAAGTCTCTAGCTCTTATAGATTCTGAGATCGACGCGTTCATACATACGGACAGACGAACAGACGGACAGACAAACAGACAGACGGACAGGACTAAATCGACTCAGCTCGTCTCCCTGATCAAGAATATATATACTTTATGGGGTCTGCCACGCCTTCTTCTGTCTGTTACATACATTTGACATTTTAACAAAACCATTATACCCCGAATTCCCATTTTCAATGGGTTCAGGGTATAAAAACGTAGATCGGACGGGGCTCTGGGGCTCTTTTAGTCGGGCACCACCGTTACTTGTTTGACTACGCAGTCGTTTCCGGCCCACATGAACCCGATGAATGATTTTCTTTGTGCTATTGTATTTTTCTAATAATAAAAGAAACAAAAAAATCGTTGATTTTCATTTGACAGCATTTCTGGCAAAATCCTTGTAGTGAAATAAAAAAAGCAAAATGCCGAAATCAGATTGTTGCGATCAAGATTGCAACGACGTCACAAGTCGACTATAAATGGATCAGGAGTAACTTCAAAAAACTATTCAACATTGACCATGCAAATATCCTGAAGTTTTATGGGACTTCAATGAAGACAGGCCGTGCATTGCTCTTTATGGAGTTCGCAGAATCTGGATCGCTGTATGATGAAATTCATGGCATAGATGGCCCTCAGTATTCTTCAAGAGAAGCACTCAATTGGATGCTGCAATGTGCTGAGGTAAATTCCAAATTCTTTCCTCTAACATTAACAATTATTCTAAACATTTATTTTTATTTTTTGCAGGGATTGGCATTTCTACACTCATTGCCTATTTACCATGGCAATTTGAAGTCAAAAAATCTGTTTCTGTTTGATAACAGGCGCTGCTTGAAGATCGGCGAATTACCCTTTGGAATGGAAGATTCTTGTAATGATTACTTACCACCAGAGGCTAGAAAAATAGCCCGTCCAGGCATAAACTGCAAACAGCTTAACTCAATCTTCATTATCGTATGTCGACTTAATATGCCCTACTATACAGAAAAATACGACCTATACAGCTTTGGCATAGTGCTTTGGGAACTGCTTTCTCGCAAAAGAGCTTATTATTATTATGTGCTGCATGAAAAGCGTCTAAGTTGTCCTAATGATGAGTTAGGCTTCGAACATATCAATTCGCTGATTGCCAGCTGCTGTCATGATGACAAGACCAGACGCCCGTCGTTGTTAAACGTGATTGAGCGAATCCGCCTCATTGAAAGGTATTTGCAAAAGTATATGAAATTTGATTAGAAAACAAGTAAGAAAACTCTAGTCGGTGGTGCCCGACTAGGAGATCCCCTGAACCCCGTCCGATCTGCGTTTATAAATATACTCAGTTATGTATTTATTAACGCAAAAAATTTAAGCTTGTAAAAAAAATATCCAAAATATATACAAAAATCGAAATTGTATTAAATATAAATTAATTTAAATACAAAATTTGGATAAGGTTTTAGATCGATAACAATAAGATTGGAAAAGTTATCGATTTTTTAAAACAAACTCGATATGCGCGTGCTATACAGGGACTTCCAAAAAAATTCAAGTTTCTAGCTCTTATAGGGTCTGAGATGGACGCGTTCATACATACGGACAGACAGACAGACGGACAGACGGACAGGGATAAATCGACTCAACTCGTCTCCCTGATCAAGAATATATATACTTTATGGGGTCTGCCACGCCTCCTTCTGCCTGTTACATACATACATTTGACAGCTTATACCCTGATTTCTCATTTTCAATGGGTTCAGGGTATAATGAAAGGAAGAGTTTGAAATTATGTGACCCTGGGGTATATGTCGTTGGATAAGCTTGTCATGATAGTATGTTAGGTCTTGTCATGAAGTCTTGTCTATCAAGAAAGTCAAATCTTTGATCTCTGGCCCACTGAGAATCCGTTCTAAGTTCAATGCAATGGAGCTAGTATATTGCTACTATGATTTTAGAGAGTTAGCTGCCAGCATTTTGCTATATGCTGCTCGGCTCTTTTGATCTTTTTGGTGTGTGACACTAGTGAATCTGAGTTGCCTGCAGTTTGTTATCCTGGTCTCCAGAAAACACATCCGAGATTCTCTTGAATGTTTTTGGAACTTGCATTGAAAAGTTAAGCAAAGCAATGTTTATTTTAGGTAACTCGATAGCTCGCCATCTAGGAAACTTTAAATGTTGCCAAATAACTAGATTTAACTGATAACACTTATCCGTCATCAGCTACAATATTTCTTACTGATTACAGAAAATATACTTATTAACATTGGTTTTTTCTTTTTCTAGTCAACATTATAATATTGGAACTGTATTAGAGCCACCAACCATTGGAGACATCACTGATGTACAATTAGGAGAGGTAATGCTAGCTCGATCTTCAATGGAATTTCATTCAACGTCTGTTTTGCAGAAAATTGGTGCGGGCGGATTTGGCATTGTCTATAAGACACAGTTGAATAATATTCAATTGGCGGTGAAAGAATGTAAGCCAAGAAACGACTACGAAAAGAAGAGTATTAAAAGAGAAGAAGCACAACTGTCCCGAGCGAATCATGAGAATATTATCAAATTCTTTGGCACCAAAGAAGTCAATGGGGCTATTTGGATTGTGATGGCATATGCCGACTGTGGATCAATTCAGAACTATTTGTTTCCTAATGGCTACCAGAGCATAGAATACACGAACTGGACTGCTTACGACTGGATGCAACAGGTGGCCAAGGTCAGAACTCTTATATATATTGTGCAAACTATTGTAAACGAACAATACCATATTTCATAGGGCCTTGCTTACTTGCATGACATGAAGCCAAATGCAGTGATCCATCGAGATGTCAAGCCACACAATATGTTGCTTACCCACTGCTATCGCACCGTGAAGATAGCCGACTTTGGATTAGTTCGTGAACAGACTAATTCGACGACAGGCGAAATTGTCGCAGCAGGATCGGTGCGGCCCAATATGAATATGATGACATCCTACGTTGGCACTAACCGATACATGGCACCAGAGGTTTGTATTCCATCCATAAAGCTGAAGTACTCATAGATGCTAAAAAACGGATAACTTCATCAACATACATAGATCACGAGCGGAAATGAATACACTGAAAAGGCAGATGTTTTCAGTTTTACTATTATGCTCTGGCAGCTGATAGCTCGAAAAATTCCTTATCATCATTTGAAAAACAAAAATGCAGAGGCTGCCGCATATTTGGCCACTGAGAAGGGTAAGTTAATGGTCAGACTTGAGCTAAACTGAAATTAGAAATTAGAAATTTGCTATGATTTTGTTGGACATTTCTAGGCGTCCGGCCTCGTATCGAGGAATTGAAAAAGTTTTCCAAATCGGAGGAGCTAAAGACTTTGATTCAAAATGGCTGGAGTGAAGACCCTGACAAGCGATTATCCATGAGAGAAATAATTCGCGTGCTGGAAAATGTATATTAAATTCCAGTTTCAAATCAAATATAAACGAAACAAATATAAATAAGATCGAACAAAATTTGATATTTCTCGTTCGATTTCTTACATAAATAAAGATCTAATCATTCATATCATATTTTATTGGTTTATATTTATTTGCTTTATAGCATCTCTAGTTTGGACCTATTTATCGTCTATTATTGTTTATTTTAAAACGAATTATCAGTCATTTTAAGAGAGGTAAATCACTTAGTTGATTGTAAAGGGTCGACACTAGAGAACGCCAGCTATCTAATAGACTTCATAGAAGACATACGGTGGCAGATCGCTGCGAAGCTCCCATCAGACATCATAATAGACTATGCTATACCATCGATATATTCCTATATTAATTAACTTTCATTCACAAAATATAAATAAATTAAATCGTAATTATACAATATTTTTCTATGAATATTTTATGTTTTTTATGGATTTTTTGGTGGGTTTTCTCTAAGAGGAAATACATCAATACATATCGATCAATGTATCGATTTATGTGGAAAAGTGGAAAAAGTAAATGAGAACAATTATTCAGTTTTGTGCTTAACGCAATTGTGATTTGCTATTTTCGACGAGCTAGACGAAGCCAATTTATTTCGATTACTTAGCGGTATGTTAAGTATCTATCGATTGAATCTGTTAACTTCGAATTTATCGGCTTAATCACTTTTGCAATAAGGCTCATCACTATGGTTAGTTTCTCATCGAGTAAGGCAGGTTTTTATCCGTCGTGAACATTTCCACACTTCTTCAGTGAATAAAGAAAAAAACAGGATCAAAATATTAGCCTATTAGCAAAGGATTGATCATTAAAAAGCAAACAACAGTTTCAGGCGTGGCTCGTGATTGTTACTAGTGAATATTGTCAAGCTTAATTCGGTATGCGGTATGAAAATATATACATATATATACTATATACACTACACTAAATAGGTGTATAAAAATTAAAAATATAATTATAACGAAGGCATGTGATTTGCGAGTAAAATAATAATATTTAAAATATATTTATTACATACTTTCTCACATAAGAAATATATGTTCTACACGAGCCTCTTCAAATGATTCACGCGCAGCAAATGATTGATATGCTGCACATGAATCATAGAGTCTCGTCTAGAACATTCTTTACGATGTTATAGAAACGTACAAAATTGGTCATTCATTTATTGAGATGTTCATTATGTACAATTTTGTTTACCCCTTTTCGCCTCTGCATGCGAACAGTTGGACTTTATGCGATCGACCAGACGCCCTTATGCCAGTTTATTTTCAATAGATCCTAGACTATACTCGCCTAGACTATAGCACTTCTACTTATACATTATCAACAACAATATTTCAAAAGTATATATAATCCATATATATATATGTGTGTATATAATTTATTTATATTTATTTTTTTTTTAATTTTTAGGAACTGTACAAAAATGCTATCCAAACAAGATTTAGCTAATATAAAATTGGGAGAGGTAATGTTTGATCATCCTAAGAATTTCATTGATCATGTCTCTTGCAGTTGCTGGGAAGTGGTGGCTATGGCAACGTCTATAAGGGCAAACTGGATGCTCAAGTATTCGCAGTAAAGAAAGTTGAATGTGCTGATGAAAAATCCTTAAAGAATGTTAGGAAAGAAGTGAACCATCTCGAGAAATGTATTCACGAGAATATTATCAAACTTTTTGGTTCGAAAAAAGATAATTTAACTCTACAAATTGTGATGGAATTTGCTGATTGTGGATCACTCGACAACTATTTGTATTCCAAGAAAGAGCAGCCTGCAAAATGTGATAAGTTGACCGAACTCAATTGGATGCAACAATTGGCCAAGGTAGCGAGAACCTATGTAGCCATAAAAATTTAGCCATAAAACAAACAAACTTTCTCTTAGGGCGTTGCTTACTTGCATGCAATAAAACCAAAGGCGGTTATTCATCGGGATCTTAAACCTGCCAATTTGTTGCTAACTGAAAGCTATAAAGTGTTGAAGATAGGCGACTTTGGGTCTGTTCGTGAGCAAACCGGTACGATGACAGCGGGAATTGGCACTAGCCAATATATGTCCCCAGAGGTTTGGCATCAATGAACGCACATATATATTAAATTATAAACTATTTTCTTACTAGATTTTGAATGGCAAGAAATACACTGAGAAAACAGATGTTTACAGTTGCGGCATTGTGTTTTGGGCGGTGAGAACTCGAAGAAAGCCTTTCGATGACTGGGAAGATAAAGGATCAATTGCCATTCAACGTAACATCTATAAAGGTAAGAGCTGTTAATCAAATTGAATGGAATTCGTTTTATGCTATACAATTTTGATGCATTTACATTTAAGGCGGTCGACCTCCTATCAGTGCTCTAAATTCGAAGAATTGGGAATATTTGGTTACAAAGTGTTTGGATCAAGAGCCTACGAACCGATTCAGTATGGAAGAGGTGTTAATCGAACTTAAGAAAATTGAAACTGAATTTTAAATGTATAAAAAGTATTTAGTACTGTTTCACAACAACACCAAGATTTGGCTTGGGTCTTGAAGCTGCCAGCAATAAATTTCATAATAAAATATATATATAAATTAAGTAATTTGTATTTGTGGCTCAGAAGATGAAACATTTCGAACTTGTATATTCTTTTTTTTTTAGCTTTACCAAAATAAACAACAGCTGCAACCGATTCGTACATTTGAAAGCGCTTTCGAACGTTAAGTTCGTATAGAATCGAATCAGTGTGACCGTTCGTATTACATTTTCACAATTTCGCCGCACCACAACCACTTTGGGCGCGGTATTTATCCGTATGGCGCCAATTGTTTTAAATTCAAAAATTAAACTTTAAAAGAAATTTGTACATATAAATTAATTTTTATTTTGTTGCAATTTAATTTAAAAATTAAAACACGAAACCAAGTGCTTCCCCACACACTAATGTGACATGATAACTTTGTGAGCATCGTTGCCCTGGCAACAAATGTTATTTAATCGATTTTTGTACGAATATATTGAAATTCCTTTACGTAAGCAACACACAAATTCCTGGACATTCAGGTTCAACTACAGCAACTATAGGCCCTTCACTGATTACGTGTGCATGAAAGGTTAAATATATATATATATATATGTATATTATATATTGATCGCTTGCATTCCACAATGATTGGCACCGGCGGGCAACGTCCACGGCGAAAGATCCGCGAACAATGCGGCTCCTGTCCGGATCGCTTCGCTAGGGACAAGCGTCAAGTGGTTATGGAAGATTCCGATACCACAGAGGAGGAGTCCTCAACGGATGAGGAAGAACGCTGGAAGGATGTGGCGCGCGCTGCCGAAATTCCCGCTGAATATTATAACATCCAGAAACTGGTCAAATACATCAAAGCGGGCAATCAAACAGCCACAATAGTCAGCCTGTGCTGCCTGCAGGACTATGATCTGCGCATACAAATCAATCAGTTCGCCATCCAAGACATTGGTGGTCTTGACGTTTTGGTCAACATACTCGAGTGCAACGATACCAAGTGCTGCCTGGGCGCCCTCACCGTTCTCGCCGATATAACTCTGAACATTGACATACGGAAGACGATCGTAGATCTCGATGGCATACCATTGATCGTCGACATTCTGAACTCATCGATGAAGGATTTGAAGACCATGGCCGCCGAGACCTTGGCCAATGTCAGCAAAGTTCGCTTGGCACGCAAATATGTGAGGCAGTGCGGCGGCATTTCCAAGCTGGTCGATCTGCTGGACATCAAAATGAGGTAGTATAATGAGGTAGCTATTTATTGAGGCTTATAAACATTTGTTAATAAATAAATGAATTTTGTTTCGTTTTCGATGCGCTGCTGCAGCATAGTGCAAACGCCACGCAATCAACTGACTGCCGAGGAAATCGAATTCCTGGACATGGCACGCGCCGGCTCGCGTGCTCTTTGGACGTTGGCCGACTCCAAGCACAACATGGAACAGATGCGAAAAAGCGGCATTGTGCCGCTAATGGCCAACCTGCTAAAGTCCGTCCATATTGATGTGGTCATTCCGATCATGGGCACTGTCAAGAAATGCTCGTCCGAGCCGAAATTTCAGCTAGCCATTACCACAGAGGGCATGATAGCGGATGTTGTGACCCATTTGAGTTCGGAGTGCATCGATCTCAAGGTGGAGTGCAGCACGGCGCTCTATAAGTGCGCCTTTGATGCAACCACCAGGGACTTGGTGCGCGAGGCGGGCGGACTTGCACCCCTCGTTAGCATTCTCAAGGACAAATCTGTGCGGGACAATAAGCCACTGATCCGGGGCGCCACTGGCGCCATTTGGATGTGCGCCATGTCCGATGAGAATGTGGAGCAATTGGATGATATGAATGTGGTCCATCATCTGGTTACCTTGCTGGCCGACGAGTGCGATGAGGTCTTAACCAATGTCACCGGCGCCTTGTCCGAGTGTGTGCGCTTCCAGCAGAACCGCAAGGCCGTGCTCAATTCGAATGGATTGCCCGCCATGGTGGCATTGCTTAACTCATCGCACGCGCCACTGCTCGAGAACCTGGCCACGGCCATAAAAGAGTGCGCCGAGGATCCGGATAGCATGCGCATTTTAGAACAATTAGATGCAGTACGTCTGGTTTGGTCATTGCTCAAAAATACCAGCCCCCGCGTCCAGGCGAATGCCGCCTATGCCATTTGTCCGTGCGTGCGAAATGCAACGGATTCCGCAGAGCTGGTGCGCAGCCTGGTCGGCGCCATGGAGCTGGTGGTGGGTTTGCTCAAGTCCAAGGAAATTGTGGTGCTGTCGGCGGTCTGTGCGGCAATTGCCACCATTGCCTTGGACCAAACCAATCTGGCCATTCTGACCGATCTGCGTGTTATATATAAGCTCGCTGATCTGGTCAACACTACGGATGATATGCTGCGCATGAATCTGGCCGCTGCTGTCGCTGCTTGCGCCTGCTTCGGCAACAATACCGAAGAGCTGGGACGCCTGCGCACCGTAACACCCATTGTCACCTACATGACCAGCGAGAATCCTTTGGTGCATCGCACCACGGCCATGGCACTCGAGAAGCTCTCGATGGATCCACAAAACTGCATCACTATGCACCAGGTTAGTATCAATGTGGTTTGTGTGTCTTTAGTGCTTAAGCAATGGTCTCTTACCGGTCTCTAGAGCGGTGTGGTACCCTTTCTGCTGGAGTGCATTGGATCCACCAATAAGGAGCTGCAACTGGCTGCCGCTGGCTGTCTACGCAACATACGTGAGCTCGCTCTGCGCGCCGAAGAATATATGCTCAAGATAGACGATGATTAGGCACTTGGTATTCCACAAGAGCCCTTGGCCATCAACCGATCGACAACAAGATTTATGCTTTTACTGTTTTAAATTGTTGCAAGTGCAAATATATGTAGCCCTGATTTAAACTTGGCAATATGGCATTGCTGCATTGCTTGAAGCTGCTTATATGACTGCGAATCACATTCCCAATATCAGTTTACAGCATGAAATTAAAGCTAATCGAATCAGAATTCAGTTTTCGCCTTCTCTACCCTTTAGAACCTATGAGAGGATAAGAATTTCTACTACAGTTGACCATAAGAAGCTGTTTCAAGACGACAACTCTATATAGCTGTGGTCACAAAAATAGTAGTGCCACTGAAATGTTGGACAGTCAAAATACAGAAAAACATAATTTAATATAATTAATTTTAATTAATTTTAATACTCGTTTCACATTGTTTTCAAAATATTATGTTTACCAACATTTCACTTGCCCTACTATTTCTCTGACCACAGCTATATACTTGTATATATATCGCCTAACACTATCTCTAACTCCATCCCAATAATAATTATATCTCCGACATATACGAATATTATATTCAACATTTAGCTATAGATACATTTGGCGCAACATTTGAACTAACTAAGTGAGTTTCAGTAGCTGGCATTGCTGCCCCGCGTCGAGATGCTCATGCGACGTTCGACGCGATTTGTGTGCGGCAGTAGACAGCCTGGTGGTGGGTAGCGCCAGCGTCTGGGCCTGGACAGCAGGGTGCCATCGGTGGAGGCGCGATTACGGAACGGTGCATCGATGTCGCTGCGTGAGCTGCCCAAGCTGTTGCTGGCTATATCGTCGGTGGATTCGGTATGATCGCCATTGTTCTCCTCCTGGCAGGCGCTGCCAATGATCAGGAACGAGCGTCGGGCCACGCCCAGCGGCGTCGCATCGTAAAAGGAACAGGAACCGGAATCGGGCGTCAAGGTGCCATCGGCGGCATGCGCCACATCGCTGGTGGAACGTTTGAGCTTTGGAAATTTGCTAAATACACGCCAGAAGCGGAACACATCGCGGAAAACGTTCTGTACCTAAATGTGAAAGTGAAATATTATTGAATGATAACAAATTGAAATCAATCCAATTGCAAAGCTCACCTGATCGACACTTTCTCGCACAGAAATTTCATGGAAACAGGCACAGGAGAGCTCACGAAAGCGACGTTGTCCCTCCTCCAGACTGACCATACGATCGCCTGTCTGATCTGTCTTGTTGCCCACCAGTATGACTGGTATATCCAAGGCGTACTCCTTGCTGGCCGAGCCCAGTTTGCGTCGTCGCTTATTGTAGTTGATGAGAAACTTTAAGCGGCTGCACTCGTCGAAGGAGCACTTGTCTGTGATGGAGTAAACGAGTATGAATGCATCGGCCCAGCGTATATTGGACTCCAGTGTAACGCCATCCAGTTCCTGTCACAAAGTGAGGTTCGATTATCTTCGATTAGCTCAGGGACTTCACTTACATGCAGCTGCCCGGTGGCATCCAATATGTCAAACTGTACCGATTCCTTGTCCAGTGTCGTTTGGCAGGTATAGATTTTCTCCAAATTCGGATCATATTCGCCTATGAAGCGACGCGTTATAAAACGCACGACCATCGCTGCAAATTGAGAGTGTGAGCACGGTGTGTATGAGGGAGAGAAGTAGAGAAAAAGAGAGAGAGAGAGAGATAGGGAGGGTTTCCACCTACCCGTTTTGCCAACCCCACTCTGGCCAAGCACCATAACCTTCAGCGTCTTCTGTTTGTTGGTATGCAGACCCAGTTTGACCAGCGACGACTTTGGTGAGGTGGCATTCATTTTGCTGGCACAGGGCTCAGGCTAAGATGAGCTAAGACAATGTCGTCTGTTCCAAATGAGCTGAGTAACCTTTTTGACTACCCTGACAACGAGTTAATACAAATGTGGTCTATTAGGCAACAATCAACTTGTACGATTTACGATATTAGCATTTATTATATCATTTTATTTTTATTTTATTTTAATTTTATTTTTATTTTATTTTAATTTTATTTTTATTTTATTATTATTTTATTTCTATTTTATTTATTTATATAAAATATTTGAAAATATAAAATTAGTTAAGAATATTACTAAAGATTAAGTTGATTATATAAAAAATAAAACAAAAGGGGTTGCTTAGGCTCAATAAACATTTTCCATTTATGTTAAACATGAAGATGTCTCCTAAGAAAATATAAACTTAGCTAGACATATTATTAAAGATTAAGATAATTATGACTTCATTACTGAGTTCTAAACACAAAGGTCTGTACATTTGTTTGGCTGTTGCTCTTATAGGGCATTCACTTGTCTAGCCCTCAACGAATTTGTTTTTTGTTTTTTTATTTGATCGCATAGTTTGGCTGGCCGCTATCCATATGCCAGCTATCCATATGCCACCTAAGCCAGACGAGACCTGGCCGCATATTTTTGGCTCAGCTCCAAACATTATTGCATACTTTCAGCAAGGGCAACAGCAGAAGGCAGCAAATATTTTATAGTATACGCCAAGGGGCACTACAATAGACGCCTGTCTGGGTGTGAGTCTATTTTTATAGCTCCCTCTGTCATGTGTGTGTGTGTGTGTGTGTTTGCCTCTGATAAGGTCAACAATGCCAGCGACAACGACAACTATGAAACATTTATTGGACACTTTTTGCGTCGTCGTCGTCGTCGTCGTCGTCGTCGTCGTCGTCATCCAGGGCCAGACCTATTGCCAGGGACATGGCCAGAGACTTATTCATCATCATCATTATCATGTTAATCGCTCCACACCCCAACAATTATCAGCAGATTACTTGGAAGCAATACACTTGAAAATAAATACAGTCAAATATCAATTATCACTTGAGCTGCGCTCTCGTCTAGCGCCACGACATTATGGCCAAGTGCATGTGGACATTTGGCTGATACGAGCACTCGCCACTGTTTGCCCAGCCAGCCATGTAAACAATAGAATTGCTAGGTGAATACACCAAACAAGACCGAAACTTGAATTCCCTAATGCCACGCGCACTGATAGATGATTCCCAGCGGATATTGAGTGCATAATTAAGAGATTAGACAAAACATTTTTATGGCAAGCCAAATATATATTTGCTATAAATACAACTGCCATAAATATACATATATATAAATAAATATAATAAATATAAATATAATATAAATATACATAAAGTCATAAAGCCATAAAGAAATGTTGTTGCCTTAAGGACTTTGCTTCAATTGAATTGAATTCTGTATAAAAAGTACTTATATCATTATGGGAAATTGAGCGGAAATGAAGTGGCCAAAGGCCAATACTAAATTTTAGTTATTTTAAAGAGACTCTCATAACTTAACTTCATTCTAGCAGTAACTCAACATTAACTAAAAAATGTATGCTTTAATTCTTATTTGTAATTAACTATTTAAACTTCCACAGCTGCTTCCGCATACTCGAGTAAAGAGTATTATAATTGCTTCTCTTCTGTCCACACTAACACACGCATGCCTCACAGAGTTGTGTGCGTGTTTGTACATTATATACACAGTCTGTGTGTGTGTGTGTGTGTGTGTAAATATGTAAACAAAAGTATTAATGTCTGCTGTGCTGATAAATATTCATCAGGAGAACGCGCCAGCGTCAGTCGAGTAGCAGCCACATGCATGCTGATTATGGCCCCGGCTAGTTGAGTAGACCAGACCGTGCCAGCAGCGAGGCTAGACTTTACCTTTTGCGACTTAAAACACTGCTGCGTAGATTTTAATTAGTTGGATTTGAAGCTCAAACAAGAGCGCAGCGAAAGCCGCCATGAAAACAAACCGTGTTACGCGCGTGTCTAATGAACCAATACCGATGGCAGGCAACATGGCGTATGCGCAACGCATCGAGTGCCTCTCTGGAAAGAAGGCAGTTGCCAGTGCATTAAGTGGATGTTGCCATGACTTTAAAGTATCCCAAAAAGTTTTTCCTGACTGACCAACCAACCAGGCAGCCAGCCAGCCAGCCGCGTTTTCTCACGCTACCCCCAACATGGGTGGTTGAGTGTCGAGCAGGTGGTGCAGTCGAGCAAGGTGTAAACAACGGCAGCAGCAGCTTTTATGCACACTAATGAGTTCTAGGAATCATTATCTAACATCTTCAAGCACTAGGGGTATTCATGTGCATATAACTGATAAATATATTTTCTTTATGTAATATTATGTGTTTTTTTTTAACATAAATCAGAATTGATGGAAAATAAAAATATCCAAAAATGTTTGAGCTACGTTTTCTCGTGAACACCCCTAATGACAGCTGGCAATACCTGGGCAAGCGAGCATTTATTAAAAGCCGCCGTCAATGGGACCTTGGCATAGACATTGAATTGAAAACTTGTGTCTTTTGAAAGGATGGCATAGCGGATAGGACTGTGTCTGTAATAATTTACGACTCTAACTGACATTGGGTTGTTGACCTGCTTATGTTTATGAAAACATATTGCGTGCTAGCTGTAAATTGAGCTTAGATTGGGTTGCGTCTCGTTGCCTAGCACATGGCATGCCACTCAAATTCCATTGAAAACAAATCAACCTAACCACTGACCAATAACAAAATATCAATAGCCAAAACAAGTGCAGCGCCAGCGCGTCAATGGAGCTGGGCTCGGTTGTCATGGTACTAAAGCAATTCCGTTTCCCACCTTCTCACTGAGGTCATGGGAAGTGCGGCAGTTGCGGCGCAACTCTCACACAACTTGTTGACGACTGTATGGAGTTGCCGCCCACTCAACCTACCGATAGCCCCCGCATCCCCTCCTCCTGCTCCACAAGCGCATTTGTGCTTGTCATTTCAGTTCATTACCAGCTATCGACAATCGACCACTGAGTTAACATTAACAACAAGCGTGCTCAGCCTTGTGCCTTATTGCCAGGCCTGAGGATACCCTACAAAAAGTGTCAACAACATGAGTTGTGTATTGTTTGAGTATTGAACAAGTTTTCTAATGGATATATATATATATATATATATATATATATATATATATGTATATATAAAAGGATGTTACTTTAGAAGATGCCCTGTAAAAAGTGTTTTCATAAAAATAGTAGTGCGACTGATATGCTGAACAGCAAAATTTTGGGCTACAGTTAATATTTAAAAAAACAATTTGAAATGACTACTTACATTAATAGAAATTGTTTTCAAAATATGTTTCAGTCCCACTACTATTTTTATGAACACAGATGTATTGTTTTAGTATTAAATACGAAGTTAACTGATTTCCCTATTTCATTTTCTTTATCAACTTGTGTATACCCATATTGATTCAGTCAGTTTATATTTACAGGGTATAGCAACAGCTCTGCACACAACTGTTGCCATTGGCTGCCGCACTTGTTGTTGGCCCTGAAATTGAAAATGCGAAATTGTTAGACCCAGCGTCGCGCCGAAGAGTTGGCGGTCAGCCATCCGCAGCCACCCAACTCAAAACCCTTGCCCGCGCAAGTATTTGTTTTGTCGCGCATTTCCATGTGGGAACGAAAAGCCTTGAATTGAGTATTAGCCACAAAATAAAAAAATAAAAAAAGGCATTGAATTTGAATTTGGTTGCCGGGCTCATAAATACAAATATAGTTAGGGAAATGTCGAATTTTCCAAATACCCTTTTAGACAGCGTAATAAGAATACAAATATTTTGAGTTATATATATGTAAATATATATGATATTGGTGCGTCGAATATTGCATATACTATAAATATACTATAATATAAAATTGTTTGTTTATTTATCAACGCATATTTCAAGCCAGCTCAGCAGGCAGCTAAAACTTTTCTTTTCTGTACAACTAGAAAGTTTATTATAAAAAAGTTTACTAAATATTTGTTTCTGTGATTAACTAATTTTAAGCTCTTTTTAGTATTTAAGAAATATATTTTTTAAATTACAAAGAGTCTCATATTGCTTAGTTAAATTTAACACAAATTGAAATAAATAAAAGTTAATTATATAGTTTTTGATACTATAAAACAATACATATATTTTTTTTATAAATTTATATTAATATTTACATTTATATAAACAAAATTTGAAATTTTTATATTGTATAATAATTATATATATCTCTATACAAATATGTATAAATTTATATACATTTTGAAATAAATTTAATAAAATCCTCTTGATTCAATATTCA
Organism: Drosophila leonis; assembly: GCA_035045365.1. Lineage (NCBI taxonomy): Eukaryota > Metazoa > Arthropoda > Insecta > Diptera > Drosophilidae > Drosophila > Drosophila leonis. The sequence goes on along the minus strand of JAWNPC010000389.1, from coordinate 1,886,191 downwards.
ATTTGCAATATTCAAAGTACTCGAAATGAAAGCGTATCCAAGACCCTGTTAAATATGTCTCATAAATACAAGTCAAGCGTCATAAATGCCATTTTCGACTGGCAGTTATGAGCAGCTAAGACAGCGGGAATACCAATGGGGATAGCTGGTGTGCTGCCCGCCCATAGGGAGTGAGTGATAAGCGATGCTTAACTAAAAATAAATGCGAACGGGGCGAAAGCAAAACTCATACTCATGGTCACTGTTGAGTGTTGAGGAACAATGTGCGGAATATGATACAAAAACCACAAGTACACATAATATAAACACACAGAAACACATAAACGTACATAAAGTATATGTGTGCGGGCTGCTAAGCTACTGGAATTGGTTTAGTGGGTTAGGTGTTTTGTTTAGTTGCTTACAGCACGTGCTTAAGCTCAGCAACGGTTTCAATCTAATAATATGAGAAGGTAAATAAAAATAATGCTAAATGGCTTCATCTGACACTTTGCGCACTTTGTTTTTGAGCAATGTACAAAGTTTTCACTGAGTAATTGAAATATTTTATAAGATAATATGCAATATATGCACTTCAAGGTATCAATGAAAAGTATGGAATTCTAGCATATAGAATATATTAAAGAATTCTCTTCTTATTTCAAAGTCAACCCCGTCGTATACATGTCTCTTAGTTCATACTCATTACCATAATAATGCGCTGGAAAAGCTCATCAAACTTATACTCATAATAACGGAAGTCTCATATTGATTTCTAGCTCATTTCGCTTGTATCCTCAGGACACTTTTGGCCATGGCCCAGCATTTAAATACTTTCGTCTGTTATGAATGGCAATAAGCGAGCGTCAGCTTCATTCATATGCTAAGACTGAATCAATATCGTTTGATACTTGTTTTCACCATAAAAGAACATTATACCTTGACCCATTGAACACAAATGCATGTTTGGGGGGGTTTTTTTTTATTGCCTGTTGCCTGCACAGCCAGAGGCGCCGTCACACTGGTCGTATGCGTTATTTACTTTGAATATCAATAACACTTGCAGCTACGGATGCGTTTACGATCGCGACACTCAATCTCAATGAACAATGAATTATGATATGGCGATTGTCAGCCAGCTCCTGACCAAATCCCGATGACAACATCTGCGGTTGCTGGGCAATAAAAACGTAAGCGCTTTTGTGTGCCGCTGTTGTGGGGGTGGGGCTGTGCGGGTTGTTGTCATTAACTAGTAAGTAGCTTTATAGCTGTGGGCTGTGGGCCAATGTCTGGGCTGTTTGCAATTTGCCCAATTATATTGGCGTGTGGCAAACAAACCACGCACACTCACCCACACACACACGCACATTGACCGCCAAGTTGTGCAACATATTCGCTTTTCACTTTTTTTTCATTTTGCTCCGGCCTTGCTGCCAAATTTAAAAGCAAATCTAACAAATCAAATCAACAAGCGTTCGCAGCGTAGACAGACATCAACAATTTTGCTTCATTTCATATGTTTCTAATAATTTTCAAAGTCAAAGTCGCAAATCATACCGGAAAGACACGAAACTATCGTTTAGCTAATTAAAGTGATTAACAAAAGCATTTATATGCTATATAATTTATAGAATATATGCTCTCAATATAAAAGCTCAAATACTCTTTGCAAATAGTTAACCAAAATAAAATACAAAAAATTTTTATTTGTTTTACAAAAGTTTTTCCTTTAATGCGGCCAATTATTTTTTTATTCATAGATGAAAGTCAAATAGTTTTCTAAGCGAACTGTGGCACAGTCTGTAATCATTGCAACATATGCTAAACACCCCTTAGAAAACTATATTAAAAGCGTGTACCACAAAAATTATGAGCGAGCAAAAACATATTTGGTTAAATGATGTGAACGGCAGCAACCGCGAGTCGAGGTCGTTTGCTCTCAACATATAAACAACAGCGCGGCCAGAGGCGTTTCGGAACTTGAATATATTTACAAAATATTACAAATTTAATAAATAAATAAATATTAAAAATTATATTTTAAACAAAATTCACACTTGTTTACAAATCTTAAAAAATTAATTTTTTATTATTTGTATTTCAAATTATATTTTACACAAAACTCACACCTTTAGCACCCACGCAATTTGATTTCAACGACGCCACTGAGTAGATTTTTAATTGTTTACAAATCAAATAATTTTAAAATTATATATTGTTTATTTGGACGTTCAAGAGTCTGTTATTTGTAGCACATTTTATATATATATTTATTTCTATATATAAACTTATATTTTTTGCATGTTTAAAAAGTTAAGTATACGCACCGTGTGACTGCAACAGGAAATTATTTATTTGTACACAGATTCGAAATTGTGTTTCCGCTAGTTTTGTTTTTTTTTTTTATTATTTTTATTTATGTGGTTTATGCGTCCTTTTATTGAGGAACCTTCACGCTTAAGTTCCTGGCGCGCATTAAGCCGCAGGCACACAACAATTATGCTTTTATATTCACATGTTTAAACTGCCCCCGTCAAGCAGTTGCTGTTGCTGTTGCCGTTTGCCGATGATGCCGATGCCTGCTTATTGCGACGTGGCCAAGAGGCCATTGTAAAACAATAATGAAAATCCGCAACAGGCCGACAGCAACAACAAGAGCACAAAACAAAAACAAAATCCAAGCCGCGCAGCGACTGCGCGACGTTGTCAACTAACGCGCGTTTGGACAGCTGTAAAGTAGGGGCACGCCCCCCCTTCGGCCACCTCACGCAGTTGTAAAATGCAAAAGAGTTTCGACACGGAAGTGCACAACACGCCCACAACAACGCACCAACACACACACACACACACGCACACGCACACAAGAAATTGTTTTTTCCTTCTTTCTTTTTCGCGAAACGGGAGTTTTACGGCGAAGCGTCGAAGCGTCCGTTGCGCTGGCGTTGAAACAGGCGAATAAACAGCGCCAGCAGCAACAAAAACAAATTCAACCAATGCCGGCAGCAACAGCAACAGCAGCAGCAGAAGCACCAACAGCAGCAACAGTTAGCATCAAATTGCTTGTAGAGATGCAGCTATTTTCTGCTTTATTTACAAATATGTAAATAATAATAATATGTAAATAAATTTATTCATTTGACTGAAAACTAAATTATTTTTCTATATTTATTTTCTTAACTATATTAGCTACAGCTAGTTTTTAGCGTTAAACCCGCTAAACGCTGCGCATCTTTAATTGGTTAACAGCATGTTAAGTGTACTTTGAGCTGTTAACAGAGCCATGTTAAGCGTTTGGCCAGCTTAACAGCACCTGTTACACGTACATTAGCCGGCGTGTAACGATAAATTGTAATATGTATATCAAAAAATTACACCAAAATTTTCAAAAAATTTAAGAACATGAATTTAATAAAAAAAAAACGAAAAATAAATTTATCTATTGGGTCTCGTTGTCAGGTTGACCGCTGCGGGAGTTGTTTCGGCGATTGACCTTCGGTCCGAAGTTGGGGTCGGCCACACGTGTTTTATATTATATTTTGCCCAAAATGCAAACATTGTCTATGGCAGCGTTGATACGTACATGACTAATGTTAGTCCAAACACAGACTCTAGCACAAATTACACACACGTGCACAGGCACAGGCACAGTCAGAGGCAAAGGCAGAGGCATTGGCAGACGCACAGTCAGAGGCAGAGGTATTAGAAGACGCACGCGCACGTACAATGTAAATAGCTACACACAGAACATATAGAAGGGCAACCTGTTGACATCGGCAGGTGGCCTGTTTTTATGATACCCTTATCAAGGATAATTTTGGTACTTAGAGTGTTAAACATTGCTACATATCTCTCGAAGCCTGTTAAGAGCTTGTTTATAGATGTTGAATAGGTAGACAGTATTAAAGTTCAATGTGGAGCTTTATAAAGTATTAATTTACTTACATAAGAAATAACAATGTTTATTTTTATTAATATTTTAATATTTTATATATATACTCGTATATATATTGAATTAAAGTTTTAATTTACTTCACCATTATTTCTTATATATAAACTAGCTGTACCCGGCCACGCTTCGCTGTGACATATTGTGGTTGCACGTATAAGAAATAAGGAACACAACAAAGCATAAGTTTTAAATGCGTTTAATTTTGTAATACTTGGGGATATACAATATTTTTCGTTTTTCCATTCTCGGCATAAATATAAAGACTATCTGGTTTACCGACACGGGAACACGCCACATACAATTGTCCATGTGAAAAGCAATTCGCATCTAAATCCAAACCACATAATTCCATAGATTGACCCTGAGCTTTATTAATTGTCATGGCGAATGCCAATCGAATGGGAAACTGCAATCTTTTGAATTGGAACGGTGTATCAGTCTGGATCATAGGAATCCTAGGAATGAGGACATCTTCACCTTTGAATGGTCCAGTTATGATCGTTGCTTCCACAACGTTGTTCATCAATTTCTTGACCGCGAGTCGCGTGCCATTGCAGAGCTTTGGCTGATCAATATTCCGAAGCATGATAATTGGGACACCTATTTTCAATTTCAATATGTGCGGTGGCATTCCAGGCAAATCAAGTGAGTTCAAAAACTCCGTTGGATAATTAACCGCTTCATCTGCCTCCACAACAGTGTCTATTGACTTATATGTAATTTCCTCAGTTTCTATGCTGGATTGGATGACATGATTAAGTTAATAGACGTCTCTATTCTTGGCAGCAAGTATCGCTCGTTCACTGAGCCAATCGTGATTCCTATAATTGATTCGAATGTCAGGGAATACTTTTTCGATTAGTTCTTCTTTTGATGCAACTAAATTACAAAAATTTTCGGGCAATGATATTTTTCTTGACGTCTCATTAACTGGCAGCTTTCCGTTTCCAATGTCCAGTAACTGTTGTGAAAATACCTCAGCTGATTCATCGTTCTGCAACTGGACACGCATATTCGTCGTCAACTGCAATGTACGCACATGTCGCCATAATGTTGAATATTTCAGGCAAGCATTTATTTCGTCCGCTGGTGTCGATCGAGAAATTACAGGGAACGTTTGTCTGAAATCCCCTGCTAGCAATATTAACGCATTTCCGAATGGTTGATCGGCTCTACGTAAATCCCGCAATGATCGATCAAGAGCCTCCAGCGATTTTTTGTGTGCCATCGTGCATTCATCCCAAACAATGAGTTTACATTTCTGCAATACTTTTCCCATACCTGATCCTCTGGAAATGTTGCACATGGGAGTCTCCACGATTTGCATGTTCAATAGTAACTTCAGCGCTGAATGAGCAGTCCTTCCACCAGGTAACAATGTTGCAGCTATTCCAGATGAAGCAAGAGCTAAAGCTATGTCCTTTTTGGCTCGAACCGTGGCCAGAATCAATCTGATGAGGAACGTTTTCCCAGTCCCCCCTGGAGCATCTAAGAAGAAGATGCCCCCACTTCCACTATTTATTGTTCGCACAACATGATCATAAACGTCCCTCTGTTCACGGGTTAATTTGGTAATGTTTGCTCGGACATATGACTGAAGATCATCACTGTTGTAAGTCTGCTCACGGCGTAAATCCACGTCAATCGAAGCAGTCGCATTTCGGGTGGGTGTTGGCATTCCCAATTCACTTAGCACTTTATTTGCAATTGCTAAACACTTATCTTCAATGTGTATTAACGTTTCATTGTAAATGTCTTCTGTGAATCCCATGGTGATGTCAGAATTTTCTTGGCGTACTCTATGCAAAATATCCTCAGCCAAATGTGATCGATATTTTTCCCATAACTCAGTTGGAGATGAAAGGTGGCAAGCGGTCAATATAATCGCAAACAATGCTCGAATTTGGTTTGGATGTGAAGTGTTGCACCATTTCTTTGCGAGCGAAGCAAATCTGTAACTGCAGACCGCCTCTCTCGTAATCGCAAACGCTGATCCTCAATCCTGGCTGCGCGTCTTTCTGCTGGTTCTATAATCATCCTCTGCCTGCTCCTCAGCCGGTCTGTCTCCCGTACCAATTCCCGTTCTTCTTCAGTCCTATTCGAAACATTTCTTCTGACGTTTTCTGCGTTGCGAGTACGACGACCCAAATTCGCTTTTTTAGTGGGCATTATTTCGATACTTACTTTTTGACGAACGTATACAATCACGGTGCGATCACACATACGTCTTTCGATAGAAAACAAAATTGTATGCACTTTAATCAAGATTCTTGCTGTTGGAAATGAACAAATATATTATTCAATATCTCTAATTCGTTGCAAAAATTGGGAATAATATTTTCCAATATGAAAAGCAGTACCTTTGTTGTACATGAATAAATTGATTATACATGAATAAATTGATTATACACACAAATGTCTCTCGATAGAAAACAAAATTGTATGCAGGGAACCGCTATAAAAACCCATTTTATTCGCGCTAGCTGGTGTGATATCAACATAAAAATTAGCCATAAACCGAGCTGTCAGTTGACTCCATAGTGTGTCAAAATTTGTGCGCAATCGGTTCAGTAGTTTTCGCATCCATTGATGTTGGAGAAACGAACATAACATTTTTATATATATAGATTATATATATAGATATGACTTTATAAGCTATATCAATAAACAACTAATTGTTGAATAATTCAAATCTTATATTGCAAAATCATTTCATCAATTAAGCTTTACCCAGCTGATTTCATGCAATTTTAAAAACCGAACTACTATATCATACAGATAGGAAATATCCATTTGGTATATGAAAACTTCTGCAACTGCTTTTCTCCCACTATATGTATATCAAACCGGATCACAATATCAAATGGATTCAATACAATAAACAATCAATTCTTCTCTTTGTTACACATTTGAGCTAATTTATAGAGTATTTATATTTCGACGTGTCGGCTATAAGTATTAAATATTGTTTTTTTTTCTTCTTTTTTTGCGCTAAGCGAACCATTGGTCACTTGGGCTACCGCATAGGATATGTGTGTGCTTAATACTTAAGTATATGTACATATTTGTATCTTGTATCTTACAATTAGAGTGGGGCAAGAGTGACCTTAATTATGTATAAGAGATAACTTAAAGCATCAGCAACCTAAGCAATCCTAGCCAATGCGGCAGCAAAAGTCTTAATTAAAGTAGTTTTAGTTCACTTCTTACAATATTATCTAATAATATTTATAAAAAATAAATATATTACATTTTTCTATACATATTATTTATATTTATATAACTAATATATTAATTTAAATGTATTTAAGACAAATACTGATAGTTGAACAATACAAAATATTCGATAATTATATGATATATTAGAAATATATTTAGCTTTAAAAAAAAATATAATTATTATTAATATATATATTTTTTCATATTTATATATAAATAAAAAATTGAATTTGAATTAAAAAAATAAAAAAAAGTTCAGCAATTCTATGAAAATTTTGTTCCTTACCTGATACATATTTAAATACAAATATATTTATATTATGTCTTAATATTCATTTATATATTAGTTATTTAATATTTATTTAAAGAGTATATCATATTAGTAACCATCTCTTGAAGTGTTTTTTAATCAGCTGTGGGCGTCAGATTTAGCTCACTAATTGGTTTCGACAAGCGCCTGTGCAGCTGAGTCTCAATTGGCAACAGGTTGGGGAATGCCACTGGCTGCTGGTCTGGGTGAGCATTAATTTTGGCAGGCGCTGCGTGTGTGCATTCATTACGGTTGACTGCCCCAGGCAGTTGGGCTGGCCGGCTCACTACCCAACCCTATCCCACCCCATCTAAACTATTGACAATCCAAGCCTGCGTCAGTCGCCTGTGCGTTCTTACCTTTAACCCTCGCAGGTCAAATGCTATCGTCGTCATAGCTGCTGTCACTTTGCATTCATGTTGTTTACGCATCAGCAATAGCCAAAAGGTGTGCATGTTTACCCCCATGCCCCATCGCCCCAACCCCCCTATATATGAGCAACTTTATCATCTAAGCAACTAATTTGCAAACTTTCAACTACACAAACTTGAGCGACCTGTTCGCAGTTCATCGCTAATTTATTAATCTTGTACACAATTTCCGTTGCAGTTGCCGCAAGACCCTTAAAAGTGAATGATAGCCTCAGATCAAAGTCAAGGTCGCCGTCAATCACTTTAAGCATATCGCATGCTTATCAAGTTTGGAAATTGTGTGTAAAATTTATTTACATCGAATCAAAGTTTAATTATTAATTAATTCTTTATAATGTTCTCTCTCATAGATAGAAAAAATTTAATAAATAGTATTTTTGTTTCACTTGAATTGTCTTTACTTATCGATCTATCAATGGTAAAATTTTAAATAAAATATTATTTTATATCAAATATTTGTTTCCATTGTTTGTTCCAAGCAGTTTCTCTGACTTTCTCAACCACTGTGCGAGTCTTTAGTAGTCGCTTCTTTAAAGCTTTTAGAAGCTTTTCATGCAAATAAAGAGCAATTGCAGCTCGCCTCTTTAATAAAAGAGCAAAAGCTCAAACGATCTCAATTGAAATTGAGAGCTGCTTGTGGGAAAACAAATGCTGGGGATGTCTTCTTGTTAAATTGGGCATAATCGTGAGTAATAGGAAATGCTGGAAAATAAAGATAAGATTACGTTTATTGACAAATATTTACACTGTTTCGATATGCATAGTGGACATAGGCATAGACAATACACTGAAACAAACAGACTGAGCAAAGAGCAGTTAAGTTATTTCATGACATAAATGAGAATAGAAATTCAGTAGAAAAGCCTTTCTCTTCATCCAGCTTAGTTCTTCTGTGCTGTATCAAATCTATAGCCACTTGAAATACTCCAATATTAAGCCAAATATTAAAGTCTTCTAAAAAATTCATTTAATTTTCGATAAGTTTAACTGCTGAATCAGCAGCAGTCGAGGAGCTGTGCAGCAATCTGTCCAGTAGTTGGAGCTCACATTGTCTTTGTCTAGTAAAATTAATTAGACTAAAAATGCATCACTTAAGCTCAATCAATTCTATAAACACAATTCTCAACTTCAAATGCAAAGCTGTAAAACCTCATTATACCCATTAATTGATCAAATCACAGGGTATACAGCAACAACAAAAATATCTTTATATATATGTATTTTGGGGCAAAATTTCGTTTAAGCATTTCGATCTCACAGGCAGTACACATTAGCACCTCGTCGAGCACGGAACGCGAATAACGGTAGACTGGCTGGAAAACTCAGCGGCAAGTGGAAAGCAACGAGATCGAGAGATCGGGGCAGAGCTGGAGGTGTAATAATTTGCACATACTGCGTGTGTGTGTTGGTTTGAAAAACAATTCAATATTTTGGAGATTTCCAAATAAACAAAGCATACGAAGAGAGAGGGAGAGAGACAGCGAGAGAGAGAGAGAGAGAGCGAGACGGGGTGCGCCACTTGGCCTGGTCTTTTGTGTCGATGTCGACAAGCAGAACAAACGATTAATTGGAAAATTGCATGAATGAGTTGTCGAACAGATGATGTGAACGTTGTGGGCAGATTGCTTATGGTCAACCAATTAGTTTATTTTGTAGGCCACAAAAGTGTAAACACATCAACAGAATGGAGAATGTGCGCTTCTCCATCATCGTAAGTGCCTCCCCCTGTCAGCCACGCAGTCTCGTTCTCTGTATGCAGCGTTTTTGGTTTATTTGTCTTGGCAGGAAAACGATCTGAAATGGCAATCGGAGAGTGAGACGGCCGACATGCAGATGCTGTTTGATAAGCGCAGCATTTCCAGCGAGGCCAACAGCGATGCCGTCTTCAGCAACGAGGCCCACGAGATTTTCACACGCCAGCAGCAGAGCCAGGTGCTGTGGCAGGCGCAGGAGATCGAGGAGACGCTGTGCGCGGTGCCCAATGGTCGGCACATCGTGGACACGGTCAAATCGGCCTGTTTTCTAGGTGGTAATTGCTGCTGTGCTTTGGCAATTAAATTAATTATTATTGCTTTCCAGAGCTAATGATCGAGCCGAGCGACTGCAACCTGGCGCTCATTTGCTGTGCTCTCTACGGTTCCGTCGAGAATACTATTTACCTGTTGACCCATTACGATGCTGATCCAAATACCTCTGATAGCCGAGGACGCACGCCCCTACACTTTGCTTGCTGTCGTGCCAATGCGCCCATAGCCAAAGTATTGCTCGATCGCGGCTCCGATCCGAATCGCTGGGAGGACAAGAAGGAGGTGACGCCGCTGCATTGCGCTGCCAGGTGAAACTATGACAGATATAATTAAGAGAGACTAAAAGGGATTTAGAAACTTGTCGTCTGATGATGATAGTTAGCAAATCTTATAAAGTGGTTAACTGATCAGATATTTGGGGTATTCCATGTGGTATTTCTAAACTCAATTTTGTTTAGCTGCCTTGCTTAAAATCTCTGTTTCTCTCTCTCTCTCTCTTTCTCTCTCTCTTCTCCTTTTCTCTCTCTCAAATTTTAGTTCGAAAAGCATTGAGTGCCTATTGCTATTGCTACGACGCAAAGCGAACATCAATATTGGCATCAACAGGCGATCGGCTTTGCATTATGCCATTGACGGCGATGCGGTCGACTGTGTGGAGATTCTATTGAAGTATGGCGCCGATCCGAATACACCGCAGGTGTACACAGAGACACCGCTGCATACGGCCTGCGCCTCCGGATTTACCAAGTGCGTGCAACTGCTGCTGAATCACAATGCCGATGTGCGTTCCCAATTCGGTGAAGGCAAAGTGACGGCCTTACATTTGGGTGAGCTTCGGGTATACTTTAGATTTACATTGAATAAAATCCCCAAACTGACATTTTGCAGCGGCCGAGAATGATTATGCGGAATGTGTGCGTCTGCTTCTGGAGCATGGGGCCGATGTCAACTGTCGCAATGCCAGCCAACAGACGCCACTGCATCTGGCCTGCCTCTCCCAGTCGATAAGCAGCGTCGAGATTCTGCTGAAATATGGCGCAAATGTGAATGCCGTTTATCGGGACGGACGCACCGCTCTGCATGCGGCCATAGTTAAGCAGTCGCGCTGCCTGGACTGCTGCAATGCGCTGCTGAAGGCTGGCGCCGATGTCAACAAAGCGGACGACTATGGCTATACGCCGCTGCACTTGGCCGCACTGAACGAATTCAGCAGCTGCGTCTACATCTTCATAGGCGAGTGATGTGTATTGTAGAGTATTCATCATCTACTAAACAATAATATAATTGCAGAGCATGGGGCAGATCTGACGGCTCGCACGGGCGGACATACTTCGGCGCTGACGTTCATTGTGCGTCGTTGTCCGGAGATTATACCAAAGCTGATGCACAAGCTGGACAACTCGATCAAGGCGAATGATCATGAGATTGGCGATGTGGACTGCCAGATCAAGTTGGACTTTCACCTGCTGGTGCCCAGCTCATCGACAGAGAAGGGCGAGGCGGAGCTGATGTTGAGCCTCATTGAAGTGGGCCAGAAGCGCATTCTTATGCATCCGCTATGCGAAACGTTTCTGTTCCTCAAGTGGCGTCGCATACGCAAATTCTTTCTGATGAGCCTCGCCTATCACACCTGCTTTGTGCTGCTCTTCACCCTCTACGTGATCGGCGTCTATGTGCGCAGCTGCAAGGAGGGCGAGACGTGCCAGGCACCCGGCTATGTATCCACCATTGGCTACTTTGTGATTGTCCTGAATGTTATGCTGCTCGGCAAGGAGGTCTTTCAGATGGCGCACGGCCTGCACGGCTATGCCAAGTACTGGGAAAACTGGCTACAATGGACCATTGTCTTTGGCGTACTCTTATGTGTGGTATGTTGTTGTTTTTCATTCCTATTGAAACTAAAACTATATTTTCGAAATCAATGAACAACATCTAGACCGATATTAGATATTAATAAATCGAAATTGTTGATTGATATATGCCATCTGTTCGAATACAGTCGGAGAAAAATTTTTAGTATTTTGTAATGAAAAAACTAACATTTGAAATAATTCTATAATATCTTTTACAATACAAAATAAATTAAATATTATCTGCAAATATTACAAACATTAAGATAAAATTTAAGAAAACAACAAATTAAAATTTAAAAAAAAAAACAATATATTTAATACTTAAGTACTATATTCTTGCAAACATCTCTAATAAGATCACACACTTAAATTTTATATTATCAATCAAAATATAACTCCAGAAATCTTTATTTGCAGACACCGGAAATTTTATGGACTGGGGATCTCTTGGCTGTGCCCATGTGGCAACATCATGTGGCTGCTGTGGTCATTCTGTTGGTCTGGCTGGAGCTGATGATGCTGGTCGGCAGATTTCCCATATTTGGCGTCTATGTGCAAATGTTTACCAAGGGTAGGCGTAGAAGTCTTCAACTTCTTTGATAAATCGAAACATAAATATATTTGTTATTATATCTCTCTATCTACATCTCAGTGGCTGTTAATTTTGGCAAGTTCTTGATGGCCTACATCTGTTTGCTGATCGCGTTTGGCCTGAGCTTTGCTGTGCTCTTCAATGACTATCCGGCCTTTGAGAATATAACATGGTCGTTCCTGAAGTCATTCACCATGATGTCCGGGGAGCTGGAGTTTGAGGATATATTTTATGGCGATTATGCAGTGAAATTTCCAGTTACTTCTCATATCATTTTCCTGGCCTTTGTGCTGTTGGTAACTGTGATATTGACCAATCTGATGCTGGGCCTGGCCGTTAGCGATATCCAGGGCCTGCAAGTGTCCGCCACGCTGGATCGATTGGTACGTCAGGCGGAGCTAATATCACGCCTGGAGAGCCTGTTCTTCTCCAGGCTGCTGCGCAATGCACCCCTCGTGGAATACTGCAGGCGCAAAGCGCTGCTGCGCACGTCACGCGATCGACTGCAGTTTACGGTGCGTCCCAACGATCCGCGCGATCGCTCCCAGCTGCCGGAGGACATCAAACTGAACATATACAAGCTGGTTGCGGAGCGACGTGATCGCAACATGAGCACACGCAGGCGCCAGTTCGAGAAGAACTATCACATGTTCAGCCACAGTCTGCGTCAGCGACAGCAGACCGTCAATTGTGGCGAGGCAAAGGCCTCTCCACAGGGACAACAATTGGAATCTCCATGCGCATCACAGACTCAATATTTTCAAATGAACGAACTGTTGCGTCCGCGCTCAGCCACAAATGTGCCACAGCAGGTGCGCAAGGAACACGAACTGAAGGCCAAACAGGCCGACGACTGGCGAGTAGAGCTGCAAGTGATCAAGGAGCAATTGGCTCAGCTCACAGTCAAGTTTGAAAAGTTCTCAGAGAATGCGCTGCGCAAGCTCAACTACAGCGCCAACGAGCTATGCCGCATGAGGCAGCAGCAGCAGCAGACGTCCTCCTCAACAGCAACAACTGAGACGCTGCGCCATCATCACCGTTGAGACAATTACATGTATATCTCTCTACTCTACTCTATCATTAAATATATATATATAATATATATATGAATTTTCAAAAATATAAAATTAAATATTTTTAGAATTTGTGCGAGCTAAGTCTGGAAATGAGTCTAATGGTTCTTGGTCTGCGTCTTATGATCTTTGGGTTGTGGCTAATCAACTATGCCTTTATATTCATATATTCTAAAGATATTAAAAGAATCTTTATGTAAAATTTGAAGACTCTCAGTTTTATATAGTCAGCTCATCTCGACTCAATTCCTAGCTTGGATTGAGCATTTTTTATAGCATTATAAACAAATTTATAATATTTCTTTATCAAATTGAAATTTCATATTTATTACTAATTGAGTAACCCAATTATGTCTTTCATAATTAATCGTTCCGTTTGATCGCTAATCCAGCAACTTGCAATCAACGACCTAAAGTGCTCACAATATTTAATATTATGAATATCTTGTAGTGGAGGACGTTCACCTGCATATATATATAACATTTATATTTAACATATTACAAGTTCGATCTTTGATCAGAACTTACCTCTACAGACCAAGTTGATAATGGCAAGTGAACTATTCTGTTCCAAGTGATAGAAAGGTTTCTTGCGTGCCAATACCTCCCAGAGCACAATGCCAAAGCTATAAACATCGCTCTTCTCTGTATACCATTGGCCCAGCGCAACCTTTGAATATAATTAAGTCTTTCAATTCATATACAAAAATTTTGAGTTAAACAAACCTCTGGCGCCATATATTCTGGTGTGCCTATTAGATCTGTCATTAAAGTGGCCTTATCCCGAACTGTGCCGAAGTCAGCTATCTTCAAGGTGCGAAACTCGTTCACAAGCAACAAATTGTGCGGCTTCAGATCGCGGTGGATGACAGGCTTTGGTGTCATGTCATGCAGATAAGCAACACCCTGCAAAAGTTATTGTTTATATATAAATATATCTAATCTCTAGATAATCACATCTTTTCTACCTTGGCCAACTGTTGCATCCAATTGAGTACAGTTCTGTGCGTATATTTATGCTTCTTATCGCCATTGGCATACAAATAGTTGTAGAGCGAGCCACAGTCGGCAAATTCCATGAGAATCAATGTATTACCATCAGCATCTACCGTGGAACCAAAGAATTTGATAATATTCTCATGATTAGCTCGAAATAGTTGTCGCACTTCTCTCTCAATCCATTTGCCATTCTGTTCACTTTTCAATATTTTTTTCACCGCCAATTCAATGTCAAATAAATTAGCTCTCATAACAACACCAAAGGAACCTCGTCCCATTACCTGCCATAAATATGAAAATGAAAAACTCTTGAAGGAATTAAGCATGCGCTTACCTCTCCCAATTGCATCTCAGCGACATTTGCTGTTGTCGTTTGTAAATCAAGATCCATATCATAATATAGCCTGAAAAGAATTATTTTTAATTAGTTTAATAAATTTTATAAATTCTAAAATTATATATGTAATTTCAATTATATAACTTAGAATTCTCAATACAAATTCTCTATATTTGTTCAACTTCCTTTGTTTAACTCCCTGCTCCAATTAATAATGATTATTTTTATATACAACAATTTGTATGAGTTTATCATTTTGTTTGCCGATAACTTATCCCATATCCATATTATGATTATAATCCCTAATTTGATTTAGTTTTTCAAGAATAGCTTGAATACCACAAAAGCTGGAAATTTCATATTTTGAATCCGACACCCACTTCCATCTCCCTCTCAAATAGTAGAGACTTCAGCTTATACATAAATCTATTTTTGCCACATATCGAATAAACTTAAGAGCAAGCTTAACAAATGAGGGTCAAAGCCTAACGCCAAACTCTCAATACAAATACTCAAACTTGCTCAAATAATACCAAATCCCTTAATTTACTTCATATATTAGCAAATCAGTTTAGAATTATTATTTATATAGCTTTTCTTACTTTACTTAGTTACTCTAACTCTAAAATGAAGTATATAACGTTTCCTACTACTTCAATAAACGGATTTACATTGATTAACACTTTATCTGACTAGCATACATATATTTCAATATGCATGCCAAGTCTCTCACATTCTTAAATAAGCACAAAAAAGAATATTCAAATATGCGAACTTTCTGTTCAAATACCTTGCAGTTATGCTGAGGTGCAATGTCACATCTTCCATCGTTGGTCGCTTGTTCTTGTGCTCATCTCGGCATCTGGCAATCAGCGAATTTATTTCCTTGAAGCCGAGCATATCTGTGCCCAGTGTTGACATATAAAACAACACTTCCCAGAGTACCACGCCAAAGCTATATACATCATGCTGCTCTGTGTAATAGTATTCTATTGAATTTAAGAAGTATGTCTGCATTCGTATGAGATGATTTTCATTCAGATAGGCTTGTTTCTTTCGCCTAGTCTCTCGCGGCGCATAATCATTGCAGCTGTCTTCCGCGCCGCTGGCCAATTCGCCAATCTTTAGGCAGCGCAAGTTGTTGGTTAAAAACAAATTCTGTGGCTTCAAATTGCCATGGTAAATGGGCTTCGGCTTCAGGGCATGTAGAAATCCAACGCCCTGCAAAATGGCAACGTTGAATCAAAGTTTCTCACATTATGTGTCAAATGTAGGCACTATAGTTACCCTGGCAAACTGCAGCATCCAATTGAGTGCATCCTTTGGTGTATAATTTGGTACTCCGGCCCAATGAATGTGAGTATACAGCGATCTGCCTTCGGCGTATTCCATTAGCAACATTACTTTGCCTGGTTTCTCGGCTGTGCCATAAAATTTCAGTATATTCGTATGATCAATTTCCAATAGCTGCGCATATCTGTTCTTGAACCATTTAATGTCAATCAGAAAATCGGGATATATTTTGACGGCAATTTGTTTTCTATGCCAATTTGCCTTTCTTACTATGGCGCCATAATTTTTCACGATTTCCTTTTAAATTAGAAATTGTTTTATAATTTCTGCTTGTTTAATATTGAAGTATTATCACTTAAGTTACATACCTCCTTAAAATCAATATCTTCTAATTTCACATTCTCGTTCATGTTCAATTTAAATAGCTTATTTGTTGAGTTGGTGAAGAAATTTGTTAGTTATTTAAGAGTTTTTCATATAAAGCAGTGTTAACAGTTCAGAGTCTATATTTTATAGTAGTAGATAAGAAAACATGATCTATATATGATATATATATATATATATATATACACTTCATGAGTTTCGAATATTCACAGATTTAGCTGTAACTTACTTAGGCGACTGCGACCATAGCAGACATCCACTTGAGCTTATATATGCGACTGAGTTAACTGATTAAACTGGGAAGATAAGACTATCGTATTACAAGATAACTATTTATACTCTTCAATTAGAGGTCGATAATAAACCTTCCGCTGCGTAGCCTACCGAGCCTCTTTTTACCCTGCTTTTTCAGTTGCAATGCATTGAGAAATATCCAGTTTTTTTTAAATTTAGTAGCATCTCAGAGTAGTTGCAGCTAAATGAATACAATTTAGTGCTGTGTTTTCTTTAGTATATCAGTAAATTGTTTTTAATTGCCAGCACAAGCTTAAAATGTGAGCATGGGCAGCTATAATATAAATCTTAATTATTTCCATGATACTCAAAATGTAAAAATAAAACATGATTTCAAAACCTTTCTACACAGAGCATTTCTTCAATATGTGAAATTAAATTTTTAACTAATGTTTATTATTTTTGTTAAAAAAAATGTTTTTTAGTAAATGAAAATATTTTGTAGTAAATGAAAATGTTTTTTAGTAACGTTCAAGTATATTTTAATACTGGTTTTTCTGGTTTTATCAAATGTCTGTTTATCTGACATACATATGTCGACATCTAATCGCATGAGTTTAATTTTTTGAAGCTAGGCTAATATGAAACAAAAACTTGTATCAAACGAGACTTCATATATTATACATGATATAAAAATATTTGTATATATTTATGTATACGAGTTTTTATTTCATATTTGTCAAGTTTCAAAAAATTATATTTATTTATATATAATTTAATATATAATTTTATATTTTAATATCAACAAAAATTGTTGATTTAAAATATACACTCAAGTCCTAAATTTGCTTTCGTATAAAGCAATAAATCGTCTAGCTGAATGAAAATATTTAATATTTAATTAAATGAAAGTCTAACAACAGCAACGATGCACTGAGCAAACCCAAAACAGAAATTGTTCCTACTATAAAAAATTGATAGATTATTTAGATATGAATCATATAGCATAAATTACTCTTTTAATTGATTTCCGTTCTCAAGATAAGAAATTTGAGCAAACAATGCACAATTCAATTCAAATCAATCTATAGTCATTCGCTTGTCTGTGTCGAAGTACAGCAGAACAAATACTTATTGTTGTCAAAGAATTTAACAAATATAAATAACCAACTAAACAAATATTCAAAATTTTGTACTAAGAATTTATTCAGAACGAGAACAACTCAAACAATAATAATGTACATTTTTCATAAACTCATTTCAATATTTATCGATTATAATTATTTATGTTTATTAACGTCGTTTAAATGAAAATGTGTAAATAGTTAATATGTTGTGCGATTTTATATAGTATATCAAAATATAGTGAAGTTAATGTTTATAGTTAAAAGTTTTCTTGTGTATTTGTTATAAACGACATTCTGAATTACTTCTAGTTGACATCTCTAGGAGCCCGGCCCGTTGGTTAGCCACTTATCGTTGCTCTGATTCCATATCAAAGTCTCCTCATCCGGCTGTGGATCGCGAGCGGAAATCTTTGTCCAGGTTTGCGTCTTTGGATTATAGGCAAAATTTTTGGAATCGCCTGGAGGCGGCGGTGGCGTTTGGTTCAGCAGCGGAGGTCGTGTGATGGGCACAATATTCGGCTTATCACCTGGTTGTGCGCTTATATATTCCACTTGCGACTTGGGATTGGAATAATCAATGGCGAGGACCTGGCACAACAGCAGCAAAGCAACTGCAAAGATTTCGTTGTGAAAATGTTTTTGACTGTGAGAATATTTCACTTACGGCTTATGCGAAATAAACCAGTTCGCAGCATTATGTTTGCTTTTCTTTTCAATTTTTTGTTTTTGTTTGTTTTTTTTTTGTAAATCTTACACTTAACGCTCCGCGTAATCGCAACAAGCGGACAAACGTTTCGGCTACGACTGCTGAGAATTTATTTTTTACACATTAGACAAGTCGCAAAAGTAGCGCGAGTGTGATCATTAAAATCTCAGCTTATTAATGTGAGTGTTATACCCTGTAACCGATAAGGGGCTTGATGGGGTATATGCAGAATTCGAATTAGAGCAGAGAAAATTTAATGAGTATTTTGTTTAAAGATGGAGTCTATGGCTTAAGTTGTTATTAAGTTATATTAAAAGTCTTACTAAATTCCATTACTTAATAAAAGTTTAGCCTAATATAAACATCTTTCGATAAAAAATGTAAAGGTATTTTATATTTAATTTTAATAAATATTACTTAATTTAATTTCATATAGTATAAACAATATACTTGATTCTTATGTAAAATTTAATTTGTTTAAAACCAATTTTTTAATAATAATTTAACTGAAATTTTGTAATTTCAATTGAAAGTGTTTTCTTGTCTTTGTATTTATATATTGTAAAATATATATATATAATATGACCTTTGAACCCATATACCATGACGAATCAGCTTCATTTTAGTGAGTTTTCTTACACATTATTCTTTTATTATTAACAAATCTTTATACATTTGTATAACTATCCGATTTTATAATTAAATCAATCAAATTCATATTTCTATTTTGTATTTAATTCAGCCATACACAGTAGCAGTTGGTCGAGTACACTCTCCTAACAATTTCTCGCTTGTTTTTATTCATACACACGTAAGGTCATTCGTAAAGCATTGAACTGTAGATTGTGTAGCCGATATTTTCATTAAAGTATTAAAAATCCCATACAGCAATGATTTACGTAGTGCTGCAGACGCCCAAATGTACTGAACGAACATCTATGAATGAGAGTTTAAAGAGAGTTAAAGAGCGTTAAAAGAATATACACAAAAGGCACTCACTTTGACCACAGCGAATGGCACAGTTGAGGCGTCCCTCGTTGTAGTAGTTAACACTGTCACTGCCACAGATGGGATTGTATTCGCTGGTCGCTGGGCAGGATTGGATGCAGGCTAGAGTGCGAGGCGATGCTGTTGTTGGTTGAGCCGTAGTCGTTGGACTAGTTGGTGTAATCGGCTGACCACGAATGAAAGTCTGCGTGAGATCCTCATTCCAACCGTGGAACTGAGGCCGGGCGGCTACAGCAGCGATCAGTAAACAACAAACTGCAACCGGAATCAATAATTGATTAATTAATTATGATTACTAAACAAAAACCTACCAAATATATTGTAAATTTCCATTTTTTTGTTGTTGTGCGAGAACCACAAATTTGTCCGAACGACTGTGAAACTGAAATACTTCTGAGCCCGTCAAACGACCCGTTGCGTGCTTATAAGCAAAGCCCTGAACAGATACGTATTTGGGTATTGATTGCTAAAAACGTCACGAGAGACAGACGCTTGGGCGAGTGTGTTTGTATATAGATCGGGGGGATTGCCCTGACTTCATATAGAACTGGAACTGGTTACAAAGTGTAGAAAACCGAAAAGCAATTGTGATTCACTCTTCGGGCGACATAATGTATGCAGGCTTGCGGATGTTCACTTAATATTTACTATTCTGCGCACGATCAACGCACTGCATAGTTCGACTAGAACGCATTACGAAATGCATGCGAAGTCAATTGTGCATTCTATGATTGACTGAGCAGGCGTCAGACAAAATTTATTAAATAAGTGAATTGAATTTCTTAAAATTTCAAATTCAAATACTTGTTGGAACACGA
The DNA here is from genome assembly GCA_035045365.1 of Drosophila leonis. NCBI lineage: Eukaryota > Metazoa > Arthropoda > Insecta > Diptera > Drosophilidae > Drosophila > Drosophila leonis. The sequence continues at coordinate 1,865,852 of JAWNPC010000389.1, read as the reverse complement.
CTTAGTGGCCAACTTACTTACGACTTACTTAGTGGCCAATCTTTAGTTAACTCAGTCTTAGAGACAAAAGTCATTAAATTTAATTTGTTAAGTCTTAACAAATCGATGTATTTATGCTCCTATTAATCTGAGAATTGAGCTTCACGCAGTCAGACATATTAAATGATTGCATATACTTTTTCTACTCCGTTTTGCTGCTCGTTCTTCTGTCTAACTCCTATGTACGTCAAGCTGGAATTTGAAACTTGAATTACTCATATTTTGAAAGTGTTTTTGGATACGCCCATTGAGGGCATGACAAATCGGGGATTTATATGATTTTACAGCCCAAAATCTAGGGACTTTAAATATGATATATAAAATTATTCTTGTACAAAATATAGATTAATCAAATTATATATATCTAATAATTGCACTGCTCTTACTAGTTGAAATTGTTCATAATAATTTGTATATTATTTATTATTTATCATATTATATTAATATATTACATATATTAATATATTATATATATTTCTTGTATTAACCTAATGCATTATCAATAAAACTCTATTTGTTTATGTATTTAATAACAATTGGAGAAAATTAAAAACGAAATGGGGTTTTCATAATATTCATAAATCATTTATTAAGTTATTAAGCAGATATTGATAAGATATAAATATTATATACTATGTTCACAACAATTTGTACTATATTAACGAAAATGTGCTGAGCTAAAATGATGAATCAATTTGATTAAAATAAGCTTAGCATATTCTCAGGCTGATGTAAAATTGAAATGAAAGTAAAAGTTCCTTGCTATAATATTGTTAGAATATATTGATAATATTGCAATAATAGTAATACATAAAAATATATAATGCAGAATTGTATATGTCTTTTGAGAGGTGTTTAAAAGGTAGATTTCTTAGTATCTCACACCTTATACTAATTACTTATTATGAAATTGTTGCAATATATACATATTCAATGAGTCGCAGACTAACACTTCCAAATTTGTAAAGAGTTTAAGACAAGACTAATTTTAAATTCAAATTACCCTGTGTAGTGCACTTAAATATATAAATATAAATTTGTAATAAATAAATATAAATATAAAATATAATATCTTTTACATATTAAGATATTTAACATCGTTAAGCTGTACGACACGTCGTTTCTCCAACTAATAATAAAAAGCTAACATATTTCTTTTGAAAATACATAATTTTTATAAAAATAAAATGTTGTACTTAATAAATAACAATTTGAGCACAGTTCACTTTTTCTATTATTTAACAAACATAAGTATATATTGCCTTAGTATCATCCCACTGTGCAAGCTCTCAACAACTCTCCTAGTTTAATGCTTGCGGCTTTTTCTATTTATGGTGCCCGATCGCTAGGTAAATAGATGGTCGTCTAGCCAAAGAACACACAAAAAGCTCAACGAAAGCTTTCCAAGCAAAACAAAAACATTTGGCATAGTTTAGAAAATATTTACAAATTGGGCTGAACAAATTGAATTTACGTTTGCACAGTTTACAAACTTAAGCATCTCAATATTTAAGGCCAAGAATAGCGACGTCTAATCAAAGCAATCAAAAGTGAGTGGAAAACATTTCGAATGCTGAAGATCAACAGAGGCTATGGAAAAATATATGTCAAACAGCTAATGAAAGACATGTGTGTGATAATATTGCCGTTGAGGCCAGACACTTGTTGACAACGTGAATGTCTCGTGTTTTAATTATATCATATTAGCACTCAACGATTTGCTCAGAGAGCTCTAGGGCTATGTGACTTAATGGGCAATCGATCACACTGTAGATATCTAAATGCAACTGAAAGTGAATTAATATGGAAAGCAGCTTGTTTGCTCTAGATTAGGCTCTAACGTTGACACTGCTCTCCACTAATATGCCTCCATTTATCGCTTATGCAGGCAAATATCGTGAGTAAATAGTTCGAGCAGATTTGAGAATCGCGGAGCCATGAGCATGCGCTTATGGCATGCTTCGAGCACATTTGGCACTCGTGCAGCCTAATCATATGGGCTCACAATGCACAGCTTGTGGGGCACTTTAATTGAAACTGGTTTGTTTGCAATAATAAGTTAATATTTCATTAATGATGTTTACAATTTTATTTCTTTTTATAGAATATATGTACATATATATATATCGGCAGTAATAGTATTGGGATTATTTTTCTTACAGAAGTCTGCACACAGGCCTAAAAGTGTTTGATATAATCAATTTATACATTATACATAAAAATTTTTAATATTTTTAAATTATTATATTATAAAAGATATCTCTATGTATCGAACTGCATTTCAGCTTGCAGACTATACCTTAAGCAAATAGGTTTTATATAGATGTTATTATACAATTTAGCCAGCTCTTCTTGTTAGACTTCTTAAGACCAGCCACATGCTCATTTAGCTTTCTAACACTTATGACTTGGACTGGACATTAATCATTCAACAATCTATCAATCCCTCAATGAGAACAAAAATTAAAAATAAAATCAATATAAAATTCAAAGTTCTTCGTTAAATTTGAAAAAAAGGCAAAAGAACTAAGATCTAAAATTCTAAATGAATTTAACAAATTCCATATATATTATGTAAATATATTATATTATATATATATATATCCAATATTGAATAAATTGTTCGTATTTCGTTAAATATATTTCTTTGTGCAAATTTTGTGCGCACAAAAAAACGCATTAAAGATTTTCTGTTTTTTTATTTCGTGAAATATATAATTTATGATTTTTTGCAATGAGCGTTCGAAAAAAATAAAAATAAAAATAAATCCACGTAAATTTGCTTTACATAATATTTTTAAATATTTTTTATTTCTCTATCAAAGTGGATTATAGATCTATGGAAAAGCTACTTCGACTTATATATAAACAAATAATTGTTAATAAATATGGAAAAGGGAATGCTCGACTTAGAGCTGCTCACATAACGAACTTTTAAGCTTTTTAATTCAAATAAATAGATAAGTCTAAGAATAAATGTTTACTTATAATAAAGAAATGATTTACGAGTATTCATAATTATTTATCAGCTTCTTTAGTTTCCAATACAATGAAATACAGTCCATAACTAAATTTAGATAAAGTTATTACTTAAAGATACTTCCTTCTACCTGTCCCTTACACTCGCACAAGGCCAACATACCCTTAATACAAACTTTCCTTGGGTTCAGCTTATGATAGAATAAAAAAAAAACGTAAAGCCGAAAGCACATTGTTTAATGAAATGAACTTGGGGCGCCAGCGCAATGCCCCATTGAATGGATAGCATGCAACTGCCACGAAGGCGACGCATGATTAACTGCAGAACTGAGAACGGAGCTCGGGGGCGTGCGAAGCATCGCCTTTGTTTTTCCACAAAAGCAACAACAATGCATGAAACAGTTTTCAGGAAATTAAATCATTATAAAAACTCAAGTCGTTCAGAGACCAGGCAACAGTTTCCATTTAAGATACACAGGTGGCAAGCGTTTATCGGAGCTCAGAGATTACAACTGATCACAGCTTATCCACATTATTAGGTCTGTTAGAAGAGAGCGCGAAAACAAGTAAAAGGTCGCCAGCTGAGCGCGAGATTTTGTTATCAGCGAACGCGCCGAACTATCATCGCAGCCAGAGCGACTTAAAAGGCAAACGTCGCTATCGCAGCCACTCGCAGTGCACGTTGAGGCGTCGTCTGGACAACATTTAACATTCAATAATTATTCGAAATTCCGTTTCGATTTCAGTGAAATTCTTATATTTACAACTCATTTTGTGCGTCGTGTGGTACACTGAAATAACAGCTGACATAATGCCAGAGAAACAAATTGCACCAGTTATCAGTCGATTGGAGGAGTTCGAAAAGAACTTGCCAGGGTAAGTCAACATTATCTATATATATATATATATATGACCTTGCCGGCTAGAGGAAGTCGTGTAATATGTGCTGACGATAAGACAGATTAGCCTGACAAACTGAGCAAATCTCTACACTGAGAGAAAAAGCAATGCAAGTCTGTCTGATTACAAAGACACAAATAGCAAACAAAATTGTAAAATATAATAGATGAATAATTTCGAGTTGTTGAAGTTGAATATATAATTAGAGTTTTATATAGAGTAACATTCTTACCAGATTTTCTTGATTCTAAACGTTTTTCTAACATTTAGTAGTAGGTCTCATTTACTATAAAGTTAAAATGCTAACAAATTATATAACTTATGTTAAATGAGCTTATCAATCTATTCTATTCTAAATACCCTGCAGCTACCTGGACACACACAACAAGCTGGCCATACTGCTGGACTATGATGGCACCTTGGCGCCCATTGCCGACAATCCCAACAAGACGAAAATGCCCGTTGAACTGGAAACCATATTGCGTAGGTTGGCCAAGCATCCGCAAATATTTATGGCCGTCATTTCGGGTCGTGCGCTAAGGGATGTGCACGCACTTGTCAATATCGATGGGGTTACCTTTGCGGGCAATCATGGACTTGAGATTGAGTATCCGGATGGGTCGCGTCACGACTTTGAGCTGCCCGGTGAGATACAGAGCAACTATACGGCCATGGTGGAGGAGCTGAGGCAGCGTGTGGAAAAGAATGGCGCTTGGGTAGAGGACAAGCGCGTCTCTCTCACCTATCACTATCGCGACACACCGGTGCAGCTGAAGGATGAGCTGAAGCAACTGGCGGCAGAGATCTGCCAGCGACATGGCTTCCGACCCAATCAGGCACACGAGGCCATCGAGGCGAAGCCACCAGTTGACTGGAACAAGGGCGAGGCGGCACTTCACATTCTAAAGACTAAATTTGGCGTCAATTGGGCAGATGAGGTGCGCGTGGTATTTGCGGGCGATGATACCACAGATGAGGATGCCATGCGGGTAAGTGCCATTAACAATCAACCAACTGACTCGATACTATTCATAATTGTTTATGCAGGTACTTCAGGGCTTGGGTCGCTCGTTCCGCATTGCAGCTGATGCACAGATTCAAACCTTTGCGGATTTCCGTTTGCCCAAACAGGATCTCATGACGGACCTGCTCAAATGGATATCCACAGTTTACGTCTCTTAAATAAGTGAATTTATTTAGTAATTAATTTTATCCATAAGAAACTGCAATTTGTTTAAACATAATCACATTTAAATATTGTTAACTTTGTTTAGAAAGCTCATAAAAAAATATAAAAAAAATCATTATTTTTATAGAAAAACTAAAGAAAAAGAAAACTATAATTTATATAAATATTTTACTCTCTTTTAATGAATTTACAAGAGTTGTTCTAGAATTGTTAATAATCTAAAATAAATTAAATGCTGATAAAAAAAAGTATTTTTTAAGATTTATTATGACTAAAAAATACTCTAAACCGATCAATGAACTGCAATATGGAAAGGGAAAAGTCGGATTATTTACTTTATTTAACTCTTCTTCTTGCACTTGACCTCGCAGAGTTCCTGACTTGGGAAACGATTTGAATTGGCGCCGCAGCCACTAAACTTGGATTCCTTACATTTATTGTCTTTAGAGCTGTAGATCCAGCCGGGCTTTGCCATAAAGCACAACACCCCGTTGCCATTTACTACTATCAGTGGACCACATATGGCTGAGGACAAAGTTAGTTGAGTCTCTCAGGATCAGTTACTTAAACTTACGACGCCTCACAGCTAGGGACAGGCCAAAGAGAGCTAGGAATATGCATTGGACTGTTGTGAATTTCATGTTGTATATATTCTTAAGGCTTCTGTAGAGCAACTAACTAGATTTTCTCCAGAACGCAATGATTTATACTAATCTAGGTATGTATTAAGTCGAAGCTAATCAATAAATAGGCGAAGCAAGGCAGGATCGAATCGGATTGGAGCCGCTTAAGATTGATTGAAACATTTGCAAGGTTAAAGATTTGCCACTATTTTAAGGAGCTTAAACACGTCTCACTCTCATTGAACAGCTTGATTTATTCAGATCATCAAGTTAGTTCAGGTAAGTCTGCTCCTCACACTTTGCCTTGCATTGTTCCTCACTGGCGAAACGATTTTTATTGCCGCCGCAGCCGCCATAGACAAAGCTCTTGCACGTATTGTCTTCAGGGTAGTAGCTCCAGCTGGAGATATTAGCATCACACGGAACCAACCCATCACCATTTGCTGCTGGCTGCAGACCACATCTGGCTGAGGACGAATTACGAGTTAGTTGAGTCTCTCAGGATCAGTTACTTAAACTTACGACGCCTCACAGCCAGGGATAGACCAAAGAGAGCGAGGAATAAACATAGGATTGCTGCGAACTTCATTTTATATATTTTTAAGATTTTTATCGAAAAGCTAACTACATTTTCTGCACAGCACAATGATTTATACTAATCTATGTATTTACGAGTGCTTGTGTACGAATCAAGTCGAAACTAATCAATAAATAAGCGAAGCAAGGATCGAATCGAATTGGAGGCACTTAAAATTGATCAAACCTTTTGTAAGCTTTAATGATTTGCCATGCCTTTTAGGGGCATAGACTCTGTTCAGTTTCATACAACAATTTGATTTATTCAGATTATTAGCGTTTACTTCTTCTCCTTATACTCTGCCTGGCTCTCTGAGTTCCGAAACGATTTGCATTGCCGCCGCAGCCACCATAGACGAAACTCCTCATCCACACACATCCACAGCCACAGAGATCAGATATTTGAGCACAAAGCTAAAGTTAATTTCAGAATTAAGTTTCTCTCTCTCTCTCTCTCTCTCTCTCTGTCTCTCTCTCTGTCTCTCTCTCTGTCTCTTTCTCTGTCTCTCTCTCTGTCTCTCTCTCTCTCTCTCTCTTTTTCTCTCTCTGTCTCTCTCTCCCTCTTTCTCTCTTTCTCTCTGTCTCTCTCTCCCTCTTTCTCTCTTTCTCTCTGTCTCTCTCTCTCTCTCTCTCTCTCTCTCTCTCTCTCTCCCTCTCTCTCTCTCTCTCTCTGTCTGACTGATCCAATACCAAACATCAAGAACAGCAGAAAATACTCTCCCAACGGTCGAGTGTAAAAACCAACTCAGAGCAAGGCTGAAGAGTTGAGTTCGCGTTTGAGTGGAGCTCTGACGCCCTATATAAAGGCAAGCCTGAAGCCGCGCCACTTCAGTTGTTTTCCTGATCGCCTGATGGTCAGTCGTGCTGTGCAGTGCTCCTTCTCTTCTTCTTCTCTGGTGAGTGTTAAAATTGTTAGTAATATTAACTATAGTTATTAAGCAAAATTGTAATAGTTATATTTTAGAATTAAAAGAAATTATTTAAGTAATAATTGTAATATATATTACAAATATATTTAAATATAATGTAATAGATAATAATAAAATATTTATAATATCAAGAAATTGTCTTAATAATAATGTAAATAATAATTAAAGTGAAATAAGCTGGAATATTTAAGGTGTTTTTAATGTCCAAATTGAAATGAAATAGATGAAAATTATGTTTATAATAGTTAACTATGAGTAGTAATAATATTAATGATTGTTATATCTATTAAATATATAATTTTTTTTAAAGTGATAAATTAGAATAAAATATTTATAATTTCAAGAAATTGTTTTATTAATTAAAATAAAATTGTGAATTTTGCAGTAATAATCGTCATGTTAATGATCATTGTCACAAATATCTTTAAGTGAATTGCTATTAGAATAATCATCATTATGATCATGAACATTGTTTATTAAGTAAATAGTCTATAATTTTTAGCAAAATTTTGTGATAAATATAATATTTAAAAAACAATTTGAAAAGAGTATTATAATTAATGTATACGTATTAAAATTGTTTTCAAAATAATCTATCTATCACAAAAATTTGCTGTTTAGTATTTTAGACGCACTACTATTTTAATGAACACAGCTGTATGCCAATCCACGTCTCCTGAATGTCCGTTAAATATAATAGTATTATAGCCGAAATTATATCAAGTAAAGTATCACTCCTCTATGCAATTCTCATCAATTATAGTTACACTTTCAGACACTACATTAGTTTATATCAAAAAAAGTTTATATCTCTTGCCGCTCTTAATGTAAACCCCCAAATTAACGTTTACACTTGATTATTTATTGCTATATATATACTATACTATATATATTGATTTATTTGTGTACAAACAAAAATCAGTTTTAGGACCACTTAAGAGCTGGACACAGTAGATTTTCTAGACTCAACTATAAACACTAAATATACAAGATTGTTTATGCTTCAATGCTTACAACCATAATTTATGGATCCGCAAAGGAAGTAGTTGAATGTGGAAATCTCAATTGAAAAGCTGATCAGATGTGAATCGAGATCTTTGTGTTTGTGAAAGCCTTGAGCTCTAACACTCGATCAATGAATGTAAACTCAACAGCCAGCCTGTCAAGGAAGGAGAAGTGTGTCAACGCAGGCAATTCCCAAACACGAACGACCTCAGGCGAAGGTGCTTGAAGTCAGCAACCACCACTCGCTGTGATCCCACCTCGATATACTTACAATCATATATAATGTGGAAGATGCTCTTGTGTGTATAGCCAGGCTATATTTATATGTATATACATATCTATATAGAGGTGCTTCCATTTTATGGTATGTGCTTTTTTTATGCACATATGCCTCATAAATAACGTGCCCACCATTACTTGGCCACGTCTCGGCCGACGGGGCGACCAGAGTTGTCATGCCCATGAGCGAGCGTGAGAATTGTGAATTGAGAATTGAGAGAACCAAATTCAGATAGCACTTCTCATGCATATAGATCTTTGGCATGGGGCTGGCGCTGTTGCGATTTGGGCATTAGTATTAAGTCGGTCGAGGTACGTCCAGCACGTCGCACAGTTTCCGGTAGATACAGCACACAGCATCTGATATATAAATATCTAGATATATATATATAGAGAGTACTAGTCTAGAGACAGAATATGGCTGAGCAAAAGAAGGCACCGCTCTTGAAAAAGGAGGAGGATTACGTCAAGGCTCTGGAGGGGTAAGTACGAAGCATAAACGGGATGCTTCTTAACGTGGCTAATGGTCTGACCTGTGCTCAGCTTCATCACACCTGAGAAGGATCAGGTTGTCCTGCTGCTGGACTACGATGGCACACTTGCACCTCTGACCGAGGAGCTGTCGGTCATGCCCAAGGATACGGAGATCAACATCAAGAAATTGGCTGCCAACGATAAGATCTTCATGGTTGTGTTCTCCGGCCGTGAGTTGAGCGAAATCAAGAATCATCTGAAATTCCCCAATGTCACCTATGCCGGCAACCATGGTCTGGAAGTTGAATATCCTTCCGGCAAGAAGTTCAAGATCGAGATGCCCGAAGAGCTGCTCGAGAAGCACAACAAGCTGGTCGCCGAGCTGAAGGAGAAGGTAATAAAAACAAATCGAATTCTCGAAAATTTCTTAAAATTGTTTTTCAATTTTATATAAATTTTCTATTTGCAGGTCGTTTGCTCCGGCGCCTGGGTGGAGGATAAGAAGATTTCGGTCACCTATCACTACAAGGGCGTCACCGACAAGCTGAAGGCCAAGCTGATTGCCGAGGCCAAGGGTCTGATTCAGTCCCACGGCTTCCAGCTGATCGAAACACCCTACGCTCTGGAGGGCAAGCCACGCGTCAACTGGGACAAAGGTTAGTCCAACTAGCAACTATGTAGTATGAGTAACCAGCCATAGGCTAGACTACAGATCACTCACTAACATGCATCAATATGTCTCGATAATCTTGGCCAACTGTTGCCGCCCATTCGCTGTCGTCTGCTGTGTCGCGGCACCTGTTCAAAACAATTCGATTTGAGACGCGACTCTTCGATGATTTAATTATTGCCATATTTTCTATAAACGACGGGCGCAAAAAGAAATTCGTTTTTTTTTCAGCTCGGGCCATGTGGGCGGCTCTTGCGAAACGAAAATGAAAATAACAAAATATATATCTCAGAAATTTATGTAGACAGTCGCCGCAACAATTTTGCTTTTTTTTCAACTTTTTCGCCCCTCTTGACAAACAAGCAGAGCGAGCACAACCTGATGTCAAAAGCACGCCAGCAAACGATATATAAATCTATATATATATATATATATTATATTTATATATATCTATATACATGCTCTACTATATATATATATCTAAATATTTACTTGCCTAATGATAAATTAAAAAATTTCGTGCAATTTATCATAGAAATTTTCGCTTTCATTTCTCGAATTGTTTTGATTTTATTTTTCCCGCATTTGCTGAGTTGAGTTCTATGAAGATTTCTATTTTAACGCTCCGCATCTAACACATATGCTGTACATGAAAAAATCATTTTTGCGGTCTACATACACTTGTCATAATGACGAGACACTGAATTTGCTCTAAATGCTTCCACGAGGTATTCGCTTTTGGGTACTAAATGCTAAGATCTACGAATATCAGAAATTACCTATTTATTATTGAGTGATATTGAAGCTATGCCCATGACACTTGGATTATACTATCAATGTATAAATTATAAATGACAAATCAAGTTGTTGTATGGTATTAAGAAAGCTGATCAAGTTATCTTAAACAACATTTTTATTTCGAAATCTTATTCAGTTTTCTTCAGAATTTGTTAAGCACCAAACTACTATAACATGTAGAGCATCTATAGTAGATAGAGCTACTTGCCAAAGTGCTGCTCATATTCAGAGTTTTGCTGTTTCCACAGATATCTTGACTGCTTTAGTCATACGAGTCATGCGAGTATCAGTTCCAGTATTCTATATAGAAATTATTCTTCCAGATATGAAAAGTTTGCATGAGCGTTAAAAAGTTAGGAGCTATCATAGCTGATATGCAGAATTGTTTTGCTATCTTAGTTTCTTGAGTCCCATCTGAATGAAACTTGTAAATGTTTTGTTCCATTTTCTTATAATATAAACAAAACCAATTGATTATCAAACTATTATATCATATGTTATGGAATTAGAACAAAAGTAGTTGAAATATATAGAAATATTTCTATATAGAAAACTTTTACTTGAGTGGAGCGAAACTCTGGAAAACTGAGTTAATAGTTTCCCAAAGTTTCGCTCGACTCAAATAAAAGTTTTCTACAGAGAAATATTTTTCTGTTTCTCTAGTTTCTACATAAATAGAAAAGGGTATTAAGTTTTCATTGCGGAATTTTGTTTCTTTTCTTTTTTCTTTAACTAAGCGCAACTAATTCGAAACTATGTTTGCTAATGATGCATTGCTTCAAAAGATATACAAGCTATAAAAGTATATTCATGTTGATCAATAAACATAAATTGTATATTTATTGCGTGGGTTTCTAGCACAAATCCTAATAAGTTTTTATGTGCAAGAATTTGCGAGCTCTTTCATTAATTAGTTTTTAATGCAAAGCATAAAGGAAACTCAGACCCAAAAATCAATAAAAAAAAGAAAAAGTAAAATATTATTTAAATATTTATAATGAAAAATCTGAGAGAAAACTTTGTATGGATTTTTATGAACTCTTACCATATTCCACGTTTAAATTCCATATTTTTGATATAGTTTTTAATTATTTATTATCAAAGAGATGCGACTTTAAAATGCCCTTTGATCTAAAATTTATTAAAAAATAAAAAAGTGCTAAAACTCATATTTTAGATGAATTCCTAAAGGCATACGTAAATATTTTCTAGATGAGCAGGAACGAGAAACAAATCCCAGTGCAATTCAGACAACGTTCCAAAAAATATAGATATATATATATATATGGATATATATATTGTATATCTATATATTTATGTATAGAGATTGAGATCTTGTCTAGCTGAACGCGAATAAGACATCTCCAATGAGCTGCGACAAATGTGCATAACTCAAAAGACAACAAAATCAAATTTAATTATATAGCAATAAATTTGTGTTGTGGAAAAATCACACAGAAATATATTTTCATTTATATATATATATATAAAAATATATATATATTGTATATATATATATATATATATGTGTGTATATCTATATATGCGAAAGCCTGCCAAGCGCAATGGCAACAAAAGATTTCAACTGAATTGTTGGTGCCGTCTGAAAAAAAACACAAAAAAAAAAACAATTTTGAATGCAATACTTTTGGGATCGAGAACCGGCAGGAGACGTGGGCTAATGCGTCATCAATTAAACAAAAATTCAGCGTTAATAGGTGGCAAAGCAACAGCAGCCACAATAGAGGCAAACAAAGCAACAGAAACCAAAAAACTCGCACAATTAAAATAATCAAAATGTTGCGCTTTATAGATGATATATAGAGATAGACATAGATATCTATAAACATTATATATATATAGAGTGAGAAAGAGAGAGAGAGAGTGAGAGAGAGAGAGAGAGAGAGAGAGAGAGAGAGAGATTTACTTGACGTGCCACAGGCCAAACACACTTTGCTCGCTCCACGCCCACGCAAACACCTAAAAATAACGCCTAGAAAATACCAGAAAACTGAAAACTGAAAACTGAAAACTGAAAACTAAAAACTGAATATACATATAGATAAATCTCTAGCTCGTTGACGCTGCAGCCGTCTATAGATTTATATATAGCGAGTGAACTTTTCAAAATATTTGGATAAAAAACAACAACAGCAACAGCAAAACTCTTGCTTTGTAACACTTTGCTCCAGAAAGCAAATGGAAAATTTTTGAATATGGCCAAAAGAAAAACTAATTTGAAAATGAACATGAATTAGTTTAGCTAAATAAAAGAATTTTTTTAGTAAGTCTAAAATTGTTAATACAAATAATTTAGATACAAATTTTATAGGAATTTGGAAATTTATTCAGTTTTAATTTATTAAGTTGCAAAATATATCATCAATATATATATTATATATACAATATATATCATAATACAAAAAATCTAGCATATACATAAACATATTTCATTACATATTCAAAAATGTTAACAAACAGTGTGAGAACAAAGTTAACAGTGTTGCCTTAACATAGCGAAAAGCTTACTAATTACATTTTGAAATATTATATATATAAAATTCAGTAATGCTAAAATCATGCAGAAAACTAAAAGCTACGAATCTGATTGAAATTTGCTTGCTTAAAAGATTTTTATAAGTAATCAAATCATTATTTAATAATGTAAAAAAAGCTAATGGTGAAAAGATAACAGTTAAGATAACAGTTTTAAGAGTAGCATTATCTTTAACATTTATTAAATGTTATTTAACAGAAAAAACTTATTAGACAAAAGAAATTCGGCTCAAGCACTAAATTGTTTGGTAACATTTCTAATGTTAAATGTTTTTGAAACATGTGAATGCAAATCAGAAATATTTAAGCTATCTGTCAAAAATAAAAATAAAATAATAATGTTAAAAAAATGTAATTCAGCAATGATAAAGCCAAACAGAAATGTTAGAGTTAGTCAGAAATAGTAAAGCTTGTAACTAATCGTATACAAAATTCGATATTTTCAATCATTTATAATTATATAATATTGAAATTAATTTTTCTTAAATTTTTTTAAGCCCTCTTTGTTTTATTAATAATATATTTTGAATGCTAAACATTTTATACTTTTTTATTAGTTTTGTTATATTGTTAATAACAAATTTTGTATAACACCTCTAAAGCTAAACAGTTAAAAGTTATTCATAAATGTGTTTTTTTTTTTACATTTTGATTTTAAATTTGTTTCACAAAATGACTTTCTGAATTGCATTTTAAAAAATGTTATTCAAAAATCTTTAGTCTAAGCAGAAATGTTAAAGGTAATAAGAAATTTAAAAGCTGTTCACAATTGCAAAGCTAATCAGAAATGTTAAAGTTAATTAGAAATTTTAACAGCAATGGCAAATCTTACATACTTCTCTCATTATTGCATTTCTATAAATGTTATTCAGAAATCATGAATCTAATCAGAAATGTTAAAAGAAATTGGAAATTCTAAAGCTTTTTAGAAGTACAAAGTCAATTAGCAATATGATATGCTAATCAGAAATGTCAAGGCTTACTGTTTACAATTGCAAAGCTAATCAGAAATGTTGAAGTTAATTGGAAATATTAACAGCAATGGCAAATCTTACATATTTCTCCCATATTGACATTTCTAAAAATGTTATACAAAAAACTTAAATCTAATCAGACATGTTAAATGTAATTAGAATTATTCAAGCTTTTTAAAAGTACAAACCGAATCAGAAATATGAGAAGCTAATCAGAAATGTTAAGGCTTAAGCTGTGATTATACACAAATATCTATAAAATATATACTATATATTATATATAATACTATTTATTATATATACTAATATATATTATATATAATACTATATATTATATATTTATTAATACCTGTAAATTTTTGCATTTGCAGGAGAGGGCGCCAAGATGATTCTGGAGAAGCATTTCGATGCTGATTGGGCCAAGAACTTGAAAATCATCTATGTGGGCGATGACACCACCGATGAGGATGCCATCAAGGTGCTCCATGGCATTGGCAAGACTTTCCGTGTCTCAGAGCTGCCGACGCTGAAGACCTATGCCAACTATCAGATCAAGACCGTCGAGGAGGTGGGCTACCTGCTGAAAGCCATTCAGGCCTACTATGAGAAGAAGAAGAAGATATAAGCGTTGCGGCTCGCTGTAGCTTAAGCTGATTCCACACTCACACACACACCTACACACACACACACACACACACACTTATTAGCTGTTGTCTTTTTTTAAAAAATACAATATTTATTTCTCATGTAATTCTTACAGTTACAGATCCCTAAAATCAAATGTTTCACAAACTTTTCTCTGTCTACGATTCGCAATAAAAAGTTCACATAATTTATTCATAAATTTGTTCTTCTTCGTGTTGTTGCCTGCTTTATCTGCGCTCCGCCTTCAGGGCTCCAGCTCGTGCTGTGCCCGCCCGACCGCCGCGCGCCGCCTGCTTTACGATTGTGGGCGGCACCACCACGGGCGTGGGCGTGGGATTTGCTGGCGGCTGCACAGCGCCAGCTACCACGCCCACTGGCGTCACGACGGGCGTCTGGACAGCGACCATGCCCGGCTGTGCTGCGGGTGTCTGGGGCTCGCCACGCTTGGGTTCGCTCATGTTGAGCGCCTCGTTGAAGATCATGCAGAATTCGCCAATCTTGAAGACCTCGCCATTCTTGCCGGAGTACAGGGTGAGGCAGTGACGCCAAATGGAGGCATAGCCCTTGGTCAGTCTTATGATGTCGCCCGGTGTTATCAGCTTGCCGGGCTCATCCCAAATCGAGACATTGATGCTGGCGGTGGGATCGCCCACTTTGAAATTGCGCACCTCGCGGTTCTCCTTCGTTACGGTTGCCACGCCCACCTGGTGGTAGCAAATGCATACAAAAGTAAACAAATCGGTTATCGATAACACATACAAACCTCGAGCACTATGAAAATAACGTTGATGTTTTTCAGGCCGGGTTTAATATCCTTTATGGCAATGCATTCTGCGTTGTACATGACAGTATTCAGAGTATCTAAATGCTTTAAATGCTTTCCTAGCAATAAATTGTATTTATTATTTAATTGCTGCAAAGGGACGCCAATTTTGAGTGCTGCGCACAAATGCCACAAACACAACAAATGCAGCACAACAGCTGATCGGCTATTAGAGATGCGCACCAGTCGAGTATTTATTAAACGATTATTTTTGAATGTAGTCGCTTACAGCTGTGACACAATAAAATGGCAGATAAATTTAAATTATTATTTAAGCTAAAAGTAATAATTAATAATAGAAATACGTATTTTTGTTTATATATTTTGCTTTTATCAATAAATATTTTATAATAATAGTTTGTTTGCTCATATTTTAACAGCAGTTAAACGATAGAATAATCGTTTGAGACTTATCAGGCGCGTGTGACGTCACAGTCTGACAGGCAAATACCTTTATAAATACAAATGTTGTATTGTTAGTGCAAGTATTGTGTACACACAATGTGCAAGCTACAACTAAGACTTTACTTTCAATTAATTTAAAACTAATGCAAATGAAAATATTTATATGAATATATCGTTAACAATTTTTGAAATTAATTACGCACCTACCCCTGAGTAACCTTCTAAGTTTCTAGCAACTTGACAGCTGTTCGTTCAAAATGCTATCGCGAACTAGTTCAATTCAACTCATTTGTTCATTTTGTTGCAAAAATAATACAAACATCAAATTTGTGCAAATTTATACAGAAAAATTGCACGCATAAATAAATAAAGTTAGTGCAGTGTATTTTAACTGCACTAGAACTGCGTCGAAGTATAGAAAAGCCAGAGAGAAGCCTCGCGCCTAACGCAATTCTATTTACGTTTTGTTTATCAACATGGAATCTGGCAGCAGCTCGAGCTCGACGTCGGGCAGCAGCTCGTCGAGCGGCTCATCCAGTTGCACAGACACTGGCAGCTCCTCGGACACCGACTCGAGCAGTTCGGGCGAGGAGAAGCCACAGCCAGCAAAACCACAAGCAGCCGCTGTGCGGCGCAAGGCGGCAGCGACGCCGGCAGAGACTGAGAAACCGAAAACCGCAGGCAACAGCAGCGCCTTGAGCTCGGCCTCCAGCAAGGTGCGCTCTGTGGTGGCGGCCAGCAATCAGCGCAATGGCGCACCACTATCCAGCGACGATGATGACGACGACGACGACGATGATGATGATGCGCCGCCAGCTAAAAAGAATCCGCGCACCATGAGCAACAACGTGGCATCAGCTGCCGCCCGCCGCAAGCCGTCAACGGGGGCGCCGACTAAGCAGGCAGCGAGCGGGGCCGCAGCTGGCAGCAACAGCAAGGCGCCACTGCCTGCCAAAGGCAATGCCCAGGCGCAGCGGAATGGAGATGGGAACAAACGGCCTTCGCTCAGCTCCTCCTCCATGAGCACTGATGACTCGCACAAGGATGTGAAGAACGGACGCAAAGTGCCGCTGAAGCTGGCCAGCACGGCGACGGCTGTGCGGGCCAAGCAGATGCGTGCCAAGGCGCTGCAGGCCAAGGCGAACAGCGCCAGCAACAACAACAACAACAAGAATGGACCGACAGCTGCTGGGCGACGCGCGAAGAGCCGCAGCAGCGATGGCAGCGGTGATTCGGACAGCGGCTCAGGCTCGGAGACCAGCTCCATAAGCGAGTCGGAGGGCACAGATTCAACCAACTCGTACAGCTCTCAGCCAGCGACGGGCAAATCGAATGCCAAAGGCAAGCGCGTGGCTGCTGCAGCCGGCGACAGCGAGGAGGAGCGCAAGGACAAGGCGAATCCAATGCGCAAGCTGACGCGTTCGCTGAGCATGCGCCGTTCCAAGCAGCAGCAGCAGCAGCTGAAGCCGGGAGCCAGCGAGACCGAATCAGATGCAGATCTGGACCAGGAGGACGACAAGCAGCGTGTGCTCTCCAAGAGTCCGGCCAAAAAGCCGCCCACAGCCATCGGCCTGAACAGTAAGTGCAAGGTGAAGAAGGAGCTGAGCTCGATCAAGTCGCGACCCGTCTCGCCGGCCGTGCAGCTGGAAAAGAAGTGCCCCATCGAGGGCTGTGATTCGTCGGGCCATTTGAGCGGCAATCTGGATCGTCATTTTCTGCCCGAGGCATGCCCCATCTTCCACAACATGTCTGCGTCGGAGTGCAAGGAGCGCGCCAACGAGCGCAAGCTGCGCAACGAGCAGCGCCTCAAGATGCCCATCAACATTGTCAGTGCGCCGGGCAACCAGAACAGCAATCTCAAATCCCTGACGCCCGAGCAGCGTGAGTTCCTGGCCAAAATACGCGAGTCACGCGCCAACTTCCGGCCCATGAGCAACAACTTCCTGAACGACAAGGTGAGCCATATAACAATTCCAATTTGTAGTCTCATTCAATGGAAAATGCTTCCAGGTCAAGATAGACAAAGACTGCACGGATGAGGATCGTGAACCGAATCTCGCTGGCCTGGTGCCCGACTACGATTTGCAGCTGTTTCGCGAGGCGCAGGCACAGGCCTCCGAGCGCATCGAGGACGAGCTCAAGGATCTGCCCGTTGGCAAGGGCATCAAGTGCGTGAAATTTTAATCCACCTTTCCCTTTGCTCTCTGTGTAATCGAAATTTGCTTGCAGATACATCAGCATGGGCAAGTACAAAATGAAGGTGTGGTATCAGTCGCCCTATCCGGATGACGCCGCCCGTCTGCCCAAGATGTACATCTGTGAGTTCTGCCTGCGCTATCAGAAATCCGAAACGGGCATCAAGCGGCACGCCGAGAAATGCGTCTGGCGGCATCCGCCCGGCGACGAGATCTATCGCAAGGGCAAGCTGCAGGTGTGGCAGGTGGATGGCAAGCGGTATAAGCAATATTGCCAGCATTTGTGTCTGCTGGCCAAGTTCTTCCTCGACCACAAGACGCTCTACTACGACGTGGAGCCCTTTCTCTTCTACATCATGACACTGGCCGATGTCGATGGCTGTCACATTGTCGGCTACTTCAGCAAGGTGAGCTCGAGCTCTGCTTATTAAGTTAACTTAATGAAGGTAGTTCAATATTTAAGTTAATTAGCTTGTTAAGCAGTAATGTCAATAAGTTTGTATACATATATATATAGTATATATATGTATGCTAGACTTGATCAACATTTGATGTTGCGCAGAGACGTCTCTGTTCCATGTCGCTGTGCCAAATCTCTTGTCCATGTCTCTGTTCCATTTAGGCATATATTTGCTTGTTTACTTGCAATTGTTAACTGCATATAGCTATATTCTGTCTGTCTGTTTCTATTATTCTAATTTTGAAGCTATCGAAATCTAAATTTCTAGTTCCATGTAGTATATAGCTGTGTTCATGAAAATAGTAGTGCGATTGAAATGTTGAACAGCAAAATTTTGTGATAAACAATTTGAATATTTATATATATATATATATATATATATATATATATATATATATATATATATATATATATATATATATATATATAATATATATTATTTGTTCTACAATATATACATAGCTGTGTTCATTAAAATAGTAGTGCGACATAATATAATATTTTGAAAACAATTTCAGCCAAGATTAAGATTAACGGCCTAAACTCTTTTCAAAAAATTATTGTTGATTATGTTTATCACAAAGTTGTGATGACCAACATTTTAGTCGCACTACTATTTTTATGAACACAGCTGTATACATAATATTTTGGCACAAATACTTAACAATTTTCCAAATATCTTCAGCCACTGGGTTAGTTGGCATCATATAATCGAACTCTTGGCATGCCTAGAAACTTCCAGCAACATCAGATTAATTCATTTATTAATTCATAAAACTCTTCAAGTAACAACAATTAGTTTCTGCATGCAAAAGGACTGACTGTCTGACTGACTGTCTTTATTATTAAACTGGCTTTTGTATGAACTGAAATGAACTATGTTGCACTGGTTGTTGCTCCGAAGAGCGACGCTTTCTATTTATAATTCTTACATAGAATCTTACTCTAATACCATGGCTATCCACAGCGTGTAATTTAAGCATAGGTCGAAAGTGTTTTACCTAAGCTCCGATGATTTGGTGCTGGGAATGATCGTAAATCCCGCAATGCTATGCCGCAGTCCACTTGAAGACGTCAGTAGGTGGCCGGCCATAACATGTTCATCTTTAGTATTATGCTTATCTGCATATTATTATCATTATATCATTCATATTTTGAATATTTCTATATATAACTAATCAAATTAATCAGATTGTAATTATAGCTTAAGCCACAAATCAGCAGTGGGTAAAGCTAGTTTAAAACGAATCTTAGGCAAAGGTTTTGTTGTCTTTACTATATATTCTAGAGATTGGAGCATTTGACTTGTTAAAAGTCCTGCGTTTCCAATTTGATCAAATATATATAGAATATATACTATATACAATATATAGCACATCAACTCACAATTGACATAGAATTTCGAAGTGTGTTTCATGGTATAGAAATCTAAACGTTTTTAATTAGTTTGACTGAAGAATTTGCAAGCTCTTAGAAGATTTATGTCAGTGTAATAAATTAACATTAAATTTTACATCAAAACTTGAATTTGGCATTGCAAAGGCTGATAAATAAAATTTGATTTGCATAAATTTAAATTTGATAAAAATGAGGAATTTGGCTTATATAAAAATATAACATATACATAATATAAACTTTAAATTTTTATAAATGTACTATTCACAAAACACTGCTGTATTACAAGAAGTGAAAATTAAAATAAAAAAATATATATAATTTAATTTAAATACATATATTAATTATCATAATATAACATAAATATTCATAATTAAATTATGCAAATAATATTAGCATCAAATTTTATTTGCAAAGTTTACTTATGAACATTAATGCTATAATAATATATATACCTATATTAATGTAATATTATATTTGCTAAAATTATATTATATTATATTATTATATAAGCCAAATTCCTAAGTTTTATAAAATATCATTTACTTTTTCATTCATTTTGAATGAGATTATTTCCTTTTATCAACTGGCAAGAAGTTTGTCTAAAAACTTGCTCACATTAAATTATATAATACATTTGAGTTGAGACCTTATTGCTAGTTAAAATTGTTACAATTTTAGAGTTGGGACTTTATTGTTAGTTTTACTATGATAAATAACTTCTACGACAGTTTCGAAGAAGTATTTAGCATAGAAAAATTCTATTGCAAACAAAAATCACTTGAAAAAAATATTTATTTTACTCAAACATACACAATGAAATCTAATTGTAACTTGTTAGTCTCAAATCAATTCTTAAAGATTTTATTTTGTATTTAAATAATATCCTAATTCCCAATTTAGGTAAAACTCAAAAAGTTAAATAGTTTTTGCTGTTGAAGTTATCTTTAAAGTTGTGCTTATGCTACGTAAAGCTTCAACAGATTTGTAGAAATATTATATATAATTCACAAGCCAAGAAGTATTCGGAGACTTAAGATTAGTTTCTGTCTAGATTCAGTTAAAGTTAAGTTAATGTTGCATTGGATGGGTAGAGTACGGCTTGAAGCCAGCCTAAGCTGCGCTTTATGAAACTATACTATGACTTCATATGCATACGAAAGTCTCAGTCATCTAAATTGATATATATGATAACATTGTTTTAAATATCATTTTAAGCAGTATTAGATAATGTTTGTTTTATTTATATTTAGTTAATAGCTATATAATCTATATTATCCCTTAACTCCCAGAATCATTTCCTTGTCTTTGTGGCATTTAATGACTTGCAATCAAATTGAATAATACCATTTCACAGTTTTATGATTCTTTTATGTCTGCAGACAGAGCCAAGCTGAGCTACGCCCAGCCCAGAGCCCAGAGCTCTGAACCCAGAACCCAGAACTCCAGAATACAGCATCCATGTAATACATGGAAGATGGATAGACTGTGCTGGGCTATGTGCCCAGACAGGCAGCATTCTTGACCATACCCAAAAATTGTTTTGTCAACCGCGTTGAGGCAGGAGTAAATAAGCTGACACCAGCCGAGGGGCGTGGCAGGGCGGGCAGCACAAAGTGGAGATTTCCCCAGCAAACTACAAAAATACAAAAAAAAACAGCAATGGAGAGAAGAAAAAAAAAGGCATAAACACAAAGTATATTGTCTGCCATGTGCGCACGGTTTCTTGACCTCCCCCTGAACATGGCGTCTAGCCGGGCTCTGCAGCTGCAAGAGACACGCTCCCTCCCCCGTCGCCCTGGCCTCACAGAGCCCCCCGCTCCACAGTTTGCAGTTGCATACAAGTTTTTTGGGCGCTGCCAGAGACTGGGTTTGTGTTACAAATTGCGCATGTCGCGCCGGGCTGCTGCGCAGTCCCAGTCCCAGGCCCAGGCTGCTTTCTGTATTCCATTCATCCCAAAAGCTGCAGATGCAGCCGAGGCAGCCGCAGCAGCAGCAGCAGCAGCAGCTGGTTACACACTACTCACAATTCGGGTGTTTCTAGTTTACATGGCTCACACTCATAGTTAGTTAATTTTTGGCAATGCTTTGTCTGTGTGTGTGTGTGGAGTACCTTGGCCCTGCCACCATGCGGCTTCATACTGCGCAACTATGCCACCAGACAGCAGCCAGACATGACGGATTGGGGCAGGCAGTCGAAGCAGCCAGTCAGCCGCGGGGATGCTGCGACTGCCACTGCCATTGCCACAGCCACAGCCACTGCTGCTGGTGGGGCGTACACGATTGAGGTCGTGCACCTCGACGGTCTCGCTACTCGGTCGTGCGCCTGCTCCAACTGGTTGGGGTGTTGGCCAAAAAACCCAGCTGCTGGCCGCGTATGTGCGTTCCCAGACATCATGGCAGACGACGCGGCAAACAAAGAATAAAAATGCAAAGTACATAAATGTATTTCCGAATTGCGAATTGCGAATTGTTGCCTTTTAGAGTTCACACCCAAGCCGTATATTTTGGCAGTACGCCCCCTCCCAGCACCCACCTGCCCGCTGCCCGCTCTGCCAGCATCTGGCGACTGCACAGCTGAAAAACTTGGTTTGGATCTCTTTGTCGTCTCGCCCGCTCTCTATTAGCGCGTATGCCCCTGACGCTTATATACACATAGTATTTGCTATATACCCGAATACATATGTACTATATGATGTGTGCCTGTATGTGTGTGTGTGTGTGTCTGTGTGTGTATTTACGCATTGCACGCTGCAGAGCATCGATTCAATTCCTGCGACGCCTGGTCATTGAACTCCCGAAAAAGCTAGCAGCATCAAATGACAAAAAGCCCCCAACCGAAACTGTCTGAGCCCCCAGTCTACCCATGGACTGACTACTCCATCTACATATGCTCCTCTATCTATCTGTCTGTTTGTCTGATTGACTTTTCATTGCGAGCGGCCAGGCCTCAAGCATTTTCCTATCGATTGAATTAACAATTAATTTATAAATCAATTCATATAATCTGTTATTGTTTATTAGAAGAAAAAGCAAACTGATGTGAAAGTCAAGGCAACTAAAGGTTTCTTTAGTTATATAACTTAAAGAATTTGAAATAGTTAATTTTCAGTCTGTTTGTTGAGCTTATATTGTGGAGGGCATCTTCTAGCATTTTTATTAACAATTAATACATAAATAAATTATATTAGCTGTTATTTTTTGGAGAAAGGCAAAGATTTCTTTAGTCTTACAGCTTAACTTTAAGCATCTGAAATACCTACTTGAAGTACTTCTGTTTGCTCAGCTTATATTCATTATTTTATCTCTACTTTCAGCATATTCCATTTTTGCAAGAGAAAAACTCGTTTTACAACGTCTCCTGCATTCTGACACTGCCACCATATCAGCGCAAGGGCTACGGAAGGCTGCTCATTGATTTCAGTAAGTTCAAAATTATTTATAAATTCGTATTATATACATAGCAAGTATTATTAAACAAATATGATTAGCAAATTTCTATAAGCTCAATATAAATGGCTCAGAAACTCAATTTAAAATTTTACTCCAGAAAAAACAGTTCATAAGAGAAAAGTTTTTGAAAATACATGAAATATCTGGAAACTTATAAGTTCTATAAATATAGCGCAATTATGTTTATAGATGTCTCATATAAATTCAAATATAATATATATTTATATATAAATATATTCCATATATAAATACAGTCGAGTCCCGATAATTCGAAATGGCAAGGGGAACAGTTTTTTTTCGATTTACACAGAAATTCAAATTATCGAGACTCGACTGTAACGCATTTTTATCAAGGGGATAGAATTCTTTCGATTTATCGCGATTTTCGATTTAGCGGGGTACAAATTATCGAGACTCGACTGTATATTCCATATAAAGCATTCATCTCTAAATTCCACCTTTAAGAACTTATTTCCTAACTATATTTGCTTTAAAGTTCCATTTATCTTTTATCAATGATCAGATTTGTTTTCTTATAGAGCAGATCGCATATGTTTAATCCACTTCACATGGATTTGATCTTATTGTAATAATTTCACTTCATATACAATTTACACTCGATGAGGTCTTCTGATATGACAATTTGTTTACATCTTTAACATTTTATGGACTTTAGTCAGACAATATCAAAAATGTAAACATATATATGCACCTATATATGTATATATCTTTTGATATCTGATTTGTTTATAGGCGTCATGAATTTTATTAAATTTTGCTTTCTTTTGTATACTCGTTAAGGAAGTGAAAAGAGTATATTGGTTTTGTGCAGGGCGCGTCTTACTGTTCGTCGGTCTGTGCGTATGAACGCTAACCATTTCGCTGCTGTGGAAGCTATTGAAATCTAAATCTGGCAATTGAGTTACTATTGACATGCTCTATATATTATTATATATATATCTATATATTATTAAATGTCCTCATCCACTACCAAAGCAAAGATTTTCCAAATTTGGTAGTCTAGTTACTGCAAACTGCACATTGAGAAACGATTTGATTGTTTATATATTGTGAACGACGAGTATTAGGCAGTTGGTTCAGTTACTTGATTTTTCTATATTTTTGTCTTGAATTAATAGGGCTATTAAGCTATATAGCTAATATAAGAATTGCAGGCGGCTTGCTAATTTCTTTACCCACTCTTAAACTTCTTTAGCTGCGCTAAAATCAAATGTTTTATAATCAGATATTTTAATTATTCAAAAAATGTTATTTACTAAAATATTTGAAAATTTAGCTTTTAAATTATATATGAGTAATATTTTTAAATATAATATTTAAAATATTAAATATACATGTTTTATTATTTTAATAATATTCGCCTTTTAAATTATAATAAAAATATATTTTATTTTTATTTAAACAAAAAATTGTATAATACAATATTATTTAAAAAATAATAAAATATATTTTATTATTATTATTTAAACAATAATTTTCATAATATTATTTAAATAATAATAAAAATATATTTTATTATTATTTAAACAATAATTTTTATAATACAATATTATTTAAAAAATAATAAAATATATTTTATTATTATTTAAACAATAATTTTTTATAATACTGTTTAAATAATAATAAAAATATATTTTACTATTTTTATTGAAACAATCATTTTCATAATATTATTTAAATAATAATAAAAATATATTTTATTATTATTTAAACAATAGTTTTTATAATATTATTTAAAAAATAATAAAAGTATATTTTATTATTATTATTTAAACAATAAATTTCATATTATTTTTTAATTATATATTAAAAATATATTTTATTATTATTATTGAAACAATAATTTGTATAATATTATTTTAATAATAATAAAATATATTTTATTATTATTATTTAAACAATCATTTTCATAATATTATTTAAAGTGCCCTGTCAATATTATTATAATAATTTAAAAATTATATTTAATATTTTTTATAATTTATAGTAAAGGTATAGGTACAGGTGTATAGGTAAAGAAACCTATTTTAATTAATAATAGGTAAAAATGCTTTATGCCGCATCGGTCAGGTCATCACTGCTTACCGACTAAAAACCCTGCCCTTTCTTGAGCTGCCTCCCACCTTGGAACCAGGAGCTATCCCGCATTAACCTTCAAGACGGATCTGCTCTAGCTGATCACTGGTTTTTGTGCTCCTGGGTCCAGACCCCTTTTCGGCGAAGTCTCGAGACTCTTTTCCAAGCATCTTTGCCGCTGCACATTTGCTCTACTATAGTCTCTACTTTGAGTTCACCAACAGTTTCTGCCAAGTCGCTGCCTTCTTCTGAGCATCTTTCGCAGTTAAATAAAGTGTGCTCTGCATCGACCATTGCATTTTCAAATATATTTTATAATAATTATATTTTTAATATGTTCATTTCTAACTAACTTAAATTTCAAACAAATTATTTATTTTTTAAATTATTTTCTTACATTTTTCTACCCTAATTAACTTACTAGGCAGCATCTTTCTAGCTTATTAAAATATCTGCATCGAAATATAGTCTCACTAGCTAGTCACTCAGCTGCTGAAGTCCTCTTTGATTATCTTACTTTTTATTTACATAAGAAGAAAATTTGATGATATTTTCCGTTTTCTTATAACAAGGCAGGAGAAAATTGAAAATTTGATTTTGTGTTTATTTTTCGCTTGCCATAATGAGCCGGCTATCGATTTAAGTGGTACGTGAGGTGTGCGTGTGACTCATTGGCTTAGATGGCGGGCTAGCAGTGCAATATAGTTAATCATGATTGCATGAGAGAAGTCAAGCGACATGCCAGCCATAGCCATAGACAGTGGCTCCAGTCGAGCTTAGCTTTTCATGCTGCAGAGCGATGCATGCAATTTCTGCATCAATTAGGCGTAGACCAGGCTTCGCAGGTGTGTATGCACACACACACATACACACACACATGTATAATATGCAAGTATAAGTAATTTTTTGATCGTTGTTGCCACCAAAATTGTTTAAAATTAATCCGCCTTTGAAATGGACAAAGACAGCGCCAGACAATAAAGAAACAGGCGCAGCAGCAGCAGCAGCAGCGCAAAAAAATATAAAACAACAAAAAGAATTACCCCTTGCCCCTGCCAACCCACTTTGGCCAAGTACTTGAGTCATACGCGACTTGGATGGGATGAATGGCAAACGGCGTCCACGTCAGTCTCTATGTATAAAGCCGATACATGCAATGCGGGCGTCCGTCCACACACGTTGCTCTCCAAGGAGCGAGCGAGTGAGAAAGACAAAGAGAAAGAGAGGGGTAGAGGTAGAGGCAGAGCATAGCAGAACGAACGAAACGACATTGACCTTACACACTCATGCAGAGAGAGAGAGAGAGAGAGAGAGAGAGAGAGACAGCGCCTGAGCGAGCGTAGTGCGAGTGGAAACAGTTTTCGTCATTATTAACAAACACCCAGAAAATGTGTCTCGTTTTGGCCCTTTTGTGTGTGTGTGTGTGTGGAGGACAGGTGTCCGGTCAAGACAAGGGGGCCAACTGCAGGGGTTAAGGACAGCGTCAAGTGTCTGCGCCGCCTGTCCGAGCGGTCGACGTGTCTGGCTCATTAGCAAGCGGCCAGGCAGTCGAGCGAGATGGCCATATAAATGTTTGCATACATAAATATATATATATATATCAAGTACATAATATGGCCAGGTGTAATAACTGCATGCACGCAATATGCAAATGTGCAAAGAGTAACAGAGAGAGAAAGAGAGAGAGAGAGAGGGACGGACTATGCTCGCCCTTATCTGCAGGCTAATGTATTAATTAATGAAATCAAGCCCAACCACAAAGCGACGTTTGCCAAAGTTGCAGCCCCAAAAATTTGCAGCGCACGTTTAAAGCGCGCGTATCAAAATAAAATTAAAACAAAAAGAAAATAAATATACAAAAACTTTTGCAGACAGCAACAGCAACAACAATGAGCAGCAGCGCAATTGGCGGCAGACAACAAAGGTCAGCGCAGGTCACAATGAAAGGGCGTCGTCCTCTGCGTGCTGCGAGTCGAGCAAGCGGCTGCAGCTAGTCAACTAGTTGAGTAGTCGAGTATCGGATACCCGGTAAACAAGCTTTTTTTTGTTGTTGCTAATTGAGCTAACAACAAAAACAACAGCAGAGGCAGCAGCAGCAGCAGCAGCAACAATTATTAGTGCACTGCTAATTGACTAAGATTCTTAAGTTGTTAATTGTTTTTGTTGTTGTTGTTGTTGCAAGTCTGCTCTCTAGTCGTGGCAACTGCGTTGCGCCTGTAGATAGGCAACATTGCGCAGCTCGGCCAACGAATGCGAATCAGCCATGGATCGATAAAGTCGTCTCGACATTGCCCCTCACACTGAGCAACACACGCACACACATATACATATATATATATACACAGACAGGACGAAGAGCGACAAAGCGAAAGAGAGAGCGAGAGACTGAAAGAGACGCAAAGAAATCAAAACGTTAGCCCAAAAGCAACTGCATATCCATGTAGCTAAAGCAGAGCTTTGTGAACAGTGGAACGCAAAGCTTTTCAAATGTACAAAATGAACTATTGCGCTAGTTGGCGCTTGGAACTTATTAGCAGAAATTTCTTTTATGACTGTGGAAACAGTTCCACAACTCAGCGCAGTTTCAAATTTATTTCATTTATTCTTGTATATACATATGTATATTGCATAAAAGATAAGAAATCATAATTATTACTGCATATGCTAACATTAAACATAACTCTTAATTTTCTAACGTCGCCATACCTTTGGCTAAGACATTTTATACATAAATTCTTGGCTTTTCCATATGCTTTAGTATGGAATTTCTTATTGAAGTTGATATTTGTGGCATTAACAGTAGCAAGTTGTAGGCATATTAAGGCTAGACAACAAATATACAATAACTGTCTATCACTAGGCTCTCTTGCTATCACTTTCTCTTCAATTTCTTCATATCGTATATTCTTGTTGCATCTCCAGCATCAATAATTGCGAATTAGCTTCGTGCAGCTCTTTAGTCAATTTCAGAATTTCAGCTTTATATTTTTTCTGCGTCAATTGTAAATTGACTTTCAATTGCAGATTCTCCAAACGTAAATCCTTGCTGTAATTGAAAATAGAAGTAGTAAATTAATATTTTTAATATATATTTTGCTATATAAGCAAAGGTTCACAAAGCATTGGTGAACTGAACTAGCTGAAATGCTCAGCATTTCTGATTGGAATATGAAACTTACATTTGATTGCTTAGTTCATCGATGACAGCTTCAGAGCTTTCCGTATCCAGCAAATTATCAAATTTCTTTGGTTTAACTTCAGTTTCACGCGCTTCATCCTCCGTATCCTCATTGGTTTCCAAATCAGACGTTTCGCTTTCAATATTTGAACTGGCTAAAAGATCGTGCTCTAAGCCTTCATTGTTGGACTGTTCTGTTCGCTTCTTTATTGTGCCGCTATTTGGACCGTTAATGCAGGGTATTGTATTTGGTTTTAAGCGTCCCCCGTACATGCCTTTTGTTTTTGAGAAGAGAAATATATTAGTTAGTTGTTAGATAATTAGCAATTGAGTTTACAAACCCCTTTCGAACGTTCTGATGCCGCCAATATCTTCGGGCTTGAAGTGTTCGGAGCAAACAAATGTATTTTTGCTATATTTGAGCTTTCGATTGCCACAGAATTCGAGCCACTGCTTGGCCAGTTTGTTGTTCTTCGGTAATGCGAAGAAACTAATTAGTTCACCGTCCGCTTGACTTGTATAATTGCAATTCCGCACAGAGCAACGCTTCATGTTTGTTTACTGCAAAATACGAATTAGCGCTGACATAAATATGTTTTGTTTATTAAATTGTTCTATCGATAGGCAGCTGTGCTGCCAGCTGCGGCACGCATATCGATAGTGATATGCAAATTCATCGCACAGCTGTGAGTGCAAAGATCATGCACGCACACGCACACAGGGCTGGCAGAAATGTATGTGATATACAGATGTTCTGCACCATTGTACGCAAACAGAAAACAACAACAACAAAAACAACAGCAAGAACTGAAGCTGAGCTGAAGCTTTCGCACGCTCTTTCGTTCATTCCCGCACTCCCCGTTATAACTCAACCAGTTGCAGTTGTGTCTGCCATTGAGTGCGTCTAGCGTCTGCGTAAGTTTGCGAGTATGTGTGTGTGTGTGTGTGTGTGTGTGTATTTGTGTATTTGTGTGAATGTATGTGTGTGTATGTATTTGTGTGTATGTATTGTATGTCTGTGCTGTTGGCTTTTTTACCCGAGCCTGCCTCAGTGGGTTTTGTGTTGTGAGGGCACGCCGGGCTCGTCCTCGTTGATTTACTTGCTGCACTCATTGTTGCTGTTGTTGTTATCTAGACTCGAGAATTGTTGCTGCCAGACGACGGCGACGTCGAGCTTTGGGGGTTGAGCTTTTGGGTTGAATGCACGCCAGAACGCTGCTTAAATGCCCGCCGCTCGTCATTCATGTGGCCGGGCAGCCAACCGCCGTCGTCGTCGACATTATTCTTGTTGTTGTTCGTTCGTTCGTTCGCTCGTTCGTTCGTTCCTCCCCGCCACCCACTTGGGACGCACACTTTGTGGAATCCTGTCTAGACACAACACAGAACACTGAGTTGGGTACGCTACGTACGCTAAGGGCCGTGTGGGCGGGGCAAAGTTGGTCACCATAAATAATGCGCCGGAACTCGAAAGCTAGTTCTATCTATAGCATACTTATGGGCATGTGTTTAATGTGTTTTCTTCTTTTTTTTGACCAGGCTATCTGCTAACCCGCGTCGAGGGCAAAATTGGTTCGCCGGAGAAGCCGCTGTCGGATCTGGGCCTTATATCATATCGCTCCTACTGGAAGGATGTGCTCTTGGACTATCTGTGCAATCGGTCCGGCAATACGCTCTGCATCAAAGACGTCTCTCAGGTGGGCAATCAAATATTGAATATTATTAAGATATAAACCTAATCAATATGATTCTTCTCGCAGGAAATGGCCATCTATTCCTATGATATTGTGAGCACACTGCAGGCGCTGGGCATGATGAAGTACTGGAAGGGCAAGCATATTGTGCTCAAAAAGCAGGTGAGTTCAGTTACAGTTATTATCCCAGCTCAAAATATATGAATCTGTATAACATTTCTAGGATGTGCTGGATGAGTATGAGGAGCGAGTGAAGCGCCGCGGCACATTTCCTAAAATCGACGACTCCTGTCTGCGCTGGCAGCCCTTTATACCGGCACAGCCCAGCGCCTCGCCATAGCCACGTGGCTGGCAGCACGCCCAGGTGTGCTCGATGGACTCCTCGTAGATGCCTTCCATAGAGAGATTCATTATAATTTGTGTATATTGCTTAAGGCCTCAAGTATTTGTTGGTAGCTAATTAATAATAGCATATACAATACATAGTAAAAAAAAAATATAAATTCCACACAATACCGATTCGGATTATGACTTAAATATATATATATATATATATCTATATACATATGTATACTCGAGAAGAAAAGAAACCAGCCGCAGCCGTCTTGAGATTTATATTTTTTTTCTACTTCTTTTTTTATTGTTCACCACTGAGCTCATCACTTCAGGGGCCCCAAGATGAATCATGGAAGCGGGCAAGAAAAGCCAACGCGTTTACATGCCAGTCGTTGTAGTGGGGCGGGGCTGGGGCTGGGGCGGTTTGTGTAGCAACAGCGCATCGCAAAAAGTGCTGCACTGTGAGACAGAGGCGGCGGCGGCTACGGCTACGGCTGCAACAGCAGCGGCGCATTGACATTGCCGCCCAGACACTCCTCGGCAGTGAGTGAGGCAACGCCACACACACACATAGACACACACCAATACTCAAACACAAAGCGTCAGACAGGTAGCGAGCAGCGAGCAGCGCGCAGAGAGCAGCAAGCAGCAAACAGCGAACAGGGGCTGAAGAGACACAAAAACTGCACAAACCAAGGGACGCAGCCGAGTGACTACGACTGCGACTGCGACTACGACTGCACGCCACGTTTATGGCCAAAAAGCATATGCAGCCGCAGTCGGAGTCGCAGCAGCAAACCAACATCGACAGCGACGCCAGCAGCACGGCAAGCAGCCAGCCAGCCAGCCAGGCAACGACAATTCCGCCCTGCCAGACGCAGACATCAATCCGTTGCACCGTGGTGCGCGCGCGTTAAGCACGCAGTGAAAGCTTTTGAGTTGCAGCTAAAGTGAAATCAAAGTGGAAAGGAATGAATATATATATATATATATATGTGAAAATAAAATGTATATATAAAATTCTCTCAGATTTAGCTGCTTGCATATAGATTGACTCATTAGCGCATTGCTAGATTCGTGAAATTCAAATAACGAACGACTTGCTTAATCAGCCCCATCATAAAGCACTTTTTATTATATAATTTGTATATTCAGAGAGTAAAAGCAGCTTAATTTACAATAGGAAAACTACGGTATAATCCAGCTGTTGTTTTTCTTTTACAATTTATATTAAACAGCTGTTTCTAAGTTAAGGTAATGTAACTTCGAATTGTTGTGCACAGTGAGTGGAACACATGTTATATAAATTTATATATATAAAGATATATAATATATATAAAATAATATATCTAAAAATATATAATATATATAAAATAATATATAGAATGAAGTAAAGATACAATTGTATATGTAATTGACATGTTTTAACCAGTATTGCCCAGTGTTTAGCTATTTTCTTGTCAGTTCTGGCTTTTTAACAACACAGATATGGCGGCTGGCGGGAATAGTAGCTGTTTTCAATTATTAAATGGCTACTTTTTAGCGTGAAAGAAAAGTATAAGGAAATATGAAACCTAAAGAAATATGAAACAAGCAACAACAAAAATCATATAAATCAGAATTTGGTAAATGTTAAGTAATTTCTGTGTATTTTACGTTTGTTTTTGTTTTTTTTTTTTTAAGTCAAATACTATTTCTATTTTCTGGCTTTTGTTTATGGTCCTTTTTTCTGTTTTGTGTCTCTTTGGACTTGTGCTCATCTGGCATGCCGAAGCCCTCCCAAGAGGTGGCAACACTGGTTCTAACATGTCTTGTCTGTAAACTGTATAAATTGGAAGTGTCGTGCCCACTGTGCGTGCTTTTTGTTGCAGTCTGTTGGCTGGTGGTGCCTGCCAGTTTTATAACAAAGGAACCCGTGAGTGAGTGAGAACTGGGCAAAAAGTATATGCAATATACATACATACATACATACATATGTATGCATGCTCGTGCGTATGTGCATGTATTGGTGAGCGGAAAGCGCGGTGTAGGAAGCAGGAAGCGAAAGAAACGGCAACACATACGGCTGCTGCTGCTGCTGCTGCTGCTTTGGACTATGTATGTATGCGTGTTAGTGTTTGTTGCAGACACACAGACACACACAGCTGACGACGCTGGCAGCAGCGACGCAGCGACTGCGACAACGGCAGCGACGTCGACTTTGTGGCAATGCGAAATAAAATTCGCGCATTCGGCTTTTGATTAAGCAGCAACATTGAGCATTTGATCACCAACAGCCGGCGTGCGCGGTTCGCTTCGCTTTGCTTTGCTCAATCGACAGAGAGCTGGCAAAATACATAGTAGTAGCAAGTAGCAAGAGTAGCAAAAAGGCAAAGTCAAAATCAGAACCAAATAAAATAAAAGGCCAGAGCGCTTCTAGGCGGCCACACAGTCGGCCATTTGCACATCAAGTGGCTGATTGTGTCTCTCTCTCACTGTGTGTGTGTGTGTGTGTGTGTGTGGGTCTGTGCTTCTGTGTATGTGTGTGTGCAATGAACAACTAAAACGAAAATGAAGTTAAACTTTGCAGCGCGCGTGTGTGAACAATTAAAGCAACAAAGAAAAGAAAGAAAAAATGAAAAAAAAAAGCTCAGCGAGCCAAACAGACGCAAGCCAAGTGCAACGGAAGTTTACTGTGAACGAAATATAAGACCAGTTAAAAAAGAGAAAAAAAACGGACGAAAAGAAGAAAAAACGCACACAGAACATATTGTGAAATTCAATGCTTGAGCGGATTGGCGGGCGGGTGACAGCGTCATCGAGGCAAAATTGCTTCTGGGCTTTTCTGCCATTCGAACGGAATTAACGCAGGTCAAAAGCGACCAAATGCTTGTTATAAAAGAAGACTTGAACAAAAAATTTGTAGTTGAGGTTGGGTTTATTTTTAGCGTTTTGATATCACAAGGCACCAGCAGCAGCAGCAGCAGCAACAACAGCAATGGCAACAACAACAACAAACCACACAACAAATTTTCGGTACGCACACAGACGAAACTTTCATGCAGAGAGAGAGAAAGAAAGAGAGACGATTCTTGCCGACGGCAACGGCGAAAGAGTGACGCAAATAGCTGCAAAAATTGTTTGAAGCGACGACCACATGATTCTACACACATTGTAGATTTTTACATATTTCCAAATTTCTTTTGCCTACACAAAAGCGAGAGACAAAGCTACACCAACACACACGCAAAAACAGCCGCAGAACTTTTTTTTGTCGCCCAAATATTAATTTTAGACAAAAATGTTGCCCAGACCAACGACGACGTTACGCATACACAAACAAATTTGGGCAATTTTGTATGCGTGTGCGTGCGTGTGTGTGTCTGATCGGATTTGCAAACTCCAACTCAGGGTTAAGGGCGTGCTCAGTTGAAAAGCATGTGCTTGCAGTTTGCAGCGCTCACATGAAGAGAGGTAGAGCGAGGCGGAGAGAGTGAGAGAGGCGCAGGCAGCACCCACACAGAGACAGATAGACATGCACTCGGCAGTCGTCGGCGCATTGTTACTATTTGAGGTTAGGAATGCCCCACCCAAGCAAGGCACACATACACATATGTATTTATATACATATATACATATGTATTTATATACATATATACATATGTATATATGTACATATTGGCATATAAAGCAGTCATGTCTGCTAGCCTGCTGCTCATTATATGTACATATGTACATACGTACATATATAGCATGGCACATATGTATGTATGTGCGTACATATGGCAGCCTCGACGTCGTCGCCATTGCTATATACACATGTACATACATATACAATTAAATGCCTCATACACACACACACTAACAAATGCTCGGCTGGGCACGACAAAACGACATTCGAACAAAATTTGCAATTATTCACAACGCGCGGCAGTCAAAAGTTGCTCGCGATCGCAGCAGCAGCAGCAGCCGCCGTGACACATCACACATACACTCGTACGGGCACGAGCACACGCATACATAGACTTCATATACGACTTGAGCGGCAGCAAGTCCAAGTTCATTATACCACAATCTGCGCGAGAGGCTTAAAGTTTATGAGCTGTTGTAAAATACAAAAGTGTAGCTGCTGCTGCTGGCTGGCTGGCAATTCATTTAATTCCTTTTTGGCGAACAACGTGAAAAAGACAAGACGCAGAGAGAGAGAGCGCGAGCGCGAGCGCAAGAGAGGCGAAATACTTTGAACGCGTTTGCAAATTCGATTTGATGCCCTCTGTCTCTGTGTGTTGGTGTTGGTGTTTGTGTGTGCATATACATGCATATGTACGAGAGCTTTTGTGCATGTAGTGGGGCACGTGTGTGTCTCGGCTGCGCCACAAAACTTGCCAGGCCATGTGTATGGGTGTGTGTGCGAGTGTTTGTCGGCGATCACGCACGTACCGTTGCTGCGCTTAGTAACAGATAGAGAGAAGAGAGCGAAAGAGAAAGAGCGCGTGAGAGCAGCGAAACGCCGGTTCTTTTTCTCGTTTCTCTTTCTATATTGGATTTTTCTTTTCAGCTTTGACTTTTTTCTTTACAGCGTTTCAAATATAGAATATCAAGGGTCGGTCGGTCGCTCCCTGGCTGTGAATATGACAACGACTAACTGTTGCTGCAAGCGAAAAAAAAAACAATTTTACTTTCGCATTTGGCCACTGATGACGTCACATCCGATTCGCTGGAGTGTGGACTCTATGTAGCCATTAGCACGTATCTATGCATGCGTGTGTGGCAGAACGAGGTGCGCAATGAACAAAAAAAACATATGACTAATTTCGTATTGTTATTGCATAAATCTGCGTCAAGCAGCAAATTTCTCACAGGCTGCCATAAGAATTGGCGAGGTTAAAGCGACGTCTGCGGCGACAAAGCTTCAGCTCAAAAAGCTTACACATAATAGGCTATCCATATGTACGTACGTATATACATATGTATGTATGTATGTGTGTGTATACACATATACTCGATTATATGCGTGTGAGTGTGAGTTTGGAATGAAGTCATCGGCGTCGTCGCATGAACAGACACTGACGGCAGACACACACACACACACACATGTACAGAGATCGTTAACCTTAAAGCTCGGCATGGACACAGCGCGCAAGGTCGTTTCCTGCGTGGCTTCAAGAGCCTTCAGCAGTTACTCCGAACCAGTTGGCAACATCTGTTGGTTGGTTGGCCGGCTGGGCTTATCTACCCTAACTCGCTGCGCCCGTCTTTTACCGTGCGCGCTAATCAGTGACCGGGGCTGGTTTCGATTATCGCACAGTCAGGTACCTGAAGTAGCGCGCGTGGTGGCCAGACGCATTCAACGTTAGTTAGCAAACGTCATTCGCTCCCTCCACCAGATGGCAAAAAGTTCTTGTGTCTCCCCCATGTCTATTGTACTTCATCAGGTGCTCTGGTGTCACTGGAAACCCGGCACATGTTGAAGTACACTCAATATGCGGTGATTTGCATTTGCTGTTTCGGTTCGTGCGGGGCCTAGAATATAATGTCTAAAAATGTAACTTTGAAAATAAACACTTCAAAAATAAATAAAAAAAATTTAAACTTGTTTTCCTCCAATCATATGTTTGAGCTACCTGCTGTGAGCGACTTGCTGGCGGACAGGTGGCAACGCTGCTATATTGAAATTTCGCTGATTTCGTTTCTTTTGTTTTTTTTTGTATATAACGACGTTTGGTATTGAATTCACAAGTGTTTTTTTTGTTATAAACTTTTGGAAAATGAAAATGCCACAACATAAACAACAACTGTTAACAGGAAAATGCTTCTGTTAAGTAAGTAATCGTCTGGAAAACAACTTTTCCACCGAAAGCGTTTAAGATCTATCGATAAGACATATGCACATCAATGAGTAGCATAGTTGGCTAATGAATTTAATAGTGTTAAGTATCAAATGGCAAGATAATTATTATTGTTATTTTTAGGAATTTCACAGAGCTTAATTCTATTTTGTTTGAATATACGTAAATAAAGTGCAATTGCTGCGATGAGTTGTCAGTCAGTTAATCGATAATCGAATACGTGAGGAGCAAGTATGTTCAGTGTGGAGCCATACCTATGGCTAGCTGTGTCCACATTGAGGAGTGAATTCTGATAAGCAATGTTAACGAGCAACCAGGGCTGCCTACAATACCTAAAACAGAGTCGTCATAGCAAGTTGTGACCTAGTGGCGTTAAATAAGGTCGGCTGGTGGCTTTGCGTTAACAAATTTTCGACTAAAAATCCGACTCGTTTTATTTATTCAAAATTATCAATACGTATAGCATACTGCTCAGTTCACTACGTTAACGACAGCCACAATAATTTCGCGTTGAAGTTCAATCAATAATCAAATCCCATCAGGACAATGCTACGCACTATCGCTGCCACACGAAACGAATTGGGCGCCTTGCGTGTCGTCTTGCTCCGGGCGCGACCGGTGCGATGTGGCTCTAACTGTGGTGTCCGGACCTTGTGCAGCGCTGGCCATCAGCTGCCAATCAGGTAAAAAGGCTGCGGCCCAACTTGCTGTTGAGGTTAGAAAGTCTGTTGTGTAATATTGCATATGCAGCCCAGTGGGTGGGTTGTGGGGGGCAGCGGGTGCCCAATGCTAATTTGCAAATATGTATGTGTGTGTGAGTGTGTGTGTGAGTGTGCATGTGTGTGCGTGCATCCAGTGCGTGACACTCAAATGAGCGTCGCATGATGACCCAAGCTAATCGCCACCTGATAAGCATTTACCGTAAATTTTCAAACAAAATTTCTGATTGGCATTTACCAACAGCAATTGTTGTTTACATTTTGTGTGGCTGTTATCGATAACAGCAATCAGCTGATTGCCAGCTGTCAATCCATGCAGCCAAATTAACTCGAATTTATTTTCGCAGGTCTTCACTACATAGAAAGCCGATCCTCAGTCGAAGCCACTTACTGCCGACATGGAGTTACAACTTTGCCCGCGCCTACGCCGACTTGCCGGAGCACATACGTGTGCCACTGCCGGCGCTGTCGCCAACTATGGATCGCGGCTCGATTGTTGGCTGGGAGAAGAAAGAAGGCGACAAGCTAAACGAGGGTAAGTCGAGCAGTTGATAGCTCTTATAATTGTAAACTAAAATTTGTTTTCTTTTTTTCATCCAGGTGATCTGCTATGCGAGATTGAAACAGATAAAGCTACCATGGGCTTCGAGACACCCGAAGAGGGTTATCTGGCCAAGATATTGGTGCCCGGTGGGTCAAAGGATGTGCCAGTGGGCAAGCTGGTGTGCATCATTGTGCCCGATGAGGGCAGCATTGCTGCATTCAAGGACTTCGTTGACAGTGGCAGCCCAGCTGCGCCCGCTGCTGCAGCGGCTGCACCACCACCACCACCACCGCCACCAGCAGCAGCAGCAGCAGCCCCAGCACCAGCCCCAGCTGCCGCTGCTGCACCACCACCACCACCATCAGCACCTGCGCCCGCTCCGGCTGCTGCACCAAGCGGCGGTCGTGTCTATGCCAGCCCCATGGCCAAGAAGTTAGCGGAAACAAAACAGCTTCGCCTTCAAGGTTGTATTCACTAAACCCCCAATGCCCGCTGTGTGCATGCCTCATATACGCCACTAACCCAACTGCTGCTCGTGCTGTTCTGTTCTGTTACTAATACTGGCCTTTTGTACAGGCAAAGGTTCCGGCGTCCATGGCTCACTTAAATCTGGTGATCTTGCAGCTGCACCGCCACCGAAGCCAGCACCGAAACCAGCCGCCAAGCCTGATGCACGCTTCAAGGACATCCCATTGACGACGATGCGCACAGTCATTGCCAAGCGCCTGCTGGAGTCCAAGCAGAATCTGCCACATTACTATGTAACCGTTCATTGCCAGGTGGACAAGGTAAGCGTAGCCTTAGCATATAGATAAGAGATAGATTAAGGGGGTATAACATATGTGAAATAACAACAATGAATTGTTATAATAATTGTTATATTGTGCATGAAAATAGTAGTGCGACTGAAATGTTGCAAAATTTGGTGATAAACAGAATATTTTAAAAATAATTTGACGCGAGTACTCAAAATAATTTATATACTCGTATGTATATAAATAAAAAAATAAAAATAATAAATAATATATATATATATATATATATATACATATATATATATATATATATATATATATATATATATATAGAATATAAATATTATTTATTTAAAATATTGAATTTACATTTATATATATATATATATATTTAATATAAAATATAAATATATATGTATCTATAAAATAAATAAATAAAATAAATATATATGTAATTTATTTTTTTATATATATTCTTTATTATTTATTTACTTATTTAATTATTTAGTTCTTCATTTATTTATAGTTTTTATTTATTCTTATTTATTCTTCATTTATTTATAGTTTTTATTTATATATTTAAATTGTTTTTAAAATAGATTTCAGAATGAATTAAGGAATCAAATAGTTAATATAATAAAGTGATAATGTTATATTAAAATATATATTGTATTAGCATTAGATTATAATAATATTATATTATTACTATTATATTATATTACATTTCAATATATTTTAATATGTGTGTGTTCACAAAAATAGTAGTAGTGATAGGCATAATATTTTGAAAATAGTTTTAAAAGAGTATTACGCTTAACATATTGAATTAGAAGAGCAATAGAAACTTCTCTTATTTGTCGCACAATGATCGTGTGTAAAAACCAACTCAGAGCAAGACTCAAGAGTTGAGCTCGTTCTTGAGTGGGAGAGTGCGCCTCCTATATAAGGGCAGCGCTGCTGCAGCTCGGTTTCAGTTGAATTTGTAATTTTGTGGTGGTCAGTCGTCTCGTGCAGTGCGTTGCTCTTCTTCTTCTGCTGTGTGTGGTAAATAAATTTGAATATATATATATATATATATATATATATATTATAATTATATATGCTTTTGCTGTCCAGCATTTCAGTCGCACTACTATTTTTATGACCACATCTATATATTCTAGATTTATTTCTATGTAAAATGTAAATATTAGTCATGTATTTCGGTTTATGAATACCTGTCCCAATGCTTCATAATGTTAAAGATTTGTGCTTTGGCAAATACATTGATTAGGAAAGTGCAACTGGCATAAAACTGGTTCAACAATTCATTCCGGGTATCTCCTAGTAGGATACTCCCGACTAGAGTTTTCTAACTTGTTTACTTTAACAACAATTTAAACTGATCTGCGCAAAATTGTATTTAGTTTTTCTGAGAGTTTTTTCTATATATAGTTTTATATATAGTTTTATATATATTTTTATATATATTTTTATATATATTTTCAAATATATTTTTAAACTCAATTTGAAATTTCTTCTCTTTTTCATTGTCACCTTCCACTTAGCTAATTGAATTAAATGTTGTTAATTATATTTGTTTAGTAATAATTGACTTAATCTAGTTTTCTGATATAATATTCTTATTCTTAAGGCTCATCTAACAAACATAAGTTTCTTTCGCCTTATTAATATATTTTTTACTTTATTTACAGCTGATGAAGTTCCGCGCACATATAAACAAGAAGTACGAGAAGGAGGGCGCACGCGTCTCCGTCAACGATTTGATAATCAAGGCCGTGGCGACTGCCTGTCGCAAGGTGCCCGAAGCGAACTCGGCTTGGATGGACACGTTCATTCGGCAGTACGACGATGTAGATGTGTCTGTGGCTGTCTCCACTGAGAAGGGGCTTATAACGCCCATCATCTTTGGCGCAGACCGCAAAGGAGTGTTGGAAATCTCGAAGAATGTCAAGGAACTGGCAGGCAAGGCACGCGACAACAAGCTGCAACCTCATGAATTCCAGGGTGGCACCATCTCCGTGTCCAATTTGGGCATGTTCGGTAAGAGAACGTCGAAATATATAGATGATATGTATGCATTTCACTAATGTTTCTTTTCTTGCTGCAGGTGTTAATCAATTCTGTGCCGTTATCAATCCGCCTCAATCCTGCATCTTAGCCATTGGCACGACAACGAAACAGCTTGTGTTGGCTCCGGACAGCGACAAGGGGTATTTCTGTAGCCTAAATAATTATTTATCATGAACTAATTTGATGCTTTCCCCATCTAGTTTCAAGGAAGTGAATATGCTAACCGTGACGTTGAGCGCCGATCACAGAGTGGTCGATGGCGCTGTGGCCGCTGTTTGGCTAAAACATTTCCGGGATTTCGTGGAGGATCCGGCCGCAATGATAGTGTAAAAGTGCAACAGCTTCGCCATAAGCTACCCTACAGAGTGTGGGGACTACTTCTCTGTTGTTCATTGTTGTTCATATTAGATATCAATATACAATATTTGATGTATTGTACAATTTCAATTGGTTTGCTGCCCACGACCTGCGCTGTGCGTGTTTGGCTTTAAAATTGGCATCCACTCAACTCTTAGCGCTTATAGAATACATATATATATATATATATAGAAATGTGTAATATCGAAATAGTGTTAACTAAATGATATTCTATATATGATTTTACTCAGCTACACATACACACACACACACACACACACACAGAGAGACACACGCACACACATAATACACATTGTAAATTTCGGTTAAAAGATACATGCAACAGGTCTAATTTAATAATAATTTTCATCATTTGTTAATCATTAAACAACATTGATAAATCCGAAACTGTTAAATAAACAAAGCACATGTATTTACTCTCCTATTCTTAAATACCAAAAAGCTTCAATTTGAATCGAACAACTTCAAAATATTCAATATGCGCTTCAGTTTTGGTCTTTGCATATGGGAAATACTCTATAAAAATGCTTTGCTTGTGGTGTAGTAGAGTATAGAATATACTCTATGTATAAAATATACAAAGTAATTGTTTTTTGAAAGATATTTTAAATATATAATTGATATCAGCAACTGTGTTCATAAAAATAGTAGTTTTCACTTGCACTACTATTTTTATGAACACAAGTGAAAGTGCAAGTGCAAGTGAAAACTACTATTTTTATGAACACAGCTGTTAGCATATGTTTTAAGACATGCCATGATATCATTTTTGTTTAATATGTTTGTATTTTTGTATTGATCAATTTAAGTAACATTCAAACGTTATTTGTTTCACACTTGTATATTTTATATACTCGTTTCATGTTTGCTTCTTTGGCTGGTGCTAAAGTCACAAAAGTCATAAACCTGATGCATGTTGCAGTTAAAATTGCTGACATAGGCCCCATACATTATTGAGTGTCACAAAAACTATAAGCAAACAGAGAGACAATCAATATATGTGTATATGTATATAGGTATACATAGGTATACATAAATAAGCTCCAACTATATTTATTGCCATTTTCTTTGACACTAAATATCTTTAAGTTGTGCAATATTTTATGTGGAATATTGGAATTATCAAACAAATTTTGTTTGCAATTTTTTCTGAATCAAATTGAAACTACTGAGCTTAACATATGTATATATTATATATTTGAATATATTATATATTTATAATTTTAATTTAAAATAATTTCAAATTTAAGCTAATTAGCTATCCATGCCTCTATTCATGTTAGAGTAAATATGTTACCTATCTATGTTAGGGTATATACCCTAACTATCTATGCTCAGCAACTGCTGTAATCCTCTAGCGCTATGCCAGCTTCAATTTCCATATTTTCGAGTGACTGCTAAAGTTACTTAGTTACTCGTTCACAAAGTATAAAGAGCATATTGGTTTTGTACAATGTTCGTCATGCTGTCTGTGCGTAGGCAGCTATAGACTTGAAATGTGTAGCATGTACTCGTTGGTACTGATGTCTAATGGGATAACACTATATCTGGTATGACAGAAAAAATATTATTTAAGATGCAAGAGACTGGAAATTGTAATTGAAAATAAGCTCGCATTGGCAACCTAAGACTGCAAATTTATAGAAAATGTATAGAAGAGTATTTGGGGGCGTAACAAATTGGCTAAAACTGTATCTTTGACAGTTGCAAGTCTAAAACCTCCAGTTCTTAATTGTTTCTAAAATGTTTTTATAATATTTCTTGAAATAGACCTTGAGTAACTAGAGCCTAGATATGAAAACTTGAAAAGCTTTGAACCACCATGAAACTATTTTATTTATATTCAAGGTATGCAAACAGTGCCGCAAGCCCAGTAAGATATTGTTATACTCTGTTCCCAAAGGGAAAAAGAGTATATTGGTTTTGTGCAATGTCCGTCTTGCTGTCCGTCCGTCTGTCCGTCTGTCCGTCTGTCCGTCTGGCCGTCTGTCCGTCTGTCCGTCTGTCCGTATGAACGCAAACCATTTCGACGCTATTGAAGCTAGAGAGTTGAAATTTGGAACACATACTCGTGTATACCCTCGAATTATAAAGTGTTAAGATTTTCCCGATACGCCCACTAGGGGCGTGGCAAATCGGAAAATGCATTTTCCGGTATGTCAGAAACCCTGTTAGTTGAAGTGCTAGAGAGTTGAAATTTGGAACGTATACTCGCGTTGACAACCTAAGATCAAAAAAGTATGGCGGATATATCTACGCCCATTGGGGGCGTGGCAAATCGGGTAAAACTGTATCTTCTGCAGTTTTAGAGCTAGAATGCCCAAATTTGGCATGTAAGTTACTGTTAAGATCCTATAAAGATCGATGAAAAAATTATATATCCACGCCCCTTGGGGGCGTGGCAAATCGGATCTGACTATATAGTGATTTATACATATTCTTCTATATCTCGAGCACTATTGATGCTAGAGACTTGAAACTTGGAATATATACTCGCGTTGACAACCCACGATCAAAAAGATATGGCGGATATATCTACGCCTATAGGGGGCGTGGCAAACCGCAAAAGTTTATATCTCCTAAAGTTTTAGAGCTAGAAACTTCAAAATTGGCTAGTTGAGTTACTGGTGACCTCCTTTATCGATGACCCAAAAATAAAAGTTACGCCCCTTTAGGTCGTGGCACACCGAAAAATACCCTGTAATTTCCACATTTTTGGAAGGTAAGCTTCCAAATTCGGCATTTATGTTACCTTCGACTACTTCCAAAGATTGGCCAAGAATAAAGTGTCTACGCCAATTGGGGGCGTGGCAAATCGGATCTGAATATCTAGATTTTGCCCAAAATTTCCTTTTATATCTCCTAAAGTTTTAGAGCTAGAAGCTTCAAAATTGGCTAATTGAGTTACTGGTGACCTCCTCTATCGATGACCCAAAAATAATGGTTACGCCCCTTTAGGGCGTGGCGCACCGAAAAATACCCTGTAATTTCCACAATTTTGGAAGGTAAGCTTCCAAATTTTGCTGTTACGTCAATTTAGACTCCTTCTAAGAATTGGCCAAAAATAACTTGTCTACGACCACTGGGGGCGTGGCAAATTGGAATTTTATTTTGCAGAGCTCTTGAGTTAAAATTGCAGCAGAATCACCATCACAAGAATAATCCAGTAGGTGGCGCTAAACTGCAATAAGCATGTACCGCCTACATAAATAAGCTTAATTTCTTGCTAAGTAGGCGGAAAAAATTGTAAGAGACATATAAATATATGTATTTCGATTTAATGTTTAAATAATTGACTACCTATTATTAATATAGTTTTCCATAGCCTAGGTCAGTTATTTCGTTATTTTCGTATGTTGGCAATGCTTCAGACGATTCCCAAGTGGCACTGTTAAAAGACTCAATTGGTTATGTAAAGAAAATCAATCACACTTTCAAATTAACAGACAACTCTTAAGTTAACAGACTGCTTTGCATAAAAATTATA
This sequence comes from Drosophila leonis, assembly GCA_035045365.1. NCBI lineage: Eukaryota > Metazoa > Arthropoda > Insecta > Diptera > Drosophilidae > Drosophila > Drosophila leonis. The sequence goes on along the minus strand of JAWNPC010000389.1, from coordinate 1,821,399 downwards.
AAATGCATGGTGCAGTTATATTTTTTTGTCTAGCTCATAAAATCATCATATTCATACAAACGATTGAAGCGATCCATAATTTATAAAAATTTTACTCATTTACATATATATATTTTTAGAATTTTAATAAATACATAGTTATTTTGAGTCAGAAGCTAATTCGAGCGGCGAATTTAACAAATTAAGATAAACTTTAAAATGTAATATGCCAGAAGCCCTATGGGAACAGAGTATCACGCAGTCGGTTGCGCCCGACTGCAACGTTCTTACTTGTTGCTGATTGGGTTTATGCATGTAAAATGATTGCCTGCTTTGGTGCTCATTCGTATATGATTTGTGGCATATCTATAAAATTTAATTTGATAGAAATCTAGATTTTGTCTACGTTTAACATGTTTTAACTTTTAAATAAATAATTTAAAATGTTTAAATTTTAATAATATCAGTTCTGAAAAATATCTGCAATATCTTAAACATTCTTTAAAATCTAGCTGAATTTTTGAATTTATAAAATTTAGTTTTATAAATTATTTCAATTGCCATATTTTAGCGAGTCAAGTTTTTTGTAAAGGAGACCAATATATGGTTCTATAAAGGAATTAAAATAGGCTGGCTAATTGTTTCGCTTAAAATCTCGATTCAAACAAAACATGAAATGAAGGTTCAAATAGATATGTCTCCTATCAAAGCTAGACCCATTTCATAGACCCATTTCACAGACCCATTTCATAAACCCATTTCATAAACCCCTTTGATAGTCTCGTTAGGAACTTCTGTGTTTTTTTTTTGGCATTATGTAACTAATTTATTGTCAATTGCTAAGAACTAATCAAGAACATATTTATAATTACAAAGATTAACTAATAATTGGGCTGGCTGCCCGCAGGACTCATAGAGCTCTACCATTTGGCGGGTCCCATCTCGCTCCAGGTGTTGACATAGTCGGTCTGCTGCTCGAGTGCGGGGAACCAGTCGAGGCCGCCATAGTCGATGGCTGGCTGGGTGCCCTTGTAGTTGGCCGGCAGCACCGAGGGGTCGAGGAACTTGTGCAGAGATTTCATGTCGCTGCCATGGAAGTGCATCTAAATGTGAAAGAAGAGCAGAGATCAGTAAGGGCTAAAGAGAGAGAGAGAGAGAGTGATCGACTTACGCGTTTGTTCAGCTTCTCCTTGATGAAGGGCTTGAATAGCGTCCAGACCATGTTGAAGATGAAGGGCTGCTTGACGATATGCACCTCCTTCATGCGCAGCGGCATGGCCTCCTGTATGAAGGTGAGCAGACGCTTGGAAAAGCTGGGCGACAGCGCCTTCACCTGCTTCATGGCCAAGCCATCGAAGTCCATGATGCAGACGACACCGCGCACCTGTGTCTCCTCCTCCAGCTGGGCGGCAATGTGCACCACGTACAGCATACGGAACATTTCATCGCTGGGAATCTGGCTGGGATCCCAGAGCTTGCCACAGTTAACGATAAGCACACGTCGTCCCTTATGGTCGCAGTTCTTCAGCACATTGATGACGCTGCCCTTGACAAAGCGCTCCTGCACATCCTTCACCTGCAGGCCATGCACCAAGGTTTTGTTCTCCTTGCGGAAGTTGGCAATGCTTTTCAACTGCAAAAAGAAAACCAAGGAAAAAAACAGGGGTTTAATCAATCAAGCAAGCTAGTCCGATAGCAAACGTCTTTCACATTGACCATTGAACGGCCATAAAGACCATGGCTGAGATAAGGCGCGGGTGTTTACGATGGAATTTAGAGCCAAGCGCCACGTCATGGTCAACAGCAGCAGCAGCAGCAGCCATAGCCATTGTCGCATGCATTATGTATAACAACTAGTATAGTATATATAAATATATATATGTATATATAGATACGCATGTATATTAAATAGAAATACTTGCTAGTTGCTTATCGCTCGTGTTTAAGTTTTTTTTTTAAATTTTTTTCTGCTTGTGTCAGCGGGTTCAAACGCGTATCAATGCGAGAATCGGCATAGCTGGTAGACGTTCCAAGTGTGCTAAGCGGCCTAGCGACAAATGGAGCAGTTCCTTTATTAGCTATACTCTATGCATTGTGGTCAGCAAAATAGTAGTGCAAATTTTTGTTATAAACATAATATTTTGAAAAAAATTTGCGAGGAGTATTAAAACTGTTTTCCAAATTTTATGTTTGAAAGGCTTATTAAAATTGTTTTCAAAATATTATAACAAAAATAAATACTTATAACAATAATTTTGAAAATATTTGGAAAACAATTTGCAAAGAGTATTAAAACTGTTTTCCAAATTTTATGTTTAAATGGATTGCTTAAAACTGGTTTTAAAATATTATCACAAAATTTTTTAGTCGCACTACTATTTTGCTGACCAGCGGTACATATGGTAAACCTCTTGTTAAATCCATCTAAAGACATTCTAGCCAACTCTCCAGCTAGCTATACGCTGCAAATTTGATCGCCAAAGGATCGAGGCTTTTTTATTATATAGTCTGAAAGAGCATAAACTATCAGATGTTGGTATAAAAAAACTCTACTCTATTTTTCTTATTTATAATTTTTGGCTTATCAACTGTCACTACAATATATCATATATTTTTATAGTACAAAAAGGTTTGCACATAATAAATTTATGTTTTTTAAGCTTTCAAGGTATTCAGTGCTCACCACATCTATTACTTATTTCTTTCTTATTTCATTTCATTTGATTTTCTTTCTTTTTTTCTTTCCAGTCAGCTAAGGAGCTCACTTTTCGCTCAGATTACACAGAGCTGAGGTTGTAGACCCCGCTTTGTACTCTGCGCTGTCTTATGTGGGGTCATTAGGTATATCAGCGCAGCCCAACCCAGCTTAGCCTAGCCTAGCGCAGCGCTGATAAGGCGATCTATAGCTGTGCTCTAAGCTCAAATGCAGATGCGAATCGGATGTTGTTAATCGTTAGCTGATTTGTGGGTGGAGTAGGAGCTCAGTTTTGGTTTTAGAGCAAGTAATCTTACTTGTGTATTGCATTTAAGAAATGTATAGAATTTGAATTGCATTGAAAGCAGTTTTTTTTATATATATTATTATATTATTATTATATATAAAATATAACTAATTTACTGAAATAAGTAAAAGTTTTAATGGGCATGTAACGTGTGTGGATTGTAATTAAAATATGCAAATAAGTTTTTCTTTTAGCTAGAGGATCTAGTCGGTGATTTATTTGATTAGGCAGTTTTTTGTGTGGATTTTATGTGAGGGTCGTTTGTATATGAAATGTGGATCGCGTGTTTGTCGGAATAATATCGTAGAGTATGCAAAATTTATAATTTGTATGTAAATGTAGTAAATTTATATTATTTCTTGCCAACTATTTTCACATTAAATTTCATATGTTATGGATCATATGAAATTTGTAATTTGCAACTAATTTCTTGGCAGTATAATTTAAGGATATATGCAAAAATTAGTAAAGTTTTTGTTGCTATTTTGTGATCTACTTTAATAGTAAAATAACTGCTGATTCAATGTGGATCGTAAATTTAAATTTAATTCACAAACCGCAACGCGCTTTAAAACTTTCAATTATATTTCGATAGGTTTATGATTTTAATTAGTTTGCCGTACTTTTAGTTTATATAGAAGGTAAGCTTCCCATTTTTTTTGTCACTTTTCACTTTCAATAATTTCGAGTACGCACCTTCTCCAATGCGCTCTCCGGATAGAAGTGGCACACGCGCAGGAAGATCAAGAGGAAGGCATCGTCGTCCTTGTAGTTGAGCTCTGGCGTTGCCTTGAGCAATTCGCGCAGTTTCTGCAGGGATTCCGCCTTCAGTTCATCCGTTTCACGCAGCTCAGCACGAGCTATCTCGTGGGTATCCGGCTTCATGTAGCCCACGCGCAAATGGAATGCCTCCTCGCTGATGTCTACGTTGGCCATTTTGAATGGATGTGGGTGAGTGGGTGTGTGGGTGTGTGTATGGGTTGCTTGTTATCCGGCTAGCCTGCGTGTTTCAGAATGCATTTCAATTAGTTTAGGAACACGGAACAATTTGCCAACTGCACTTTGTGGGCTTAATTTGAATAGCGAGCAGACAAAATTAACCCAAAACGCAATCCAAGTTTTCGATGTTGACAGTAATTTTCAGTAATAAGTCATGCCTCCTATTTACCTATGGGCGTGAAATGCTCAACAACGAGCGCGACTTTGTTTTATTTTTAGTTTTTTGTTGTTGTTGATGTTTTAACGGAATTGAATCGCGTTCTGGTTCTGCTTCCTCGCGACTCGTGTGTTTTATACCAACTGAATTTTGCTTTTGAAAAACCCTTGCGAGTTAACGTTTACTTCTCTATATGTCTCATATAGGTTTATGTGTGTGTGTATATATAGATGTATATAGCGTCGCAGCGACGATCGACACAAGCGGCTATCGCAAATACAAATACAAATACAATTACGAAGACAGCGATCCGATCCGTTGCTGTCGCTGCTAACATCGACGTCGACGTCGCCGTTGCCGCTGCCGCTGCAGTTGACGCCGACGTCTTGAGCATGACTCGAAGCGCTTCAATTTCAGATTGGGAAAATCTCAATTGAATGTATTCTATACAGAGATATTTTATGTATACATATTGAGTCGATAGTTAGTCAACTTGCAGTGCTTATCGCGCGCCACACCTCCATGATAAGCTGTCAATCATGCATAGCCCTCGACAAAGGGCAAAACACTTGCCTTTTCACGATCATCAGCGTAGAGCATTGTGCCCATTGACCTGGCTTTGGCTGAGCTCATGTTGCCAGCCAATCTTGAACTTTAGCCCAGCCCAGCCGCGCCCGAGGTCTCAACTTTGCCACACTCGTTCGTAGGAAGCCAACTCTTTGGTCATGGAAACAACATGGATACTTACTGATTTTCCAGCGAGTAAAGTCCAAGTTAAACAATGTCTTTAGCTGATAACACAGCGCCGAAAAATTCAGCTATTATCGCTGTGTTTATTATTTTCATTTTTATGTTCAATTGACAGGCAGCTATTGCACCCGCGCCGCCCCTACTTTTATTCTGCCGAGATAGTCCTTATCGATATCGACAAGTGTCTTAGCAGCGACGTGGACGTCGCAGTCGACTGCTAAGGCGACAGCCACAGCGGCGTTGACGCTTGGAAAACACAAACTTTGTAATATTTCTAAGCAAATATAAAAATACTCTTGGGTTACAGCTGAAATATCATGAGGTTTGTTACAGCAGATTTGGAGTTAAATAAAAATACAATATATTTTAATAATAATATATTTAATTTTATTCTTAAATTTCATAAGTCAAAAAGTCATTTTATATTTATAATTGTGTATAAATTTATATTTTTTGTATTTTTTTATTATTATAAAATTTCAAAATTTATAATTGTATATAAATTTATATTTTTTGTATATTTTTTATTATTTTAAAATTTTAAAATGAATTTTTTGGTTTTTTAAATTTATTTTATATATAATAAATCTACAGATTTCTTCACTGAGTTCTGGTTTTTCTTAACTGACATCGACTACTTAAAAGAAAAAAATAAATATAAACATTTTGTATATTTAGTTTTCAGTGATTATATTATGGATATTCTACAATATTTTATGTAAATAAATGTATTATTTTAAAGAAAAATATTTTTAATAAGTTTTATTTTACGTATAATTTATTTATTATGCATAATATAAACTTTATTAAAAATATATTTCTTTAAAATAATAAATTAATTTAATATGTTAGTCCAACTCTTTTGTATAATGATTAAAATAATAAAACTTAATCAGCACAACTGTTGTGAAGCCAATACTGATCGATATATGTACTTGTACTTCTGTTTTAGTTTTTCTTTCCGAGTCATAAACAGTTTGTTGTACAACTAGAAGAGCTAAAAGAATTGTAGAGAATTTTGTTTCATTACAAGAAGAGATTTACGAAGACAAGACTTCATGAAAAGAATATTTTTCAAAATCTTTCTACAGTTGAAAGTAAATTTCAAGCTGTTAAAAAACAACATAAATACTCAATCATTTCTAGGGTATCTATTGCTAGGCCATTAAAACTTTTGTACTGTTTAAAAACAAAAAGCAATCACAAGCACCAACTGCTTGCTATTCTTACTCATCATTTTACAGGGTGTCTTTTAGGCCAGTTGCATAAGATTATGCAGTTGGTGGGTGACAGCATGCATGCGAGCAGAAGATAAACCTTGTACAGATACCATTTGATTTCATAATTGTAAATCGCTGGCTGTTTTGCTTAACCACATTGAATTTATCAGGTGCTACGAAACAGTTGTTCCCTGTTGCCGTCGTTATTGGGGCAATTTCATGCTTTTGAAAACAGCGAAACATTGCCGTACGTTATCTTTGTGAATTTCTTCGTGTTTTATTTTTATTTTTATTATTGAATTTGCCAAGCTTATGGCAACGTGCGCTTTTGTGCTCGGAAACAACTAATACCTAAGGAAACTAAAGATTTCGTTAACCCAAGCGCACCATATGACATATGCATATATATATATATATATATATATATATATATATAGTATATAGTATATAGTATATAGTATATAGTATATATAGTATATAATATAACTGGATTCGCGTATTCGCTTAGTGTAGTCATAGGGCAAAGTCTTTGCACTTGATTTGATTTGTTGTCATCGGGTTCGACGCGTCGCGTCGTTGTAAGCTTTGTTGTTGTTGTTGCTGTTGTTGTTGTTGTCTTTCTTTCTTTGTTTTATAATATTGTGCAAGTATTTGTTGTTGTTGTTTGTTATTGTATTTTTTGTTCTATATATTTATTTTTTGTTTAGTTGCCGAGTGTGCTAAACATGTTGTTGTGCTGACGCGTTATCGAACTTCTGTTTTTGCTTTTGTTAATGAGCATTTAAATATGTTAAAAGATAACGCACATTCAAACAACTCAATTTGTATCGACTCGAATATATATGTGATTGCATTCATTGCAATTGATTCGTGCTTCAAAATCTGGCTAGACTTGGGCTATTAGAGTTGCTCCAGCAATGATGCAACTTTAGAGCGGCCAAGGGCTAAGTTTGTAGATCAAATTAATAGAATAAAATAATTTATAATATTGTAAATAAAGAATGTAATAATAATAAGTAAAATATAAATTGTGAAAGAAGTTTAAAAAATATTTCATTGCAAATTAAACTATTTCTTTTATTATACTTTTATATATATTTAAATAAACAAAGTCATCTTTTTATAATTTTTTTATTATATAAATTTTTTGTATCATATTAATAATTTATAAAAATATATTTATAAAATTTTAATAATGTTTTCATTCAAAATTTGATGTATAACTATAGTATTTAATAATAAAATAAAAATGTATTTATGAAAAATAATAATAATAATAATATTTTATTAACACATTATAAAATATAATTATACAATAATATTTTTGATTACATTATTATTTTTTATTTATATAAAAGTTTCTTTTCTTATTGCTTAAGCAACATATTTCAAATGTTCATTGTCTTCCCAGAACTAACAAAATTTGATAGAGTATTGTGTATGTCAAGGCTTGGATGTACTAAGTAGTTCTACAACATAAGTGCTTTAAAATTGATGGCACATCTAAGTTGGAAAGTCAAAGAATTCAGTGGGCAGAGCCTAACTAGAAAGCAAAGAATCTATTTTAGTGCGTACTATCAGAAACGGAATATTTTACACAACCTAAGCGGGTGCTCCAATTTAGATAAGCAGGCAAACTATGCCAAGCACAAATGCGGTTCCGCATTACGTGTTCCAACAAGCGCTGGTTTGCACTTTGCACAGCTCAGCGATTCGTTCCATTCATAAAGGAAAACAGTCGCCCGCAATTAAGTTCTTCAGCTTCTCAATAAAATATATTCGCGAAATCGTATGATGTACTTTGGATTGACAGCGCGACTTTCGATTCGATTAGGGTATAATGAGACAGTATAAGAAAGTATAGAGCACAATTATACAATACATTACAAGCGGAGCGTAAATGTTTGTTCAATGACTTGACAATGTGTAAATCAAACTTTGCCTGATGACGCCATAAATAATCTTTGAACTAGTGAAAAGTTTTGAATGTTTTGTGGCCCTAGCTATATAGAACTTAATGCCTTGACATATATTCAGTTGGCAACAGGTGCTTCACCACATAAACCAAATCAAATAAACTTTACGGATGTAAACTTTTCTTTTTCGGTGGATCCATGAGTCATACTTGAGCTTGGGCGAAGGGCTAAACTTTTTAGGGCATTACTGATTGGAAGTGTATTTGTGTTATGTGAAGATGTTTGCCTGAGCTGATTAGCTGACTGATTGATTGATTGAAAGACAAACTGAACTGATTGGCTGGCTGACTGACTGATTAGTTGATGTTCAGACCGACTGACGAACTGACTGATTGACTGTTTGACTGGCTTGAAGAGTGACTGATTGATTGATTGATTGACTAAAAGACATACTGATGGACCGATTGGCTAAGTGATCGAGTGGCTGACTGACTGATTGATTGATGGTCTGACCGATTGACGAACTGACTGATTGACTTGCTGAAAGAGTGACTAATTGATTGATTGTTTTTCTGATTGATTGACTGAAAGACAAGCTGATTGACCGATTGGCTAACTGATTGGCTGGCTGACTGACTGATTGACTGTTGATTATTGATTTTCTGATTGATTGACTGATTTATGACTCATTGACCAACTGACTGACTGACTGATTGACAGACTGTCTGAAATACTGACTGGTGACAGAATAACCCAAAGACTAATTGTCTAACTAATGTCCAATTTACTTTTTATGAAGCTCATTTAAGTCGCAAATTTGTTCTAAAAGCCAGAAAATTGGCTAGTAAAACTGCATGACATAAGACTTTCATGCGAAAAGCCTTAAATTTTATACTTCCGTCGCATCAGTTTCAATATTAAAAAGTTTATTTAAAATGTCAATCACCAACCGCACAAAAATTCACTTGGACGCGTGAGCATAAATGTCTATCTAAATTTATTTACACTTTATTGTATGTATATATATATATATGTTTGTTTAGTGCGTTATCTTATGCGATACGCTAATCAAGTTACTTACTTACTTTTTTGATAACTGCCAAATGAATAAAAATGTATTACAACTCGGCGATTCTCATAAATTTGACTTTTATTTCTGCTTGTTATCTTACTGCAAAGAACTTGATGGAACGATATTATTTATTTCTCTCTCTCTCTCTCTCTCTCTCTCTCTCTCTCTCTCTAACATTATTTAAAAGAAAAGTTAAAATATTTATTGAACGCACATCAAATAAACATTGATTGCAATTCATTAACAATTCATTTCATAGGAAATCTTGTAGCTGCCTTCTTCATACCATCTTTTAACAAAGTTTGGACTTTGATAAAATCTTATCCTATTATTATTATCAATATACTAAAGTCCCTTATATTTGCTGCATAAAAACATATGTGAATAATAAATTCTTTAAATTATGAATATATAAAATTATATAAAATATATAAATGCTTGTAAGTAAAATATATATTTTGACAGCATTGTGTGTAGTTACCCAGTTTAAGCTTAACCTTAACAAGGTCAGTCAGATGAACTGTCACAGTAATCTGAGACCTTTTTGCTTAAAAAATGCATACGTGAAATAAAACTATGCTAAGGTCACACACGTAAAATTGACATAAAAATTAAATGTAATTTTATGTACAAACTTCAATGATTTATTAGCTTGAATTATGTAGTGCCATAATCTTACAAAGATCTGTTGCGCCTGATAATAATGTAATGTAAATTATATAAAACTTCCTTAAATTCTTCTGCGTTTATCGTTCGCGTAACTTGATTAGTAATCAATCAACAAGCTATTAGGTATATCTTTATGGTTTGATTTCTTTGAAATTTTGTTATTGTTTTTATTTATTTTTATGGTAACAATATTTTAGATAAGTGACAAGGCGAGTTTAACTGATAAAGAGTTTAAAATATAGGCAAAAAAATATATGTTCTTTTTTTTGCCATTGCTGCACAATTGAGAAATTGCAGAATTGCAGAGCTGAAGAACGAAAGCGTTGAACTTCAACCAAATGCCCTTGGACAAGCCATTGAAAATAAAGAAAGGTAAGAATTTCATATATTTTAATGCCACAATCAGCAAGCAGCGGTGAGCGGTAAGCGGTATGACACAGCCCCTCGGCTGTCAACTTCATTTATCAGCAACTGCCAAAACTTGCTTTGACTCGCCAAAGTCCACAGTGGAAGGCCCCCCCGAAGTAGCTCCAGTTTATTGATAGATTAAACACTGCCGATAGCCGATAGCCAATAGCACCTTATTGCTTGACCAATGAAACGTATAATTGCGGGTAGTTTATTGTTTTAATTAGCGAAGAAAAAACTCAAAGACCAACGAAGCAAAAAGAAACAAAGCCAAATAAAGTAAAAGCAAAAGCAAAGCTGGTTAAAAATGAGTTAATTATAACTTATTTTGTTAGTTATTTTTAATTAGCTGCAATGTAATTCATTTTTAATTTTTTTTTAGTTTTATTTATAATATGTGACTATAATCTGTTTAATATTTTGTTTTTATTTAATATTTTAAATATGATTTAAGTTATTATTAATCATGTAATATATATTTTTATTCTATACATTTTCCATTCACAAATATTGGTTTAAAGAGTGTAATTAACATTTTTAAAGGCACTCAGAAAACCTATAATAAAATATATTTATATTTGTAGAATATTTTGGGTAAATTTCTAAAATATAAATATTAATTAAATAAATTCTGTATCAGTTTGATTATAAAAATAATATAATAATAATATGTTATACAATTTATAAATATATATTATATAAATTGTTAATAATTTTAAATTTAAGCAATTGTAAATTTTCATTATACAATATTTATATATACAATAATGTAAAATTTAAATATGGAATATATAAAATTTTAATAAAATAGATTTTAATAATAACATTATTTAAAAAAAACTTTTTAAATTAAAATTGTTATTTATATAAATGTATCAGTTTATTCCATGAGTTAAAAATCAATTTTCAAATACGAAAAAGCTGTAACCGCAGAAAATACGAAAAAAAAAATACTGCTAAGCGCAGCTAAAGCCAAACCAAATCCGAACAGAAGCAAAAAGCGCTCAACTAAACTTTAAGAAAGCTTTGCGTATGCTTGCACTTGAAAGCAAAGCTTTGCCTCGAACAAGTTGGCAGCGTCGCACAGAGACCGAACAAAGCTTTTTATCGTCATTATCGAAGTATGGCAGCCGCTGTTGTTGTTGTATGTATCTCTGTTTGTGTTTCTGCTGCTGTTTGCTTCTTTTACATATTTTGCCAAGCTTGAGTTGGCCCGTTAATTAATTTCATAAGCTCGCTCGCAAGCTTCCAACTCAGAGTCGTTTTAACCGCGCTACCAATTGGACGTCAATTGTCGCGCTACGCGTTCTAAACACATCCAAACTATTGCCGCTTTGCCGTTTCGCCGCCTCGCCGCGTCCTGCCCAAAAACTTTACAGCCCGCAGCCTTTGTACACACCGTTTGCTAGCGTCTCTCTCTGTGTGTGTGTGTGTGTGTTCGTGCGTGTATTGAGCTTGCAAAATCTTTGTAAAGTGAAACGTGTAATCACTTTTTTTGGCCCATTGCCAATTTTGTTTCATTTTTATTTTGAATATTCAAGTGAAACAGTGTGAATTGTAAGCAATTGTTGCGGTAAGTTGCGCTCAGGTCACTTTTTGACTACCAAAAAGCACTAATGTTGTGGATGTTGTTGTTGCTACTGTTGCTGTTGTTGTTGTTAGTTATGCGCATGTGCGGCAGCGTTGACACACTTTCTGCCTTCGCCTGCCACAACAGGCAGCCGCCATAAGTCTGGCCTGGCATTCAAGTGCCGCTCGAACGGATTGGCAATAAAAACAATTACCACTTGCCTGCTGTTGGCCGCTGCTGCTGCTGCTGCTGTTGCCGCTGCTGCTGCTGCCTGCAGCATTTCGTCAGAGATTCCATCTAGCCGCCCATTCATAATCAGCACCATCAGCTGCTGCTGCTGTCTTAGCTTACATTTGCCTGCAATGTACTTACATAAATACCTTAAATGCCTTTAAAGGTCTAAATCCCACGATAAGTCGATAACAGTTCGAAACGTGTTTAAAATGCAATTAACAGACATTAAAATGGCCATGAAAGTCCAATTGAAATTGAAAGTTTGAATTTGATTACAAGTTTTAAGTGTTATTTAGGCTTTTTATTTTCCTTATAGAGTAGATTTATTGTGCATATATTGACTATATGTAAGCCTACCTATCCTAGGCCTGTCTTAGCATAGCTTTGTGCTTACATGGGCCTCTTCAGTTTCGGTGATAAGAAAAAGTCACAAGGATTAGGGTCTAGGGGTGGCCAAACAGACCTCGTATATTCATCTATATTCTGTTGATCAGTAGCCATATCATGTATATCTTAAGCTTGGAAATTATCTTAGGCTTGCAAATATATTTGTATGTGTCCAAAAGGTAACCGCAATTAGTAAACAGTTATTGTTTTACTAATGTTTACTAAAATTACCCGTGCATCTTTTTCGAGAAGCATTTGAAAAGATCTAAAGTACAAGTCGTAAAAATAACTGCAAGATTTGTTTGTTAATTATTTGCAATTTAAGTTAGCGAAACTGCCTGAGAAAGTTTATAATTGAGTGAATAGTAATTTTTAGCATTAAAGCCACAATATTGCGTTTGGCTAAGTGGAAGTGCAAATTAGAAGGGCAGAGGTTGGCTGGGATTCATGTTTAAACTGGTATTAGAACCTGTGAAGGTAATAATCAAGATCTTGTTGCTGTTGATTTACAGGTGAAGTGTTAAGTTAAATTAGCCAGGTGAGCATAGGTGGATATTAATACTCATAGAAGCAGTCACTCTATCTATATGTATATTAAGTGGAATTTGAGCCTGCATCTTGATTGATCATAAAATGACTTATGCATCAAGGAATGTTGCGGTCACTAAATGTATCTAGAGATACATTCGCACTCGCAGTTCTCTGTAGCTGTATCTGCATCTGCATTTGGTCTGCTTTTTAAATTGTTAAATATGCCATAAATAAGCGAGGTTCAAGCTTCTTGCTACTGTAGCATATGCTCAATGGGCATTAACTTTGAGTTGTCCCTTTGTCAGTGTGTTAATTGAAGGTTGTTGAGCCCGACACGCATTGCCTTTGATTGCAAATGATTTGCAGTTTGCCCGAGTATTTGCACTCGCACTGGTAAGCTAGAGCTTCTGTGTGTTTGCTGATTCATGGGATTTGCGTACGCTGGCCTTATAAATAATATATTACACCAGCCAAATGGTCAAGCATTTGTGCTAATGACACCAAAACATTGTGATCAGTTATAGACACTCTATGGCGATTCGATTTGTGCTTCAATTTGTGTTTGTCTTAACAATTTTAGGCTCTTTCAATACAATATCAACTGCTGAAATTCAATGGCCTTGATGACTCGACGACTTTGTATACTGAAAAAGCCAAGATGCAGTCAATTTCTGAGTAGTATAATAAAAATCTGTAAAAAATAAAAAAAAAAACCGAAAACCAGTTAAACATCTTTAACACTCGCTAAGATTTCGGCTGTGTACATGTATTTCTCCAACTGCCTATGTATTTGGCCTAAACAGTCAAATTGTCAAGTGTAGGCTGCAAATTGGATACAAAGCATGAAAATCGAACAAAAGCCGTTATTGAATTTTTGGCATTTGTCTATATGCGAATCACAGATTCGCGTGTCTCGATCCGTACTTGAACTGAAGGCAAGCTAAATATATAGTATATCGTGCTATATGTATGTCGTTACCAATGATTGGCAGCTTGAATAAGGCGAAACCGGCTCTGCCTGATTCTAGAGCATGATTTCTTGGCCGGCACAACGTTTGATTTACGATATTACGTTTCTATGCAAATTCTTTAAGCAATTTGCAAATGGCAAATACTTGTGAGTAGAGTTTTGTTTTTGCGAGATTTTATTTTAATGAAAAGATCAAAGTTATTCGGTCAAATTATTTTAAATAAATAAATTGACAGAAAGAAGACAGAGACAACAAGAAAATCAGAGAGAGAGAGAGGGAGAGAAAAGTAAACATAGAACAAAGGTTGAGGCAGTTAGAGTGAGAGCGAGGTAGGGGTTGATTTTGATAGAGTCAAAGATAGGCACAGATATTTATGACTTATTTACCTTTAACTATTTAATTTACAATAGTTAGTCATATACTTCTTCTTTCAGCCCATGTATCTTAACATATTCATATCATCTTAATCAGGATGTTTTATTTTAATCTGCCCATCAGCTCGATGATCTAATGTTCATCAATTGTTTGTACTCAGAATTATTTGCAACGCCAGCTTGAGTTGGTATTAGGGCCAGCATCTAAAATTTCTTAAAATTAGCTTAGAAATAAATATTTAAAATTTAATATAAATCACAAACATCAAGCAGCCCATGGCCACTTTTTTTTTGCTCTCATATTAGTCTGCTCTGACCTTGTTTTTATTATTTTATTTAATTTTCGTACGTGATAATTTTGTGGAGAGTGTTTTTTAATGTTTATATCTAATTAATTCTTGGAAAATTTATAAATAAATATATAATCTTGTATGACTGGTATGTATATTACCTTTCATTATTTTGGAATAATTATATACTGAGTATTGTCTTTCTTCTCTTCAAATAAACACTCTTTGTCTTAGGCTAAGCCCGAATTTGAATAATATTGTTAATTGTATAAAGTCGACTTGTGAATATGATGAGATCATGCCCATATTATATAAGAACTTTATAATTTTTAGATAAAAAATACATTTAAAATAAAATATTTAAGGGTAATGCAATATTTGAAATCTAATTTTCAATATTTTATCTTATTGAAATAAATAGAAATTTTATGAATATATTTAGAGCTGACATGTTTATTCGCTGAGCTCATCATTTAAATTATTTTGAATTATCTTTGATCAAAAAACAAATACCAAAAACAATTATATGTCAGTTGTTTATAAGCAAAAGAATAACGTATTCATAGAATCTATACAATAACAAACTTTCATTGTTTGAATGTAAATTGTTATACTCTATAATTATATATCTAACTGCTAGACTTTCGCCATTGGGCTTTGTAATATCAGCTACTGCAAGCGACTTCAAAGTTCAGCTGGGGATAAACCTCAACAAATAATGAACTTAATTTGCATTTTGTATTGTCATTTCTGACCGCTGGTAATTGTGAGTAATCGCTAGAAGTGTTAAGATCCATAGGATTATAAGTGAGAATGTTGCAGTCGGGCGCCAGCGACTGCCTAATACGCGTTCACGACTCAAAATCTTTCGAATAAGTCTAAATAGGGAGTCAGCAGTAAGCTTTAGCTCTAAAACTTTGAAATACATATGTATATCTATATATATGTGTATATATCAATAGAGGAGGTCAGCAGTAACTTTTGATTTTCTAGCTCTAAAACTATGGACTTTACAGTTTCACCTCATTTGCCACGCCTGCAAATGACCTTAGATAAATATACTATAGAACTTTAGTCTTGGGACTTTAGTCTACACGAGTTACTATTAAGTATCTTCACACTTTAAATAATATAGTTTCTGTTATACCAGATATACTATCCACGCCACTTCTGGGCGTATTGTGAAAATCGTAGCAGTTTTAAGGCAAATGTATGAATGCATTTACTCTAAACTTCAACTCTGTAGTTTCAATAGACAGTGCACAAAACTGATATACTCTGTTCAGTTCGTGAACGAGTATAAATACGATATGAGTGCTATATTTCTAATGTGTATGCATACACACAGCTATCCATACAGGTTATTCTACTCGCCTGTCATCGGAATCTTTAGTTTACAGTATTACAAAATTGTTTTTACGTCGATTGCAATTAGCTCGTTTAGATATTATTAATATTCATTATAAAGGCGGAGCTCGTGCAGTTCACACATGAAGCACAACTGCGACAGCGACTACGACTACGTCTATATTTCTGTGAACTGTGTTTAAGCTTATTTATGCACATTGTCAAGTCATTGCCAAGTGGATGCGATTATTTTTTCACTTTTTCACATTACTTTTTTGCTGGTTAAGAAACAGTTACTCTTGTGGGGTCTATAAAATGTTTGTAAAAAACAGTAATTTGCATTTAATGGTTGGCTGCCTGATCAATTTGAGTGCTTGGCCAGATTCATTTATGCGTATCACGCTATATCTATATGATATTTTTTATTTTCTTTCTTTTCTTTATGACTTTAATGAATATTGAGTGCAGTTTGGCATTTTATGGGCATTTTCAAGTAGATCGCGATACGTGCAAATGTCATTTTCTGTTTTTATTGTTAGCCTAACGCTAATCAGGCTCAAGCAACTACTGAAGTCAACTATCTAGCGGGTAATACAATAAATAGCTGTGTGTGTTTAGAAGATAATCGCTTGGACAATTGCACTTACAATCCAAAGATTATGTATATGTGACTTATATTTATATACATATTTATGTTATATACACAACCCGATTAAGCATACGAATTGTATACATAAGGCATTTGAATGTGCACCACGCACAACGTTAATCAGCACTTGACTAGAGATGGGCGCGTGAGTAAGCGTGAGTGTGTGGTGTAAGTCCTTGAAATCTGACTCAACCTCATTGCCATTTCAATTTACCCAAAAAATAATAATGTTGTCATTTTTTGCTGTAGTCAAATATTACTTTAATTTGCGCCTTCATTTACATGCCTTTCTTTTCAGTTCGTGCAAGCAAACAAAAATTATAGTAATTGTTGCTTGTTTTTAGCTCATTCAAGGCCATAGGTTTTAGGTAAGCATCAGCATCAGCATGAATGGCCATTATATTTCAAAATTTGACAATAAATTTAAGTGGAGGATCATAAAGTTCGCAGTTGTTTTGGCAGTTGCTATAAGTAACTCTCTCTTGCAATCTGTCAAACTTTGTGTTTTTAATATGTAAACAGTTGAGATAGCAAAAGGAAACTCAGAAACTATTGGCAAAGGCATAGGTATTAAAAAAAATATATTTATTTGATATTCTTTGAATAGAATTCGAAAGGGCTTACGCTTGGCGCAGATTGCCACATGCTTTTGCCAATTTACCACACGTTTTGTTTAATAACTTCTATGCCATAAAACATAAGTTAAAGACAGTTTCAGCATATGATCTACATATTCTATAGAATATTTGGCAATTTAGTAAAAATGCAAACTCTTACCCATATGGACTATATTTTCAACTGAACTTAAATTTATAGAATTTAGTAAAATTTTAAGCCAGTATCCAAAATATAATAAAAATCAAAATTATATAAAATATACAGGGAAATAAATACAAAATTTGAAGACTCTAGCTCAATTGATGTAAGGGATATGATTTAATAACTGAAGGGCAATAACGAATGTAATCAAGTACATTGAAATAGGAGAATTTAGCGATTATTTGAAGTAAATTTGATCTGCATGTGCTATATAAAAACTTTATAGATGGAACATATATAGAAGGAATTACAAAAAGTCTCTAAAGATCTCTCTAAAGATCTCTAGCTCTGCAAATCTCTAGCTAAATCTCTACATACTGACAGATGGACAGATAGGCGAACATAGCTAGATCGGCTCAGCTCATCGTGCTGAACAAGCATATATATATATATATTTTTTGTTTGGGTCTGCCACGCCTCTGCTTACCCATTACATAAAACCCTTATGCCCTGACTTTTCACATTCAGTGTAGATAAATGAAAAAATGAGCTAAAACAACTTTCCATGTTTTATCGTTTTTTTTTTTCTAATTGATTTACTTAACGAATATCAAGCTTAAAACAAAAAAACAAGTTCTCTTCTAATTGTAGCTTATTTTTGCATATCATAAATAAAATTGTTTTAATAATTCAACTTGTTTACGCCGAGCTGCACAAATGCTTGTTAGATTTGCTCTTTACTCGCCCATCTCTAATTTCTTTTGTGTGACTTTTGCATTCGGTTCTGTTGTTTGGCATAAATCTTTGTGTGTGTGTATTTGAAGAAACAAGTAACCGATACCAGTTATCAGCATACAAATAATGCCTAATAATTGCCAGTTAGTTGTTGACTACTGAGTGATTAAGCGAATACATATTGATAGACAGCCAGCCAGCCAGCTAGGGACTTGTATTTACTTGCAGTTTTATTCAGAGTCAAGCCCAGACAGTTTCCGAGTGCCAGTCGACGCCAGCGATACGCCTCAATTGCGCTGCAGTTCAACAAGAAATTATAGCAAGTAAGGTCAGTGATAATTGCAACAGGCATATAATGCATAAATTGCTTGTAAATGTATAAATTATACGCTTTATTGACGTACAGAAATATCGAGTAGTTTGAGCTGCCTAATTAAAAGTCGTCAAGTATAAGTAAAATAATCGGATTACCTGTAGACCTTGAATGAGAGTGGTTTAATTATTTATTTGTTTATCTCAGTCAGCAAAATAAAAACTGGACTTTATATGTGCAGTGCAGCCTTGATAACGATGAATCGGACTGTTAATGAAAAAGGGCATTGTGAGTAAGGAACTTTAGGTTTTGAGCAGGGCAATGAAGGACAGTTGACTAAAGTGATTCGATATATGTAAATGAAGAGAAGGCTTAAGTAAAAATCAATGTCAATATCAATTATTTATATTATATGATATATAAAAGTTACTTCGGGATGTGCTTCGAGTTAGTCTTTGACTTCCATATCCTCCATAAATATATATATATTTTTTCCTTATTATTTATTGACATCATTGTTCTCTGTTTCTTTGTGCAAAATTGTCACATAATCATTTTTGCATTTGATGCGGCTTCTTTTCATCAAATTGTTTGCACCTGGAAGTCTATAAAAACTATTTAAAAATCTAGTTTTTCTTCTGAGCTTATTCAAATGTTTTGTTTAGATTTTGATTATGCATTCAGCCAAAGCAATATAAATTGCGAGACCTATTGAAATATATATTTTATGATCAGTCAAAGACAAAGATTCTACAACTCTTTAGTTGCTCAGGTTGGCATTGCAGCACGTATAGATACAGTTCAAAAACTGTCAAATTTACTAATCACAAAGAACTTGACAGCTTAATGCGCGAAAACCGCTTCGCCCTTTATATAATTGACGATCAATTTGCTTTTCCATAACGGCGCATCATTAGCTTTAATTTTGCTGCCAAGCTTTTGTAATTTACGTGACACTTTGCATGTGGCTAATTGGTAAACACATTTCTGTCACGATCCACAAATCAAATTAGCTGCACGCTGCATTAAAGTCTTAGCTTTATTTATTTTTGTCGAGTACTTTACTTTGCTTTACTTTGCTTTACTTTACTTTGTTGTGCAGAAGGTCTAAAGTCAAATTTATGCGCATAACTTTATGGGCTGTTGAACTCGCATCAAACTTAACTCAAATACAAAGCCCATAAATAGAAAAGACAGAGAGAGAGAGAGAGAGAGAGAGAGAAAAAGTAAATACCAAAAAATCAAAACAAAAATTGAATTACAAAAGTTTTTGAATTTTTTGTATAGCCAAACCAGCTGAAAGTACGAACTGCACGTTGCCTGAATGGTTAAGCCACAAACGCAAAAATATATGCGGTTTCTATTGACTTCAAATCAATGCTTAAATTCAATATTGAATCGGCTTCAGCTCTGCTCTGGCCTTGACTTTTACCTTGAAAATGTCGCATACAAATAGATTTACTTATTGCTCCATTGGCCGAGTCGTAAAACGGCTTTTCGATCAGTTTGATGGGCGCTTGCCTGACTGCTCGTTCGCCCTCTCTCTCGCACTCTCTCTCTATATCTGACTCTGGCTCTCTCTTGCTCGCTGTTACTCTCTCTTTTTTTGCGCTCTGCTTTGGGTCAAGAGTGGAGCATAAGTCGCTACGTCATGCTCTGTCAAGTTTGGGCCTGGTTTTTATTTATATTTTGTTAACCAAGTCGTTGCCAAGCCGTCTACGTGTAGTCCAAAATAACCGAAACATAAAGTAGCTATTCAAAGTATTATACTCAAGTCGAAGCTTGAATACTCTAATATAGTTATATCAGGCGGAGTATAGTTATATATAGTTATACCAGGCGGAGGCATGAATGTTAGTGAAGCAGCGAACTTTGAGAGTTGAGATTGGCTTTGTAAGATTTCATTATATTAAATCTATATTTATATGTTGTATGTATATAAGTATATCTATATTTGTTCATTAAAATAGTAGTGCCATTGAAATATTGCACAGCAAACTTGTGTGATTAACATAATATTTTGATATGAATTTGATTATATATCTTAATACTCAAATTCAAATTGTTTTCAAAATATTATGTTTATCACAAAATTTTGCTGTTCAACATTTTAGTCGCACTACTATTTTAATGAACACTGCTGTATATATATGTATATAAATACTCCGTATATAGTCTAGATTATCCATGTTTTCATACATAACAGAGCTCCTTCTTGAACAGAAAATTAATGGATAATCTGCAAAATTTTATTATAATATTTAAAAAAAATATTTTTTATCAGAAGTGAATAATTTAGTTCTATAAATTTGTGTAGGATTAAAGTCCAATCATAGGTATGAATACGATGTTTTTTAACTTTCGTTTTATATTACATTTATATTATTTATAAATTATATTATATATAAATTGCTTTTGTAACTAATTGTGGGCTGATGAACCAACTGTAGGAGTTGGAGGCACGTTTGAGCTAATGGAAATGAATTTTTGCATCCAACTAGTACACTGCCTGCTAAACATAATTGCACATTTAAAGCATCCTCATTGTTAGTGTATTAACGAAAACCTTAGTGGTTTTTCGGCGTGCGACGTGCGGCTAGTGACGTTGTGTGACCAGTTTTGGTAACATTGTCTATTCGTTGCCCTAGCGGCGCCGTTCGATGTTGGCAGTGTCTGTATTTGTGTTTTTTTTTACGGCATCGTCTTCCGTTGTGGTTTTGTTAATGAAGAGCAGCATTGAGTCATGTTTGAGCATCGGGCCAAGGCATTGAACCGCTACGAAGGGGCGGAAGTAACCCAGTTGTGGCGAGCGCTCTTTGGCTACAAAAATCATTGACTATACTGAATTAACTTTTATTCTCGATCACAGCACCAACTAGTGAAGATGGGCAAAGCGGAGTGCATTAGCTATGATGACAATCAGCTGCCATACATTGATTTGGGCAGTGCGAAGATACGCATGGAAAAGGAGCAGGCGCCCGACTGGGCCCTGAAGAAGGCACAAGATGAGCTGCGCGAGCTGCCCGGCATTAAGGAGCAGGCCATCAAGGAGCTCAGAGAGCTGATACAAAGTGAGTAGATAGTAAGAATGGGCTTAGATGCAGTATATTGACCTTCACGATTCACAGATGAGAAGCACCTGAACTTGCCCTTGGATGATGAGTATATGATGATGTTTTTGCGTCCTTGCCATTATTATCCCGAAAGTGCGCTGAAGCGGGTAAGTTTCAATTGGTATAGAGCTCACATATATATTATTTAAAATATTCTACTCAATTGCCTTCAGCTTAAGAACTTTTACAACATGAAACTCAAGTATGGCATAGCCTGTGAGAACATTGTGCCCTCCAAGCTGAAAAATGTGTTTGAGAGCGACATTTTAAATCTGCTGCCCACCAGGGATCAGCATGGCCGTCGCATACTCGTGCTGGAAGCGGGCAGTAAGTATATACAAATCATGCTATATACATATGTATATATTTATAACTGAACTTGCTTTACTCTTAACAGAAAAGTGGAAGCCCTCGAAGGTGCCGTTGCCGGATCTGTTTCGTGGCATACAGCTCACCGTGCTGGGCTCCATGGTGGAGCCATTTTCACAAATCTGTGGCGCAGTTGTCATAATTGATATGGAAGGTAATAAAGCGAAGGTTTATTGTGTTAACGGCTCACTTTCATTCACTTTACTTAACGACCCATTAACACATTAATGCCGCTATTGTTGCAGGTCTACCGTTGAGCCACATAACACAGTTCACACCATCGTTTGCCGCCATGCTGTTGGACTATGTGCAGGAGTGCATTTGCATGCGCCTCAAGGCTGTTCACATTGTCAACAATTCGTATATCTTCAATATGCTGTTTGCCATATTCAAGCCGTTCATTCGTGAGAAGCTGCGCAAGCGCGTAAGTTGCAAAATAAATAAAAAATATTCATAAACTAATATTGCTGTTCCTTGGCGCAGATCTTTTTCCATGGCAAGGACTGGAAGGCGTTAACGTCGCATATTGATGCCAATGCCTTGCCGCCCAAATACGGAGGCACTGCCACATGGGAGCTGCCGCCTGGCCCGCTGCTAGGCGAGTTCTTTGAGTGCTACTCCAAGGACTATGAACGTAAATACCTATACGGAATATATATATATCTATAACTCATGCGTATACTAATATATTTATTTTTTACAGAGGCCGACAGCTATGGCTACACCGAGGGCTACAAGAAGTCAAAGAAATAATTGGATATCGCTGTCATACCTCATTTTTGTTTGGATCGTATTTTATATCAATAAGTTGGGTCATTTGTGATATTGCAAATATTGTTGTACCATTGTAATTTGTAGTTATTTGCTCTAGAGTGTTCGCACACAACAACGGACACGTAACTAGGGTTCTTTTTTCTAAGGTTTATTGTACTATGTAGTTTAAGTATATGTCTTATGTACATATGTATGACGTAATAAAAACACAAATTTTGTTACCTTTTATACTGATAACTATAATTATTGTAAACACTTTTGTCATTTTTAAATCTTGATATCAAGTAAGTTTCGTGGTTGAGCAGTTTGACAATTTGGGCGCTACTGTGGCACATGCAAGCAGTGTGAAGGGTATGGTTGCTAAAGTTATGGACATGCAAAAATAAAGCTTGCGCTTCAGTTTGAAACCATTTGTACGTAAGCAGTGTATAATGCAAGCAGTACTTAGCAACGAATGACTTTAAGCTACAGTTTGAGGCTCACAGAACAAAACTTATAATAAATGCTGAAAGTAAAGTAGCAAGCAGAACAAGCAAGCAGCACAAGCAAGCAGTTTGCACAGGCAGTTATATGCAAGCAGTTTTGAAATTCAGCTACAGTTTGAAACGCACAATGCTCAACATTATTCAAAAGTAAAAAAAGTAAATATTGCTATTGCTATTGATAACGAACCTTAAAGAATTATTAAGCGAAAGCAAAAAATATAAAAATCACATATATATACACATACATATGCATATAAAATCTTTAATTCGATAATCAGCTTTAACATTTAAAAATTTTTGGTCATCTTCATTATCCTAAAATTTCAAATACCAACATAAACTTATTAATATATGTTTTTATGTATATAGAGTATTCGTAAGTTATGCTTTCATTAATTTCATCTCTCAGCTATATAATCTTTGGCATTGCCACCTATGAATGTGTTCCGGAGTCGAGCTGTATATATATATGTATATATAGCTATATATACATACATATATCATATAAATGTTTTTCCTATGCTAATTGACTATAAACTATTTAAAGCACTAGGACGGCTAGTTGTTCCAGTACATTTACTTTAGTCCTGTTTGCTGTCTGTGCCCTTGCCTGTGATGCCTGTGAGCTCATTGTCACCTGTCTGTGACTTACTTATCACTGCGACGGGCTTTGAATTCCGTTCGAGCAATGGCGAACTGTCGGGTGATTCGCCAGCGCTTTTCTCGCAGACCAACGTGGATGCCTTGGACTTGAGTTCCTCGGCGCTGGAGAACTGAGAGCGACTCTTGTACTGACCGTTGCTCTTTTGCTGCGTCTTCACGTCGTACTGACGCGTCTGACACCAGCTGAGCAGCTGCTGCATAGGCATCCAGAGTAGCAGAATGAGACCGACGGCCAGGCAGATGCCAGCAAAGATTTGACCAGCCAGCAGCACTACGGGCAACATCTTTAGCTGTTCGGCCAGTTCGGGGGTGATTGTTACCTTCTGCTCGAACCAGATGAGCGGAAAGAAGATGCGTGGAATGTCCGTATACAATTGAATGCCATCGATGGGCTCCACCAGCATGTTGACCTGAAAACGTGCCGCCACCTCAAGCGGAATACCAGTATTCGGCTCGACCACCATGTAGAACTCATGCTGTTCCTTATCCGGCTGCAGACCCTCCACCTGATCCACATAGTACGGATCGGCGTTATAGAAATGCGGATAGGACATGAATACAGGTGAGCCGAAGCGGCAGGAGCTGATGTTCATTACGCCAGAGGGCACACATTCGCCGCCACAGAAGCACAGATTCTCGGGATAAAGTGTGCCTGAAAGAGGGATTTTTGAGATTAGTCTAAAATTGTTATAGATGATTGAGATTAAGTGTCTGCAGTGTTACTCTTGAGCAAGAAATAGCTTTAAATGTGTGTTATTTTATAAAATAATTTAAATATAATTATTTAAATGTTTTTTATCTGTTTTCTATGTAAAACTGTTTGTCGTCTGTTCAATAACCTTGAAAACTTCAAAAGTAAATAATATAAATATATAAATATAAATACAAATAATACAAATATTTATATATAAATATTTTTTAAAGTAAAGTATAATTAAATTAAAAATATTATATTTATTTTGTTATTTTTTTCCAATTGATCAATAAAATTATACACTAAAATAAATATATTCTAAGTATATATAGAAAATTCGAAAATATTTCTATACAAACATTTATTAAGTATATTATTTTAAGTTTTTTTTTATAATTTTATAATTTTTAAAATTTTTAAAAATTTAAATTTGATGTGCTTTTTGTCTCCTATAGAAAGATCTCTACAAAATTTCTGAAGAACTACAAAAACTAGATATATGAAATCTTTTCATGCCTGCCTTCAATGCCCAGCAGATAACAAAATTAAAGGGAGAACGTTAAAGAAAAACTGATAACTGTCTTTAGAAGTATGTAAGTGCTCGTGGATACATCAATATATCTGATTCATACTACAAGAATAACAAATAATTCAAGACTGATACACTTGGCTAAGCTGCACAACATCCATACACTAAACTCAGATGGAGTTCCAGAAACAAATTCTTAAACAACTCAACAACTGATGCCTTCAGTAAGTTTGCTATGAGCTGCTCCTCTGTTAGATTGTATATAAGTTTCTTTAACTCAAGCTTACCATTGTCAACAGAGCGATCACCGCCAGCGAACTTGTAGCCCTGCAATCCTTCGATTTGCAGTGTCTCCACATAGTCCAATGGCAGGGTGCGACACATGTCTGGCGTGAAGAGGCCCACGCTGCCGCCTGGTTGCGGTTGCTGCGGCTGAAACTCGCCCGCCGAGCCATTGGTCAGTCCACAATAAGAATCGAAGAAGCCCGTGTGCGTGTGATAGTTCCAGGAGTGCATCTGACCCAGCTGAGCCAGATTGTCAACGCCAGTGTAAACATTGAAGACGCCCGTTAGATCGGCGCTGCCATTGCGTGTGTAGAACCAGCCGAACTTGTCGAAGGGCACCTTTACTTCATCCCCAAAGATGGGCATGGCCATGGCAACATCAATCATGGAATCGCTGTAGCCAGTGAAGAGCATTTCATCGACCGTTTTCGTCACAGACATCTCCTGGCCATAGAGCTTGAGGCCCACATCGACCATGCCGCGCTTCACGGCGCTCCACTGCTTGGCCGTGGCCGCCGCAGACTGCAAAAGGTTGATTGACAGTTGGACAAGGTCACTAAGAGATGAGGCGCGTAATACGAACCAGAGCCACTGCATTCAGTGTGGTGATCTCATCGTCCAGACTGCCCGCACTGCCGGCCGCATCGAAATAGTAGAAGCTGCGCCGGCGATAGGTGACCGAGCTGTTTGCTGGATGCCAGCTGATGTTGACCTTGTCGGGCTTATCGATAAAGCGATATGGACCGAGCTGCTGCAGTATGGGCTTGCTGCTCAGATTGCCAAACTCTTCGGGATTGGTCCAGTTGTACAGGTAGATGTCCAGGTGCAGCTCCATCGGCGGCGTCTTCCAGTTCTCGTAGACTCGTGTGTCGGGTGCGAGCACCATTTCCTGTACAAAGATCAAATCCCAATTGCCATTAATTAAAGAATCTCAACAAGTGTGCATCAATTGAGGCGGCTTGTTTGAGCCACCTGCTCGACTCGACTCGACTCGTCTCGTCTTTGATTTGCCTTTTTATTGGCGTTAAGCGATTGCAGCTGCCTTACCTTATGCTTGATCCAATTGAATATATCCTCCCAGAACATGCCACACATTATGCCAAACACCCCAAGGCAAAATCCAAAGATACCAATAAACAGGCCACGATTGCTCTTTTGACGCCACATGGCGCTGTTCTGCGTAGGCATGGCTGACGTTGCTCAAGTCAAAAATGTCCGTTTGCTATTATAAGCCTAAAACATGAAGACATAGAAATGTATGAAATTTCATCACGTGAAATATACAAAAATAGGAATTAGGCTAAGAACTATTTAAGCTCTTGGGTAGACTTTAATTTTGCTGTAGTCTGTGGTTAAAGTCTTTTATGCGGTCGAAATGCTTCAAGTTTGTTTGAGCAATTTTTTAATGGTTTATTTTGGTTAGTGCCAAATCGTCTTTTACGCTTGACGTTTGATCAGAAAAATGTCAAGTTTCCTTTATGTGCGTGCTGATGAAATGTGATTTAAATCAAAGTGAATTAAAGTTATGGAGTATTGAACTGTTTTCTTGACTATAAATGAAAAGCTTCGAGTTTTCTTGTCAAATTGTATTTTCAAATTTAAGAGTTTAATTTCTTACAACTTCGACAAAACTCATTCGATTTGTAGAAGGAATACCTTTGCGGTCGGGGCTTAAGCTGAAGATGGTTTCTACATTCTTTTGTTTTTGTGCCTTTAATTGAGTAGATTTTCGTTCAAAGTTAGAACTTCTTAAGACTATTATAATAAACATTGACTTTGAGTTGGTTTCTACATTCAAAGTTGAAAGTTAAAATTAATTTTAAAAAAAGTTTCTTCTTGCCAAATTTTGATGAGATTCTCAGTATATATAATTTCACAAAAAAATTATAATACTAAAATATTGCATACTTTAAGGAATTAAGTAATCATTTCTTAAAGCATGTGAGTTAAACGACTTCATAGACAAAGAAAACAACTTATCAAGATTATTCTTCTCCATAATCTATATAATGGGAATATAACGCAGCAAGAGTGCTCATATAGCATGATAGAGCAGTCAATGTATTCCAATCACACTTCAAGCGTGCTCGCTGTTAAAAGAAGTTCAATTGCCTATAATTTTTCAATACTCAGACATTGCTGACTATCAGGCTTCAATCATTTAAATAATCTAACATCAATATTCTCATTAAATTTCAATTTATTCAGTTTATTTTATTATTCAACCTAAACCTAGCTTAAGCCTTAATGGCTTTTTCTGTTCAAAATAAAATATATTATGACAAAAACTAATTTAACATTAAAAAAAAAAAAAATACTACTTAAAGTACTTATTCGAGCGAGCTGTTTGTGTATCCAACAATTGAGTGAATTTCGCTAATAGCAGTGCAATGATAATTGCAACACGTGACTTGTTTACACCCATCCAAAGCAAATAATCGGACATTTGTATTCATGTATTCATACGGCGATTGGTGTTTGTGGCTGTCATATCAGTGTTGATAATTGCGAAGCCTCCACATGCAAGCCGGCGGCATATATTTTTATATATTGTATTTTTTTATATATTCTTTTCATATTTCTATAATCGAAGCAACTTGATACGTATACGTAATGTATGTACGTATACTTACTGTGTTTGTAAACTGTTTGAATGACAATTGCCATTGCTGTTTACAGCTACCGCAAACGATATTCGAGTGGGTTTGTCTGAATAGAAAGCAATTGATATGCGGACTACAGCGTCATCAATCGGTGTGAATCAATTGGGCGGCTGTCCATGATAAGCGTACTTTGAACCCGATAAGCAGCGGTAACTGAAGACAGCCGGCGTGAAAATCCAGGAAATGCAAACCAAAATTACATTTCACACTGCAATCTTATCTATGGGTCACAGGTTCAGAAACCATATTTCCTTCCAAATTCACACGTTACGTGCTACGAACAATTATCAGCAATACAATTTGTTCAGATATATTTCTATATATAAATATATATATATATCTATATATATATATATATTTATATATATTTCTGTGGATCTGTGCTTGTATTTGAATGGGCGCTCGGCTCTGTGATATTTTGCCATAATTGAGTCTATCAATTGACCCCGATGTGAGCTATGGTTGGGTCTTTGACACTTACCGTTCTGCCGTACCCAACGACTATATAAAAAAAGAAACACTCGCATATCTATATAAAGAGAGCATCAGCGCGTTGATGAATGCATTCGTATTGTCATGTATACAAAAAAAAAAAAAACTACTTGCCGGCAATTTATATACATTTTTAGTCTTTTTTAGTGGGTATTTTGTAGTTGCCATGAACTTTGAGACCAGAGAAGATGGAGGTAAAAGAAGGTATATAATATATATATATAAATATATACCAATATTTAAATTTTTTATATATAACAGCTATTCTGATACTTCTCAGTATCAACAGTCCATTTCGTAGATGCAAACTAATTTGTTAACATAAGAACATTTGGAGCTCAATTTTTTTATAAAAGGAAAATAAATTTGTCGGAGTGAATTGCCATTTTATATAGTTACTTTAGAAATCGTTGCTAAAAACCTTTTATTTTTATTTTTTTAATATCTTGATCAATCTTAAACAAATTGACAAACGTTGATCTATATTCATAATAATATAAAAAATAATATCTACCAAGCTCACGAACTAAAGGCCATGCTCAGAAGATGATTTTTATTTTATTGATTAATTTATTACAAACTTATTTGTAAATTGAATATAATATATGTAATATAAGCAGCTAGCCCTCATAATTTATTTTCATATTTTATAATTCCAATAGCCCCGTTTCGGATATCTAAAGAGATTTAAAACTACTTTGCATAAAAAAGAGTATACAATTTTCGACATGCTGAAAATGATTATTTTTGATTGACAATTACTAAGTGTTATTTATGAAGAATAATTTGAATGCTTTTTGAATAAGCGAATAAGCGAATATTTGTTTAATATAATAAATTTAATATATAAACTTAATATATATACATAATATACTCCTTCACACTTTAGAGAGAGTGAGAGAGCATACAATATATTTTCGCTGCACTTAATTTTTACTTTTAATGTGAATTTAACTTAATTGAAATCAAGATCAACGCTCAAAAAATAAAATGGCATGCATGCCATGTTCCCCATATTCACATATCTATATATGGGGCCATATGTTGACTAAATTTGATCAAAAAAGTTGAAGTCTTTGCATGGAATAATTGCTTTCAATTAGGTTCGTATTTCTTCTTTCTCTGCTGAGTGTCAATGCGCGCTCTGCGGCAAGCATCAAGTATTTTTTCATTATTAAATTAAGCATGTGATATTCCACTTTGATAATAAATCCAAACGTGAAACGACAGTGTGTTTCGAGTGCAAAAGAAATGAGTTGTAAATGTTATCAAATTGTTCATTAACATCTGTGAGCTGTGCATGCAATGAAATTGTAACGATTGCTAGATGCTCCCTAACATCTGTAAAACTTTACTGATCTACAAGGATCTACCCAGTGCATTTAGTGTAATTGTTACAAATGTAGCTGAAATATTTGTTATAATTTGTTTTGTTTTGTTTTGATCTGTACTAATCATATTCTAGTACTGTTTAAGCTATATGAAATGAAATTAAATGAAAATTATTAACTAATTTCATGTGAAAGTCCCGAGCTGAGCTGCGCTGAACTTTGGAAAGCCTCAGGCCTAGTTTGTATTGTATTTCTAACAGTTACACATGTATTTGAACTGAATCAATTATTTATTTAATTCCATAATCGCATAAGTAATTATTATTAAAGTAAACTAAACAAAATGGAACTTCTAAACGATTCAAATCTTAAAACAAAAATTGATATAAAAACAAATAAAATTCCTTTAGCTAATAAAAACTTTTTGGCAAAACAATTGCATTATCAAAGCAAAATAATCTGGTTGACTAGTGTGCAATAAGCAATGCGATGCGGTTGGAATGTTTTATCTATTGTATATAAATATAGCCCTTTAGTTTGTAGTTAAAACAAGAGAGTTAGTCACGCTAGTTAATCGTTAATTAATTGAGCTAATACGTCAAGTGGGAAAAATTTTGTATTTCCATTGATTAAAACAAATTGAATGTGAGAACAGAGAACAAAGATCAGAGAGTTTCTTACCGCAAATACATGTGAAAAATTTATAAACAGATCGGTAACTATGGAAACTAGATATGCTCAGATATATATATACATTTATTAGTGTAGCACCAGAGAAATAGAGAGGAGAGAGAAGTAATACAAGTGCAGCCTAGACTGAAATGATTCCTATTCAGATATTATTCCTCTTTTAGATATTCAGACTGAGATTAAAATACGAAGCTGACCGCAAAACTTGGCATTGTGGCATAGACTTGACTCTAAAAAAGATTTTTGTGGCAACAACGCAATTTGCATTTGTTGCTATGATTGTAAGTATAATATATATACTTATATACATATATATATTTACTATATCTAGCCACTAGAGTCCGCCTTCTCTCGCCTCTTAAGAGATGCCAGCGTACATTGCTTCCTGACCTATGCAATTGAATTTGTACGTATTTTTAGCAGTCACTAAATGTCCATTGAATGCAACAGCTCTGAGTGCCGAGTGCTCACTAAATATTTATTTACTCTATTACATTTCACTTCTTTTTTTGCTTATTTTTTGGCTCGTGTGACAAAGAGCGTTTAGAAAAGTGCTCAAATGTGTTGGCAATTGGATTTTAATTGGCTTTTAATTAGCTGAATCATAGAAAAGGGTTCTGTGCGAACAGTTGAGAATTTCTGTTATAGCCGAGCTGAATCACAGCCCAAGTTTGCACAGTAGCTGAAATTCTTAATGAGTGCTAAGTAGGTAAAGTTATTTATTTGTACTTTTACTTTTGAATTTGCCATTGTTTGGATTGGCCTATCGACAGCTAGATTAACAAACAGCTTAAGTACTTAGTGCCCACATACGTATATGTGTGAGTGAGTGTGTGTAGCTATAAGCGTGGTCATTGTCCATCGTTTGTAATCTTGAAAAGTCTGCGTGCGATTAAACAATGAGCTTTCTTTTCTTTTCAATATTTTTGTTGCTTTTTTTTTATTTCATTTTATTTTTTTTATGGAAAACAGCTGGCTCTTTTGTATGTAATCCTTTACTCAGCTGAACTTTCTGTTTGCTTAACAATAACTCACTTTTGCAGCTTGTCCACACGCTCTAAGGCTCTAAGGATGGCGCGAGCCCGACTACGACACGCGACAGAAACCGTACGAAACGAACGAAACTATGGATATGGATGGATGTGAAATGCGAATGCGAGTGCTAAGCAAATTGCGCTTGTGTACCGTTACTCGCCAATGCTTGATTACGACTGTGCGCGGCCCTCTCTGGCGGACGGGCAACTAACGGGGCTGGCGTTGGCGCTGCCTCGACTTTGACTACGGCGTTTGTGTTCTTACTATAAGCAGCTCGGCCGGGCGGCTGCTGCTGCTGCCGCTGCTGATGAATGTTTGCCTCTATGCATACATATATAAATCTGTATGTGTAAGTGTGTGTGTATGTGTATGTGTGTGTGCTTGTGCGCTAGCGTTAATTTGTGCTTCACTTATTTCTATATGATTGTCATTGAAATTTGAATTGAAATGCATTAAATATCAAGTCAGTGCTTGTACAACTGTAATGCATGAGCAGCTCAAACTGTAGCTTGAATTTAGAATCTTGCGACACGACAATTTTGCCAAGCAGTTTTTTCTTCTTAAATCAGTGCAATTAAAACTGTAGCTTAATATGTAATCACATAATATATATATAAAACATAATTATATATATTATGTATGTAAGTATATATTTTGCATCAGTGCATGTAAATATTTTAAAGTACAGTAAAAAATTGCAATCAATTTTGTTGGGCAATCTGGAGCAATTGTAGAAGGCGTTATCAAGCGAACGCCCCAAACGCATATACTTTACTTACACACATACATACGCGCCTATGTATATGTGCTTTAATTCTCTTAGTATTTAAGCTCAGCTGCTATAATTTTTGAGTGCATTTCATATTTGACGGGTGTATGATGGAAAAGTAAACAAATCATAAAATCAAGTGCCATTGATAACAAATTGTCCAGGCCTTATCAATGCGGCTAATCGTTGTGATTAGCACTAAATGAACATGTATCAACGCACACATACATATGTACATATATGGATGTACTCCCATTTACACATATGTACATATACTATGTACTTATTTGTACTTATTACGTTTCGACTGTAAGTAGTCCGCTGGTAATGGGCAATCGTGAGTATTGCTCGACAATTGAGACAAGCCAGCCAACAGACTTAACATAAAATTGGCACCTGCTGAGGCAATAAAACAATCAAATGTCGTTACACTAGTTGAGTTCACTTATTGGATTATGCGCCCAGTGTGCGGTGACCAAATGTCGTGTCTGTATGGATTACGGGTACCACTGATTAGTGGCGGATGGCGCCAAAGCCGAGCGTGCTGTACGTTGTCCGTCTGCGATTATGTTAGACTGTGGCAATTAGTTCACGTTCGCCTTTCAAGCGAACTGTGAACGACAAACAACTGTAAGTAGGACAATGGAGCTTGTCTTTTAACGGTTGCGGTTTTTGTTTTTAAAAGTTGGCGGCGTTTCTAGCTGATGTTGTGTATGTTAACTGCTTGTTTTCACTGCTTGCTGTTGGTAGTCTGTGCAAAGCATTTCCATGTGTTAATCGGTGTTAATCGACAGCTCGTTACATTTTAAACTTGTTGAATTCATATGGGTGTGAAAAAAACAAGAAAATATTTTGTATACTATTTATTGCTTATACATTTTTTTTAAAAATTGATGCCCTGCTTTAATACAATAATAAACAGCTTACCTATGCATATTATAGAAGGAAACTGAAGTTGTATGTATTTTACACTTTAATATAATAATAAATTTGATTCGCATTTTAGTCATGGTTGAAATTGGTAATTTTTGAAATTTTCTATTAATGTTAGATATTTTTTCATTTCAGTTAAGTTATGGCCGCAGCTGCTACAATAACTCTCAGCGATCAACCTTGTAATTTCCGAGGAAACCTTTAAATGAACTAAAATGAAATTTGCTTTTGCATTTTATTTGGTTTGTGGCGTGTTTGAAATTATTTTGGGTCACCGACAGCACGGTAAGAATTATAATTATAGTTAAGTATTAACCATTGATTTTGGACTTTACCTTAGTTATTTGCCAGCTTGAACCAGGTGATAGCGGAACCTGCGACCTGAATCTTATTATGTGGACCTATTATTCCAAAACAAATGAGTGCGGCCCTTTCCCTTATAAGGGATGCGTTGGAAATTCCAATAGGTTCCCATCACTGGAGTTATGCGAAGACATTTGTAAGATAGATAAAAATAATAAAAAGCCGAAACATCGTGGTTAATATGGGAATGCACAGAAGAAATTTGAAGTTTGAAATACAAAAATTTATAAGCAGCTTACTTAAGCAAATTATAGAGAGAAGCTGACGGCTTATCGTTCTACTTTTCAGCTATAAATCTAGCTTACAGACCAACATCATTTCATGCGTAAAAAAACAGAAATAATTGTAATTGGAATGAACCTTCAGTGGCTGCATGAAAACGAATAGAAATTGAACTGATACCAAGTTCTTTTAATAATATTGATATTACAAAGTTATTTGAAAGGCGTCGGTATTATTTGTACTTCCAAGCTCTTCAACGTGATGAGTGGAGCGAAATTGTATTAGTATAATGAGGTAGCATGTAGCGGCGCCAGTTATCTGCCGATAAAGATTAGAAATAAATAACTAAAAAATGCTAGAATATGAAATGCAGACAAACCGTAAATATAAGCGTGCGATCCAAGCGAAACAATCCAGCGGCAGTGAATTTTACCTTGCGATGGGACAGCTGCAGGGAGAGACGGAACAGACGATCCCTCAACTCCGGCTCATCGGCTATGTTGAGAATCTTGTGAACAATTGCGGCACTGCAGCTGCTATGCCTGATGGTGCTGCTGCTGGCCTCGACGATCAGAAATATGATCACAATGTACCAGATCATTTGGGTTAGGAAGAAGGCAAAGAACTCATCTGCCTCAAAGTAATCCAAGCGCTTCGGATTCAACAGTGCCTCCAGTATATAAAAGTCGTCGAAGAGTATGAACAAGAAGGATATTGCAATGATGCCCAGCAGCGGATAGGTGAAATACTCCTCGATGGTGTGGCAAATGTCGCAGAGCAAATTGTGTATGTTGGCCACCTGCTTGATGGCATACTCCGGACTCTTGCGTATAATCGAGGTAACACTGTACCTCTTCATGGGTGTGCTGATCAAATTACGTAAACGATGCGCATACCGATGATTGTTCACCACCGAATGCATTGGCGACAGCTCCAAAGCGCTGTTCAGCTCAATATGGGCATCCAGAATGTCCTGCAGAATCTGTGAAAATGTGGTAAAGCAGTAATTGTTGATCCGATATAAATGTATGTTTTGAACAAATGATTGGAAGTAAATGTTTTCTTAATCAACATTACGAAAATTATAAATTTGCTATGCTTTACGCCTGAAATATGTAGATATATATAATCTTAATTTGTCACATCATTATACCCGTTCATGAAGTGAAAAGAGTATATTGGGTTTGTCCAATGTCAATGTCCGTCCGTCTGCCCGTCTGTCTAATGATGAAATTTGGAAATTTACCAAGAATGATTTAACTGTTTTTGGACGAATATTCTGCAGTCGATGACACTCGACTTTAAGATTCTCACTTGTTTTACTATACTTAAAATTTCTGTTAAATATATTTAGCTTAGACAACTTCTCAAAGCAACTTCGACAATTTCTTGTGGCGCGATTGTCAGAGCTTAAGTCTATATAGATCATGTTGGTATTATAGTGTCTGTCTGTTACGCATAACTAATCGACTTTTCTGTATTTCAGGTTATGATGGATCCATTATGCCAGCAACTATCAGTTTGAGCTGTACAGAATCAGCTTATTCTCCAAGACTACGTTTTATATAGATTATCTTTACTGAATATCTAAAAGAAAATTTAATTTAAATTAAATTAATAAAATTACTAAAACTAACATTTAAATTAAAATTAAAATAAAAATAAAATTAAAAATTAAAATTAAAATTAAATTTAAAATTTAAATTTAAATTTAAATTTAAATTTAAATTTAAATTTAAATTTAAATTAAATTAAATTATGTTTATAGCATTAAACAAGGGCTTCGATTGCGGAAAGAAAGTTTTGTTCGTTGTACAAAATTTCAATTGACTTTAGATTAGATTCACAAATACAAATATTGTTGGCTCATGAGGCACAAC
The DNA here is from genome assembly GCA_035045365.1 of Drosophila leonis. Taxonomy (NCBI): domain Eukaryota; kingdom Metazoa; phylum Arthropoda; class Insecta; order Diptera; family Drosophilidae; genus Drosophila; species Drosophila leonis. Next base: position 1,785,777 of record JAWNPC010000389.1, on the reverse strand, counting down.
TGCAATAGTTGTATTAAATTTGTGGCCTTAAATGTGTTACACTTTAATATAATAATAAATTTCATGATTCGCATTTTAGTTGTGGTTGGAATTTAATTTTTGAAATTTTCTTTTAATGTTAGATTTTTTTCATTTGCTTGCAGCTGCTACAAGCAAAAGATCTAAAATGAAATTTGCTATTGCATTTTATTTGGTTTGTGGCCTGTTTGAAATGGTTTTGGGTCACAGGCAGCCCGGTAAGCATCAGAATTATAGTAAAGTAAATGCAATTGATTTGCTATTTCTGAGCTTCAGCCGGCTGTTATGGGATCGTTCAGTCCATTACTAATCTATAATCTAAACATACCGACATAGGTGATAAAAAGGATGGTATAAGTATATCTGACTCTGCAAAGTATATAATTTTCCTTGTTCAAAACTGAGAACTGAATTAAATCATGAATTAAATGTCTGAGTTTTTATAATAATAATGATAATTAAAAGAATGTTTATAATTAAAATTGAATTTATTAATAATAATAATGAAAATTCAACTGATCATGTTGATAATGATATTTATAATTATAATACAAATTATAATGATATAATATTAATAATAATAAAGACATGACAAGTTTGAGCAACTGTCAAATATTATTTTTACTTATTTCTATATGAGCTTCATTGAAATTTTAATTGAAATGTATTAAATATGAAGTCAGTGCTTGCACAACTGTAATGCATAAGCAGTTCATGCAAACGCCACTCAAACTGTAGCTTGAATCTTGAGTCTTGCAAAAGTCCTGTGATAATTTTCTTAGCTAAATAAAACAGGTTTTACTCAGATTAGAAGCATTCATCTAAATATGAGAAACTACTACTTCTCGCATCTTTCTTGAGTTACTAGCCTTTTTAAATACTCACCTCATTCACCATACTGAAACGACTCTGGGCCAAGTGGGTGGTGCACAGGAACTTGAAGACCATTAGGCTGATATTGATGTGGGGCAGAGCGAATGCCGTGAAGGTGACAAAGGATGGCGAAATGGTGGCACTGACCAGCAGACCATAGCTGACACACATATAGACAACGTTGAAGATCACAATGCCCATGGAGATGAGAAAGGTGAACAGGAGTATACGACGATAGTCCAGCTTCATGCCCAGACGCACAAAGATCTCGTCAACAATGATATTATTCTGTATAATGCTGACCAAACGCTGGCGCTTAAACATGGCAAATCCGAAGATTGTGCACATGGCAATGATGCCAGTTAGCCGCAATGTGCCATCGCCCAGTTTGGTGATGTTCGTCTGGAAGAAGTAGCCGATGATGGAGTCGCCTTCATATATGGATGCCACAAAGCACACCACAAAGAACAAGAAGTGCACAATGGCAGCAATGAAGGAATACGATGATGTGTGCACCTCCTTGTCCGCGTTGAGGTTCAATTGAAATGGTGCCAGTCCCACCAGCGATATATACGTGAGCGGACGTAGCGATTGGAATACATTATCCGCCTGTGACATGCGTTTCAAGACATTCAAAACCATAGCTAATCCAAGTGTGCTCCGCGGAGTCGCGAATTCGTGTTAGTTCGTCTCGCACGTTCGCCGCCAACTGACTGCGAAAATGTTGTACGTAGTTAGGTCAGGTCATATGTCGGCATCGTTAGCGCACCTGGGACAAAAGTCGTTTGGCCAACTGGACAATTGGACGGCTTAATAAGCTAATATCAATAGCGGTAAATATTTAATTACGCTTAAATGCGTAGCATAACGTAAGGTGCTGCGTAGCAAGTGCAACAAGTTATTTACGAAATATATACATGTATTTATGTATGTGTGTGTGTGTGTGTGTGTGTGTGTGTGTGTGTGTGTGCATGAGTTTGTATGTGTGTCTATCTACCAGAGCCCATGCCAGGCTACACATACCGAATTTCATGACTGAAATGGCGTAAACAATTATGTGGGTGACTTCAATGAATGATGTATACGAAAAGTGTTTCTACGTTGTAATCTATGTTTTGATTCCGATTCAGAATTGATTTTATGTTGGTATTTTATTTGTATATACATATATTTTAGTTATTTTATGTTTATAATGTTAATATTACAAATTTTATTTATTTTTATTTTTCAATTTTTGAAAGAAGTTTTGCCAATCTAAAAAATTACAGAGCTTCGTTAATGCATTGCATTTTGACAAAACTTTTTTTCAATTTTTCTTTTACCAAACTATTTGAAATTCCAAATTTTGGTTTAATTTGAGTTGGTTTCAGTTTTGTTGGCAAATTGGTTTGATTTATGGTTTCGTTCATATTTAGCTAAAAAGTACTTTAGCTTTTCGGTTGGGAAACGATTTACTTTTAAAGATATATATTTATAAACTAAGGAGAGAGTTTATAAATATTTATCTCAACCTTTTACTTAAGCTCATAAAAGAATTGTTGAAAGTAAAATTTCTTATTTTTACAATTTTCAATTATTTTGTAATAAATTAACTTAATTGAACGAACAGGGATATTCATTGTGCAGCTATAGAAACTAGCTGCCGCCCGAGGCTTGTTTTAACTAGAACTCTTTAGAGTATAAGAAAATTTAATGAACATTCAAATGACTAAATATTTTCTCTAATAATAGAAATTTTTATATGTAAAATATAAAATAAAATATGTAAGAAATGTTTGAAAATGTGCTTAGATTTAGGCACACCTAAACATTTTATATTATTTTTTGACTTTATGAATTTCGATTTACTTAACTGTTCATGCCAAAGTTTGTATCAATATATCTGCCCCTGTTTAGTTCAGTTAAAGCTACCAACGCAATAATATAGATTATGCCTTATTTGCTGTCATATGCCATTCAATTAGCTCAATAAATTTCTCCGTTTATTGCTAATAATAAAATAGATCTATGAAAAATACATTGATAATACATGCAAAAGCAACAACATCGAATTAAACCGCTTAATATTATTGCCCCAGAAAAACCGTTGGACGTAACATAGACAAATGTTTTCACCAGCTCCAGATTTAGCTCGACAAGCTTCTCCACAGCTCCACTAAACTGTATGATTCGACATATTGTGATACGCTTCACAACAGTCGAATCCACTGCCATTCTCATTGCTGGGCGAATTAGATGTGAATTGTAGTAAAATAATGAGATATGTGGTCAAAGCGCCGCTGATCTGAAAAACCAAAATAGAAGATATGGAATGATCAGATATCAATTAATTTCTAATAGAAAATTTAAAAATATATTTCTGCATATAGTCTCTTGTGATAAGCTCCACCATGTATAAATCGATTTGATTGTGCCACTCACCGTAAAGTAGAGAGTGCGATCAATATTGAAGAGTCCAGCCGCTGTGAAGTTAATCTTCAGATGCATCAACTGCATGGAGAACTGTTGCAGTTTCTCTCTCACTTCTGCGCTCTTGGTCTTGTTGAGCAGCGAGTGAACAATGGCGCCAGTTTTCTCACTCTTCTTGATTGCCCGATTGCTGCCCTCGACAATGGAAACGATCGCAATCAAATACAGTATCATTTGGCAAGAGAAGAATGTGACGAATTCGACGGTCTTAAATTTGCTCTCACGCTTCGATTTGCCCAACAGAGTCTCGAGCACATAGTAAGCATCAAAGACGATGATCAAGAACGCAATCGAAATGATCGTGAGCAGTTGATAGGTGAAATATTTGTTTGCCGTGGCAGCTGCCTCACAGATCAAATGATGTATCTCCATGGACTCCTGTATGATCTCAGCCGGATCCTTGGTTACAATCGTGTACATCGAAAAGGAGTCCAGGCACTGCAGTGAGCGTTGCTTCTGAACGGCCTTAATGCTGCGCGTATCCCACTGATGAGCCAGGTTCTTGAGCACCTGAAAGTATAGAAAAGAAAGAGAAGAGTTAGCTAGAGTATTGATGCGATTCATTTCACAGTAACACCTCATTCAAGGCACTCAAATAAATGCGTAGCTTGATCAAAAGTCCGCTGATGAGTATGCTAACAATGCAAACAATAAAGTTTGGCGAGAAATAGCTTAAAATCGCCCAGTAGGACACGTATGGATTCTCGCGTGGGAAAATCCAGATAAAGCTATAGATCATAAAGCTTATCAGCGTGAAGAATTGAAATGTCGACAAGCCAATGATTTCTCTGGCCGCTTCAGTCTGTCCAAAGCTAACTCCAACGTGTGGAAACGCCTCCTGCTCCAAGCCGTCGTAGATTGCCAGCAGTTGCATCAAGTCCTGGCATCTCAGTATCGACGCAGCCATTACTACCACAACCCCAGCCATGCCATTGAACATCTCCAGGTCGCCCGTGAACTTGGATACGTTCGTCAACGCGAAGCTAATCATGAGCGAGCGACGTTCTATGCAGCTGTAGACAAAGTTCACCGGATAGAAAATCAATCGTAGAATTGCGCTGGCCAAACCAAAATAGGAGAGTCTCATCCGACCTCCCGAACTGTCCACATAGTAAGGCATAATTCCACAAAACAGAGCCAGAAAGAAGATGAGGCGGTAGCAGCCGTAGACATTGACCGGGTGCACAAATCTATCCAAACAGTTGGGCAGCCACATGGCGTATGAGCAACAAAGGCAATTGTACACCTAACCTGAATCATCAAAATCTAGATTTAGATTGCACCAAATTAATTAAATGAAAAGCCAATGTCGAATGGAGCGTATGGCATATAGAATCTATGACGGATAGCCTCACTGTGTTCATATACAAAGCAAGAGTAAGGAGCAGGGCAAATTAATTAGGTAAAAAAGCTTAAGGAATATATTAGCTTTAAGGTATAGCAAATTTAGGCACAGAAAAAAATTGATACATATTTTGACCTGCATATTCAAAAATCTGAAATCACAAAAATTGAATCTAATATAAATATCTACAGCGTTACCTTATTTAATGCATCAAAATGTTGCCAGCAGCGATGCAGAATAGCTCCGAAGAGCAGGACAATGCTGAGCAGGAATACTTGAGGCACATAGAAGGCAACGGCAACTGTATAGCAGGGCCTCACATCATTGTAGAGCAGCATAGATAGAGAGCTGGCCAAATAGGCGAACTGCACGCCAGAGATGAGGAAAAGTTTTGTGTGCCGCAGGCTCATAATTCGGCCATAATTGAAGCAAATGCCCACGTTGAGCAGGTGATCATCGATGCGGGCTATCATATCGCAAAGTCGTATTAGCAGTCGCACGCGCAGGCCACTGCACAGGAAGAGTGTGAACATGCCGGTCAAGCCAATAAACTTCTGCAGTGAGTCGCCCACCTGAGAGATGGGCGAATTGAAGAAGTAGCCCACAATGCTTTGCTGCTGGATGAGGGCAGCCAGAAAGCAATAGCCAAAGAAGCTCAGCTGCAGCAGAGCATTCAGATAGCCCAGACGACTGAGTTCAAAGTGTCGCGTCGTGCGGCCTCTTAGCCGGAAGGGCGTCAGACCCAGCAAATAGGTGAACAGGAGCAGCGTTTGCTCAGCGCCATAGGCGTCGCGTGGACTAAGCAGTTGCCTCCAAATTGGCCACATGTCGGTGAAAAGTTAAAACTGATTTGGACAGCGGACGTGATGCACCTTTTATACAGACTGCAAGTTAGTTGTTCGCATTACTTATTGATAGAGCTTAAAGCCTTGAACTTCGTCTACTCGGAATTGAGGTGCTGTCAGGTCTCGCGTAATGGGAAACCTGTCGTACTTCCATTCCATTTCATGACACTTTCAGTTTGTTTGTTTTTGTTATGAAATTATAAAGTGAGCGCAGGTGAGGTGGAGGAAGCGTTTATGGCTCGCCACTTGTGTGGGTTGAGTTAATTAATTTAATTGGATTTTCTCCTCTGCCAATAATTGGCTGAAATTAACTAGAGTATGGCACCAAGCACTATGTATTCTATATACTCGTATAATATATATCTATGTTTCCGAATGTAGCTGGCTATGAGCATACGCATTGAAACATGCAATATTTGTATGTTGTTTGTAATTATGCCCATGGGAGATATCAATATAGTCGTGAAACGAGATGTAAACACAGATAAATAGCGTAAAAATCGGTCAGTCTGAATTTTATATGTATAAAGGATTTTTAATAGCTTTTTAAGTTCCAGTATTCCCTAGACCCAAATAATGAGGTGTATAAATACTAGTTTTAGGGAAACCCATTATGTAATGTGGCTGTTTTAATTTTTAGAGAATTCTCTGCTCTATAAATATATACAATATAAAATATATATATGTATATTTACATGAAATAGAGACTTGAATTTAATGTGGTTCTCCGTTGGAATATAGTTTTTTAAGTATAAATTTAGCAAATATATAATTTAATAAAAAATATTATTTTAATAAAAAATTTAAAAGAAAACATTTAAAAAATCATGAAAGACATTAAAAATATATATGTATAAAATAAAAATATATAAATAAATATAATAATAATATTTTAAAACTATTAATATAACTTGTTGAGTTATTTATTGATTTTTAAATATTATTATTATTTCGTTATTAATTTGGTGCGTTTACTTTAATTATTTTGTTTAAGTAATTTTTATTTCTTAATATTATCTCCTATTAAAAACAATAAATAAATTCATTAAGTAATTCAATTAAATAAATTCTCCTATTAAAAGATTGTCCAAAGGAATTAATTGTGGATTCTAAAAATTCTGAATAAAATTCAAGATTAAACTAATAAAAAATATTTATTTAACGAATAATTTTACGATGACTGATTCATTGCTGTGTTACTCGTATACAATTCCTTATATCTTCTGCTTACCTTATTAACCATAACGAATCGCATCTCCACCAAATATGTGAAGCAAGAGAACATGGTAATGGCGATGGCAATGACCGTATGCTGGATCATAAAAGTGAAGTGCAATGCCCAAGTGGGCTGCACTTTGGATGAGTAGAGCACGGCAAAGGTGCCCCAGGAGAAGCCAAAGTTCACGAGCATCATGGAGATCATGACGGCATAGCTATAACGCAGCACCTTGCTGTACATGATCTTGATGCCAACGCTGTGCAGCTGCAGGTCCATGGTATGAAACTTCTGCAGGCACTGCTCTAGCCGGTGCTTGGGTATAATGGCTGTCAGGTAGATGACAGTGACGCCAATGAAGCCGCTCACGATTTGCATCATGTCGCCGAAATAGGTGATGCGTGAGCGAAAGAAATAACTGGCAACGGACTCGCAATTGTTGCGAATGGTCAGAGTGTAGCAAACGGCGTAGACGACGATGTGGGCAATGCCATTTAGATAGCCGAACCAGGACTTCTTGATGTCTCTGCGGCCAGTTTTGCCATCGCAGCTGACGTAAAACGATGTCAGTCCATGCAAGTAGGTCACATGGAAGAGTGGACGCAGACTTTCGTACAGCTGCTTCGCGGAGAGCCAGCGACGTACGCGACGCTTCAGCGGATGTTGCAGCATAGTATTCAGTTCGATTTCCACACTAATATCCTTTTTGGTGTCCATGCTGCCCTATTTGCCGTGGTCTGCACAGCTGGAGCTTTACGCGTCAACTGAACACCAGAAGCGCAAATAATTTGCATGTTGCCGGGCGCCGGCGCCCAGACCGGACCCTGTTCTAATGAGGTGGGGCCACATTTCATTCATTTCATGCTTGTTGGCTTTAAGTAAATAATTTTAGCATTTTTATGCCGCATGTCAACGAGTACGAATACGAATACGAGTACGAATACTAATGCAAACATGAATAGGAATACGAATACGAATATGAATGAGTATGAGTGCTTTTAGCTTAAACTGTTCTATTTAATTAATGGTCATTTACAGGTGACTGCGAGTCGTTCCCATGGGTCTCGCTCTCTTACTGCCCAGGAATCTAATTAGCTATACGATTTACCTACACTTGAATAGCTTACACTTTCTTCTCTCACTATCTGTCTGGCTGGCTGTCTGTGCTAAGCCCTTGGGAGACTTAACTCTTACTCAACGAATTCCCAAAAGCAAATTGAAATATTTCCAAAGAATATAGAACAATTGCATAGCTGTCTCGCGCCAAAATGAAAATTGTATAGAAAAGTTGATGTTCATTGTCTTTTCTTTATCTTTTAGTGATTGACTGCCAGATGGATTGCTTGAAATTGTAAGTGTGTTTCTGTCTATGATATATTTACAGTAGGTAGTAGTAGTAATATGTATCATAGGTATAGCTGTGTTCATAAAAATAATAGTGAGACTGGAATCTTAAACAGCAAAATTTTGTGATAAACATATAATTTTTGTTTAAAATAATTTTTTTAACTTAAGACTTTAACATTAACATTTCAAATTATTTTTGAAATATTATGTTTATAATATAACATCAAAATTATTATCATTTGTTATTATAATACAAAGTTTTGCAGTCCAACATTTCCGTCGCACTACTATTTCTATGAACACAGCTGTATATATGCTGATTCATACAGACAATCAATTTATGCATGCATAAATGTGTATGTAGATATGTACATATGTGTAAACGTTCTTCTTAGTTCTTCCTAATTGCAAATCTATTGCAAATCAAGTTTACTTTCAGTTCAGTGGAAATCTGTTGCAAGTCAATTTTACTTCAAGTTCAGTTTACTTTCAAGATGAATTGTGTTAAGAATAAATTGTCCATCATATATTTCTCTCTCTCACACCCAATATCTGTCTACGTGTCTCTCTTTCTTTGCCTCTCACACTCCCTCTTTATAGCTCTCATTACCTCTCTTTCTCTTTCAGTCTATCTCTTACTATCACTCTCTCTCTCTCTCTCTGTCTCTCTTTCTCTGTCTCTATCTCTCTCTCTCTCTGTTTCTCGCTTAGCTGTCTTTCGCACATTCTGCCTCTCTCACTGATCCTATCTCTCTCACTAAATTTTTCTATCTCTCGTTATAAAATATTCCACTTTTTACAACATTTTTAAAATCTACTAAAATAACTTAAAATTTGAAAGAACTCCCTTTGGGATAAATATGATAAGAACGAGTATCTGCACACATTTTTCTTGTTCATATATTTTTGTCCTCATTTGGCTTTGTTAGTGTCTTGGTGTCTTAATTCTTATTACTAAAACTCAATGATATTTATGGTTTCCCCGAATGAGCTACAATATGTTCGCATGAATTTATATTCATTGCTCTGCAGGAAATTAGCAAAATGGTTGGTATGGATACAATATCCATAGAAGGGTGTAAGAGGCGGGAAGGATTTGCAGTTCTCTTCGAGAGTTTTGAGACGACAAGGGCTCAGCGCTCAACGGCGTAGAAAAGGTTTTTGTTTTATGAAACTATACAATATTGTTGGAGTACCATAAAAGGAAGGGAAACTGTAGTAAACAATAGCTTCTGCTTCCGTGTCAATTATGATGGCCATAAAGCTGATGAGAGAGTAGCAAAAGTAATTCCCACGCGTGTTGCTTGTAAAAGTAAACAGAATATAAATGGTTTACGCATTGTTGAATAAAAACTCATACTCATAGTTTATTGTTAGTAAATGAGTTTGTTTACCTTTCTGGGGTCCCGTAAGGACATGAGAAGGATGTTAACATTTTTTACACATATTTGAATAAGTTTTTAGAGGACTGACTTTTGCGATCAGGTGACATACGAATATGTTCTGAGAGTATTACAAATTTGTGTTTTAGCTACTTTGACTACGAAGAATTCATATATATGACCATATTTTATGTTTATATTAAAAAAATAAATATATTTATTACATATATATTTCCTGTGTTTATCATAATAATTTGTTACTATAATCTTTTGTAATTGACAGCTTGACAGCTATCCGATAATTAGCGTATGTATTATCAAAAATCTCTTTTTATCTTATCTTTTAATTCCTCAATATAAAAGTAGCTAAGGTAAATACAATATATTAACATTTTTTTATATCTATATCAAATTGTTTGTAGAGCTGTGATTAGTTAAGCGGAAGAGCCTACCGTAATCATTTTCATCATACAAAAGCTTAAACATTATTAACATACAGCTCTGTTCATAAAAATAGTAGTGCGACAAAATGTTGGACATCACAACTTTGTGATAAACATAATAAACAACAATTTGAAAAAACAACATTTTAATGTTATTCTTACTACTTGTTTTGAATTGTTTAGCTTATGTTTCAGTCGCACTACCATTTTTTTGAACACTGCTGTATATCATATATATGTAATAGGCTTATATATTGATAACGTAAATTCAGTAATTTCTGCTTTTTGATAACTCTGCTTTTATTTTCAGACATATATCTCTTGGCACTTTCATATATTAATAAAATAACAGACATTAAGATTGATCTATAAACAAAAAACAAAAAGCACAGGTGATACTTCGAGTCTAGCATCACAAACTAAAAGCCAGTTCCATATTGTATCATTGATTCTTTCGCCAAAATGCCGAAACATCGAATTTATTCTAATTAACATATTCCCACGTATGAAATTAAATCTATTTAGGTAATCTAACAGAGGGCAGGCCACAAGCAACAGCTTAACAAAAGCGAAGTCAACAAATATTTGAATTAACATAAATTAATTTCACACTTGATTTGTGGTTGAGCAATAAATGTTATTCCCTAAGGGTAAACAGTTCACAAGAGGTAATAGGGTTGGGGGTCTGCACTAGTTTCACTATTTACGCAGGCCCTGGGTTAGCCCAGTCCACAAAGTGCGAGTCAATCACCTTGATGTAACTTACCTGATTCACGATACTCAAACGTCGCTCGAAGCTGAAGGCAATCACGCAGAATAAACAAATCGCAATTGAGACCACAGAGTGCTGTAGGAAGAAGGTCATGCAGACGCAGAAGGAGGGTGTCACACCCAGGGAGACTAGTAGCCGGAAGACGCCCACAAAGTAAACGCCCAGAATGAGCAGCTTGAAGACGAGCAACAGGATCGAGTAGCGAAAGATCCTGGAGTACTTAACGCGTATGCCGATATTGGAGAAGTTCGTATCGAGACTGTGAAGTATTGTCAATGTGCCCAGGAGTTTGCAGCGCTTCAATATCGCCGAGGTGTAGATCACAGCGCCCGCAATGAGTCCATTGAAGATCTGCAAACGATCGCCAATTGTTGAAATCTCTGTGCGAAAAAAGTAGCCGACAATTGACTCGCCCTGACGCAGCGATGAGATGTAACAGAAGCCGCACAGCACAATGTAAACAAATATATTGAAAATGCCAAAGCATGACATCTTCAGATACGATTCACCCATCTTACGGCGCACGACATGGAACGGTGTCAGGCCGTACAGAAAGGTAAGAAAGAAGAGTGGACGCAGTGCCTCGTAGACCTGCGACGATATAAAATACTTTCGCACCCGACGCAACGCCGTGGACATTTTGTATGACAAGCGACAAGTGACGAAGACACACAACCGTTGGCTCCCAAGTGACAAATCGAACTGCAGCCAGGACGACGTTCTGCCCGAGTCGCTTGCTGGCGAAAACAAAAACATATCGCAAAAAAATAGAAAGAGAGAGAGAGCATCATTCACGGAAGTGTAACCGAAGCGAGGGCGTGTGCGAAAAGCTCATTATGATGTTCATCATGCAGTCGGCTTTTATTCACTTTCCCTGTTGGCGGAACGTGAGAGGAACTCACGACGCGCGGATTATCGCAGCAGCCCAAGCTCAACAAGTGCCTGTGTGTGCGTGGCCTTGAGTGTGAGCAATGCATAGCATAGTCAAGCAGACGCCGTTGTCTGGCTTTAATTTAGTTGTTAGCATAACTGAGTTCTCGTCTCGCTTTCTGTATCCGAAGATGTTGATTAATGGACTGGGTGGCCATTGGCATTGAATAAGTGATACGATGACGTATCGCGAGAGAGGACCTTTGTCCAGCTCTGCTTATCGCAGACAACAACCTGCTTGTTACGCATACAATTGTCTCATAATAAGCTAAATGAGTATTCTCAGTATATTTGGTATTAATATAACACTATATTATGATATGCATCAACTCAATGTGGGTTTTAAGGTTGATTAAGGCATCAGAAGCAAATAAGTTTTTTTTGCTGCTGAGCCTATGGGAAGGGCTTTTATCTAATGATATAATAATTATAATAATTATAAAAATAAATTTTTAAAAAAATTATATAAAATATATTTGTTAAACATAAAAAGTTATTTTATTTTCATCTATTGTTTTCAGGAATATTTTTTATTATTTTATGTATATATATATATTTTGTTTTTAATATTTTGGTATTATTTATATAAGGTTATTATTTCAATAGAGCTTTCTTAAACTTGCATACACTAAAAATATATATATATATATATTTTTAAAAATTTTTAAGCCAGCTACTCTAACGTAAATATATATATTTTTTCAGCTCTCGGCTTTCTATCATCCACATTTGTATGCAAAGCTACGTTAGTAGAAATTTGTCCATCTCTAATATCGTCACAACTGCTGTCACGCATCCGGAACTAGTCTGACACTTTCATGGCTCGCACTTCATTATCAACCCATATCCGTGACACTCTTGACTACACACACACACACACACAGTCGCAATCGCAATCGCATGCAGACAGTCACACTCAGCTGCGCCGCGTACGAGGCGTATGCGCAATATCTAGCTGGAGCTGAGCAATGGGGGATGGCGTTTCTTGGCCATATGCTGATCAGTTTTTGTTGGTTTGCTGCATTGTGCGCATGCATAATGTATCGCATTTATGGAGCGTGGCATGCTAAGCAACTGAATAGTTTATTTTCGATGACATTTAAATGACGTGTTATATACACAAGCTAGCGAACCGAGCAGGACACTGTTTTTACCACTTCTTGCGCAAACTCGAAAATTCAATTTAATTATGTTAGGTATGTGGCCGGCCACACATAGATATATCTGCAGGTGCAAATACGCAAAGGCTATTGACCTATTTAGCATTGAGACTTCCTTATGTCAGCTCTGTCATATGAGTTACTGATTCCCACTCGCAGCTCTTTTTAATTAAAATAAATTGAGCATACTTTCGGTGTAAGCAAAGAAATTTTTAATGAAAGCTAAAGGAAAGTGAGCTGAAAATTAAAATAAAGAAAAGAATTTACTGCTCGTATCAGCTTTTTAAGATATTGTTTGTGCAGGAGCTAACTTCAGTTCAGACTGCTTTTAAAAAAATTGAAAAGAAATGATTTTTCGCGGTTTTCAAAACATATTTTTAATCTCCATACAAAAAAAAATATTTTTAAATATGTATAATTATTTAATTAACTTAAAAACAGAATTCTATGTTGCTTCCATCAATTTTTTTTTCCTTCTGTATAAAAAAGTCTACATTAAGCTTGGGTCTTTTAGCATAGAGAAGATAGATAATAGAATTATTTAAAAAAAAAAATAATTTTCAGTTATATTTTGTTTAGCAAAAAGGAAATTTAAAATATAATTTAATAATTTAAAAATAATTTATTTATACCAGCGCACCACTCACCTTATGTAATCGTATAAAACGGCGTTGAATCGATCCAGCCAACAAGCAAAACATACAAATTGTTATCGATATGGTGATCAGTTCATATATCATAATAAAGGTTAGCTGATATGTGGGCTGGACCTCCATATTGACCAGGCAGACGAGGCAGACAATTATGATGGTAGCATCCAGGGCGGTAACCAGCAGCAGCACCAACAGCGCTTGGTACTGAACCTGCCTGTAGTTGACGGGAAAATTTAAGCGGCCCAGACGCCTATCGATGCGCACCAGCTTCTCAAGGGCATGGCGCAGATGACGGCGCAGAACAAGCGGCACTATGAATATGACTATGCCGGCGCCGATGCCGGTGATATCGTGCATTCGGGAGCTCATCTGTGAGATGTGGTTGCGCATGAAGTAGCCAATTAGGGACTCCTTGTGCAGCAGCGTGTACGTATAGCAATAGGCGATCAGTAGCCAGTGGCTGATGGCATTGGCAAGTCCATACCATAATTCGCGCACCACTCGCTCGCCCTGGCAACCGTCGCGGCACACGAAATACGGCGTAATGCCCAACACCAGGGCCAGGCTAATCATTGGCCGTATGCTGCCATAGAAATCCTGAGCACTGAACAAGCGTCTTAAGGCCAACTGCCAGAACCGCGGCGGCCCTGAATCGTGGCGTAACATTTCGCCAAACAGCCCATGGAGTACTAAATAAAAAGTGACATGTCCTCTAATTGCTGCCTACTTTAGGGAGCTCACGTCTAATCGCCGACTGTCTGGTTTCCGCTTGTTATCAGAGATTAAATATCGCGTATTGTAATAGCATTTAAGTGTTCAGGTACATTAAGCCTCTAACTCTCACTCTCGCGCTCTCTGTCTCTCTTCGGTTTGTTCATAAAACGAGCAATGTAATGAATTAAATGTGAATATTGTATAAATGGGTAGGTGAGTTTGTACTTCAATTGTGACACTCGTGTTGATTGGGCATATTAGAATATTGATCTTAAAATAATAAAATATAAAAAATTAATTAAAATTTTTATATTTTAAATAATTTATATAAATATAAAATTGTTTTTCTTTCTTACTTACCTTTAAATAAAGTTAAGTAACAAAACTAAAAAAATAATATTAACAAAACACACAGCATTTCATATAATTGTCAATTATATAAACAAAGTAATTTCCATTTAACTTTGTATTATAGAAAATTTATATATTTACTTAACAAAATCTTAAAAACAAGGTACATTTCTAGTCGACCACTAAATTTGTTTATTCGGCTTTTGTTTTGTTATCATCTGTTCGGCTCTTTTACTAATGACTACCAACAGCTCAGAGCTTCTATTGAATTCTATTTCAGTTCAGATTTGTGCGACAATTGAGCTGGTTGTGAAATTTTAACTTGGTGTTGAATTGCCAATAACATATTACCTATATATTTGATTGCTGTTGCATACTTTTGGGAGTGCAGAGAAATCAATAAAAGCAAAGAGCGATTTAAGTGCGAGAGTAGAGTGTAAAAAAGAAATACATTTAAAATATAATTTAATATATTTAATCTAAGAAAAATTCTGGAATGACAAAATTGTTAAATACTAAAATTAATAAATATAAAAATATTGTATAAATAAATATAATTTTATAAGAAAAATTTAAAAATCATAAAAAGCAAATAAAAAATGTTTTCCAACGCCTTGGTGGTCACCCTAATGCACTAGCCAAACATCTAACTACCAGGCCAAGAAAGAGAAAACTCAAAAGGTGCCAGCCATTAGATCTCTCTACAAGATTCCTCCAGTAATACTTGATACATTTTTGTTTTAAAAAACTTTAACAAAAAAATAAAGAAAATTAAATATTAATTATTTTAAAAAAAAAATAAACAAAAGAATAGTTAAAACAACTTTTGAAAATCTTTAAAAAATTATGATTTTGAAATTAATTATTTAAATAAAATAAATAAATGAATAGGTAAATAACCTTTTGAAAATCTTTAAAAAATGATTTTAAAATTGAGAGACAACAAATTTTGTTTTTAAGTTATTAAATGAGGTAATTTGACTGCCAGCTTAAATAAATTTTTAGTTTTGTTTTTTTTTTTAAATAACATAAAACTTTCACTAAAATCATAAATGAATTATATTTTTTTATTTGCGATCTACTTCACAATTTCTATCATTTTTTTTCCTTCCTACTATTTAAACCTTTAAACGAATTTTCGTCAATTTAAGTATTTAAAAATGCTTCATAATAGCTGCGACACTGTATAGTTTACTATAGCGTATCTTGCTTTTAGAGAATGTTTTTTTATAATTATTTTATAATTATAAATTTCTAATTGCTAGAGACTTAAAGCTAAGTGGAATTTGAGTTCGAATGGATTTAAAATGAATATCACGCTAATAAAAAAAAAATTCCCAAAGTTATAACATTATAAATTTTATTATAAGTCAACATTTTATAGAATACTAAGTAAGTTTGCGGCAACGCTTAACTCATAGTCAACCAAGCAGATTCAACAAGTAGTTACTCGAACTCGTTGTCGTTGTCATTGGCATCGTCTCCATCTCCATCTCCATCTCCATCTTCTTAATCTCCAACTCCAACTGGGCTGCATCTTGAACAATGCCAACGAGATTGCATAATGAGACCAGCTTAATGAGCTGACAGCGTCAGTTGCTTCGTGCATACGAGAAAAACGCAACAAATCATGCGCCTTGCTTAGAATTTTGTCGCACAATTTGCCAGCAATAACAATAACAATAACAATAACGTTAGCAACAGCCACAAAAATGGCAACAGCAACAACAACAACTAGACATTAACGAGTATTCACAATAAGAGAAACAGCAGCACTGGAAGGTCTACGTCTACGTCTGGTTGAGTCTGGTCTGGTTTGGTTTGGCTTGTGGCCTGCTCTTTGCCAGCAATCCATGACAATGGCGCCGCCTGTGCCCTGTCAAACGCCCCAAGATTCCCCCTAAGATTCTGTCTCCATAGACAAATCAATGAGGCATGTAGCCCGTTTGTATTTCTCACACGTGCAGCGTATTTGTTAGCGCTTTCTCACTTATGCGGGACTAGATGCTTTCTGATTATTTTATTTGTATTTTCATTTTTTTAAAGATTAAGCAAGCGATTATAGAGAAAGTAGAGTATAAGGTACCCCCTTTGAGGAAATAAATAAATTTTGTATATAAGCTAGATTGGATTCTTAAAGATATGTCAAATATATTGTTGTAAAAAGTTTAAGCTATTTTTATTAAATATATTTTTTATATACCAATCGTAACAATTATAATGCAACATTATAATATTTGTGATATTTTTAAAAACTTTGGAATGTAACCAACAATAATTAAAAATAATAATATAAATTTGATTGAAATATATTTTAATTAAATAAATAAAAAATAATTACAGTAATATTAACTTTTTGTTTACACTTGATTTAAGAATTTGTCACTTGTGTTTTTAATAACCTAAAAGTTGATCCCACATGAGCCTAAATATACTAAATATAATTAAACACAGATGTTTTAAGCTATATTGCACTGATAAGAGTGCTGAGAGCGCCACCTGTCGGTCAGAACATGTAGTCTACACATACAATTTGTTGATAACAATGTGTCGAGTTGGAAGGCTTATCGCCACAGCTGACCCACCAGTTCAGGAAAGTCAAACGAAATTTGATTGTCAATGCAAATCGGATTGGGTTTTGAGCTTTCTCGCCGACTGCTGTGGTTTAGTTTTCACTTTGGATTCAAATCGGGCGGCTGCAAATCGAAGATGTGGCGCACGGGCATTGTACAGCAGGCAAGTCGCCAGGACTTGAGGCGTTTATCGTGCCGCAACAAGAGCAAGAGTTCGGCGTCAGCGCCACCAGCACTGCCTCAGTCGGCGGATGTGGTGGTTATTGGTGGCGGTTCGGCTGGCTGCCATACGGCTTATCATCTGGCCAAGCGGGGCATAAAGGCTGTGCTGCTGGAGCGCGCTCAACTGACAGCGGGCACAACGTGGCACACGGCAGGTCTGCTATGGCGCCTGCGTCCCAGCGATGTGGACATCCAGCTGCTGGCCAATTCACGCAATATGCTGCGGCAACTGGAGGCGGAGACTGGCCTTGATCCCGGCTGGATACAGAATGGTGGAATCTTTATAGCGCACAATGAAACGCGTCTGGATGAGTACCGACGCTTGGCAACTGTTGGCACAGCGCTGGGCATCGAGAACGAGATACTGACGCCCGAGGAGACACAGAAACTGTTTCCACTGCTCGATCCCAAAGCCTTCATTGGCGCGCTCTACTCGCCGGGCGATGGCGTCATGGATCCAGCTATGCTCTGCACGGCCTTGAGGCGGGCGGCAACGAACAACGGCGCCCAGGTGATCGAGAACTGTGATGTGCAGGAGATTCTTGTCGAGCAGGGTGCACATGGTAAAAAGGTTGTAGGCGTGACAACGCCCTATGGCAACATACGCACCGACACTGTGGTGAATGCCACTGGCGTGTGGGGTCGCGATCTGGTGGCTCGCCATGGCACCCACCTGCCGTTGCTGCCCATGAAGCATGCGTACATTGTCTCTGAGTCGATTCCGGGAGTTCGCGGTCTGCCCAATATACGGGATCACGACTACTCCACTTACTTCCGCATACAAGGCGACGCCATCTGCATGGGCGGCTACGAGCCGAATCCCATTTTGCTGGAGCCAGTGGCGAATGACTTCCACTTTGGCCTTTACGAGCTGGACTGGTCGGTGTTCGAGACGCATGTGGAGGGTGCCCAGAAGCTATGCCCCGCCTATGCCAAATACGGCGTGAAGAGCACCGTTTGTGGCCCAGAGTCATTTACGCCGGATCACAAGCCGCTGATGGGTCCGGATCCAAATGTTGCCGGCCTCATGCACAATTGTGGCTTCAACTCGGCTGGCATGATGTTCGGCGGTGGCTGTGGCGAGCAAACGGCTCTGTGGATCATCAACGGGCAACCGGATGTGCCCATGTTCAGCTTTGATCTGCGACGCTTCACACCGGAACAGGGTCGCGCCACCAAGTGGATACAGGAGAAGTCACATGAGAGCTACGTGAAGAATTACAGCATGGTGTTCAAGTACGATCAGCCGCTCGCCGGCCGTGACTTCCAAAAGGATCCACTGCACGATGAGATGCTAAAGTGCAACGCATTCATGGAGGAGAAACAGGGCTGGGAACGTCCCGGCTTCTTCTTGGGCTCCGGCGTGGAGTCTGTAGCGGTGCTGCCCTATGACTGGTACGGCAGCTATGACAATCCAAAGCATACGGACAGCAGCTACGAGCGGGTCTTGGAAGGCGATCTGAAGTACAGCAGCTTCTCGGAGCATCACGACTTGGTAAATGATGTTGAAAATGATGTAGGAATGGATAATTAACAGATTTCTACTCACAGATTGGAGCTGAGGCACACGCCTGTCGCAACAATGCGGTGGTCTTCAACATGAGCTACTTCGCCAAGCTGCTGCTGGAAGGGCCTCAGGCTCAGAAGGCCGCTGACTGGCTTTTCTCTGCCAACACCAATCGCGATCCAACCAAGTGAGTATATCCTGAATGAAAACCTTAAACTTGTTAATTAATATTTTATATAAATAATTAAAATAAAATAAAATTAATTCTAATTTTATCTCCCATACAGAACCATCTACACTTGTGCGCTGAACGAGGCTGGCGGTGTTGAGGCGGATGTTACAATCAGCCGTTTGGCGTCTGGATCGGGTCAAGTGCACGATCCCAAGTTCGAGGGTCAGGGCTACTACATTGTGGCCGGCGGAGCATCTGCCTACTACACATTCAGCACGCTGCTCAGCGAGATACGACGCAAGGGCTTCGATGCCAGGCTGACTGATATCACAGCTGATCTGGGCGTCATATCTATACAGGGACCCAAGAGTCGGCAGATTCTGCAGCCGCTGCTTGACTGCGATCTCTCCGATGAGCATGTGGCGCCCAACAGCACTCGCCTGGCCACGCTCAATGGCATTGGACTGCGTTTGCTGCGCGTCAGCTTTGTGGGTGAGCTGGGTTATGAGCTCCATGTGCCCCAGAAGGATTGTGTGGCGGTGTACCAAGCGCTAATGGCTGCTGGCAAGTCCCAGGACTTACGCAACGCCGGCTATCGGTCGCTGTATTCGCTCAGCAGCGAGAAGGGCTATCATCTGTGGAGCTTCGATGTGCGCTCCGATGATACGCCCTTGGAGGCTGGCCTGGGCTTCACTTGCCGCAAGACGGGCGACTATCGCGGCCGTGCCGCAGTAGAGATACAGCGCGCCGAGGGCGTCAAGAAGCGTCTGGTTTACCTGACACTGCAGCAGCAGGTGCCCATTTGGGGTCTCGAAGGTGTCTATCGCAATGGGGAGCCTGTGGGCGTGCTGCGCCGAGCTGAGTATGCATACACGCTGGGCAAGTCTCTGGGCCAGGCCTATATATCACGCGCCGATGGTCAAAAGGTAGATGTGGACTATCTGAAATCGGGTGACTACGAAGTGGATATTCTGGGCAAACGCTATAAGGCCGATTGCCATTTGCGCAGTCCATTTGATCCGACTGGGCAACGTGTACTGGGTAACTACGAGACGAAATAAAACTTGATTGAACTAAAATTAAATTGAAGAAAAAGTGAGTTTTACTTGCGATGGGAAGACTGAATAGGACAGTCTTAAAGGTGGTCACTTAAATCTGAACCAATAATTGAGTTGTTATTTCTGAAAGGAAAAATATATTTCTTTCTGCTAAATGCCAAATTAAAAGCTGAAAAGGCGTTCATAATGCTTTTTTATGTTCAGCAGAAAAAAAACATATTTATTCAATTATCAAAATTTTGATAAATGACTGATTTGATTTCGTTATGGAATTTGTATATCACAAAAATAATATTTATTCCTCTTAATCACATTGCTTATAATTCTCGATTATTTTTTTTGTTGCTGCCATTTGATCAGCTCAAAATAAATACATCCTACAAGGTCATGTGATCCACAGTTAAGTTAAATTAAGACTATATATCAGCTGAGCTATCTGCGAGACTTAAACCAATTAGAAAACCAAGGCTGCTCGAAATTATTTCAAATATTTAAAATAATATGAAAATTTTTTTTTTTATAAATTTGTTTTGGCAAATAATAATTAGTACTAAGACAAAAAAATAAAAAATAAATATATATTTATATATATCACAATAAAGGCAAGCTGAAGGCTCTTCACATAGAGCGTTTGTTATTTTTGGTTTGTTTGAATAGTTTCACAGTTTCATGAGGTACGAATTGGCGGATTCGGCTTTATAAACATTTCCTTGAAAAATGCTGAATTCTATTTTTGTTTGCAAACTTTAATTTTTATTTTTTATACATAATTTTTTTATTTTTGATTTTATTCAGGGCCAGTGGAAAATGTTTGAATAGACTTGAGCTGGGCAACAATTAAATTATTTTACCGTTTCGAAATGTACGTACTTAATGGCTGATGATAATGGTTTGGGTTTTGGTTTTGGATTTGTTTTTTGGTTTCTGTTTCAGTTACAGAATCTTCGCGTCAGTCACTGGGTTATGGTTAAGATGTTGCCACAGCCGCAGCCACAGCCAGAGCTGGAGCCACATCTGCATAGAGACAAGTTAATTAGCTCTCTCAAGAGCCGCAGACACCACAGACCAAGTTAATTATGGGGCCATATAACATAATTTGTTGTTATTGTAATTTATCATTGTTTACGCTTTGTGCGCGCACTTCTTGAAGATTCTGCCGCTAAACGAACGGCCTTGCGGTGCGGTGCGGTGCGGTGGGGTGAGTTGAGATGAGATGAGGTGGGGTGATATATCAGCGCCCAAAGACAGTCGTAATGCCAATTAAATGACAACACATTTCTTTGACAATGCCCAATTTTCAAATGTTACATAAACTGAACACAGCAATGAGCCAAAGAGCAAAAAGCAATTAAAAATTGTCGTGCTTAATGACGAGAGATGTCAAATGGCTGATTAAGCGCAATGTGGGCTGCGCGAGAGAAAAGTGAAAAGCGACCTACACACTGAGCGGCATAAGTACATAAACATAAACAAATATATATATATATAAATAAATATATATATCAAGATTTACTTGGCATGTTTGTGTGTGTGTGTGTGTGAGGCCTCGAGCAGTTGGCTTCATGGTAAGCCGCTTTAATATCAGCCAACTTTGTTAGCTCTCAATTCGAAATTGCCTTCATTGCCAGCATTGCCTGGCGGGGGTCATTTGTGGCCCCAAATCTAATTGCAGCCATAGTCATGGATCGGGCGCTTGGCATCTTTTATCTTTTGTCCATAGTTGAGTTTGCAAGTCAGCGTGTTGCGGCACTTGAAGTCGCACCAGCACACTTCAAGTTCAAGTTCAGGCTGCGCCACTCATTAAGTCAATCGAACGACTGCAATTTGGCAATGTTCACACTTAATGGATTCACACATCTGCCAAATGGGCTGCTACGGCTTCAGCTGCATAAATCACTTGAACAAATGCGCTCAAAGTCAAGCTGCCTGCACAGCAGCAGCAGCAGCAGCAGCAGCAGCAGCAGCAGCAGCAGCAGCAGCAGCAGCTTATGATTTCAATTTCGATTGCCACTTCAAGCGACATTATGAGTTGCAATTAAAATTAATTTACTCAATGACCTTCGCTCGCTCGCCTCAAATGCATTTGAAGATGCGCTCTGTGACTGGCAGAGTGCGTGTGAGGATGCGCTTTTGCCTTGTCGTGAACTTGAATTCAAAATTGAAATGGAAATTGAAATTGAAAGTTGATCTTCAATTAATTCGATATTGCAATTGCAATGAGCTAAGCATAAAACACCTGCTGACAGCACATAAACATGCAAAATTCATTCAAACACAAACACAAATACAAAACACATTAGCACAACATTAATCAAAATAACATTAGTTTAGGCGCTACTACGCATATATATGCTACAATTAAGCCAAAGCAGAAACAATAAATATTTAACTATTTTTGATATTTCTCTTTGGCTTTTTCTCATATTTTTCTCCAACAATTTGTGGCTAATGATGAGCATATTGTGCCGGAAGCAATAGCGCTTCATTGATTTTACTGACATTATTGACACAGTTTTGTACCCCCTCTGCTGCTCATCTCATCTTGTCTCGCATTACATAAGTGAAATGTAAATAAAAATGTTGATAAATTACGACAGTTTTTTTTTATTATTATTTATATGCCGCCAAGGGGCATAACAAAGGAGAAACAAATAAAATAAATATATAAGTAAATCGATAATCATTTGTTCAAACAAAACGCGTAACGGCATTAAATATTTTGCATTTATATTTTTTTTGAAATGGATTATTATTCGTATTTTTCAGCGACAAAATTTGCCTAGGCAAGCCACAGGCCAAACAAAAGACTCAGGCAACAAACTTGTTTCGAGGAGCTGCTCGCCTGCATACATGTTGCACGAAGTTGCAGCTCAAACCTAACACCGTGACACACTTATGCGAGTGTGCGTGCGTGTGTGAGTGTGAGGTGTAATTTATTGTCGATTTGCTGGCCCATAACTCAATTAACAATGAGATGTCCAACTGGAGTTTGAGTGAAAATCGCTTTTGGTTGAATCAGCTTGACTCGCTTGGACTGTTTATGTTCGACCATAGGCATACATTGCCATTCACACATACACACACACACACACACATGGATAGATGTGTCAAGCGCGGTTTGAGCCATGTTCGAACGGCAACCGCAGCGCTGTCGTCGCTGGCTTTGGCTGTGGCTTGTCGTGCACCTTATTTTCGTTTTGTTTTTCATTTTTGCTTTTGTTTTTTGTTTTGTTTTGTTTTGTTATTTGTTTTGGGGACAAGCTATAAACCGTGGCAAGATCGTCGTTGCGTTCAGTTGGTAAAAGTGAAGCGTTGCGTGCGGTTGTCTCTCTCCACACTCTAATAAA
Organism: Drosophila leonis; assembly: GCA_035045365.1. Lineage (NCBI taxonomy): Eukaryota > Metazoa > Arthropoda > Insecta > Diptera > Drosophilidae > Drosophila > Drosophila leonis. The sequence continues at coordinate 1,762,380 of JAWNPC010000389.1, read as the reverse complement.
ACAATTACAAGTACATCATATATTTCATTCTCGCTCAACTGACAAGCGCCGCTGATTCGTTTGTGTTGCATACATCAGAAATATATATAGATATATATATATACTTCAAAAAGGTGATTATCTACGCATATCCTGCCAGGATAATGCTAAGAAAAACTGTTCATATGTGCCTTGCTTTGACTTTGTGTAGTGGATCAATATGTGCAAATTCTTGGTAAAAATAATCTCTAATTAGTTGATTGCCAAATGGGTTCAGAAATAAAAAGCATTTGTGTCAAATTGGAGTTTTATATGAAATTGAAATAGAATAAATATATATATTATTGATATATTAAATAGTATGAAAAATGTTCGTTTTTGCTGTGCATAGATCAAATTTCGTTTGAGACAAAATTTACTTTTGATTTTTGATTAATTTTCATGCTGCAATAAGAACTTAAAAATATATGTATTAAATAGATTTCGTAAATATATTAAGATTTTAGAAAGGTTACAAATTAATTTATTACATAATTTAAATAAAACATATTTAAAATAAATTACAAATTTTAAATAAATGTGATTTCATAGCAAAGCTGTAAGGCAATTAAGATTCAGTAACAACTTTCTGTTATATAGAATTCTAGTGATTTTGTTAATAAAGAAATCGCATGCAAAAACTAAAAGCAGCTGAGAAAGCTTTGGTTATCAATGTAAAAATCTTACAAGATAAATGGAGCATAAAAAGACTGACTCAGAAAATATATAAATAAAATACTCATTCTCTGTAAAATTGGCTAAATTTCTAATGGAATCTTTTTATGACATAAGAAATAATATATAATATATAATATATAATATATAATATATAATATATAATATATAATATATAATATATAATATATAATATATAATATATAATATATAATATATAATATATAATATATAATATATAATATATAATATATAATATATAATATATAATATATTAAATTGTTCATAAATTAAGAACAATAAGAAAACAGACAAAGATGTACCAAAAAATTGCTAGAAAACGAAAAGATGTTTATTATTTTTAATATTATATACAGAATATTTTTCTTCTTTCTTCATGCTTTGTTTTTGCCAATTATTTTGGAATAATTTTACTGAAATAATAACAAATTATAATTATTTTTTAAGTTTTATTTTAAATACTAAGCCTTAGCCTACTGACATGAGACCTCCTTGAGTGATTTTTCTACAGCTACAGCTGCCATATAAATCCCTCTGCACTTACCATATTTACTGAGCTCTTTATCTGACAGCAATTAACCTGCCCTAGTTTTGCTTAAAACGCTGCTGCTGTTCGAGAACGGCCCACACCCATACACACACACACATGCAGTCTCTATGTATGTGTGTTGCTACCAAATTACATGCATTGAAGCAGAAGATTGCGCAATATGTTTTGTATTTGTCCGCCTCGGTGCAAATGAGCGGAAAATCTAATTTTCCAGCCGCATGCAAATTTTGTTTTATTTTCGTTTTATTAGTTTTTGCAATATGCGAAAATGTCAGGCTGCGGTCATGGGAGCTAACTGCTGCTGGCTGCTTGCTGCTGGCTGCTGGCGACTACTACTGCAGCTTGGAGGTCGTAAAACATAAAACATAAAATAAATTCATGATGCTTTATGGCGTTCAGGCGACAAACAGATAACAGTTAAAAGTCACTCGGCAAATACCAAAAATATATATATTTAACATTCTTTTGTTGTTGTTGCTGCTGCTGTTGTATTGCAAATTGCACAGCTGATGAGCAAGTTTTGGGCATCGTGACCATATAATGCAGCCAATCTAGAGAAGACAACGAAATTCCAGTGAAGAAATCGCAAGTCACGTCGCCAACGACTCGTAACTGCCAACTGCAATTTCAAGGCTGCTGCCGAATTGACAACAAATAATTTATTTCTGATACAGCCGCGAAAGTCGCAGCAAACAATTGCATTGATCTGCAGGCAGACAGAGACACAGACACAGACAGTGACGCCCAGAGGAAAGTTACCCAAAGTCTAATTTCGTCTACTCGGGAACTCTGACAAATGTGCTGAGGCCCTGTGCAGTTGCTGACAAATTGCATTTAACGATTTGACTTAAATTTGAAATGCGAAAAGTGAGCAAAGATCATTAACTGTCGCCAGTCATCGTGCTGCTCAGTCTATTCAGCTACGCTTCAAAATACCTTTCTCTAGGCCTGGCTCAGACAGTTGCTCCCAAAAAAAAAAAAAACATTTATTCAATTCATTAGCGTTGCGTTAAAAATCTGTCGTGGGCAGCCCGAAAAGATTTGTGTCCAGGAGCGTCTTCTGCTCATTGCTTTTTATAGATGTAGACGTTTTTTTTTATGTCATGACCAAAAACTGAAAATATTTTCACTATCATTTCGTGGCATTGTTATTGTTATTTGTATTTTTTTTGTTGCCAGTTGCAAACCTGAAGCTGTGCCCGTTGAGCAGTAAAAGTAACGCACCTTGCTTAACCAACCTGACAGCTCCTTTGCTGGCTGTTGGCTGTTGGCTGTTTCATCTGCCCCACTGTCCCACACTGCTGCACTGTCCAGCTGTCTGTCTTGTCTGGGACGATCACAAACTTGCTCACAGCTCGCAACTGGCTGACTTTCTTCCACAGTCTGTCCAGTTTTTCTACATATTATTTGCGCGACTTTGTTTACCAGAAAGCCTCTTACACTCCTACCACATGCCGCGTACGTCGTACCTCGCACCGGGTACCTGTCCAGTTGTGGCAATTAAAAGCCACAGCCAGCATGCATCCGCATGCAACTTTCTTAACAGTTTATGGCGCATCCTGCTTGGTGCGCAGCCCTTCAGACTCAACAGGTTAGACGTCTGTATGAAGTTCTTGATTCCAGCATTTGACACCCGTCGCTGTCGCCGCCGCTGTAGTCGTCGTCGTCAAATGACAAATATTGCAACATAGCAAAGTACGTTCTCTTCACATGCTTCTAATTGACATGAACAACAGCAGCTAGCAAACATACTTAACTAGATACACAAAGGCTTGGAGTAGACCTACTTTAAGCCAAGAGACGCCCCAACTGGTTGTCGACAGTTACTATAGTTAGTGTGCTAGTTGTTGTTGCCAGTTGGCAGTTGTTTGTGGTTAGCAAATCCGTCTTCTTTATAATTGCTGTCATCGGTGCATCATGCTTAAAACTACAAAACTCGTCTCACCTCTGTGTTCTACATACGTGCACGATGCTAGCCAAACAAACACTTAGACCAACTCTGCCTTATAGCCAACTGATTTCTCTCACAACTCAAATGAGATGAACGATCTGCTTTTACATTGATTTCTAATTGATAAACAGCTTTCATTAGATTGATGCAGCAGTCATTGATAGATCTTGGTTAATAAATTTATATTTGTTAACTGATTTTGAATACATATTTTTGTAGTTTTTTTTTGGAATTTTTATAAATTAGTTAGGAATTATTTTGTTTATATTTTCTTGGGCTTGTTTTTATACATTTCTTATTTTATTTGTAATTTTCACTACTCTCAGGGGCTTGGAAAATATTTGTATATATTTATTGATGCTTAAGTTTATATTGAATTTTCATCAATCAACCAAATAATATATCTGTGACTGATTGGTTGACTGGCTGATCGATTGACTTACTGACTGACTGATTGGCATGGCACAGGCTATTGATAAAAGGGGTTATGCCAAAGTTGACCTGCCACTTAATGAAAAATTGCTGTCAATGGCTGCAAGCTAAAGTTGCAATTTATTTTCATTATGAATATGCTTGCAAGAAAATGACTCAACAAACCTGAAATTCCTCCGAAATTAATTAATATATAATAAATAAAATTTAAAAAAAATAAGCAAAAAACATTTTAAAACATAAATATAATAATATACAATTTATATAAATACTTTCATAAATAACAAGATTTCATTATATTTTTTTCGATTATAAAATAAATAACCATAACCTTTTACACTTGCCAATTAAGATCTCTTAATAGCCATGGAAATAATAAAATATCTGAAATACGCCAACTCAAATGAAAACATTGGCTGAAGATTCAATTAAATGAAAATATTTGCAGATTTTTCACACACTTAAATATTTGATGAGATTTCGATAATATGGCAGCCAAATTAACAAACTGGTTCAATCAAATATCGCAGCAATTTATAAAGCAGTCAAAAGCATAGTTTGAATGCTTAAAAAATGTCGTGATGCATAAATAAAAAATTGCAATCGAAAATAAAAAAAGGAAATACTTTAAATTACACAAGTGTGAAAACCAGTTGCGATTAGATGATATTAAAGACTTGAATGCAAAAAGTGCATAAGCTGAAGATTAATTGTCACATATATATAAATATGTGTTTATATATATGTATTTATATATTTGTAAAGTTAGGCAATGGCAGAGGGAATGCAGCTGCATGGACAGGCCAAATGTTATGGGCAGATGCCAAGATGGCAAGGCATGGCATAACTTACTGAACACACTGAAACATACACACACACACACAGGGTACAAAACAAATATTGGAATGTTGCACAGATGTTCACGTTAATAGCGAAAAATTAAAAAAATATTAAACATTCAATTTGTTGTCTTTCAATTTATTTGGCGATTGAGCACGTTGTGAAGGTTGATTTAGTGTTTCTTTTTTCTTGCCATTTATTTGAGTTGAAGCAGCTCCACACTTATGATTAGTCACAATAAATGACTAGGTGGGCGGTCACATATCAAATGCCTTTCTCCCAAAAACTGATCCACGCAATTAACAAGTGCCCAAGAAATACCCAAAAAAAAAGACGAAGCCGAAATTGAAATATTCAGTTATTGCATAACAATTTATAAGCGTTAACAAATTTCAAAAACAATTCCAATTGGCCTCTTCAAATAACCAAAAAAAAATATAAATAAATAAACAAGACAGCCCACAATTGTATTCGAATTTGGTTTCGATATTTAGTTTTTTTTTCCTTGTCTTTCGTCTTACCCACGACAATTAGCCCGGCCCAGACGTGTACAATGCACATAGGAAGCGCAAATGAGGCAACGGAAATTTGAATTACAAAATTTACAAGCCGTGAAAATACTGAAAAAAAAAATATATATAAAAGTTGCAGACAATTGTGCGTGGCACAAAATGTAAAAAGCAAAAAATAAAACCAAAACAAAACGAAACCAAAGTCGTTAGCTCTGTTATCAGACGGAAGAGTCATGTTGGACAGCTGAATATTCAGCCAACTGTGTGTTATATATGGCCCAACAGCAGCAGCAAGCCAACAGCAATGCAACTTTCTCCATTAAAGCCAAGAAAAAATAAAGTGTTGCTTGGTATGCAAAGCCAGACGGTGTCAGAGCTAGAAAACTGTCGGGCATGGCATGTGCCCTGCCTCAGAGAGTTGGCTCTGTGCGCAGTTCTCTTGTAACTTACTGTAAGAGTTGTGCTGTTTGTTGTGTGCTATATATTGGGCTAGGTCAGTTTTTTATGAGTGAAACTAAACTGGAAATTGGGCGAAGGTCAAGAGTTTATGAGGGAACTAACTGAAGTTAGTTGTAGTGGAAGCTCGTTTATAGAAGAGCAGAGCAGTATTTCTAATAATTGAGATTGTTTTTGATATTTAATACAAGAATTAAGTAAGTCTTTAATTTTAAGAAATTTACATTTAGTTTGCCTAAATGCTAAATAAAGTTCAATGTACTTTATACAGCTTTTTAGATATTACAAATTAAATTAAATATTTAAAAAATATATTAAATTTATTTAATATAATTTTAATTTAAATAAATATATTAAAATTAATGCCTTAATAATTGCTCGAAGAATAACTGCCTACAGTTTGTTTTTTAAAAATTGTTTTATATAAAATGCAGTTGAATTATATATGTATATGGAGTTAGGATAGAAATGGTTTTCATATAATTTATTTACTTAAAATATATATAAATAAAAAATAATATATATATATTTTGTTTATATAATTGCAATTGTCTTAGATATGACTAAAAGCAAGAATAAATGTAATAACAATTTTTGCAGCAACATATAATTTTTATCTTATTTAATATTTAGAAGTTTTCTTTCAAGCATTTCAACTTTCAATTCAAATTTGAATTTCACACTCTCCAATCAATGTAACTTCAAGGTCAATTTGTATTGTTCCCACTTATTAGCATAGCCTTAAGGTGGCTTTGCTGTTGCTTCTTTGGCCAATTAATTTGCCTAACAAATATAAAAAAAAAAAACACTGTTTAAACCGGATCTAATTGTAATAAACATATTTATATAAGACCATCGACTGATGCAATTTTGATGAGTCTTAAAGGTGGCGCAGCTGCCATCAATAGACCATAAAATTTGCATACAATTTTGCTTGGTTGAAGCCATAATTTATAATAGATAAAAGCATAAAACAATCAACTAATTTGCATGCACAGTTATTAATAAAAAGAAAAATACAATCAGCTGTCGCAGACACAGACTGTTACTAAGCAGAATTTTGCGATTGCTTATAGAATTCTGATGATTACGAAATAGGGCTCGATGAGGTTGGGGGACTGCAAGGCCGTTACAAATTGAAATGGAAAAAACTACTCAATTAGGCGAATTGAACAAATTAAACAATTGTCAGCGAAAAATTCCATATAGAAAGGCAAACAAAACACACAGTCAAAATCGCTCAAAATCCGATCGATTCCTATTGAGTGAACGGTCTGGTATTTCCAATCACTGATTTCGCATAAAAAGATGTCGACTCATCCAAGCGGAAATGGAAATGGGTTGGGCACCATTTTGGGCGTTGGGTCACTCGCAAAATACTCAAAAAAAAAAGAAAATGAAAATGGAAACCTACAAAAATCTAAATCTAAACTGAAAACAGTTTCAATTTGCGCTTCATCGAAATAAATTTGGTTTTTTTTTGCGCTTGTTGCTTTATTTGTCTCGTAGATTAACAACCGAGCCAAGCCCACTGCGAAATGTTTGTGCTGCGCACGTTGCTGCTGGTGGCAGTGAGCGCCACTGTGGCGCTGGCCCAGCGTCGTCTGGCGCTGCCTGATCCGCGCAGCTGCGCCAATCGTGTGCGACATGCCACCTACCGGGATGCCAGAGGCGTCTCGCACTCATACTTCTTCAGCTGGGAGCATGCGCCGACGCGCAGCCTGGAGGTGGACTGGCTGGATGCGCGCAACATTTGCCGGCGGCACTGCATGGACGCCGTTTCGCTAGAGACGCCCCAGGAGAATGACTTTGTGAAGCAGCGCATTGCACGCGGCAATGTGCGCTACATCTGGACTTCGGGTAGAAAGTGCAACTTTGCTGGCTGCGACAGGCCCGATCTGCAGCCACCCAATGAGAACGGCTGGTTCTGGTCTGGCTCAGGCGGCAAGATTGGACCCACTTCGCAGCGCAACACCGGCGACTGGTCGCAAACGGGCGGCTACAATCAGCCACAGCCGGACAATCGTGAGGCGGCCCAGGGCAACGACGAGAGCTGCCTGTCCATTCTGAACAACTTCTACAACGATGGCATCAAGTGGCACGATGTCGCCTGCCATCACATCAAGCCCTTCGTCTGCGAGGACTCCGACGAGCTGCTCAACTTTGTGCGCTCCCGAAATCCCAATGTGCGTTTGTAAATCTAAAATGTATAACTTAAATTAAGCCAACAAGGAAAAAACAAAAGAAATACAAATATTTATGTAGCATTAAACGGAGCATTGATTGATTTGACTATTTGTCTGATTAATCGACTACTCTAACAGCGCTTTTGGCCAATTCCGTTCTCATTTTTTTAAAAATGGTTTTGTTTGCAACAAATTCTCAAGCAAAAGATTTGAATAACATTTCCGTGTTGATTCGCGCATGAAAAACAAAATTGTTAAATAATTTTAAAAACAAATTGTTAATAAATATACAAATTGAAGCTGATAACAAAAAATACATTTGAGTTTTTATTAAGCAGATGAGTTTAGGATTTTGAGTTGAGAAGAGTTCGCATCTCTTTAAAACTCTACTTTAAAATATTACACTATTTATCTACAATATTTCAAATAGCCATAAAAAGTTTGCTCAAAGCGAAACTCTTGCACGCCTGAGACATAGATGGCGCCACTCAAGCTGCACTGCTCGTTTTAATGCATCTTCACGTTCTTTTGACTATTGTAAATTCAATTATTCAGTTGATCAACAACAAGTAGCAGTAGGATGCCATAGTTTTTAAATCGAACAGTTCCCATAGGAGCTGCCGACCTTTCGAGCATTTGAATCACATCTATAGTTTCTTAACACTCATACAGCTTTACACATTAAAGTATAAATAATAAATTATTAGATTAGTTACTACCTACTGTCCAATTATAACTGACCATACCCATTTGAAGATAAGTTTCGGACATAGTGATGCAGCCCAATAAAATGGGAAGTAAAACTGAAACGAAACAGGACATACTTTGCAAGTCCATTCCAAATCTCTATGAGTCTGATGGCGAGGGCGAATCGTCACTGAATCCGTACGCTCTGGAGTTCATACCTTCGTATCTGAAGTGTGGTAAGATCGATAATAAGAAGCATTCGAGTGGTCAAAAGACGAAAACTGAGGCCACCTCAACCACCACGCTGGTGCAGCGTGAAGTAGTCGGCGACGCATCCTATTTGCAGGCCCAGAGGCAGCTGTTCGAGCTGCTTCACCAGCTGGGAGATAAGTTCATGCCGCTCAAGGCGATTAACGTGAGCCTGGCGGCAGATGGGCAAGGCATCAATGTTCAGTTCAAGGCCGATATTGGCGTCAGCGGCAAGCAGATTCTCGACGAGAGTCTCTGTCAGGATGCGGCCCTTCATTTGGAGATGAGCGACTGCTCCTTAATACCACGAAGACTGCCCAATGTGCTCGCTGCCAATTTTATGGTACGCATGGGCGACGTCCTTAATGACAAGATGGAATGGAACGAAGACTCCATGAGCTCTACCCGTCCAACAATTGCTCTACAGCCCACAGATGACAAGTACTTGGATGTCAAGTCATCGATGGGTAGCAAACATTCGATCGAGAGCAAATTATCAATGGAGTGCTCCAAGCGCAAGTCCGGCTCCAATTCCACTATCAGAGACATCAATGTTGCCCAACAACTAGTGGGCAGTACAGCATCCAAGGAATCAATGCCCAAACACCCGAAGCAGCACCTGTCGGAACCAATCCTTATTAATGGTGGTCTTCCCACGTTTGCCAGACCAACTATCGCCAGCAAAGTGCACGTTAGTGCTCCCTGTGAAAATTGGAATAACATTAAGATAGCCAGCGCTAAGGCTGACACACGTGCAAAAACCATGCATGCCAAGCAGGAGCCCAAGTTCGAGTATGTATTCCCACTATAGTATCTGAACAATATGTGTATCAACAATATATATACTTTCAGTAAAAAATCGAATAAGGGCATACATACACCACGACAAAGTTTAGGGCAGATCATCAAGAAAGGTTTGACTGGTGGCCAGAAATTCGTGCCACGAAGCACGCATACATCCCAAATGCGCCAAACACAGGTGCAAAAGGTAATCGAATAGTCAATATACATATACTTATAATTAAAGATTATATATTCTCGATTATTTGCAGCGTCTGAGTCTCATGAAAGCTACCGACAATTAGAATCTGATTAAAATTCACTATATCAATGCAATATATATCATATATGTATATATATATATAGATGCATATTACTGAGGGAGACATATAACTAAGGGGCCAGTAAATTAATTCTTTTAATTTTACAGAACCGTCTGACTTCAGATCAGGACTCATAGTTCGTAAGCTGATGATTTGTCGTATGTAAAAGAAACATTATTTAAATACCCAGCACTGGTTAAAGCCAAGCAAGTAAAAAAATAACAATAAATAAATAACAAAAATCAACGTACATCATACATATTTTTTTTTATGTTTAACAAATATTTTATTTAGTACATTATTCGATTTCACTAGAAAATGCATGTAAATATATATATATTTATATTCATGTTGTTTAAATACTTTGGTAAGTTCTGTTTCTGCTTCTGGAACTTAGATCTAGGCATATCGTAAGTTTACAAATAGCTTTTGTTGTTCTCGTAGAGCTGCATTGTATTATTGTAAATAAATGAATTTGAAATAATACATTGATTTATATTCAAGCTAAATATTTTGATTTCCACAATATAAATATTACTTGTTCCACAGTTCTGTTCTACGTACAGCTTAGCAGCTCTTATTAGGTATAGTTAGGTGTGTTTATTATAATTTCATTATTAAACAATTTTCAAATCGAAGACAGCAGATTTATTCTAATAAAGGATTTCATTGAGTTTAATAAACAGGAAGTATTAGGTAGTTAAATGTTTTGTTTGCTTTTTCTGCAGGCATGCTTCACACTGGAAATAATTACATATGATTGTAAAAATAAACTATGAATAAAAATTATATATATAAAAAAACTAAAACTCAATAGAAAAAATTTACAATCGTTAAGACATTCTTAGATGTATGTACAAATATGCATTTACTTAAAATTTAATAACAATTAAAAATCGACTCATCATCGGATTTATGAGTCTACTGGAGCTGGGTCAACTGGTCGAAAAATTAGTCACAATTTCGTTTGTCTGTGTGTGGATGTGTGCGTGTTGATATATATATGTATATATGTCGTTTGTATATAAATATATGCGTATATTGTATATGTAGATCTTTATGCTATATATATGTTTGTGTGGGGTATATATATGGTATTTGCTGGTTTGCATGGGCTTTAATAAACGGCAAAACCGAAACCTAAAACAGAAAGTAAAATTGAATTAAATGCATGAATTGGCTGACGATTCGATAGGGTTCAAGCAGTTAGTACAGTTTATGTTAATTGTTCTTATGTTTCTTTTCTTTTTTGTTGGTTTTTGTTTTAGTATTTTAATTCTTACGGTTAGTTTGGGTTTTGGTTTTTAGTAATGGCAAAAATACCTGGACGTTAGTGGAATGGATGCGTGCGTTTAGCATTGTTAGATGAGACACAAACCAGGGGACGGGGCGAATTGCTAAGTTTACCTGCCACAACAACGACAACATCAAACATCAAACATCAAGGGTCAAAGGTGAAAGATCAAACATCATTACAAAAGGAACACCGAACAAGTTTAATGCTACAAATTACGCTTCTACGTTGCTTTGTTAAAACCGTTTTTAGTAGCTGTGCGTATATGTGTGTATTGGTATTGGTATTGTTTTTGTTTTGTTTAAACTGAATTTTTTGTTTTTTGTTTTGTGTTTGTTTTGAACTTAAGCTGTACTTGAGTTATGTGAGGCCCCACTGATCGCATTGAATAAAGCCATGCTATTACGCTGGGCGGCTGTGTCGGCATCGTCGCTAAGCGGCTGGAATGACTCGTCTTGCAGTAACTCACTGAGCGCTTGGCAGAGCTTCTCATAGTTCTCCTTCAGCACATGGTGGTACTCCTTCTGATCGGCACTGATCATCCGCTCGTTCACGCAGAGCGCCTTGTGACAGACGCCAATAAAGTCCCTGCAGTAGAACAAAAAGAGTTTCGGATTAATCAAGTTTATGCTTGGCATTCAATATGCAGCTTCTCTCTACCGGAACACATCCTTCAGATCCTCAACACGATCCAGCGAAAAGTTGTTGATCACCTTGGCGTCCAGAAAGGCGTGCGCATAGGCTAGGGGGCCAGCATTCACAGTAACTGCTACGCTGCCCTGCAGACGCAGCTGTAGCTTCTTGACATCGGCCGGCGGCAAAATAATCTCCTCCAGCTCTGAAACCTTTGATTGCATCTCATCGATGGCCACCTCAATGGGGCTCAGCTCGATGATCTCACGTGATTTGACGGGTATGCGTTTGAGCACATACGGAAACGAATAGCGGGCTGCGGGCAGTAATACGGGCAATAATATACATTACTCAATCACGACAAAATGCATAGCTTTAACCTACTCTTAATGACCGTCTTGCGCTTCCATTGCTCCTCCACGCTGCCGCGTGCTGCACCAGACTTGGTGAAGGGCGTTTCATACATGAATGTGTCCACATCGTGATTCTGTTCGAACTCGTTCAGGCGCTGATCGAGCTCGTCTTTGGTGAAGAACGGTATGACATGGGTGACCTGTATGTAGGCTAGCTTGGCATCCAATTCGTCAACTTTTACCTGCAAGCGAACATAAAATAAATAGTTAAAAAACTTGCATTAACTGAAGTGGTTCTATGCAATTGAGCCATAGATGGCGCATTTAAGTTTCCGCAGAAGCTTTTAAAATAAACTTCGAAGAATGAACAAAAGATGGCGTCAATCAGCATGATTAAAATGATTAAATCTTTGGCTCGTTTCAATATATTAAATTGATAACTCAAATAACAATTATTGATACACACAAATATTTGTTTTGTCAAGTTTTGGCCAATTTGAATTTTTTCTTAACACTTATTAAAACAATACAAACTATATCGAACATAAGCCGAATTTTTGGAATCAATCACAGTTGCTTGGAATATTTGAGGCATGGGTTTGTGTATCAAAGCAACATTTGTGTTTCGGCTTACTTCAGCATTACAATATATTCAATCATTTCAAATGTATATCACTAAAATACCCATGTTATAACTAAAAAGCACCGTACAAATAGTAAATTGTTTGTAACCCCACAGAGTGCACTAGTACCAAATTTCAAGATTTAGAGTTAACCATTTAGAATAGCGATCAGCCAGTTAGTTAGTCGTTAATATGGACATTGGCAATGAGACGCACCAACAGTTCATCAAGGACTTCATTCAATCACTGCAGGCGGGTAGCGAGGACAGCAGCTGCTGCATGAAGAGCAACAGTCGAAGCCTGAGCGAGTCATCGCTCAATCCCAATGCTGCTGAATTTGTGCCATCCTACTTAAAGAGCAGCGATGCTGAGGACGACGAGCAGACGCCACCGCAATATCAACGAATTGAGCCAAAAGCATCCGCTAGCTCGTCCACAACGCTCGTGAACAATGTGCTCGATGGCGATGGCGTACACCTCACCAAAGACGAGACGCTGGGTCGCATTCAACGTCAGCTATTCAACTTGATGAATCAACTGGGGAACCCAAATATGCCACTTTTACAGATCCAATTCAGCCTGACCTCCAATGGCCAGGGCATCAACGTTCAATTCTTGGCGTCGGAGAGCAGCAAGCGGCAGTTGCTCGATAAACAACTATGCCAAACTGCCTGTCTTCGCCTAGATGTCAACGACAGTGGTTCACAGTCGAATCGACCTGGCTACACCTTTGCCAAACAATTTCTGAGTCGCATGGGTAATGCCCTCAACGACAACAACAAGGAAAAAACGCCATCGGCATGCCCTAAGTGCACGGCTTTACCGAAAAAGCCCAGCTTCACCGAGATGGAAATTGACCGGCAGATTGAGGATATCAAAGCATTTGAGAAGCTTATAAATGAAGACGCCGGCACACGCTATCAGGAGGCGTTCAAGCAACTTTGTCAGAAACTGGGCCTTACCAAAAACGAATCTCAGGCAATGGAAATTGAGCCAGTTGCAGTCGCTATTCCACTGGCAGTTGACGAGATCAAGAATGACGCTCCCGAAAACAACGAACTGCCATTCCATGAGGATGATCTCTCGAGCTACGAATGGGATCCGTTTATGCCAGAGCTGACGACAATGAAAGTTTACAGGTATTCGACTCCTGATGCCAGTGACAAGAAGGCGCTTCACGAGGAGCTGTCGCTGAAAGATGACTATGAACAGAAAACGACCAGCTCATCCCAAGCCAGGTGTTCAGCTGCGAATAATACGTCTTCAGTCTATCCCAAACTGTATAAGGTTAATAGCCCTGTCAAATGGAGCAGTTCGCCAGGAGTTCGTAAGGCTACAACCTATAAGGACAAGGACAGCAAAATACAGCGATGGCACTACAGTTCACCAGCTGCAGTGACTTCCGGCAGTGGTACATCATCAGCAGCAACAACAGCAGCTGCAACATCACCAACAACAACAACAACATCAGCAGGAGCAGCAGCAGCAACATCTGCCGCCAAGAAGACATCAGAGCGAGCTCATCAAAATGGAATTCGCATCAAGCGCGTCCATCAATTCAACGTGCAGCCTAAAGTTGGTCACGTCAGCAACGTAGCCGAGGTGGCGAGCAAGACTACAGCGAATAGCAAGCTGGAGTCACGCTCACAGCTCGTTACGGCTAAACAAAAGCTAGACCATGTCCACGTGTAAGTAGTAGTTTGGCAAACAGTTAACAATCTCTGACTGGAATTCCTTTTAAGTAGCAGTACTAAACCCAGCAAAGCAGCTACACTGAGCCGCACAAGCGGCGTAGGACAAGCGCAGGGCACCAAACAAACTACAGCAGCAGCTCCACGAATTGTGGCACCACGCAGCACCCACGCCTCCCAGATGCGGCAGTCGGAGGTGAAGCGCGTAAGTTAACCTTGCGAAACAAACAAGCAAACAAATTAATACCAAATCACATTCCCCGTTTCCCACGTTTTGCAGCGCCTAAATCTGATGCGGGGTGACAACGACACCGATGTCCAGTTCAACGAGTACCTGTTCAAATGAGCACGTTCCTCAATTCGTTTTATGATTGTGTTGTTCGTAACAGCATCTGTCCATTGCATAGCAGTCAATTTCTTCAATTCTTTTCAAATGAGTTATCAGTCAGCAGAAGCAACTTGATCCTTATCTATATATAGTTAGTTTGTTAGCCCTGTCGAAACAATTCTATCTATATCCATAAATATCTATATATATTTTATACTTAGCTTAGCTTGAGCTGCAAATTATCAAAGATTGTTAAGCATTCAATATAGAGGCAGTGATTATGTTGTTATATCTATATATATGTATAAATATATATATATATATATATATTTGTGTTAGCAAACATCACAATAAAAATTTGTATTCCTGTAAGCACAACAAATGTGTGCAAATAAAGCCGCTTTTATAATTTCCATTATATTTTCTATGCTGCATTCGCAAGTTAAACTTGAGTTCAATAAATTTTAAGTTTCCCTACAAATTTCAGAAATTCATTTACATAAAATACTAATAAACTATATCATTTTAGACAAACTCATCTATAATATAAATGCGCTCTCATTAAGATGAAATGCTATAAAAAAAAACCTACAAGGAACTGATATTTATCTGGCAGTCGAAGCCAGGCAAGAGACTTTGTAATGGATTTTTGTTTAAAGCAAAGAAAGTTCTGTTGTAAATTTGAACTATCACAGTTTGGTAGAGTTTGTTGAAATTGTTCAATGAACTGCTTGGCTTTAAAGGTAAAAACAATTGCTTTTTCTAGTATTATTATTTCGCTTTCTATTCACCCTTTCAATATATATAAGTTGTATTTTCCCTAGATTTCTAATACAACTCAAATATTTCCAATTCAAGCTATGCTAATTTTTGCAATAAATACAAATTAATATTCATAATTTAATTCTTTTTTTTCTACATACCGGCGAGGAATCCATTATGAGTTTAACTACGTCGGCGCCGAACTTTTCCTTATACTGTTTGGCCAAGCGTTCAGAAATCTCGCTCAGCGATGTCAGCTTTGGTTCCTTGTACACGAACTCAATGGCGTGATCCTCCTCAAAGTACATCTTAAAACAACAAATACACATGAGTTAAAGGTAGCTTGGATTGCTGCAAGATCAGCACTCACCATGCCATAGAAGACCACTCGATAGAAGCGGCCCAGCATGCGCTTTCCAGACCGATTCACCTCGACTATTTTATTGTAGGCCTGGGTCAGATGCTCATAGCTTTGGGCCAGCTCTATAAAGTTGCGTGCGCGCTCGTAGATGGGCAGAATGAGCTTGTAAAGCTCGCCGAGGCACTCGAAACGCTCGGCACGATCTAGGAAGTCGGCACATTGCTTTAGCTGCTCCAGCAGCATTTGCTCTGTGTACTGCGAATCTTGGGCGCCAGCATCCAGCTTGAGGCCCTGCTCATCCAGCGGAATGTTGCGCGATATCTTGCCAAAGGCTGTTGAGGACCAGTTAAGAGTGCAGCCTCCGCGGAGGCGCAGATATTCGCACATTAGCGCCGCAATATGCAGATGACAGCAGGCGGCCTCCGAGAGATTGCCATTCTGTTCGTGATTGCGGGCCATGGTCACCAGCCAGGTGTGTCGCAGCTCCGGTGTGGAGGCATACGAGTTGGCCAACGAATACTGCAGTTCGAGCAGGCGTTCTGGGTCCATGTGATGCGCCTGCATTTGCGCCGTGGCCATCAGCACTGTGCGTACACGTCGTGTCAGATCCTTGACCTCTAGCGGAAAGCCTGTGCCTTTCATGGCCTTGTCACTGTTGGCATAGCTGTTGATAATGGAAAGGCTCTCCTGGAAGCGCGCATTGTTCAGCCCAATCACATTGCCGATCATCTGCGACACTGAGATGATGACCTGGAGATGAACGCGAGTGAGCGCCTTGCGACCGCTGAACTCGAAGTTGCTGCGCATCAGCAGATAGAGAACAGCGCAGGATTCGTGGCGTATATCCACCAGCCGGCTGTCGCAGGCCTTCAGCAGCTCATAGACCATTTGGCCACAGAGCATGGCATTGCCCTTAAATAGGGCCATCGAATAGTTGTTGATAAAGGCACGCAGGGCTGCAAACAGATGCTTGGACAAGCGCTCCGACTGGCCCAGTTGCAGGAAGCGCAAATAGACGCGCGCCAGCTTGGGCAGCACCAGACTATCCGCCAGCAGCTGGCGATATTGCAGCACATAGAGGCCGAGGCAGTCCAGTATGATCATGCCCACTTCTGTGGCCAGATTCGATTCGTACAGCGCCTGTTGTGACCTAGCAGACAAATCCATGTCCTCTAGCAGATGCTCACGCGTCTGGGTGAGTGTGCCAGTGCTTGGCTCTGGATTGCCATTCTCCAGCACTGGGGGCGTGCTGCGAGCGGGCAGTGTATTTGCTTTCGCTGGCCTCTGCACGCGAGCCTCACTGGCCATCACAACGTTCTTCTTGCCCACGTAGCGGAATTGCAGCAGGCACATGTCCAAAATGGACAGGAACTGCAGTGTCTCCGTCTCATTGCAGCTCTGCCACCAGGCAACCATTTGCTCCTGCGACAGATGCTTCACAATAAACAGAAAGCCAAGCAGCAAATCTTTGCTCTCCGCTGCACTAAACTTGTCGCAGCGTGCCATAATGTGTGCATGGGTGACGCTCACGGATCGATTGTGGCCATTGCGCAGGGCCACATCCGTTTCACCATTGGTGTAAGCGCCAATTGTTGTGGTGTCCTGTGAGTGCTAGGGCAAAGGAAGAAATATAATCACTGGGCTTAGTATTTAGCTTAGATAGCTGTACTTACGCCTGAATCAGAATTCGAGTTGAGCGACAAATTGGAGATGCCATTGCCAATCGCTGTGCCCGCAATGGCGGCCAAATAGTTGTGATCCTTGATGTGCATAGAGGTGCGACAGGGACTCGCATGATCAGCATGGGGTGTGAGACGATTCTTGGAACGTGGCGTGGAAGTTAGGGAGCCAAAGGTCGAGGAGTCCTTGCTAAAGACATAGCTGCTGGAGCAACTGAGTCGCTTCGTATAGGATGCCGAGTCAGCATAGACGTGACCGTTGGGCGTGCTGGCGCCCGAGTCAGACAAATCATCGATGCGTTGCAGATTGTCCATGACAATGCCCAGCCAGGGCACATATAAGAGGGCGATGCGACACAGCTGGCCGCGCTGCTGATAGCGTGCATCCAGCTCGTGCTTTGCCAGCAGATCCCTGAATACAGACAGCGCATGGCGACGCACATGACCCACCTCGTTGAGACTGCTCTTCAGCTCCTGCAGCAGCAGACCGGAGAGAAAATGCTGGCGACAAAACTGTTCCGAGAGCGTGAAATGTTGCAACAGCTCCGGCGGTCGATTCTTGGGATTCAGCACAAACGGCAGATTGAGCGGCACATAGTGTTCGTGCTGGCAAATTTCCTGCAGAAAGTTGAATTTGTACTCGTGCAGCACACGCGGATTGCCAGGCGCAAACTGTTCCATGTAGAAGCGAATCAGCTTGAACACAAATCCACGATCCATATAACTCAGACATTGACGCACAAAACGCGCCAGCGAACGGTTCAGCAGCTGCGTCTCCTCGCCGAGATCATCGTAACGGGTTGTTATATACGGTATCAGTGCTTTGATCAACTGCTCCACACGATCCGAATACTCCTTGGGAAATCGCTCGTTGCGCAGCATGCGAATGCGACCTGTGGCTAGCAGATGCTGAGCCATGCTCTTCACAATCAAATCGAAGAAGATCGCAGAGTAGCGCATGAACTTGTTCACGATGAGAAAGTCCGTGTTGTTGGGATTGAGCAGGTAGGGTAGATGGCGGCACAGCTCACCGTGCACGGTGCGCAATCGAGCTGTTTGCTGACTGTAGTAAGGAGCATGGAACACATACTTCACGTAGGAAGCCAGCAGCTCTGTGCGCTTGGCCTCGTCGCTGATCTGATGTATGATGTTCGTTAGCAAACGTATCACATTTAGCCCAATCTCCTCGGACTGCGTGTGCACGAGCAGCGTGAACAGCTCGTTGAGGAGCGTGGGCAGAAAGTTGATCAGGGAACGCATATCGATGGCGTGCGCTGCCTTGAGGATCTTGCAGGTCTCCGTCTCGGCGGGCAGAGCTCCAGTCTTGCCGCCCTCCAGCAGCCGTTCGCAGTGACCAAAAAAGTTGTGCAAATGCTGATCCGAGGTTAGTACGGTGGAGTCGAGACGCAGGCCGACGCTGTAAAGTGCACGCTGATTGTCGATCCACTGAATGTCCGGACCGCAGTTCTGCTAAGAAATTGAAAGGTTTGTAGGCGGCCGAAGGGTGGGGTAGTTACGGATGCAGTGCATGAAGAGAATGTGCGGAAAAGAAAATACAGAGAGCGGGTTTTTGGTTAGGCAAGCAAGGAATGGATGTGGATCAAAAACACAAAACGATGCATGAGTCAATGATCAGCGCCAGCAACAACAACAACAACAACTTACCCCCTTACCCCAGCCCAAGGGCTGTATCGATAGATAGCCAACGGGCAACGTGGCAGCCACGGGCAACAGCTGTTCCTCGAGACAGATGCGATTCTTCTGCAGCAACGGCAGCCAGGCATATCCAATAGGAGTCTCAAATGCCGCGTGTGCATCGCGTTTCTTGCTCAGATTACAGGAGACGTGATAGAATGAAAAGAGCAAATGATGCTCCGGAAAGAGACCCAGCGGCAGACGCAGCTTGATCTCCTCATACCACGTGGGCGTCACATTGTGATGCAGCACCGGGCAAGCGATCTGGGAAACCAACAAATCCTGACCAGGCCGGCCATAGATGCACTGTAAGCCAAAAGAAAACAATTAGATTAGAAGTACTCTTAATATTTTTAGGGAATTTATTACCTTTAGGGGTTTACTGTACTCGCCATCGCCATCTCGCAGCTCAACCACGACTGTTATATTGCGAGCGCGTGAAAACAGCTTTTGACTATCGAATTGAAGGCTCAGGGGATAGACGTAGAGATGGTTACAGAAACTGGTATAGGGATACGCATCACGCTCGGTTTGGCTCTGAAACTCTGAGAGTTCCAGAGTGAGCGGCTGTTTGGCGGAGGCACTGAACGTGGATAAGGGCGCCAAGGACTTGGTTAAGCCACAGGGTGCCGTTTGATCGAGCAGCTGCACCTGCAGGCGCATAAAGCCAGGTATGATGTTCAGCTTGCTAAGCTTTTCGGGCTTGCGGTAGTCGGCCAGCAGCTTGAGCAGCTCCTCATCACGCAGCTTCGGCAGCTCCTGGCGATAGATGGTATTGAACTCGCATATGCAATTGGAGTCCACGTCCAGCTCATGACTGTAGGCCTTAAAGAGGGGGCGAGCGGCCCAGGCAAATGGCTGGCGATAGTGTCCAATGTGTTGGGCACAGTTCTTGGCTGTTTTGTGCACCTTTTGTCCCAGCTTGGGATCACGAGCGGCCTTCAAATATGGTTCGGCTGCTTGGGCAATGCTGCACTGCAGCACCTTTTCAATTCGCAGCACCACATAGATGTCGGCATGCGGCGCACTGACCGACAACATGCACTGGCGCAGCTGCTGGAATTGCTGGCGTGGACAGCGCAGCAGCTCCGATGAGACACCGTCGAACAGCGAATGTGGTGCCTGGGATGCATTACGCTCATCGTTCTCCGCACGCCTGGGGATGCCACAGGCCGCCACGGAGGCGGGCACTGGGGTATTGGGCAGCAACTGGGCCGCACTTGGCTCATTTATGTTGAAGTAGAAGCTCTCGCTGAGCTTGCGTCCGGCCTTGGCGTCGTATAGCGCTAAGCTGGTTATGTAGGGCTCTACCTGGCACAGCTGTTCGCCCCCTGCGCCATCCCCCAAATCCATGGATTGGCACTGCAGTCGAAAGCGCAGGCATTGACAGTTGAGAAGGACGCGTGTGCCGAAGTGATCGCGATACTGTTCCACATTATCGTTGGCCACGGCCTTGGCGTTGCTCTGGTAGCAGGCGAAGAGACGGCGACGTTGCTCGCGACGCGCCTGCGCTATGGAGTGATCCGTCTCCCGACCATATTTCATTAGCTGCGGATGTAGGGACTGATCCAGACCCTTGAGAGTGCCAAACGTGGGTGGCTCCATGGCCGGTGGCTGTAGCTGGGGCGTGGGCGTTGCATTGGCAGCCGGCTGGCGCTCCAACGATGCGTTGCGCTTCTCCTCCTGCGCCTTGTTCTGTGCCAACACTGAGGACAGCTTAGACAGCCAATCCTTAAAGTCCTGCTCGTTCTCGGCGGCCAAGGTGAATGATTTATGACCAGCTGTCATGCGCAGCTCGAAACAAAATCGACCTCGTTTAGGATTCTGTGAAAGGAAAATTGTAATTAGAATAGGATTGATTGAACCTACAATATATTGTGTGACTCACCTGCACCACCTCCGTGCAAAAGTCCATGACAATGGTGGCCTTGGCGTCGCCCTGCTTTTCATCCTTGTGCAGCTCGAGCATGTAGGTGCCGTCGATCTCCTGGCGCAGATAGCAATAGCGGCGCTTAAACGACTTATTGCCAATGTTGGCAAACATCCGATCCGCGGCCGAATCGGGTCCCTTCAATAGGTAACCCTGTTTGGTTATGGTATCCGCCTGGGAGCGAGTCATTTGCTCATCGATGCGATCTTGATCAGCATCGATTTCGTACAGCTCTTCCAGCAGCTCCTCGGCAGGTGACGTGCTACATCAGATAGAGAAATCAGAAATCAGAAAATATGTTCGCCTCAATTGCTCACCAGATCTTACCTGGGCAGATCGTGACAGTTGCCACCATATGCACTGTACTTATAGTGAATGAGATGATTCTTGGCACGATACGTGTACAGGGCCTGGCGAGTGAAGCGCGTGCACTCGGCACGCGTGCCCAGAGCAGTTGAATCTGTCACATCTTCGCAAGCAGCTGTCTCATCGTCCGCATACTCATCCACCTCCTCGGGTTGCGCCAAGTTCGAACGCAATGTGTTGGACGATAATGCCGATTCATAGGATGACTCCTGCGATGTCTTTCGACTCACCACCGAGCCATTCGAGCACTGTGAACTCTTACGCGACAATTGCCCATTGCCATTGGACAGGCTGCTGGTGCTGCTATGGCCGTTGTGAAGGCTGCCATTTGACTGCACGCTGCCTTGCCGGCTCACCTGACTGTGACCGTTGCTGCCCAGAACCATTGCCCCATGCAGTGGCGACACAATAGCTTCATTTGGTGGCTCAAAGCGATCAGCCACAGATTTGGCATTGGTGCGCTGCTTGCGCGGCATAACAATCTCCTGTTAAACATGTGGAATACAGGAAAATTACTTTGTGAAGGCTAAAAATATATTCTAACTCGTTACTAACTATCAGAAATGATAAAAGTTCGTCTGTTATAAAATTACAATTGCATAAAACTTATACAGGAAATATAATTTCATTTTAAGCTAAGGTACTTCTTACATATCAAGTGGATCTCCCTATAAATAAGCAACTATACTATGTCTTCTCCTTAGATCCACCTTTGCCTCAGCTATAACTAATCACTAAATGCATATTTATCTCTATTATACAGCTCAGTGGTACGCATCATTGATTTATGATGCCGAATTTCATTCCGGGTCGATCGAAAGTAAAAGTTTTGTGAATACCCATTGAAATGAATAAATTATTCGTTCAGGCTTTTAGGCTTTTACCACGCAACTTACCGAGACATCGTCCGCTGGATAGATGAGCAGCTCGCGCTGCGGATCGTTTTGTATGAGTGTTTTATTTTTGGCTATAAAGGCTTCAAAGTCGATTGGCTCCACGACGAGTGGTTTGTTCTGCAAGTAGAGAGGGTGAGATGATATTTTGGTTCGGTTAGATTCTTGTTTTCTTGCTAATTTATGTGTGCCACTTGTAAAAGCACAGCGCATCTATAAATACATATGTATCTCCCCCAATAACTAAATACTGATGGCTTTTCTCTCTCTCCCATTTTCGAATTCATGCAACGCGCGCCCGAAAGAATTTATTGAATTTAAGCACGCAATAAATTTATGGGTATTTGCCTATAGCCTCCCGATACCGCCCCACGAAATGCTCAGACCTTGACCGCATTACATAACGAATGTCGACGTCTCCGTTTGATATTTTGATATTTTGTTGTGTCTGGCTGGGGCTGCGGCTGCAACTTCTAATGAAATGTTCCATGCCATCCAAACGTCCGCGTGGGCCGAGCCATTGGCATAAACAAATCGATTTTGTTTAGCCATTCGGCATTTTGCAATGCCTCGCAGCCAATTTTAGAGATCTTATTTTGCGCATTTGAGTTTCAGATTTTGGTCACGATGACACCATGGAGGTGCGCCGACAAACTCTGTCTGACAGGTGGGCAGCAGGTGATATTAAGTGGCCCAACCCTTTGTGATATGGCGCCAGCTCGAAAGGTTAAAGCGCCATTTCCGGTGTCGCTTGTCTTTTGACGTGAACCCTGTGCCTGGGCTTGGCTCTGGTTTCAGTTAATGGCGAAAGGGGAGCATCGTGTGACACCTTCAAAATTTCTGACAAGCAAAACAGGTCACATATAGGTATAGAAGCATTAGCTAATAGCGATTGTCTTAGGTCAGCAAAGAGTTTGCTATGACTAGAGAAACTAGCGTAAATTATGAACTATTGACTACACTTATTTCTTAGAGACAGCTAGAGTTGCGTAAAGTCTGATCGACGCATCATGGAGCATAAAAAAAATGCTGAAAGACCAATTTAATTTATGATCTACAATTCCTTTGGCAGCTACATGATTTTCATAACGACAAATCTGGAAAACTTTTACGATAGCCATAAAAAAAAGTCAAGAGATTCCTTTGCTTGGCAATATTATAATCTTAAATTATAATAGCTTAGAGCAGAATATGTCATAAGTGAAATTGAACTGAATTGTTAAATCATACGAATGTTACGAAAATAACAGAATTAATATTTCTGTTTTATTCATAAGATTTGATATTTTTTAGCTAATCAAAATTTCAGTGAAATCTTAAAGCCAAATTTTTATAATTAATACAAAGCGCGAAAAAAGCACAGATAAACAGTAGCTACAAAAAAACTTAAGAAAAAGTTAGCATAAATCTTAAGAATTTGCATATAAATAGCAAAGTTAACTTTTCGATTTCGATTTCGAATTCGAAGTTATTCTCCATTGAGGAACTCTCCTAGCAAGCCCCCTGATTTCTTATAGCCAATGCAGACTGTAGCCTGTAGCCTTTGGCGTTCGTGTTAGGAGTGAAATGTCAATGCACTTGACGCCTGTTCGCGGTGATTGCCTGTCACATGTGAAAAGCATTTCGTTTATAGGCCCAAGTCGCGCATCTGCCTTCTCTTTCACTCTCTAGCCGCTCTCTCTTTCACGCCCCCTTTCTTTCTCTTTTCACTCACGCACATGCATGCAAATTGCCAGCGTCCACGTCGTCACTTGCGCAATTAAAGCCCCAGTCGCTGCCCTCACTCCAAAAGTCTGAGCCGGCAGCGACGACAAGTGCATCAGGCATTACGCAAAGCAATTACCAAATCAATTGGGCAGCCAAACTACAGCATATAACGGCTAGATATGGTATATACCCTGTAATAATACTCAATTTGGACAGGCATATAATGTTTGAACGGAACAGTATGTGTAGACTAGCATACTAAGTAAATTATTGATTAGATACAATTTGGGATAAGAAAAGCAAAAGAAAAACCAAATTATCTAACTCAGGTATACATAATTTTGAAAATTGTATTATAATTTTAATATTTAATGTAGTTGAGAAAAAGATAAGATTTTAAGCAGATTTTATGCACATTGTAAAATTATATAATTTCAAGCTGGCTGCAAATCTGGTTTTAAAAGTGCAAAAAAAGTTATAAAGTAATAAAAAATTCTTAAGACATTGAAGAATGAACCATTTTGTCGCTATGCCAATTTATCTTTCTAAATCTTGCCAAACAAAAATGTTAAAAATTTCAACTAACTTCACTTGACATTAAACTGAATTCCTCTTGCTTCTTTATTTTCCTATATGCCATGTAAATAGTTCTCGGAGATCTCTTAACGAACTTTATCATTAGCATCTTACAGGTTGGCAGCGTGTTTAGAGCTAGTTACGCATACGACAGAGACCTTCAAGCAGAGCATGTAAAATGCCATGGGCGTTGCTTAAATGCCAACATCCAACATCCAACATGCCAACAAACTTGTTCATATCAGTCAATATGGGCGCAATCTATCGCTGGATCTGAATACACAGCCCAACACGCAAATTTGTTGTAAAATGAAAAAAAAGTAAAATAAGAAACTGGCGGAGAATGAAAACCGCAGCAGCTAACCACAAGAGCAACAACCATTGGTCCAGCTGCCTGACTGGGCGTGAAACCTGAGCATCATCATCATCATCAGCACCATCTTGATCATCGTCATCAGAAAGCAAACGCTATCATCAGACGCTGGATTGGGTTGGAGGCGCCACCACGAAACGTGATTATTTTCTATGCATTACAGTGGCCATGCAATTGCAGTGGTGCTGTGGTGCAGCCAAGTGGCATGCGGCTACTTGTCGCTGGTTATGGTTAATGTTCGATGGCTACAGCTATGGTAATGGCAATGACCGAGCCGAAAGGGGCGTTCATTGATTTCGATATGGCAGTAACAGTATGTAGACATTGCCTTGCCATCCCAGCCCAGTCCAACATAGCCCTGGCCATGTCAATGTCTATGAGTGCAGCCCCACAATGTCGCTAAAGCAGAGCAATCCCTCCCCTATGGCTGAGCTCCCTCCCCATCACCAATCAATTTAAATTGCAACAATGCAGCCGCCTTTTCATATAAAAAGATCTTGAGCCGCTTAAATGAGCAATACAAAAGAGCGGCACAAATAGTCGGGGGAAAATTGTATTATTTTCTGTATGTTTTTTGTTTTTGTTTCGCTTTGAAGTGAATTGGAAACCATTGAAGTGGTCTGTCTGCCTTTAGCCGTCGCTTCAAAACTGATTTGCATTATGGGTCTATGGAAAAGTTTTGACTAATTTTAGTTTTGCTGCGCGGAGCGAACTTTTGACCCACACTCAAAGTCAATCAAATGTTCTTTGATAAACATATATAGCCGTCTAACAGAGAGCATGTGCCAGCCACTATAAACTATATTTGAAACCAAAAATAAAAACAAAACTTTTTATAACAACCAAAAGTTGTATTCAATTGGCTAAAGTGATCCACTATGGAAATAAAAGTGTTTTGCCATTTTCAAGAGATTTTTTATGGCTTTAATGGAACTTAACTTTGGCCATGCGTTATAAAAATATAAAAAATTAAATATATGTATAAATGTATTATAAATAGATGTATAACATTCATCATCATTTGACATATAAAAATATAATAAAAGAAATATATATTTGATTTTTTTTGATTTTCAGTTTCTAAAAGAATTTATCTAGCGTCAAGTTGTATGAATTGCATACGAAAGAATTTTGAAGGGCATTTGAAATGATGGAATTTATTTACAAAAATATGAACAATGTCAGAGTTTTTACTAGCTTTATCAAAACAACTCAAATCATGACTAAGCTCGACTCAGCTGATAATAATTGTAATGCTTTATATATTCACATGGTATATAAAGTTTGTTTTGCACAATTATAGTATGAAAACACCACAATTTGACGGTCTTTCAATACTTATCAGCTCTTAAATAAAACTAGTATATTTCTAGTTTAAGCAAACAATTTGCATACATTTTTTGTATCTATATCCGCCACATCCGCTGTATAACTGTCACGTCTGAAATAATGCACACGCCTTGTTCTCGCTTCCATTTCTTGCCATTTCATATTACATATTATTGTAAAGTTCTTTACATAAATAACAAACAAAGCAGATATGTCGTCAGTCTGAGCTGAGAATTTGCATTTGAGCTTGAGCCATACAGAAAGGGCGCAAATTGCGCTGATAAAAAGAAATACTTTGCATAGCAATGTCATCATATAATGCAGTCGGTTATGCGTATGTGTTTGTTTGCTTGGATACTTTTCTTTATTTTTATTTTCATAAAATATATTTTCATCTGCGTCTGTCACTGTGGCCGGTTTCCCAAGTGACGCAGCGGAAAAGGCCGCAAAAGGCGCGACAGTTTCGGTTTTGGTCATCATCAGGGCAGGTTTTGGTTCAATGAACCCGTCGCAAAAATCGTATGTGTTTATACAAATGTAACTATGAACACGTTAACTGGCGTAAATTCAATTTGTGACGTCTAGTCAGCAATTATTGAGCTGGAACTCGAGCAGGTGCAAGGCATGTGACATTGTAATTGGAAATTGTTGGCATTGACCATGTCAGAAATTATATTCTCTACTATGCGATACGATTGCACCAAGATTTATATTGAGTAAGTTGACTTATAATAACATATTTATATATGCACCAAAGTTTTTCAAGTAAAAACTGACCACCTAAGATATAATATATTTCACAGACAGACTTAGAAAAAGTTGCAAGAAGAGCTAAATATATAATAAGAAAGCCTTGAATATCATTAAGTACAATATATACGTCTCTTAATACAGATATAAAAATATATTATCTTTATAGTTTCAACTACTTCAATGCGTGATATAATGACAATAAACTCTCTAAGGGCATGGGCAGCGGCAAATTCCAGTTGAACTTTTGAAAATCTCTCGCATAACTTTGACAAAATGAATCGAGGCGATGCGTTGAATTGACAACTTTCTAAGCTGTCCGACAATTCTATTGACTGAAAGAAGCTATTGTAGGTAGAGCTTGGCAAAAAATAAATAAAAAAATAATAATAATAAATAAATAAAAACAACTTTCACCCGGTCTGGAAGGCGCTCTTAAATCTTAAGCCTCAATACAAATTGCCTGATGATTTGTAAGCAAATTTACATGCGCGATTCCACAAATGAGGAAGTTTATCATTAGCCGCACAATTCCAGCCCCGAACACGTTCGACAAATTCGAGGCATTCATTAGATGGCTTTTTGTTCATTTGCGCACAATGCGATTCGATGGCGGGCAACTGCAGCAGCTCATTTAAATCATTTCATATAATGCCAATAGCCATGGCATTATAACTCACATATTATGATGCACTGCTAATCGCATCACATGACGCAACACTGAAGTGGGTAAAAGTGCCGCAAGACTTTCATTCGATTATGCAATGTATTATTATTAAGATGGCACTGGGTAACAAGATCCTGTACTGCAAATGGGGAAGGAAGGCGGCAAATTCAAATAAGACTTTCGATTGTATGAGATATTTTTTTGAATAATATAAATATATAAATAATATAAGTTATGCTCAACAATTTCAAGTTACACAAAAATATATCTTGTCTTGTCCAATCAAATAAAATTCCCGAACAAAACTTTCCGGCTTTCTGCTAACACTTGACTTTATATTTATCATTATGTTGCTCAATGCAGCGTCGAAAGATCAGCGCCTTAATCGGCTTTTGGGTTCTTGAAACTTGTTTTCGGGCCACCTAAATGGCAACTCCAGTGGTGGCTTATGATGGTATGGTGGGTGTGTCGTCGTCGTCGACTCGACTAAAGCAGTTGCCAAAGTTCAAGCTGTAGCTTAAGAGGTTTATTCAACTCGCCAAAGACGCTTTGACAATTGAGCAATTAATGAGAGACATTTACTTTTTTTACTTTTTGGCCAGCTGCTTGATTAACGCTTATTACACAGTCGCTGCAGATAGAAAACCAACTACTTTTGGTCTCTTGGCCATAATTAGCTGGTCGACAGGCGCTGACAGGTTCTCGTCTGTTGTTTTACAACTATTTATGGCTATGGTCTGTGTACAATTGAAAGTGCTAAGTACTATTTAGAAAGTAGCCATCCATATGATATATAGACATGCATGTGTATGTGTGTGCAACACACACACACACACACACACACACACACACACACACATATGTACACCCAATTTTCCAGTAGACACAGCAATTGCACTGAAACTGTCAACTTTCCCAAGCAGACGCCGCAGCACAACGTTCATTAAATTGTAGCCGGGGGCAATTACGAGTTAGGATTGAAAACGTCGCAATATTCTTTCAACTACGCTTGTCCAATGCGCTTTTTACTCCAAAAATGTTTTGTTTTTTTTTTCAATTACTAAAGTTTTATGTTTGCTTTTCTTTTACTTTCTTTCAAAACGATTTCTAGTGCCTTGAATCGGTTTTAATTATTTCCTTATACCCTTTAGAGTGTGGGGAAAGGTGTATTGGCCAAGCCAGACTTGATTATGTATACATTGTACGAGAAAGTCAAAACATTTTCAGATTTAAGTCAAGATATCGTTATCATAAATCAGAGTCTAGCACTCCCTTTTGCCTAACTCTTATTTGGACACAGGGTATTTCCAAGTTGAGTCTTCTTTTTTATTTCTTTTCTTTTTTACGCTGCTTCACATGTCCAAGAATTGAAAAACTGTTGTTTTTTTTCTATACGATTAGCTTTTGCACTTTTGTCGCGTGGGAACTTTTTTATATTGTACATTTTGAGCTCTTTCTATTTTGCGCTGCACTTGCTTTTCCATGCGTTTGCTTTGAAGTTGTCCTCAAGGCTGAGCCCCGTCGCCCCAGCTACCCGCTCGCCCTCTCCAACCCAACCGCTTGATTTGTTGTGTTTATTGTGTTGCTTGTGCTGGTCGGTCAGCAAAAGCTGTTGAGCAACTGCCACAGGGCAAAACGAATTTGTTGAAATGAAGTAGCAAATGAGCCCGAGGTGGGAAGTGCCAAGTGAATGTGAGTTAAGTATAACGTTTGACCTTGAAGGGTTAGGCTAGCAGGTGACATACATCATTATGCAGCTGAGAAGGTCTTCAAGTGCTACTTCAGTTAACTGGAGCCCTGAGTTCTAGATAAATATTTATACCATCCACATTATATATGGTAAATTGTATGTTTAATATGTAGAGAATGAAAACGTATTATTCAATTTGATTATATATTCCTTTTGTATAAGCAACAGCAAAAACGTAGTTTTATGGCTTACTGACACTTGTACAGATTTACATTTATTGTTTTGACTGGCTTTACAGGTTTCAGCTTGCAAATTGTTTGTAATATAAGCTACATATAAGATTATATTTTATTTCAGTATTGAGTTTCGAGAGGTGAGATTTTTAACGGTTGTTAATAAGAACGAATTAACTTAATGTTATATAAATGGTTGTGTAAAAATGTAGAAATTGAGAGTTTTATGAGTAACCAGAAATATAAAGCAGAATTTCATAAGCTCATTTGAATTCAATATAAGCGATTTCAATATATAGGTAGTATATATTTTAAAATTCAGCTCGATGACATTTAGAATTAAGTCAAACAAATTAATATTTTTTTTAAGCCTTAATGTCTCAAATAAGAATATTAATAATACGAATTAAATGCATTTTATATGCTGATTTAATTGCTGAAGTTTTCTTAGCCCTTTCGAAAGAGCAGTGCATTGCAGTTTATTTAAAAGGCAGGACAACTTCTTTGAATTGTAGAATCAAAGAGAAAATAGAAAAGTATTCGATATTTTTTGTTTTCTACTGAAAGTTCAATGTTTGTTCAGCCAATGAGAATACGTGAAATCAGTAATCAGTAATCAGCACTAATCAACATCATAAATTCAACAGATCTCTTTGCTTTATTATTGACTATTGAACTTTCATAGAAAAAATGCGCAACGCAAATATTTTCGCCACCCACACATACTGCCACGACCCTAAAAAAAAAACCAATACATAAACTATAAAGATGCCATCGCACTCTATGCAGCAGTCATCTTTCTACCCTTTCTCCTGGCACATTTCGCACTTTTGTTGTTTGCAAATGTCTGCGACTTTTGTGCTCTGTTGACAGTTGACGATGTTGTTGTTGTTGTTGTGCTTTGTTGACAACAGTTGTTGTTGTTGCTTTTGCACTCTACTCTATTGCATAATAAACAAACAAGCTGCACAACTGCCACCCAGCAGATGCGCTCTCAAACAACAGCTACTTCAATATCAATTTAACTTTTTCTCATTTAACTTGTTTAGAGACTCTGAACAAACGAGCAACCCAGTCAACTCCTATTTGTGCATCTATCATTAACAGGAAACTAAGTTTAGCTTTGACAAGTGGAAGTTGAAATACGCTTCTAGGCGAGCAATTTCCACGCTAGCTCTACTTTGCACAGTATTCATTCTATTTAGAATAGTTAGGTTTTATTAAGAACATTTCATTAAACAACTGATTTTATGAGCTTCTCTTTCTTTACGTTACATACTTAACTAAACAGTCAATATACCCTATTTCAGCAGCATGCGCACATGTGCATGGAAATATGGCAGACATCGTAAAATTCAAATGGATTTTCTCAGATGCTCAACAATCATTTTTTACGGCATTTCCCTCAACAATTGCTTATATTTTCGCAAATGTCATTCACTTCGCCACGATGGGCGGGTCTAGTCGATGCGTTGACAATGCGTGAGCAAGCTCTTAGCACTTGCTATAGAAATCTACGTGAGTTCTCCTACACAGCAAATGTATCTGCAGAGTTAGCAAATATTTAGCATGCAGTGTGACACATTAGAATAGCCATCGTTTGTTGTATCTCTCGAGTCTCGAGCTGACATAGTTACTAAACTAAACTAAAAAAAAATTGAAAACAAAAATAGTTAACTCGCTTCCGTACGGAGCTCTAACAATACGAGCTTTGTCTCTCTATGTGCCAAAGTTTGGATATGTCGTGCTTTTCAGTGGATTTCATTCGCATTCTTTGTTTTTCTGTGTAAATGGATACAAAACAAGAAAAAAGGGTTTGTAGACACACGAGACACAAAGCGACATGTCAGCGACCTTTGCTTGTCTGATTTATCACAGAATCTTTTTAGCGCACGAGTGTGTGTGTGTGTGTGTGTGTGTGTGTGTGTGTGTGTGTGTGTGTGAGGGCTTGAAGGCCCTACTGTTCCAATTAAACGAGCTGAGCTGTGTCTAAATTTGACATTAGACACAAATATAATAAAAACTGCTGAGAAAGATTCTTTGTAAAGATTTGTTATTAAAAAATTGGCATAAACGTGAAAGAATCTTTTTGTAAAATCTGTATAAATTTGTTAAAGGTAAAAAATAAATTTCTTGGAATTTTTAAAGCTCAAACAGAAACCAATAAATAAATAAATACACAGACTGTATAAAAAATATATTTTATATAATATATTAATTCGCATCAATTTTATTTTAGATATTGGGAAAAATAAAGAGTTTATCATTTTATTATAGGCTATAAAATGATAAGCTTTTTGTTTTTGCCAATATCTAAAATAAAATTCATAGAGTATAAATTTGGTAAATAAATATAATTTTTTTGTGTGCATTAAGAAACCAAATCTAAATAAGGGTAAAGGAAAGTAACTCTAAATTTAATACACTTTCTTGAAATTAACTTGCCCTATGGATACTGAGTAATAAAAAGAAAGTTTTCTCCATATTCTAACCCTCTTAATAAACTCTTCTAAGGTCACGAAAAAGAATCGGTTGCCGATGATATCAAATTAAAATTACTACGAAATGTTTAACTATTGTTTCATATAGAATTTTTATTTAATTACATTTAATCAATTTTATATATGTATATATTTTTTTGTAATTAATTTTAATTCATTCCATTTTTAGCCTAAACTTTCAATGGAATGCAAGGCTGAAGTTTTTAGCACCTTTGTCAACAAGGTTTTAGAAAATGCGCTGCTAATTAAATTGATTTGGAATTGATTCGGATCGTGCAGCTATTCAAGGTAATTAGTATTTCTAGTTAAAAAGAATGGAATGAGAAATAGAAATGTGTTTTGCTTGAACGGCTATATATTTATATTTAGAGTGAAATCTATACACATTTATTTACTCAACCAATTAACTGAAAATATATTATATCTGAAATATCATAAACAAAACATATATTTCTGCTCAGTCAAATTCTTGCGAACAAAGCATTGGAAATCTGTATAAATTTACTCCACTAGGCCTTTTATACTTTTATACTTGATTATTAAGTATGTGACAGCTGCAGTATTCGCACCTTTCACCTAGTCGAACAGTCGCTCGTATCTGGCAGTTTCTCTTACAGCTTTACAGGCTTACAGAGCCTAGGTAAACATTTGGATTTCACACCTTTCCATGTTGTTGCTGTTGCTGTCGTTGCTTGACTTGCTGTGGAATCTACAAGATGTTTATTTATCTGCCACTTCAGTTTGTGTTCTCCACATTATTTATCATTGCTGAAAATCTGAGGCGTGATCATAAATTAAGATGCCATTAATTTTTATAAATTCACTGCGCGTCCGATTCGCAAGAAATGTTTTTATTATAGGTCATGCCGCGAATGCTTTTTTTTTTAATGTAGAATATCACGTTTTGTGTGAAAATAAAAACGAAAATTCCCAAATATCTAAACAAGACCACAAAGGCGTGAGGCTACACTGATCGGGAGTGCATGACTATGAAATACCTAATCCTACAGGTATAAATATAAGATTTTATAGCTTACTACGTAAAGGTCTTTAAGTTTTGCAGATGGATAAAGGAAATTAATTTAATTTTTCATTTTATTTCAAATTACAAACATACATTTCCTAAAAAGCAGCCAATATACTTTATAGTATACCATTTTCGTTAGGTTGAGTGGACGAACGAACATGCGTGAGAAGTTTTTGCTTCACATTTTGCGCACAAAACATTTACTATAGAAATACGAAAAGTTGGATACATTTAATTTAATTATTTTTATAGTTTGTTTGTTTTTCGTTTTGGTTTGCCGGTGTCGACAATTGTGCCAAATTTCCGGTAAATTTCGCAACAATAATAATAGGCGCGTGTATTATTAACAATTTATTTTATAAGCATCAATTGTGTGGGGAACAGTTGACGAGAAGGTCTCTCGGGTGCACAATTTGCGGCTTAAATGGAGCATTCAATGGCCGTGAGTCAACATAAACAGCGCCATAACAAGAATCATAAACCATAAAACTGATTGCACCTGCAGCTATTATTATTTTTATTTTTTTTTAAATTTCTTTTTCACTTTTTTCTCTTTTCAACTTCCATCAAAATAGACATAAGAATAAGAAAAGCTTAAAACTTGATTCGTTCTCAGTGCAGGAACGGGTTTCTGGTTTGGGTTTCGAGTTTTTCCACTAGACACCATTTTCAATGTCAATATTAGCACGACTGTCTGTCAGTCAGTCAATCAGTTCCACCTTAAAAGGCAGGCGGCAAAATGAATTTAGATAAAGATGCATCTGCTGTTTGTACATACGAGTACAACATCATCATGAATACAACTTTTAGTGGCTTGAATTGTGGAAAGTTGGGAGAAATAATTGCATGACTTATGTGTGCATGGAAAGTGCTTGGAAAATTATGAGTTGAGATTATCAGAGAGTACATTAAATTACACTTAAATTATGCATGACATGCATGCATTAATCATTCAGGAACTCAGTCTGATGAGCGTTCCATAGAAAGTGTTTTATTAGTCAGCTCAAGTGAAGGTCGTGTTCTCAAGGCAATCGATAATACCTTTGCTTGGTTATTGTTAGTCTATATAAATCGAGTGCATGTTATATATGGTCGAATGTGGGTTAAAGGCTTGCTAATTATTGTTGTTTAATCAATGTGCTTTACCAAAATGGAGAGACTGTGCTGATAGATTCCAGGGCAGTGTATCTAAAATGATAGAGAAAAGCAGCAATTGGCTTGGATCAGTACAAGCTGTTTAGTTGAATGCTTGAACATTGATTATATATAGTATACATATATGTGTATGTAAACAATAACTATATATGAGATGAGTCACGAGTGTATATAGACATTTCGGAAATATATACAATGATTAGCTGATGTTAATACTTAGTTTGCATATGATGAGGCAGGTAAACAAATTCAGGTATCTGTAGCGCTTATTAAAGCGCAAACACACACACAAACACACTCCCAAACAAACGTCAAAAGTTCAGAGGCGATGCTTCCGTTCGCCAAACAACTGAACAGCACGAAAACTACAGCAAAAAGTACAAATAACAAAAAAGAATACAACAAAGAATACACATATACCTTTATAGCAATAAAATATATAGAGAGGAAACCAAATAAACATGAATACGAAAACGTTCTGGGCTGGCAGATGCTCTATAGAAACAGTTAAGGTTGAGTTGGTACAGATTGAATATTTAATATATTTACATATAAATAATAATAAATGATGACTTTCAAAATTAAGTCAAATTGAGCACAGTTTTAGAATCATTAATCATATAAGCAAGTTGAATATATACAAAGTATTCTGAAGCACTACAAAATGTATCTCTTTTTCTAAAGTTCAATTTAGTTTTTTCTTTTTGATTCAATATATAGCATGAATATGTTTATGTGAATCAAAATAATAAACTTATAGTCCAATTATTTATATTATATTTTAACAATTTATCAAGATATTCCATTGAGCTTAATTGCTTTTTAAAATATTGAGCACTAAAATGTTTGACTCAATCTGCATCAAGGCAAACACATATAAGAATTTAATGAGGCTAATAAACCTCTTTTAACTATGAATAGAAATTAAATTGGATAATTTTTTAATTGCAAAGAAACTTTAACTTTTTATGACATTTTTAGCAAATAAATCTTCAGCAAATATCACTTTATTCTAACATGTATAATTTTCTTTCATTTTGAATAGTGCGCAAACATTATTCATGCTTTTACAGGGTATAGATAGACAGTAACAATAACCCTCCCCAAGCAGTTGAGCCGTGACACAAGCGCTCAACACGTGAAGCGTCACTTTAGACAAAAAAGAAAAAAAATGACAATCAGATAGAATGGGTAATACGAGCATACGAATAAATAGAGGAAGCACTTAAGCAAATACGGCTATATAACATATATATGTATATAGAAACTATATCATGGGAATGAAGAACGAAAATATAATATAAATTAACATTGTATCATAACAAATGCCGCCAATAAAAGTTCTACAAATGAATTATGTGCATATGTACTAGATGTTAATTTGATTTACGTATTTATGTACAAAGTAGACAATGTATATATGTATGTATATATATTTGCGCAACTAAACAAATACTCGTTTAGCACTCGAGCGACACTCAGAGCTGGATCTTGGGCAAGCTGATGAATATATATCTATTGTACTTTTATGGAACCCTGCTTATAATGCATGCTTTTTTTGTGCTCAACATAAATGAGAGATGAAGTCATGCCCAAAAAGGTGGGCAGAACAAAAATAAAAAAATTCAGGCAAAACATAGCATGTTAAACAAATAAAGTTTTTTTTAAAGAATTTTATGAGATTTATGAAGGCAAACATGGAATTGATTGAGCCAAAGGGAATTAAATATCTAAAAACCATTTGTGTAGGTATATTATACTTTTCTATGCATATATACAATATATATAAATACTTTTATGAGAAACAATATTTCCAGCAAATCAGCTTTGGTAGTTTTTCAACGAAACAACCTTACAGCTGCTGCATTATCACAAATATTTGTTTCTAATCTAGAAATGCCCAGCCTTATCGTGCTAGGGCATATATGAATCGTCGTTTCTAGGCCCTTGAGTTGAGGCTGACTGAAAGCTTAGACGCTTTGGCGGCTTACACGATTTTGTTTACAGTGGTTTCCCAGAAATTGTATCTGTATAGCAAACAACAACAAAAAGCAGCTAAAAGCAAAGATCAGTTTGAAGTACAATAGAGAAGTAAGTGCAATGCGAGAGTATCATTTGCATTGTACCAAGTTCTATATGATATAAACTCTCGGCTCTATGGCAACTACCTGTGAGGCGAAAGTAATATTTATGTAGTATGTGTGTCAAGAGGTATTGGGTTTATTATGATGTGCACTTGCACCTTATTCTAAAACAAAACGTATTTTAATACTGTTGTCTAAGTTTTCAATTTCAGCTTGTTTTCTGTATGTCAATTGTTGATTAAACTCAGCTTCTACTATATTGCCTAAGTTTACATAGTTGAATTGAAAATTGTGATTCACTCAAAGAAAATCTTTGCATTCTTTTGTGGACCATTAAAACTAAAGCATTTAATTTTAGCTCTGAGTAATTTGCAACACCCTAAATTCCATTTAGCTCAAATATCATTAGCTCCAAGATCCTATGAGTAATAAGGCATATATGTATATGTATGTGGGGCGTGACTTTGCTGAGCAACTGAATGCTGCATTCTCCACGTGTGACTGCCACAAAACTGTTCCACTAATTACATTACTTGGCCCGCAGCACACAAAATCATATTATTGGAGGCAACATTAGATGCGCATCAATGCCAATTAGAGTGTGCTTCAAGTTATGGGTGGCTCTCATACCCATATCCTCTCCCCCCACGCCCACTCTCTCTCCCTCTCTCTAATTCAATTAGTGCGTAATAAGACGGTGAGTTATATGAGAGCTCAAATATCGTATGGAGCGACTGTTGTGCATTGACATTCAATCAGGCCATACAAAACTCAAGAAAACAAATGAAAAACATGTGCATCTAAATTGCACGACTGCGCAATACTCTGTTCAAATATAAACTAAATAAAAATGAGACAATTGATTCAACTGGAGTTCAATTCATCAATAATTTGATCATAACTCTACTAGGTTAGCTGGGATAAGTATCAGTGAAGCCTAGGGTAAAGCTTTTTTACCTGGATCCTGTACATAAAATTTAAATTAACACTTATTCGTCTTACGATACAAACTAAACTCCTGCCCTAAGTATCGTCAGCTATAAATTGTAATTTTTTTACATTTATTAAATCAAGTTTTGGCTAAAGACATAGTTCATGCATATATTTAAGTTTTTACTATATTCACATTTCAATAAAAATTCAAAATGACAAACTGATTCGCTGCTTTTTTCTTAACTTTATTGGATGCTCGTAGATAATCTTATCAAAATATTCCGTCTCTATTCGTCAGTCAATCTCCTAAGCTAATATGCCCCATTTGCAGTTGGTCAACAGTGTGTAATAAATATAAACATGTAATAACAGCTATATGGCCCAAATATGTGTTTAAATAGAGTTGACGGAGCTGTGTCTTTCAGCTTGTTACGGCTCTTGCACAGCGAATGACCGCAAATTATTTACGCTTTTTTTTTCTTTGGCCAAATTTCACTTTAGCTTTGTCCGCTTCGCTGTTGGCCCAAATTTTGTTTGCCAAAAAAAAAAAATAATAATAATAATAGTAACATAATAATTATAGCAAAATATTTGACTTAGTGCGCATATCAGATGCCCAATTACCTTATCAGCTGCCCAGCCCCATCCCAAACTCCAGCTCGTATTAATCGTATTAATTAAATATGTTGACACCCGCTGCATATTGTTTGTTTATTTTTATTTCACTTCGGGGTTAATGTAGTGAGACGCGTAGTCATCGGTTCAAACTCCGACATATTTACAGTTACGACATTTCATTTGTTTATGGGGTTGACACAAAGTTCTGACTGCAAAGTACTTGAATGTTTCGCTTTCGTTATTTATTATTTATTTTAAGCACATTAGAAAATTTGTTCGAAATTTTCTAGGGGAGTGGCTAATGGACAAATGTATTTCATTTGTTATTTACAGAGTGATATAGAGAAATACATAAAGTATTTCTGTATATAAAAATATATTTATTTCATATGATGCAGCCAAATGAGATTGAGGTAGTCTCTCCTGAAGATAAATATAAATATTTAATAACAAATTTTAGTATACTTTTTGTCATTGCTCAATTGCAGTTTTCTTTAGGCACATTTCACTGTACTGTTTCAGGTAAACATATCATTATCAGTTAATTGTTTTTCAAACATAAATGTAAACAAAACTGGAAGCTGCGGTATTTCAAATCTCACGGCCTTGATGGCTGCTAGCCCACCTAAAGATTATTATTATCATGAGAGAAGCAGCGAACAAGCGAGCGAGAGAGTGAGAGAGAGAGGGAAAGAACAACTGAATAAACTTGGCATGACAAGAACAAGTTGTGAGCAGTGGAGAACGCGTCTGTAGGACCGCCGCCTCTGTTGACAGTTGTTGTTGCTTATGCAACGTGAAATTTCAGTTGAATTTGCCTTGCAAGGCATTTCACAAACGTCATTAAATAAAATTAAAAATGTGCCAAAAGACAGCGCACAAAAGGGAGAGAAAAAGGAAAATATGATTAGACAACGCAAAAGTCAAACATTTTGGATGTTTGCCAAAAGAAATGAGTATAAAAACCAGTGCTGTCAATGCCGCTTGTTTACCATAAAAGTTAGCTTTTTTTTATAGTGTGCCGACAATTGTGCTCTAGAACAAGATGAAACTTGTTTAGCCTCATTTTATTTAGCAAAAATTATGTATATAAAAAAAATATTAAATTTAACTAAAAACTTCTTTAACTGGCAATGTTTAGCCAACTTGCATATAACATAAACTTAACATTTTAGGACAAATTTCTTGCTAATTACATGTAATTTAGCTTTTTTCTATCACTCCCCGCCAGAACTAGCTGTTTTGCAGCTAAAAAGTGGGCAGCTCTAGCCGAAACTTGCATTGTAACACGAACGAACATGGAATGTGAAGGAATAAATAAAAATTGAAAACTGTTCGAAAATTGTTTACGAAAAAATGTAGTTTACAGCTATTTTATTTACTG
This sequence comes from Drosophila leonis, assembly GCA_035045365.1. Classification (NCBI taxonomy): domain Eukaryota; kingdom Metazoa; phylum Arthropoda; class Insecta; order Diptera; family Drosophilidae; genus Drosophila; species Drosophila leonis. The sequence continues at coordinate 1,723,065 of JAWNPC010000389.1, read as the reverse complement.
CAAACAACAACGTTTAAAGGCTGACATGCAAACGGGACACACCCACAGCATGAAAGCAGCAAAGCTAGAAAATAGTGAACAAAACACGTAGGGAAACAAATAGAAATGGAAATGCAAATGCAAATGCAATAACAGCATGCAGCGAGAAGAAGCAGAAGGAGAAGAGGAAGAAAAAAAACAACTTACCAAAACTGCGCTCTCACGCACCACCTGAGAGACGCTCTCTCTCAGCTGTGCGGCCATGCCCGGCTTATTCAAGCCGCGCGTGAATTTACGCTCCATTCTCAATTTCCTTTTGCCTGCGTTCTGCTTATTGTTGTTGTTGTTGTTGTTATACGCATGCAGGGGTTAAACGAGGCATGGAGAACAAGTTGTTGTTGTTGTTGTTGTTAGTGCAGAAGCTTTTGTTGTTGTTGTTTCTTTTTGCTTGTGTGCGAACCGGCGTCAACAGACAGGATGCGCTGGCTGCGCTGCCAGCGGCTCTGCTGATGACTAATGCGTTATCCTGCGTTGCTGCAGCTAAGCTTTCACACACACACACTCACAGCACATATACAACCTTTGCGGCACCTTCAAAGGACACACAGCGCAGAATTTTTTTGTTATACACAAAACTGGACCGCACACACACACACATTGACACACGCACACTTGTACAATTTGAGGGCGCAGCACACATGAAATTTTTGACGTCGTATTTGTTGCTTTTCACACAGCATCCAACTGTTGTTTTTTTTCTCTCCTTTTTGGCTTTTAGCGAAACGAATTGTCTCTCTCACTCAGTTGAACTTAATTGCAGCTGTTTAACAAAAAAACACTGATAAAGAGCTGAGCGCGTATTGTCGAAATTTCATTGACCGTGTTTTGAACGCCTTTCGCATCGTCTGAAGCGCTGCGCGTGTTTAGTATTTTAAGCAATTGGTAAAACGCTCAGTTCGCATCTTTATCCGACGCGCACAACCGCACCGCACGAATTTCGAAGAAGAATAATTCCAGTTGTGCTCAAGTCGATGCGTATCGAGTATATCGATAGTAGAAGTTGCGCTCTCAACATGTTGCTAACAATGCAAGACAGGTTGGCAGCTCTGCCGGCAGTCAAACGAACAGCTGCTCGGCTTGGCGCCATAGATGACAGCTGCTGTAAGTGCATTTGAAATAAGTAAAAGCAACTCTTGAGCAGTTGCTAAGCAGGTCATTAAATTGAGATAAATATTATATACAAAAACAGCTGCTCTCTGATCAACATATTCCGTGTGCAGACGAAGAGCAACTGTAAATAGCTCCATCACTAACCATACAACACATAGACTGGACAACTAGTACAACGAAATTCACCGTATAAATATGAGTGCCGGGAGACCCTTTCAACTTCGAATTCGAATTCGGACCGCTTACTTTTGGGTTCGAGCAGTGAAAAAATGGGGAGCGAAATCAGTACGCTGCGAGCGCTCAACCGAGAAGGTTGAATTCTAATATGAAGCACTACTATATGCCATTTTTTCCTTACTCTCTCTCTCTCTCTGCTCTCTCTGCTCTCTCAAATATATATATATATATATATATGTATGTACGCACAAGCAGCAGATCACAAAAATTGAAATTTGTTCGCCGAGAGGTCTCATTCCTTCCCTTCCGAGCAAAGGGTATACCAAATTGCTGAAAACGGTTTGCCATGCTCATGCAAAATGTTAAGATTTTCGTCATTATTTGTGTGAAGGGTATGAAAGCGTTGGTGCGCTTAGCGAATATGTTTTTGCGCGAGCATGCACACATATGTATGTATATACTTTCAGTCCCTTGTTCACATGTACGAGCATTTGTGTGTGCTTGTGTGCGAAACTCTACTCTTGCTGCCTGTGGAAATTGGAAGAACCCAACATTTCGATCATTTGGATGCTCACACGCATTTGCATACATGTACGAGCATTTGTGTGTGCTTGTGTGCTTGTGTGCGAAACTCAATTCTTGCTGCCTGTAGAAATTGGAAGAACCCAACATTTCGATCATTTGGATAGCTCACACACATTTGCATACATGTATGTGTGCATGGGTCGTGAATATTGGCGTGTGCCTACCTCGACTTTGAGTTTTGGGTTTTGTTTGATCTTGTGGACTGCACACATACATTTGTATATGTGTGTGTAAGGGCTGCGTTGATCGAATGTGTCGAGTGTCGCGGATTCAGTAATTGGTAGATTTTTTGTATTGTAGAGTGACTGTCAAATGAGCATTTATGATTTGCAAGTCATTTTGGCAATATGAAGTATAGCTTGATGCATTCTGGCACCTGTGAGGACATATGCATTTCCTGACCTAATTAAATGTTGTATAACTCACTATCCGAAATATTCAAACGAATTAAATAAACTTATTAGTTAGTGGATTACTATGACTTTTTCGATGTAAAAATGTTTACGTACCTATTTTATTAAAGTATCTTTAGTATTATATCGATATCTGTAGACACATTTATTTACATGTGCAGGTGTAACTCTATAAGAATGAATGTACATACATACATATGTATGTATATGTGCAGCTCATTTCGAAGTCCACAAGACCGAACAAAACCCAAAATCGTTCACACAATTCTAAGTCGAGGTAGGCACACGCCAATATTCACGACCCATGCACACATACATGTATGCAAATGTGTGTGAGCTATCCAAATGATCGAAATGTTGGGTTCTTCCAATTTCTACAGGCAGCAAGAATTGAGTTTCGCACACAAGCACACAAGCACACACAAATGCTCGTACATGTATGCAAATGCGTGTGAGCATCCAAATGATCGAAATGTTGGGTTCTTCCAATTTCCACAGGCAGCAAGAGTAGAGTTTCGCACACAAGCACACACAAATGCTCGTACATGTGAACAAGGGACTGAAAGTATATACATACATATGTGTGCATGCTCGCGCAAAAACATATTCGCTAAGCGCACCAACGCTTTCATACCCTTCACACAAATAATGACGAAAATCTTAACATTTTGCATGAGCATGGCAAACCGTTTTCAGCAATTTGGTATACCCTTTGCTCGGAAGGGAAGGAATGAGACCTCTCGGCGAACAAATTTCAATTTTTGTGATCTGCTGCTTGTGCGTACATACATATATATATATATATATATATTTGAGAGAGCAGAGAGAGCAGAGAGAGAGAGAGAGTAAGGAAAAAATGGCATATAGTAGTGCTTCATATTAGAATTCAACCTTCTCGGTTGAGCGCTCGCAGCGTACTGATTTCGCTCCCCATTTTTTCACTGCTCGAACCCAAAAGTAAGCGGTCCGAATTCGAATTCGAAGTTGAAAGGGTCTCCCGGCACTCATATTTATACGGTGAATTTCGTTGTACTAGTTGTCCAGTCTATGTGTTGTATGGTTAGTGGCTCCATGCTGTTAAGCTAAAAATGGCACTGTTAACTAACAGAGCTAATATATCGATAAGCCAGTGCTGTAAGCAGCTTACATAGCCGCAAAGCCCGCAATATTTAAACAATAAAAATTATTTTCATACATTTGCATTTATTTTGTCAATGTTTAGGAAACATTTAAAATGTTCATGTACAAAATGTTAGAAATGCTTAAAAACTACACAGTAAACTTGTTGATGTTGTTTGTTTGTTTGTTTTATTTAAATATTTACAATAAACAATTTGAAGATTTTACAAAAACTTGCTCCCTCTCTCTCTCTCTCTTTCTCTCCCTCTCTCTTTCTCTCTTATCGTAAAATAGGCATTAGAATCTCAAAAAGTTATCCGCCCCGCCATACGGTCCATGTCCGAAGTGCAGAGCATCCGACGTGGATTCGGATCGAGTGCGCGCCTCCAAGACGGAAGCCACGCGCTGCTGGCCACTGATGTAGCCGAGGGAGCCGGAGCCCAGGTAGACGTTGCCATTGGGCAGCCGAATGTAGCCCAGGCCACCGGAGCCGAGGGCGATGGCATCGCTTTGACCCCCACGCGGCTGCAGGCTCAGCGCCTGCTGCTCCAGCACTAAGGCATTGGCACGCGAGTCCAGCTGGAGGCCGCCACCCGTGGCCGTGGGCGTGGCGCCGCTGCCACCCGCCCCCAGATTCGCACGATACCGATCCAAGAAGCCCGAGCTGAGGAACGGCGCCGGGCTGTCGCTGATGTCGTTGTCAATGATCTCGATCACAGCGTACTGCTTCAGCTGGCGCCCATTGGCCACGTATGACTCGCCCGGCGAGAAGAGCGCCTGCTTGCCGAAGGGAATGCGCAGCGGCTGGGCAGCAGCCGGCGCAATGGGCAGCGACTGCTGCGTGGGTGCCACATGGCCATGGAAGCTGATGGCGGACAGTGGCGCGGCATAGGCAGGCGCCGCATAGTGACTGACCACTGGAGCAGCTGCCGTCGCCGGCAGATAGCGACTGACCAGATTCAGTCCTGGCTGCTGGATGCGCGTCCTGGGCAGCGGCGGCAGCGCCGGCACCGGCGGCAGCGGCTGCACCGTGGCCAGTGGCGAAAAGTGATGTCCCGTTAGGATGGACGCGGGCGCCGTTGGTGCATAGGGACCCGCCGCTGGGCGATCATAGTGATAGCCAGCTGGCTCAGCTGTCAGGGGATGAGCAGCGGCCAGCAGCAGTAGCAACAGTCGTGGCAGCTGCGTCATCAGGCGATACTGCGGCATCTACAATGAGAGAGAGAGAGGGAGAGTGAGAGTTAGTGAGTGAGTGAGAGAGAGAGAGAGAGAGAGGGAGAGGGATATATATAGAGAGAGAGAGAGTGAGTGAGTGAGAGGGAGACAGAGAGAGAGAGAGAGAGAGACACAGAAAGAGAAAGACAGAGAGAGAGAGAGAGTGAGTGAGTGAGAGAGTGAGAGAGTGAGAGAGTGAGTGAGTGAGTGAGAGAGTGAGTGAGTGAGAGAGTGAGTGAGTGAGAGAGAGAGAGAGAGAGAGAGAGATAGTAAATCAGAGAGAGAGAGAGAGAGAGAGAGAGAGACAGAGTGAGACAGAGACACAGTGAGAGTGCAGTCAAGTCTCGTTTATGACATCATCATCATAATGGAGCCCCCAATCAATCTTATAAATGTTTAATGAGACGCAAACATAATTGATGAAAATCACTTAACGTTTACAGTTAACGGTTTTTTGTTGTTTTTGTTGTTTGTTTATTGTAGTTTAACCTGTCGCCAGTTGATATACCCTATAATCAATTGAAAGAGCATGCTGACTAAGGCAGTGCGTTTGACAGGGCAGCTAAAGAGAAAATACTAAAAAACTACTCTATTTATAGATCGTATATAGAACTCTTCTACTTTGAATAGATCTGTAGAAAATTGAAGCAAGCAAAGCATTTTCAAGCTAGAGCTGGGCTTGAACTGTAAGCCGACTAATTAGAATCAGCCTTGATTAGTATAGCTTTTTGTGTAGAGTCCTGCTGCTATACATATGTCTATATCTATATCTATATCTATATATATATGTATATCTATATCTATATTTATATCTATATCTATATTCATATCTATATCTATATCTATATCCATATCTTCCTACATCTGTATGTGTTCCTGTTTACCCGCCGTCCGTCCATTCTTACCATGCTTCCATCTGTTACTTCGTCTGACTGAATTTGACATTTTTGATATATATTCGTTAATTTTGAAGCTAGGTAATTGTCACTCTAGATAATATACATATATATTGTAGTTTACGAGGTCTGTTAAAGAACTATTCCAAATTTGGAATTTTCTTGGGCTTTATTTTCGATTTGTGTGTTCACAAAAATAGTAGTGCGGCTGAAATGTTGGACAGCAATATATATTGTATATTTATTATATTTATTATATTTATTTCTGTTTATTACAAAAATTTTCTGTGTTCATGAAAATAGTAGTGCAACTCAAAAGTTATACAGCAACATTTTGTAATAAACATAATATTTTGAAAACAACTTGAATATATATATACATATATGTGAATACTCATATAAATTAATCTTAATACTCGTTTTAGTCGCACTACTATTTTGATGAACACATCTGCACATATCACATTCCGCAGGCGCCGTATGCCCCATAACTGGCCCTCTTTTGTCCTTTGAAATTTGAAATATAAGTATATTCTATTAGATCAAGAACACCTACAAATATCAACAACTTTTTCTATATAATACATTTTTTCTTTGCAGAGTATTTGAAGTGCCTCAACTCGGGGCTGCATTGATTTTTCGTAATTTAATTGATTTAATTTAGTGGCTGCACGCTTGCAGCAGCCACTGTATGAGCGCTGCAGCTGGAAGCTGTGGCGCGTAATTGGCGTGATATTTCATGCATGGATTGTGGCTCGCATGTGGCCCAGGGCACAGACGCAGTTAAGCAGCCACTACCGTGGCCAATGGCTATAATGGACTGCGACTAATTAGCCAGCCTAAAGAGGCAGCCCTCTGATTGGGCCCGTAAAGCTGTCAGAGGAATCAATAAGTAAATACCCTTTGGCTGTGGCAGCAGCAGCAGCAGGTGGTATTAACAACTCCAACAGCTCCCACCCGCAACTCCATTATCAACTCTAAACGCCCCAGCATTGATATTAATCAACTGCGAGTCGAGCCATTCAGCGCTTGCCACAATTGGCGGCAGGTTCAAATGTGTTTGCCACTGGGTGGACTAGTTGCAACAGACTAAACTTTGTGGCGTGTGGCAAAAAGCGCCTTTGTTGCTGTTACTTTATTGTTGTTTGTTGTGGTTGTTGTTGGTTGTTGTTGTTGTTTGCTTTGCGCGTGGGCGTCGAGTCAGCGAGGTTCATGGGAACATAACTCAGCTATTCAACAGTGTTTCTACATCAATTTGGCGCTTAATTAAGCTATTTAACAATAACAACAACAACAACAACTAAAACAAGGCGTGTTTAGGGGTTATAATTGTTAAGCCTTAAGTTGAGCTTAAGCTGAGCCAGTTGAGGTTGGGCATATTGCTTTAGCTAAAGCGTGTGCAACAGTCAGCTGAAGGCGTAGCTGCTGATGTCATTAAAAGTAGATGTGTTCTGGAGCGAGGTCTATAGTTGAGTCTTTGTAGTTTGATATGTCTATTCATTTGAAACTCTGTGCACCCCTCTGTAACCCTGTCTGTTCCTCTGTAAGTCTGACCAACCCTTTGCCTGTTCCTGCGTCCACTCACTTGTCTGTGTGAGGCCCAAGGAATTCAGGGTATACAAATTTAGGCTACTTCATAAAAATACACAAATATTCACACAGATCATGATTGTCAACATGATGTCAACGATTGCAACAGGTGTTAGTCAGAAGACCCAATGACTGATGATTTAACATAACTCATTAAGGCGTCTCTGCAGAAAATGTCTTTGTCACGTCTAAGGCTGTGCGGGCGGCTGATAGAGAGACTTGCATAAATTGTTATTGATCTTTATTAATAATAATAACTATTGCTTATTTCCTTGTCATAATCAGGTAGTTCTACTACGCGATATGGCAACAGGTTTGATTTAATTTCTAACAATTATTTATAAATTACATTTGAAAGAACAATCGTGGAGTTGGTTATGAAAGTCAGCGTGCAACTGTGATTTATAACCAGTCTTCAGCACCAGTTGACAGCTATTCATCGGGCAGATTGTAAATGAGCTGAAAGAAGTGGGCTTGAGACAGGTTTGTAGCTAACTAAGAATGTAAGCTTAGGTCGAGTAAATATATAGTTATATGTAAACAATATATATATATAAGAATATAAATATATATATAAATATTATATATAAATATATAATATATGTCTGTCTATCTATCTTTATTTCTATACAGAATTCATAGATCTAAAATCTCTTTCAGTTCTCTAATTTTTTTTATCCAAATTCTCATTTTAACTGCAAATTTTGTTGCAATATCTGAGCGGGCAAAGTTTGTTGCCTAAGTCTTTTGTTTGGTCTGGTCTATAAATCAGCTGGCACGCACAAAAAACACACACACACACATACAATTCTCAAGATTCGTAGAGCCACAACTATATAGATTCGATTTGTAATAAATTTTGCGCTCCACAAAGTCCACAATAAATCAATAAATGCGACCAAACGCAACTTTTTGTAGAGTTTTGCCTCGAGTTCCTTTTGTATCACTTTTTCTTCATTTTTTGCATACGCACCCAACGCATTTTTTTGCTGCCGCAGCAAGCAGCGTGTGCCAAAAGTGAACAAAAAACTGAATAAGAAAAAATTGCATTGCAAAAAGTGGACACTGGTCCCAGAGTGGAGCAGTCAAGCGCGTTGAGACTGTCGCAGCAACAAAAGGAAAATATATATAGACATAGATAAATATATATATATACATATAGATATATACCTATATATAGAGTAACACATGACACAAGATTCGACATCGGACAGCAAGTAAATTGAGCGTTAGATTTTGCAGATTATTTGCTTAAGATAGAGAAGAAGAATAACTCACAGAGCAACTGAAAAGCAAGCATAAGAAGTAGAATTGGTCCTCAAATAAAGGCAGGCTGATAAAGAAATATTTATATAAATATTTATTAAAGTTCACACTTTCGATTAGATGTGGATTTGAATGTCAACAACAACTACACAGTTTGATTTAATTGTATTATAATCTGAGACAAGAAAAGTCCAGAAAAGCGTTGAAGATTATGTAAAAGTAAAAGTATTACTCTTCTGCCCACCTAAAACTTATGTAAATTTTAAATAAAACTAAATTTGTTATCGAAATATATTTGTGTTTAAATTACTGAACAGATTTGTATTTGAATTTCAGCGGCGACTACACAGGTTAGCAAGATTCGGAAACTAAGAATTTGATTGATTGGCATTATAATCTAAGACAAGAAAAGTCCAGAAAGGAGTTTGAGATTATGTAAAAGTCAGTTTTTATGCCTGAAAGTACAACTCTTCTTCCCTCCTAAAGCCTATGTAGATTAAAGAAAAAAGCTAGATTTATTATCGAGATATATTTGTGTTGAAATAACTGAATAGCTAAAAAAACTGAATATGCTACAACCCAACTCTCGCTATCGACGTCTTTTAGTTTAACTTATGCCTCTTGTTTGCCAAGTCTTTTCCATATATTATTATTTCCATTATTTTATCCTATATTTATTGATGTGAAATAATTATGGAAATATCTTTTACGATCTTAAATCATGAAATCTTAATACATTAAAAAACGAATCTTAATACATTAAAATTTCTTTCAGCTTCTTTTGGTTAAGTCCCACAAGTATGATAAAAGAGATTTAATTTATGCAAATGAATGACTTAGGAACAAGATATATGCGAATAAATATAAAAAATCCCCAAATATGAATATATTTTTTTTAAAGAACATTTATTTGCATGCAAATCTAAGTCAAAGAATAAAATATATAAATTGTTGTTAAAAAAGTGTTTTGCAATCTTATGCTCTCATCATCTGAGCTAACTTTTGAGTCTATATTTGAGTAGCCTTTTGCTTTTATGCATGCAACTTTGAGCGTACTTGACGCGTACTTGAAGCCTGCGCTATCAAAGGCTGTTGCATCACTGCAACACTTTGGCTTGTCTCCTGGCCCCTTTACGAGTTTGCTGGCCATAACAGAAAGCCGCTCGAAAGGCACTTTGCCAAAGTCAGCCAGCCAGCCAGGCAGGCGATTGCCGATTGCAGTTGCAGTTCCAGTTCAAGTCTGAGATCTTGCGTTGCGACTCTAGACGCTCAGGTCTCAATTCGCTGTTGCCCATTTCGAATTCAATGAATGAATTGCATTGATTGAGCGACGTCGCACGCACCTCACTTCGAACTGGTCCATAATAGCAACAGCAACAACAACAACAGCTAACCACATCCACATCCATTTAAGCGCTATGCGTCTCTCTCCATCTCCCTCTCCATCTCTCTCTCTCTCTTTCTACGCGCTCTATAAATTTCGTTTGTCGTTTGATTTTCCACTCGCTGCTCCTGCGCCGAAAAAAACTGTGTCAAACTGCGGCGTTTGATTTGTTGTTAACTTTTGCGTGGCACTCAATTTTTTCTTATTTTTTATAGAAATACCCTGTACTTATATATATAAGGGGTTGCTCTGTGCAAGCTATTCACACTCATATTCAAATTCAAATCAAATAGCAAAACATATTTCAACTAGAAATATATTTTTGAGCACAAATGTTTGCCTTTTACAGGGCATCATTTAGTCGCGCATGCCCAACAAGACTCTGTTGGTGCGATTGCATCAGTTAACGCAGACTCCCAGTTATATATATATTTGGGACGGAAATTAGATTTTTGTGCAAATAATTAAAATCCTTGGATACATAAACTTATTTTTTTTTTTGGTTATTTGGTTTTGGGCCTGCGTGTCCAATGCGATTGCCGCTCACTTTGCTGGCCAGACTGGGGGCGAAATGTGGCCGAGATTGGCCCATAAAATGCAATCAATGTGCGCATATTAAGTTACCCAGTAGCAGGATGTCACGTCATACCCTGCAATTGGGCAAGCGCTAGTTGTTGTTTGGGGCGTCGCACGAAAGTGCGTCGCATTTATTTATTTATTGATTTTATTTCTTAATGAAATGAAACCCGTTTAATAAACTGGTCGAATTGGGCAATTGGCCGGCGAGCACACACAGTCGGTCAGGAGGGTGGTCTAAATATACATACACTCAGACTCCAAACATTCAACTGCAATGCTCAGTCAACGCACATCATTAATCAAAGCAAATCATCCTCATGTGCTCCATGACACAGGGGCAAAGAAAAAACAAACAAACAAACAACAACAAAACACAGAAAACATAATAATTAATGATCCCAGCGAGTGTAAAAAATTGTCTTATGACAAATGTTGCGTATACGCAATGTGCGCCGCTAGCAACATAGAAACCAAAAGCGACGAGAGACTTTGCAGTTCGGCGTGAAGCACTTGGAATGCTCTATGAAAAATGTTTATATTTATTTATATTTATACGAAATTTGTTTATTTTATTTATTTAATTTTATTTATTTATTTTAAATGTATTTTAAATATATTAAAAATAAATTAAATTAATTTTTTTATTAATTTTAAATGCATTTTAAATTTGATAATAATAACTGAAATTAATAACAATAAAAATAATAAATGAAATTTAAGTTTCAGTTTAAATTTCTTAGTTTTTTTTTATTATAAAATAATAAAAACTTATCATTTTAATAATTTTAATATTAATTTTTATTGTTTTATAAGCGAAAAACTAAGAAAGTAAAACAGAAAATGGAATTTTATACTTAATTTTATTTTATTTATTATTTTTATATATTTTTATAAATTTAAAATAAATAATCGAAAATTTAATTACACTTAAAATTAGCTAATATATCAAGAAACTATATAATTGTTACTGGTATTCAGATATGTGATCAAAATCAATGCGCTGATGTTTCAAAGACAAAATTTGAATCTTTGTGCCCTTCAATAAGAAACAAAAATGATACGTAATGCAGACAAGTCCTAGATATTAATTATTATAGATATCGAGATTGGATTCAAACAAGAAAACCTTTTCTTATTCACTTCCAATTTATATTTAATGAATCAGACGCAATCAGGCTTCATTGCTTTCATGGCTTGGTTGGCATTCAGCTGTGTTGGAGAGCCTGTCGTAGCCCACTTGGCAAATCAGTGGCCTTCAATGCATTAAGATATGAGAAAGAGTTCAAGCTTAAGTCACATGCATTTATGTCTTCTGTACATAACTATTTTGAATTATACTTCAATAGCTTAAAAAGCAGTCGACATATCTTTACCTGATTTGACATTAAGCATAAACTAAAGCTAACTGATACAAGTTTTACAAGCATAAAAAGCCATTTGGTAGTAAGACAAAAATATGCCAACATGTTTATGGAGCTATGACAAATCATTAAAAAATAAATTTCTATTTCAGTATAAATATTTAGAAATAATACCAAATTTGCTTAAGTTTCATTACAAGACAAATATCTTAAAAACATATTGCAATAATATTTTGATTTTTTTTCAAGCATCAACTTTAGTCAGTTATACAATTTCATCAATCATAATCAAATCTCCCCTCTCCTTCTCTCTGTCTCTTTAAACTGCAATCAATATCTAAATGCATTTCTAACGACTTAGCTGCTAAACCTTTTTGCAAATCTCAAGAGTATCAGAGCGAACGACAAGTTTTTAATTACCCGTACAACGTGGGCCTTTCGAATGCGTAAACTAGTTAGATGTTGGTCAGGCAACGCAGATTTCAATTAAAATCCAAACGCTGTTCCCAGTCTCTGGGAAGGCAGATAGCATTAGGGTGTGCCAGAGCGTTGGAGTTGTCGCTGCTTGCTTTTCCAACTCCATCGCCATCTGCTTTGAGCCTGGCGGCGTTCCAAAAAAAAACAACAACAAAAAAGACAAAAAATTTGCGTAAGTCAACGCGTAATTCGAACGCCGCCTTTCCAAATGGCTTCCAATCTGGCATCAACATCGACATCGCAATCTGCCAGCCCCCATTGCGTCCAAGGCTGTGCAGGCCCAAAACACTTCTGGCGCCGAGCGGGAGGGAAACGGAGCGTGGTCCGAGCGTGGTCCAGGCGAGCGCTGCTTGTAATACGCGCCGCTCGACACACAGCAAAATTGATTGACTCGAGGCGTTTTTCTCTCGTACGCATTTTACTAGGCATCTGTGTCTGGCTCTTTGGCTTCAGCTTCGGCTTCGGCTCTTTTGCTGTTTCACGCCAAATGCGACCGCATTAAAAACATTGCTAATTGATGTCGTTCACATGCCTCGTTGCCCGCTTACCGTTTGCACGTTGCAACAAGTTGCAGGCTGCACGTTGCAACAGCTGATCATTTGTCAACCTCGCAACTGCAAGCACAGCATTCGGGCAATCTTAATTCGTTTAATTGCCCGTGGGGTGCCAGGCACTTAAAAGCCAATTAAGAACACTTCTCTCAAATAACAACAACCGCAATTTCGTAATATTTATAAACAAAATATTTTAAATGATTGTCGAGTCTCAAGAGATTAGAAGAGCTGCAAATATATTTTTGTTACAGTTTATTTTTGTAAAATTAAAATTTGTAATTAAACTGAGAAATATTATTTGACTGACTAAATAGTAATCCATCATACACCAAAGATGCGCATGGAAATATTTATCTCATTTAAGTAATATTCTCGAAGCTAAAAGCCTTGAATAATACTTATAATAATACAATCCCAACAAACATTTTAATTACTTTTCTCAATTTTGAATTTGGCTTAATTTAACAAATTGAATCAGGCAAACAACACAAAGTATAAATCTTAAAGAAATTCCATTGCAGCTCTCTCAACCAACGCTTATTATATGTAATTGTAATTATTTGACAATTAATGAATCTTTACTAAAGTGTTTTTAGGGTATACTAAATCTTATAGAAATGTTAAAAATATTTAAAAAAATTAATGTATTATAATTGTTGTTGTATAATTTGGAATAACCAGACAATGGCATTTGAAGCGTATCAAATTTTTAGCAGCAAATTTGGCAAGAGTGCAAATTAAATACACTAAAAATATTTAAAAAATATTATTACAAAATTAATTTGAATTTAAATTTATAAATGTTTATTTCTATTAATATTTAGCTATATTTATCAATGTATATTTGATAATATACTATGGAAATATATGTGTTTTCATATTTAATTATATTTTTTAGCTTTTTTCCAAGTTCATTTTGAGTGAATATATTTTTGTTAAACAAAATAATTATTTTTAAAATTAAGTCTTAATATTTAGGAATTCTTTTATAATATTACAGCCAATTAAAGTTTACATAATATTAAAGGTTTTATTAAAAATAGCTATACTCTTTGGCAGAGTATGTAAATCTGGTTTTGCTGCTTGCAAACGGAGCAAAATTAGAGAATTTGTATTTAAACGTGTTCAATAACCCAAAAAAGCTGTATATGCATAAGGATGAATGGTCTCTAAAAACTGTGACAAATCATTTGGAATGGCACAATAATTGTAAAGAATCTTACTTTTATAGACTCACACACACACACACACACACACACACACACACACACACACATACACCATATACTATATATATACTTGATAATAAAAACCTCGAACTGAATGTTATATGGCAACTTCCTTGCAGTTCATGGCAACGGCAGCAACAAAACACGCAATCAATTAACACATACAATGTTCTCTTTTGTAAGAATTCGTTATTAAAGTTAACGCCTTGCGCTCGATAGTTTATGGCTGCGGCCACGCCCACATGCGTTAGCCACTTGCCCAAGCCCCAAAATGTGTAATGGAACAAGCCAAAGACATTGCACAATAATTTGCATTAAATGACAGCCATAGACAAGCCGACTTGACCTAGATACCTGATAATAAAATGTGTAGCTAGTATAGCCCACGACAGGTGTTAACACTCGCTGCCAATAGATGCCAATTGGCCAACTGCTGCTGCTGCAGAACGAAGAGCCAATCAAGTAATTAAAGCGCTTTAATTACTAAAAATCTATTTTAACATAAAAAACTGAAATATATATATAAATTTGAACAGCTTTTGTAATTAATCAAGTTTGAATGGGAAATATGAGAGAGAAGGAGGGGAAAACGAAGGTGCTTAGCTAGAAGACACTTTAGATATTCAGTTTAAGCATTTGCATACTTAACGAACTCAGTGTAGGATAGATGCTAAGAAAAAGCAAGCAGAGCTTAATGCTTTGAGCTACTTATGAGATATATACCTAGTTTTGTTAGTATATATATTAATAAGGATTTTCTCAGTTAGCACAAGCTTAAAGCACTGTTCATCAACCTCAGAATATATATAAAAATATTTAAAAAATAATTACTTCAGCTACTGAAAGTTCGTTGCCTAAGTCATTTGTTGTTTTAAACAATAAAACGTCTAAAAAGTTTGCCTTAGAAGACTTGGTTAAACAATTATATATCTACTTACATTATCATACACTGACAATCAAAGTAGTTGGCAGATTTGTTTCTTATAATTGTTTTTTTTTTTTTAGTTTTTGGCATACGACGCGCTGCCATTTCGAATGTCAATAGCTGAGCTGCTGCTAATTGCCACAAAGTGTCAACTAAATGCTGTTAATGCTGTCACAGCAGTTGTTGTATTTACTGCTGTTAGTGTCTAGCTTGTGCTTCTATTTATTTATTTTGCTTACTATTTTGGTGGGGCACATTCTAACGCCTGTGACATATCACGAACTTTGTTTTTGAGAAATGCAAATTCAGGCAAAAGATAAATTTGCATTGCGCTCGCATTCGAATTGAGAAATCAGCGCGCAGAGATTCGTAGAAATCGAAAGGCATGCGTGACTGGCCCAATAACTGACAAACCCAAAATCTTACGAAAAAAACAAAAATAAAAATAAAAATAAAAACGCAAACTGATTGAGTTACTGTCCAATTGAACTCGTCTTTGAACTCTGACCAAATACAGCTCATAATAGCCAAACGCTTGAACTTTTGACTAGCCAAACACCGCAGGGCGATCTCAACAAAAAGCCCTTTTGTTTAACTCAAATAGATAAATTGAGAATTGCTTTGATTTCGGAGCGAAAGCATCGAAATCGCAAGACTTCTGTGTGAATCACGAAATTGCGAGTCTAATACCATTAATTACATGATAACCTGTTTGAGATGTTTGAGCCATTCAGTTTAATCTGTTATTGAGTTTATTACATTTTTAATAACATTTTCATATATATTTTTGTTTGTAAGTAAGAGGATTGCCCTCTTTCTTAAGTTGTTTTTAATTTGATTTTATATGTGGAATATATGCAAAACCTACAAAATTTGATGGTGTTGTTGTTATTATAGCTTCAGGGTACTTTATTGATAATTGCTTACGAAATGTGTGAAATGTAGTGGGCTACTGGCTACTAGAATCTTCAGTGTCAGCAGCTAAGTCGATGTAATTATTTTCGTCTGTGCCAGAAACTGACTTTCTGTCTGTCTTTCTATCGCAAGTCTGTAAGAATTTATTTCTGTCATAGAAATAATAGTTACATCAATTTATTTATTTCTTAAATGAAATTTCTTTTTTGTTTTTCAATATTTTTTAAGATGACTTTTCATATAGTAGTCCTCATGTTTAAATAAAATATTATATAATATTAATCTTGCCTTTTCTTTATAAAATCCACTTCGAAACATCTATATATTACATATAAAATATATAATGATCCACAAACAAGCAGGATGCACTGCACACCAGATATAGAAACTAAACTAGCCCAGCTACATGCCCATGCTGAGGTAAAGTGTTAAATATTGACCACCTACTGGACTACATTTGTGAAGCAGCAGGCTCCAGGCCCCTTTTTGTATATCAGCTATCTACACAGTAATATTATGAATATATTATTCACATATAAAAAAGACAAACATATTTATAAATAAAATATCAGAGAATGTCAGTCGAAGTCTTCAACTTATTTAAGCAACTATACTTATATAGAACTGCAGCTTGTGACTTCTTCACTCTGATCAGGCAGCAGATAATAAAACGACCGACCGCCTCGAGTTTCAAATTCCAAATGATTTGATTGCAATATGCAAGGCGAGTATAATGAGACCCATGCAACCCAACATGCATGCTCTCACAACTTAATTTTTTCACCACTCTCTTCGAACTTATTTACTACTTGCAACTTGCACACGTTGCTAGGCTATGTTTGCTGATTGCAGCCTTAAGACTATCTTAGACTGTCTCAGTCTTAGATCATCTCATTCTCCAAGTGTCAATCATTTCGTGACAAAATTATAATAACATCTCAAAGGTTAGTTAGTTAGAGATTCGTGACAATAATATTTGATTTAAGTGCAGGGCTCCATCGCACAGTTGGCCTTATAATGAACACTGCAGGGTATAAAGAATGCCCCAAACAGAACACCCAGTTGGCTGATGAAACAATATTAAATTAGCTTTTACTGACTTTTGACTGGCGCCGAAGGTTAGCTTCGTTTATTTTGTTGGGGCTACCGAATTTAATTAACCAAGATTCCCATAAGACTCATAGAAGTTTGTTTTGTAACTTCTTTTCGCTTCGACTGCACGCTGGGTCTGTCTTTGAGTTTCGATTGTGCATTCGATCGGATGGAATGCTCGTTGATTTCTAGACGATTGTTTTTTTTATACAATTGAATTCGTGTATGTTTGCCCTTGTTATGGGTTGTAGTTGGTTTTGTGTTTGTTTTGATTATCGATTCGATTTACAACTCTCATTACGTAATGAATCGCTGACGTTGCACTTATTGTTGTTGTTGACGCTAAGCTCTTGTAATTGAACTTTGAACTGCAATGTTGGTTAATTTGTATGCCTAGCCAAAACTGATTCCGTTTGTTACACAACCAACAGCCAAACAGGGGTACGCCCAGGCAACAGCCCAGTGAGGGGCCTTGAATGCACTTGAGGTGAGCCAGAGATGCCAGGCCTGCATCGAGCCGTGCTTCGCTCCAAATGTGACTTTAGTAGGCCAGCTCGACTAGGCAATCACTTGAGCCGCTCTGCTGAAACTCAATTAATGTCGTTAGTTTCACTTCAGTCTGTCGAATAATGCATTTTGCTTTTAGCTTGGAGCCTAGCAAATGTCAATCAGGCCGTACGCATTTCTGGGCGCAGTCTGGCTTGTGGCATATGGCATATGGCATATGGCATGTGGCATGTGGCATGTGGCATGTGGCTCGCCCTGCCTCAAGCTAGTGCCAGTTGCGGTTAGAACCAAGTCCAATTTGACTTGGCAATGCGTCGACTTCATTAAGATAAATATCTGTGTGTTCCCTGTTCTATTAGTCAAGCAGCTGTCATAGCTCGGCTTATTTATTGCCAACCTTAACGCAGCTACAAAACGCCGATCAAAATAAACTTAATTTAATTAAGTCTTTGATACTCTTATTCTATTGGAGGTAGCCTTACAAAGCGCATGTAAATGTAGGCGCTGCAGCTTACAGCTCGAGCAACTTCTAGCCTTGGCGTTGATTTTGTGCACAGAGCTTAACAAATAAATTCAAATTTGTAAAAAAGGTTTTTAATATTAAAAAATTAATTTATTTGAAAATTTAACAAGTTATTTAAGATGTTGTTGATACAAATTTCTAGCCACAATTTCTATCTAACACATATGTCTAAATTATTTAAGTCTTTATCTCTGACTCTGCCTCAACAAATAGCATTTCAATTCTAGCAATACTTGAAGTAAAATATGGACAAAGTGGAGTCAATTTCTTGATAGCAAATTTAATATAATTAAACTTTATTTAAATTTGGAAAAAGAAAACAATTGTTTCAGGGTTCTGGCAAGATTTAATATGTTAAATATTTTATATTATATTATGTTATTATTTTTGGACAATAAAAATAATTACTTCATTTTATTAAACATTTTTTAAAATTTATTTTTCATTATTAAACCATTGAAAGCATTGGAAAAAGTTGGAAACTTTACAATATTTAAATGGGACAAAATAATTTAATAGTTAAAAAAGCGTAGGCATATAAAAAAATAAATCATTTCGTCAATAAAATGATTTTAAATGATTAAAAAAATTCTATTATATTATTATATTATAAATGTATTAAAAACAAATTAATTTTATATTATTTATTATTTAATGATTTAGTAAAAATCAATTTTTTTCAGTCATTTCAAAGTTAGGCAGAGTCGAATTGTAGTATATAGATACAGCAGGCAAATGTTAATAAATATCATAAGATATCGTGGGTCAACTTAAAAACATATGTGGCAATACATATGTATATATAGGTTAACATGTGTATTTGTTAATGTTTATGTAGCAAAATATTTCGCTACCTTTTATAGTCAATGAGAGCAGTTGGTTGTACTCTGTTAAAGAGTATGCGAAATGTGAATTTAATGCGGTTCGTTAATTTGCAGCTTGTACGCATTTATAGCTTTGTTTATTGTATTCATTAAAGTTGTCAAATAAAAGAAGAAAAATAATAAATAATAACAAAGAGATGTGCACAGAAAAAATGCCAAACAAAAACATAAAATTTAGACCTGATACATTTGATATTGTGTAAGAGTTGACTTCTGTCTTTGTTAGTCCATGACAAGAACATAAAATGTCAATCAAGATAATCAGAAGTGTATCACACAGCCTCAAGTCCAAGCTCAATGGTTACTGTCCATGCGACTGGCCTTTCATATGACTTCATTTCGTTTACACAATTAAAAGTCGTGGGAATTAAATTTGCATATGCAAATCAAATATTCGCATTTTGTGCGAATTTCAGTCGACCTTTATTTGTATTTTATTTATTTATTTGTTGATTTTGTTTAGCTTGATCAATGTCATACGTCATGTAATCAGATGTTGGCCAAAAAAAGTTACTTTCAAGCCGGAAGTGAAGGAGCTCACCACATTTCGGTATGCGTGGCCATACATATTTTATGTTTTGATTGCATGGCAATCAAAAGACTTAGGCAACAAACTTGCAAATAGCTCAATAGACTTGGTCGCAAATATTTGAAATGCCAATAAATGAAATGCGTTAAGCAGTTAACACGCCGCACGTTACAGCCAAAAAATGTTGGCCGAGAGCAGTACATGAATAATTCATTAGGCAGGATCAACGGAGGTTGCAGACCACAGACTCTCAACAGATATTTGGAGCACTTTGGAGTGCACACTCTCTGTGCTTCGCCCTGGTGTTTGACAATCTGTCGCTGGCAGCTCGTATTGTATGTTAATTTGTGTTCATTACAAGCGAACTCTGTTTGCGCGACCTACCACAGCTGCAATGGCTTATTCAGCTCGACTCTCGATTTGCATTGCCGAATTTGACATTTTCAATTTCAATTTACTGACTGCACTTCAGTGAATCGTAGTTGCTCAATTAAAATTAATATGCAAATTTGTCCAACTAACTCTGCGACTCTTGCAGCGCCTGACATCTGTCCAAATCGAATTACAATAATAATTATTGCATACTTTTACTGATAAATTATATGTAGTGAAATCTGGAACTCTCAGCAGACATTGTTTTCTCAACAAAGGAGAAACCTGATCTAGAATGAATACAACAGCAGACAGCATGAGCGGCTCAATAAATTTCATATTTAACATGTCTAATTGTGAATTTATACATTTGCTAAATTTTGCAAAAGTCGCAGTTGACTCTGTCGTTCTGTGTAGGTGCTGAGCTTCAACGTATTCAAGTTATATAATTTACTAAAATTTCATGTGCTGCTCAGCTGGATTAACATAGATTATTCTTTATAAATAATTTATGTGTTAAGAATTTTAAATTAAATTTGTTGGTATGTTTTGTATATTTAAAAACAAAATTAAATTTAAAGAATTACAAAAATGTTTTTTTTTAATAAAGTGCTAAAATTGGTCATTTAAATCAATTTTATTAAAAAAGTTTTCTGAGATTTTTGGCTTTTATTTCAGTATTTTTTTTCACTTTCTTTAAATTTGTTCTCAAATACTTAAAAAAAAGAGTATCAATTTCATTTAATCTTGATTCTAATCAAGACTCACCTTCGATGCTTTTAAAATGCTTTGATTCCGCTAATAAAAATATGTATCCAAAATATAACGTATACGTCACAGCTGCAAAGGCAAATTTGTATTTGAAAATGTGAATAAATTCGCAATAATTTTAATATTTATTATCACAGTTTTTAAAGAACCAAGGATGCTCACAATAGATTCACTTCTATAGAGTATATATATATATTTAGCACCTACACTTCACTTCCGCGCCGTTAGTTGAGTTTTATGTGAAAAATATCTTGAAGATACTTTTTAGCCGCGCACGCGTTGCTTTCAGTCTGAAGCCGTTTGCTCCACTGAACCACTTTTTATGCAACGCCAAGTTGAAGTAGCTAGCGACTCGATCCGTTTCAGACTGAGAGCCGAGGCTGTAGAGACAAGCCGAAGACCCAGTCACAGTCGCAGTCGCAGTCGCAGTCAGAGCCGAGATGCAAGCGAGTGACACGAATTCAGCCGATTCAGGTCCAGGCGAAGACACTTCAGGTTTGTGTCCCAGCTAAGCGCCCACTATAACATACAATGTACTACATCCATATATTTCAAGCACGCCAAGTTGAATGCATTCGATTATCGCTTTGATGCGAGCTGTTGTCCATGGCCTTTGTTCGACTTTATTAATTTTGTTAACTTATTTCTCTCTTATTACTATTTGGCCAATTTTGCATATTTGGTTTATAGTCAATTGGATAAATCATGCCTAAATTAGTCATAAATTGTTAGCCAAACCGCAAATTTACGTATCGCCGGTGGCACTTTGAAATTGGCAAACAATTCATTTTTCAACTGCACGGTCTGTGGGTCTTTTCTAGTTTTTCCTTTTCGCTTGATTATAGAAATCATAAATTTAATTTAATAACTTTATTCGAACAATTGAAGCGGAATTCTCGATCGACACGCCTCGCTGCTTTATCAACTCATAAACTATACAAAGTGGCAGCGTGTGCATGTAAAGTTTCATAATCATTGGGGTTCAAGCATAATTTGAGCACGGCATCTGTATGGCATGCCTGCCACACCGTGCGGCATGTGGCACAGAGCGTGTTGTGGCAGCCAATACAACCCCAATGGGTCACACCAAAGTGAGTGTGAATTATTGCACTTTGCCTGAACACGACATCCACTGGGCCCGCTCTGAACTAAAGTCCGCAATCCGCAGTCCGCCATCCGCCATCCGCCATCCACCATCCGCCATCCGTGGCTATTGACAAAATATCCACCAAATATGGTGCTAGTACACGTCTCTAAGTATGTACGGCCAGTCAGCATATGGCCAGGCAGTCAAATTGTGAGCCACGCCAAGCCAAATGTTATCTAAATGGCATTCATTTCACTCGCTTACATAAACTTTGACTGGCCTCTGCAAAAAAGTTTGTGCAATCCATTCGACTACTCCCAACTGTCCAAAAAATGTGTCAATACTGAGTTATGAGCTGTGCTTGCAGAGCTTCTTAGATTTCTGATACACTGTGTAAAGCAGTAAATATGTGAGTAGGAATTGGTAAAGTGAACTATATGTTATCGATTGGGGAGGTTAATGATTAGTTTTTGCATACATAATAATATTTGGGTATAAAATCTTCTGATTGGCTTATCTGTGCTTGTCTATTTTAGGTATACGAACCAACTTCCATAGCGTCGTTTTTAGCGAATAATTGATTATGTTAAGCAATATTAAGACTGAAAAATTATATAATAAATATATTACATACATGCAACCTTGTACTACTCTTAACTATCAACAAAAATCAATAAATTCGAATCGATTTTCACTTTTTTACTTGTTATTATTTAAGCAGCATGTTCATTACTATTTATATACAATATATATTCAAATATTAAAAATATATATTTGTTTAAATTTATTTATGATTTACATTTAAAATTCTAGTTTTTTGTCTATAATTTACATAAAAGTATTTCTTTTAAAATGTTTTTCAAACTTTTTGAGTAAACAATAAATTTGTAAAATATTTTGTTTCAATATTAAGCTCGACACATAAATATTTCATTATTTGTTTTAGATTTTTATTAACTCAACTTAGTTTTTAACAGCAAGTTAAAAGAATACACTCAGTGTTCAATGTTAAGCAGTATTTTATTCATTCCTAATATGATCATTAATGAATATAAAAAATCGCCAAAAAAATAAAAGAATATAATTTGTATTTATACAGAGTATTTGATTGTCGTCTCTTTCTAACTCTATCTCTCGCTCAAACCAAATGCAGATTTCATTATTATTATTTCTTATTGTCAACTAATAGTCTTCAGTTTGCTTTTGCTAAGACACCGCTTTACTTTCAAGCGAACCAGTTTATTGGCAATATCTAATATATATTCTTTTGTATGTCAAAAAGTCTTTATACACTTTCAACGAAACTGTTGACTCTGTTTCGACTCTGTTGCCGAAATTTCCTGTTCAATTTGCATATCATTGCCGAAATGGCAACAGGCAAACAAAAATTAAGTTTTAAACATTTCAACGCCTTCCATTAGCACCCGAAAAAAAGACAAGAGGCAGCGCGTCCGAGTCGTATATCATGAACTGTTAGACCACCGTGAGTAATGTCTTGTCAATTGGCTGACAACTCAATTGACGCAGACGCCTTTTGTCTGTTCCGACTGCCTTCTGATTTTTAGTGGCTAATGCGCTCCAGACACGCAACGCCTGAAAAGTCATCGTCAAATAATTCCCACCGACAAAAAGTCAGCATTAATAATAACAACTGCAACAACAATAATAATAATAACAGACAAGAGATGGAGGCGCACGTTTACAGCAAATAAAATTAGCTGCCTGTCTTGGTAATTGCGGCACGGCCAAAGCCAAAAAGCCAGCCCAATCCAAGCAACCGTCGCCGACAGTCACCAGCCACGACGCGACGTGAGCCCCGTCTCCAAGACTGCATTCTGCATTTGGCAAGAAGAACGAGGGATGGAAAATTATTATGGACTATATTATTATTTATCAATTCACAATTTGGTGTTTATGTTATGCCATTAGAGCGTTGGTAAAACCCAGATGACTAAGCAACTCAGGTTTGTTTTGTCTTTCGGCCCATAAATAAAAACTCTAATCTATGGTCAAGAAACATAAACAAGTTGAACAAGTTAATGAAACATTTTTAGGATTGAAAAGATTAATTAGAGCAACGCACTTTCTGCTTTGCGCTGCTTGTCTATCGTGAAATTTATTGAAAGTTCATGCAGCAGTCGTAAAACTTGTGTTTAAATAACAAAAATGGATCTAAAATTAGGTATGATCAATTGTCAAAGAATTTTAGAAAATAAAATAAATTAATGAGTAAATAAAAAAATATTTATAAATATATATATGTAAAAATTTTCATAAAGAAACAAAAACTATTTATATAAAAATGCAATTATAATATTTTTACAATTATATTTATATATTTTTTTTTTGTTGAATTGAAAGAAAGTTTTGCCCGTTACTGTTCATTATTCTCATTTTGTTTACTAAAAGATTAACCGGAAATAAAAGTTTGATGAAGATGAGTAAACATCTTTGCTCAACAATTTGTAGAGAGCTCTCCATTTAGTTATGCATATTTGCAATGCTTTACTCAGATACAATGACCATTGGATGTTATTATATTAATTATTTTGTATTTTTTTATATTTTTAGTTTTAAATCAAAATTAAATTATTTAATATAAATAAAAATTACAAGAAAAATATGTACTTACGCCCCTTCTTTAGCTTGATATAAAATGATGAAGCCTAAATCTTTTCCTTTATAGCCAACTAAACAATATTTATGTTCGGAACTGGTTCATTTGCCTTTTGTCTGCGACTCGAGCGACTTTTAGATTTAAGGAAAAGAACAGCAAATAGTCGGAGAACATTTTGGCCGGGCAACTCGTGCAGCTTGACTGTCTTGGCCATGTTGCAATTAACTGCCAACTAAACAGCAATTGGCCACAATTATTATTATTATTATTATTATTTTCGTACGGTTATTTTTGCAATGTTTGCTGTTCACTGTTTGCTGTTTGCTCTCGACTTTTGCAGCATTTGGTAATTGTTTTTGGCATGTTTACCATTTTAGTTGGCTGGGCTTTGGCCGGCACATTTGTATATTTCTGTGCACTTGGGCCATATTAAGCACATGTCTATGATATAGACTTTTTGTTTGGCTACCGTGTGGCTGCACATGCGTGGAGCACAGTCACAGCCATAGTCAGAGATATTGACTACAGATTTCGCTAACGCCAATGACCTTAATTCGCAATGGTCATAGCTCGTTTTTCTTCTGGCTCCGCCAATTTGCAGCACATATATCACAAGCGGCTTAGATCTTTCGGCCAGCCAGCAGAGTTCAAATGCTGTTCGATTTTTTGTCATATTTGTTCGCTTGTGGCACAGCGTGTGGGCCCGCGAGGTGTATCTAACTCTATAATACGTTTCCCAGCTGCAGAGCATAAAACATGGATTACTACAAGGAAAGCTTTATTAATTACAATATCCATATGCATATGCACTTTATAACAGCTAGACACAGACAAAGTTGTTGTTAGTTGTTGTTGTTGTTGTTGTTGTTGTGGTTGTTGCTCTAGTTATTTAAATGTGTGTAAAGAGCGTCTTAAAATATAGTTTAGCCTTACATACGAAACATTTCGTTAATATTTTGTGTAAAAATATTTTCTCGGTATTTGTATATTTGCACTATTTCAACCAGGAACTGCCCATTGTATTTATGTATTTAAAACAAGTACAGTAATCATAAGACTTGCTTAATTATATTAACTATTTACTAACGTTCCAATATATATCTTCTCAATTTTTTATTTTTTTTTGTATATATATTTATATATATTTTTGTTTTGCTTACATTTTGTTGATTTTAACAATATAATGCACTCTTTATACCCTTGAGAATAAATATTAAGTTTTTGTTTATATTATTTTTGAACATTTTTTTCATATATTTAATAAATTTTTTTGTTTCTTTATTTTTTTTTTTTTTGCACAGAAGAACATGAAAGCTAGAGTCAAAGATTATAAACGGCCAGCCGAATATCAAATACCCTTGTAAGTATGTTGTCTAATACAAATGACAGAGAGTTCTTATAAGATAGAGAAGCTTGAGTTGAACT
The DNA here is from genome assembly GCA_035045365.1 of Drosophila leonis. NCBI lineage: Eukaryota > Metazoa > Arthropoda > Insecta > Diptera > Drosophilidae > Drosophila > Drosophila leonis. Next base: position 1,697,424 of record JAWNPC010000389.1, on the reverse strand, counting down.
TATTTTTCGTATAGATTAGAAGTGGCAAAACATACTTATGTCTATAAGAATTTGTTCATTATTGAGCTGATTAATGTAATTTAAATTTATGAGATTGTAAGATTTTGTTCAACTATTGTTTAAGCATGGAAACTCAAAGATAAAAGGTGTTTCCATGCAGATAAAAATTTTGAAATGAAATCGTTTTTTGATTATAATACAGCATATATACTTATGTAAGTTATAGATCTTTTACTTCAAATCCGAAAACATTTTGTGTTTATTTACGAGGGTATAATAATATATAAATGTTTATCTCTTTTGCTTAGCTCTAGTTTATTAATATAATAAAGACTTAAATACGAATGTAACATTTAATATAATATTTGATATAAGATATAGAATTATACATTTTATAATTGGATAATAGATTTGCAATAGTGTGTAAGGTACTTGCATTAACTACCATAAATCGGGGTCTGGGTTGGCTCATTGTCTGCCTTTGTCTGCCTCATGACTCGAATCACTCGAATCAGTCGCATGACTCGAATCGGCTCGAATCATTCGACTCATTCAATATATACATCGAACTCTCTCACTCTGCCTCTCTCTGTTTTTCTCAATCACTCACTCACTCATTCTCTCTCTCTCTTTCTCTCCCTCTCTCTCTCTCTCGCTCTCTGTCTCTCTCTGCCTCTGCCTCTGCCTGTGTGTCTCAATGATAATGCGGCACTGGCACTCGGAACTCATGCCTCTCATCCTCATCGCTGACATACATGCGGGTCAAGTCGGAAGCCACTGAGACATTGTCGCTGCTGCGATGAGAATTGAAGATGTAAAAGACATCGGCAAACATTAGCAAACTCGGTATTAACGAGCCCAAAACAAAAACAAATAAATAAATAACAAACAAACAAAAAGTAAATAAATAATCTGAAATAAAATCAGTTAACGAAAAAAAAGCCAAATACAAATGCACCCGATTTGCATTCCAAATAGACGCGCCTTTAAAGGCCGCCCGATAGATAAATAAATTAATATTAGAGTTGGACATGCAACCGCCTCCAATTTTGGTTGAAATCGATTTCGCCTTAAATTGAATAATTGCCCGCCATAAATTTATGTGAGACACTGTCGAAAAAATGCCTGGCATGCTTCCGCCGTGCGGCAGGGCGACCATTCAATATATAAATATATATATGTATATACATATAAATATATATATATATATATATATATATATATATATATATATATATATATATATATTTATATATTGACAGTTTGACATTCTGTCAGTTGTTCGATAGCTCGCTCGCTCGCTTTTTGGCATTTGCGCAATGTGTCTAATTGTCAATTAGCTGGCCCGCTCAATCTCAATCCCAAGAGCTCTCTAACTCACTCACTTGGCAATCTCGTTATCGTAGACCGACGCCACCATGGCACTGTACTCCTGATCCAAGTTATTTGGCCGCGCAAAGTGTGCGCCCGTCACCTCCAGCCGCTCGAACGACGACTTCATCACAGCATCCGCATTCGCATCCGGTGAACTGTTGCCCATCAGTGCGCCAGTTGACAGCGAAGACACCGTTCCGCCGCAGCCGGAGCTGCTGCTGTTCTCGTTCGGCGGCGTCACGAACGTGCTGTTGCTCAACTTGTTCAGCTTGGTCAGCGTGCTGGTCGGATTGGCTGTGCTCGGCGCCTGCAACGTGGAGGCATTCGACTTGCCCATACCCTCGTCTTCACCAGTTATAGTGGCTGCTGTTGCGCTGTAAAAATAAAAGAGATTTTCGACTTAAGACTTATGAAATTGGCAAGAAAGTTTTAATTGAATAATGGAAACTGTCCAAGTATGTAGTTTGGTATTAATAAGTTAGTTAGTTATAGAGCTTTATGTTATCTTTTTGTTACACAAGCATTAACTGTGTCCGTTTGCCTGTATGTTTGTATGTGGCAGAGAGGTATTAGAATTAAAGGTTCTGCCAGACCACTTACAAACAGTCATTCATAAGAGTTCATATTTGACTATACCCTAAATCCTTTCATCTCCATCTATCCACCTCAGGTTAGCATGCATACGTTAGCATGCATACTACGTTACTATCATATGTTAATGCTTGAAAATTAAAAGGCCAATTACTATATATATTTTTGTTGTTGGATAATCTCAGTCACGGTAGCCCATAGACACACCTAAGCAGCCCATCAATTGCCGAACTAAGCCCAAATGTAACATAAATCGTTGCTCAATTAACCCTTTGATAGCTTGGCTCATATAAAATATATATTTACTAGGAGTTTATTCTCACACCCTGCGCCTGGCCCAGTGGCAATTGCAGCAGTGGAGCACAATGAGTCAGCGTCTCGAAACTTGTTTATTTAATAATTAAAATGATTTATGCGACTGATTGATGTGGTGCTGTGGCTTTGCAATCCACACCATAGAGTGCAATTGCTGTCCATGTTTTTCAGCATGTTGCGCTTAATGCCGCACGTCTGTTGTCTGCTGTCTGTTGTCTGTTGCCTCATAAATTGCAGCAAAATGTTAACAACATTTGGGGCCAAACCCACAAAAAATAAAACCAAAAACAACGCGCCCCATAGAAGGTCGCCGCAGACGCGAATTGAATTTGGCCAAGTCTTCTGCCTGCTGCCGTTTAACCAAACTACAATAGAATGCAATGTTGAATTCATGCTCATATTTGCTTATCCACTGACAGACAGACAGAGGGACAGACAGACAGCCACTCGCTGGGACATTTTGGACAGACAATTTGGACAGAGAGTCGACCCACACGGCTCCACTCCACATAGAGTGAAGGCAGTTCGCCTTTAGTTGGAATCGCTGCTCGTTGACTTCCTTGTGGGCCGCACAACAAATGTCAATTTCAATTTTCGCCAGGCGTCAAATTAAATTACTTTTTGGAAAAATTGCATTTTGTCAACGCCCACGCGCCACAGGCGTAAAATCCATGAAATAACTGTGTCTCGTGCCCACTTGCTAAGGCCATTGTGTTAATTTGTGCAAAAGTTATTAATAATAAAGCCAACAACACAGACTACGAGGTGTATTTGGCTGGAGCGTGATAGTCTAAGCCAGTTGAAAATTATATAGAAAAGTGCGGAATAAGAAATAAAATGTAGCTGCGTGACTAAAAGGGAGTAACAACAAAGATAATAGAGGTAACCAAAAAAAAAACAAAAAATGTAGAAATACATTTTTTTGTTTTTTTTCTGATAGTTTGCAGACAACCCTCACCTAGTGTAGATTCCTAATATCTATTTATATATATTTTCATTTTTAAAATAAATTATTCTGTAGAGTATCCATCTGTAATGCTTCTGTCACTCTAAACTTATCCAAAATATCTAATTTAATTCATAGTCACATATGTATTTCATGTTATTTTGGCTGATTTGTCAAATTGACAATAAATTTTTGTGTCGATGTCAAAGTCGCCTAAAGATTGTGTTCAGTTGTCATTAACTGCTGTTATGGTAACTTGCTGAGTGCTAAATGCCACCGAGATGCTAACATCTATGAATTTAAACTGTCATAGCCATACAATTATACCATATGCTGTCATTTGTTTTGTAGTTTCATGTTATCTTTGACTGAGCTGTCAGTCAAAATCAATGGAGGAATTCATTGACATAGAAAATAAACTGTGGCCGGGAGTGCCCAACTTGGAGATACCATGAACCTGGCAACTAGAGCTGCTATAAATATTCTAGCTTAAAATGAAAGATGGATGTACGAACAGTGCTAGATTGACTGATGGCTCTAGGTTAAGATTCTATTGTTATGTGAAACTCAGAATTAATGCAAGACATGCCACATTTTAAATGAAAAATATCAAAATTAAAAATAATTTCAAAAAGGCAAACCCAATAATAAATAACACATATTTTTGTAGGCATTCAATGTTGTTGCACAATAATTATGCAAGACATTATTTATATGTTAAGTGCAAACACTGAATAGGCGTGAAGATGCACATTAAGCTTGAGCTAAGAGAGGACTGGTTCGCTGTGCTGTTCTAATGTTGGGTTTGCTATTTGAAATCAAACTCATCGGCAGCTTGTCAAAGTGGTTTTGCTGCTATCAAAGATTCCGCTTTTCGCATTACTCACTGAATTTCAATTGAAACCTGTCGCCTGTGGCTTCAAGCACCACACCTAGGCCAAGAACTGACGCAATTGATTAGGTAAAAATAAAATAATAAAAAAACAAACCAAGAGTAGAAATCAGTTTGGCTTTTAGCTGAGGCTACATCAGATGTATGCGAATGCAGAAGAACTTGTTTGCCATTTCTGGAGATCTCTGCACGCATACAACAAATATCTGTGGATGCGATCTTTAGCTGCTGCCAATTGGCGGGCCTTTGACTTTTACTTTGGCACAAAACTCGTTTCGCATTAGCATAAAATATCGCAAAGTATCCTAATATAATAAATAAAATATCAGCTTAAGTATTTCACATGCCGTCAAAGTGTCGAAGGCAAAGCGCTCTTGAAATTGATACAAAAAATTAAGAAGAAATTTGCTTGAAAATACAAATTTGGCTTTGTCTGCGCGTGTTTCCCATGGTATTGAATCGAGCTGAAGATGCATTTGTAACATCTGTTAAATGTCATTTGGTATTGTTTCGACTTCGTCAGTTTACTTGAGCTCCAATTAAATTTACGCTCATTTATTGTCTATACCAAAGAACATTTTAAATTACTTTTTATAACAATAATAGGCAATTGCGAATTGGCAATTAACATTGAAGCTGTGAGCACTGATTAGATGTCTTGAAGCTCGTTCAATTTATTACGCTGAGAGAAAAATTTTTAAATATTTAATAAAAGAAAAATTAAATTAATCAAATTAAAATATGTAATTATGCCTTATGATATTACATTTTATATATAATATTTTATTGGTTTATATTTAATTTTTAATTTTATTCAATTTGTTATTAATTGATACTAATAATATTTTAAAATTTAAAATTTTATTTGTTTATAATAATATTTTATAATCTCTTATTCAATTGTTTATGTTTAATTATTTATTTAATTTTATATATTATACTGCAAATCACATTTCGTATTACAACTTATAAATAATTTATTTTGTATTTATATTTTATTCATTTCATATTTTTTAGCTTTGCTGATCTCTTTTCACTAGTTTAAGCTCAGCCTGTTTTTCCCTCAGTGAAACTTTTGAGTGATATGTCTGATTAGCTGACGAGGCCGCAATTGCTTTTTCGCTACGTTAGCTTAATTAATTCATATCAATATTGATATTTTTGCTACCGTCCACGTCGTGGAACTCGGCTGCATCCATCAGATACAAGATACAAATGCTGCGCGTGCTAATCGCGATGACTTCATTTCATGTTTAGCTGGGTGCGCTGCTGACATGGGTCAGACAATGTATCTCATGGACATAGCATTGATTTGAATTCGTTTTCAGATTCGCGAAAACTGATGCAGAAACTTAAAAGGTGTCAAACGACAATATTATTCAACAACGAAAATAGAAACTAGGGCATTTTAGGCAAAAGGCGACTATGAAATGCGCTGAAATTGATCTAAAACTGATGGAATTTTAACTTTTTGCTGGCATAAAAATTTGTAAAGATACCAAATTTAATTTTATTATTTTTGATGAGATCTTTAAATAGAAAAGTATGTTATTACATATAGAAAAAATTGAAAATTGTTGAAGTGATAAATAAAGTACTTTCGTATTAAGTTTTCTTCATAAATTGCTAAATACATATTTTATTCAATATTTTTTTGAGCGAGAAATAAGTTTTTGCAACTAATTTTACTGTTTTAAAAGCAAAGAAGACTAGATAGTATTTTGATGTATTTTATAATTTCAGAAATAAAAAAAAAAAGCAGCTTTAATGCATCTAAGATAATATAATAAAATAAATAAAGTTAACAAGTTAAATAAATAAATTTAATTTATTTTATTTTATTTTATGTAAACAAATATTTGCTAAGTTTGACGATTTGTATCTTGAAGAGATCTCAATGACTTTTAAATATTTCACAAATCCCTCAAAATGAAACAAAAATAAATTTTTAACTGGCTTCATAAATAGCTCATAAATTAAAACATTGCTAAATCAAATAAATAAATACATTTGAATACAAATTTTGCTAGCTACTTTAAAGTTTATGTGTTATTTCCTAAGCAATATTTTGAGATCAATTTCAAATCTGCGAATTCTCTAAATTTGTTGAAAAGATATTAAGCCAAAAGAGAAAGGCAACAGATCAATTTTACTATTAACAAAATATTCCTATAATTTTATAAAAATTATAAATTTAAACTAGTTACTTTGATTTTACTTATGTTATTTCAATCTCATACTATAAAAGTCATAATCATTTTGGAATTTATTTGTATTTAAATACATATGTATTTGAATCAAGCCCAGTTATCTAAGCGCGCAAAACCTGCAGCTTGAAAAGATCAAAAGTTTTCCAGGCAACCTTTTGCCTGTTGCGAACCTGCTCAAGTCAGTTCAACTGCCCAGTTTTTGTTTTTCCATATCAAGAGTTCAGGGTGCATTTATCTGCGATCTTAAAGCAGTGTGCAACAACAAATATCAAAACACGAAAAGCAAAAAAAAAAATGCTATCATAAACTGTACGCAAAATGCCGTTCAGCATGAGCAGCAGGCGATCGTGTGAGGTCCATGAGCCTCTGAGATGCAAGCAGCTAGATATATGTGAACACACACACACACATATGGACAATACCGAATACGGATGAACAAGCTTATGAATTAAGTTAGTGTGGGGCAGGGGAAAGGGAAAGACCGTTCTAGGCTTTAACCAACACACAATACAATGGCCAACAATAGGCTGACATTTAGTGCGAGCTGTGAGAGTTGCGCGTTGCAAGTTGCAAGCTGTGAGCGGTAAGCTGCGAGTGGCGCAACGGCAAAGGCAACGACAACTGTCAACACACGAAAGTAAATGTGGAGCTGTACTATGTGGAGTTGGGTCTTAAAGTTCATAAATTGCATTGAGGGCGCCATGTAAACAATATGTTGCAGAGCGAGCGTCTTAACGGCTGCCGTGTGCCATAAATCTGTTGGCTTTCTGGGGCTTTTGGGCACTTGGTCAACGTTTTTTTTATGGCACTTACCAATCGGTGGTGTCTGCAGCCGGACCAGGTCGCTGATTGCATTTGCTGCGCATGACCAACTGCAGCCAATTGGGCACAGGCGGTGTCGGATCGGGCGTGTACCTGCCAAAAGTCCATAGCAATTAATCAGTTGATCACAATATGAAGAGCTAAGCTAAGCTACGCACCTGATAATCGAGTTGCAATGCTTGGCCTTGGGCACGGCAAAGATATCGCTGACAGCAATAACAGCACCAGCTGCTGCTGCCTTCTCCACAGCGGCATCCACTTCGGGTATGAGAGCCAACTCCTCGGACTCCACATAGTCAGCATCCAGGCTGCCTATGGAGCTGAGCGAGTTGCGAGCGCCGGTATGATGATAGCGCGACGAGGCGCTCGATGATGGCGTCTCCTCCAGTTCGTTGGGATCGAATTTGAGCGTCACTATAAGAGCCGAAAATGAGGAGCAGAGGAGAGAGGCACAGAGCATATCGAAATACACCGATTAACACACACACAGCCACAGTGAGAGAGATGTTTTGTGAGATGCAAAGCGGGAATTGGGAGTTGTAAACATGGCGCAAAGATTAGTTGTGACATTTACGTTATGTTGAAGATAATGAAGTGATGTTGCGAGGATGCGGGCGAGATTCCCATAATCAAAATTTGTGTCGTCGACAAAGAGAGCAAAAATTATTGATACCGGTATATACATCACCTTCAATTTGAGTAACTCACGTTTATCCAACGGCCCCAGCTTCTTGGCCAGCCCAAACATCGTCTCCGGCGTCCAATAGTCCGGTATGCGAGCAAATATGGAGCCCGCATCCGCTGGCAATTGTATGCCCAGCTTATGCAGCAGCAGCACAAACGGCTGATACAGCATCGTTGTCGACTGCTCATTGTTCCACTGGACAACCGGTATGGACTTCTGCTTGTATATGTAATGATAGGCCACTGGCTCCATGATGGGATCAGCGTCGGCCAGAGTGCTGCCGCACTTCATCATCAGCTTGATGTAGCAGCACTCGAGCAACAGCTTCTGCAGCCATACCAAGTGGTACGCCTTGTTCTCCTTTATGATCAGATCCAGCAAAATCTAAATAAAAAATCGATTGTCGTTTGCTATATTCTAGGCCCAGCTGTGCTCCCAACCCACCTGTATATCATCCGAGGGCTTGCCAGCGGCGCTTTCTTTCAGCTCGATGCCCGACTCGGTTGTTACCGATGTGGGCGTGGTCAGTAGAGTTCTCTGATACTCAGCATCTTCGAACTTCATCAGATCATCGTACTCCAGCAATGTTATGATGTCCTATACAAATTGCAACAGATTAGCTTAACATCAACAACAGAACAAACACAATGCGAACGTACCTGCTGCAGCAGCTGTTGAATGATGGAAATTCGGGTCTTCAGCTTGTTGCCATTGTTGCTGAAGAGCTTCACGATCTTGCCAACGACATCATTATTCTTTTTGCTCTGCACATAATACCAATACAGTGTGTCCATCTCCTCCTGGGACCAGGTGCTGCAACAACAAAGATTATTACATTCCTCATTTGGTTGCCTAAGTAAAGCCATTTGTGCATAGATAAAAAGTAAATTCTGTTTACAGAGTATCTTGTGGTCGGTAACACTTGCTCAAACTTACCAAATAGTGTGCTCCTGGTTGTGCTCCTTTGTCATTTCGGTCAACGAGGTTGTTGGTATAGTCAAAGGCGATTTGGGCGGGGTATTCATAAACTTGTGTATGACATGTTCAATCAGATCAGACCAATCCTGTTCAAAGAAATAAACATAAATATAAGAAATGAAGACTTAGAGCTTGCTCAAGGAAGCTTACATCGCATATCTCGTAGTCAGCCTCCCAAATGCGGGAATACGTCTTCAGTATAATTGGCTGGAAGAGCACGCCAATTTGGCCCAGATCGCCGGCAATGTGATGCATCATGGTAAAGATGCAATCGTTGACAAACTCGCCATTGTTATCAAAGTCTTCCAAGAGAATGCCGTAGTAGTGCATGACCTCCAAAGTAGCAAATCTAATGGGAATAACAGAAAATTTAAAAACAGATTCATTCAGGCACTCATAGTTGAACCCACTGTGAGATATGCTCCGATAGTCCAATGGTCTGGCCACCTTCCAACTTGGCAGCACTGTCCAGGATCAGCATCAAAATGTGATTGGTTACCACCAAGTCCTGCAGATACTGCTTGGAGTGGATGCGTGGATTAAAGCGTCGCAGCAGTAGAACAAACAAGCAACGCAGATCTGTGGTGGCGCCAATCTGCAGTTGGAGCAGATGCAAGCGCAGGCGATCATCCTCGCTAAGATGCGTCACTTTGTTGTAGGTCTCAATGGTCTGCAGGAACTCACGTATGGCCGTGACCACCAAATGCATGCGGCGCAAATAGGGCTGCAAATCGCTGCCCTCCTGCTGGGCATTCAGCTCCAGCTGCTCGCACAGACTAACACCCTCATAGGTCAGATAGCTGAGCACCTCGTAGGTGAGTATAGTATCAATGTGTTCCATGTCCAGTTCCAACTGGGCGGCAAGCTTCAGAAAGAACGTGACAAGCCAGAAGAAATGCGATGTATCAATGAGCACCTTCTGAAAAAAATCAAACAAATTTATCAGTTCAAATGTTTCGAGGAACTATTGTATTTTATGCTGCATTGACCTACCGCACACGTTAGGAGCTGTTTGTGCAGCTCCTCCACCAAATAGTTGTAGCCCTTCAGCAGGAAATCAACTGTGAACTCCTTCAGTAAGTTGGATATGTCATAGTTTGTGGGCGTGTGCTGCACCAGACCCTTCATGTTGATGCTAGAAAAGGTTTTAAAGCATGTCAATTAAATCTACTTCATTCAAGTTCCTTTTACTACTTACAGACTGCTCTTGCTGCGCTTGACCAGCTTTTTGCGACGCAGCTCTTTTTTGTCCTGGGGCGACATGAGCGTGCGCTGTTTGTTGCGCGGCTTTGTGTTGCACGGCGGCTTCTGGTGCTGCGGCTTGCCCTGCGGTCCATCATCATCGTTGCTGGATGTGGAAATGGACTCTTGGTTCTCCACCTGTGTGGCATAGCCGCAGTCCGAGAGCTCTGACTGTGAGGAGGGGCATTCTCGCTTCTGTGGACAGCACTTGCCCTTGGTCAGCTGCAGTTGACCCGCATGCGAAGACTTCTGGCCCAACTTGACGGCCGAGACGTGCGAGTGTGAGGTATAGCTGTCCGACAGCATTTCCGACAGGGTATTCCGACGTGTGGGCAGCGGTGCAGGCGGCTTGAAGGGCTCATAGCAGAGGCTTGTTGTGGCACATAATGACGATGTGGTTTGGGTCTCTGTTGCTGTGGTGCTAGCGTACACCGCATTGGTAGTGTAGTTGACATTGTCAGCTGGTTGTGTTAGATTCAATGGCTCCGAACTGACGGCAGCCTCTTCCTGTTCGTATTCCTGGGCCTGCACCTCGTAGTCGATGTCGTCCATGGCCTCCTCGGTCTGTTGCGGCGAGCAAGGCGCCTCAAAAATATCGCTGGTAACTTCCGATATATCTGGCTTGTCGGCTGTCACCCTGGCCATAGCATTCTGATACTCATGCCCCTTGCGACTGACCTCTTGCAGTGTAGCCTCGGTGCCCTCTCGCAGAGCCTGACGCCGCTCATCGCAGCCTTCCTTCTTGCCGCTGCTGCCACCGCCATTGCTGCCATTGTCCGAGGAGTCAGAGGTGGGATCAGAGGTGAGCATTGGACTGGAATCGCCGCTGCCCTTTTTCGGTGGCGACGTATTACTCTCGTTGTCCTCCGAGCTCTCCGACAGTGAAGCCTCAAACCACAAGTTCAACAGCTTCTGCAAGGTGTTCACATGCTGATCCTTATAGATCATTGCAATCAACTGCACCATTGTCACGCCCCAGAGCGCTCGCTGCGGACAGGTCATCAGATAGAGCAGCAGCTTGTCAATGCTCTGTATGAACAGGTTCCATAATATGGTATTCTGCATGGAGACCTGATGGCCGCCGCTCGTCTGCAGCACGGGCATCAGGAAGTGCGCATGGGTCTCCGGTATGTGAAGAATGTTGCGTAGCAGCAAGAGGCAATTGTTGATCTGATCGCATTTGTGTGGCGACAGCTTTGTATCTGATTCCAAAATATGTTTCATGTACTCAACGACGCTTTTTGTGCTCTTTGGATCAGTAAAGGCCTCCTTGCAGCTGTAGAGCAGCTTGTTCAGCTCGAAGATGGTGTGCCGACCCACCTCAGTGCGATTCATAATGTCAACGGAGAAAAGCCACTCCACCGGCACGGTAAGATTTACCAGTATACGTATAACAGACTCCAGCACCTCATCATCCTTGGCATTCTCCAGCAATGGTATCAAATTAGAGCGCACGTTCTGACCAAAGCCAATGGCACGACGAAAGGTGCGCAGTGTTTGATCCTCATAAGTAAGCTTATAGTTGATCTCCTTCAAAATGGCTGAAAAAAGAGAAGAAAAACCTTAGCAAAAAATGGTATTTGATGCTAAGACACGAAACTTACCCAATGCATTGGGGCTGACCACGTAAGTGTCTCCCACTAGGGAGCCCAGCGACGAGAAGACGCTATGCAACTGAGGAGTTGCAAGTAACCAGTCCATAACAAGTTTGCTTTATTTAAAGTCTAGATTGTTATACTCGTATATTAAGTTGTGATTTCTAGTTTGCCAACTGTGGCACATTGTCAGAGTTTGACATACAAGACGATCCTTAACAAAGGACAAATAACAATTTTTGGCAAGTGCTGAAAAAAGAAATGGTTGAGGGAATTATAGTTGTTTGTTTGTTAAATTTAATATACTTAAATAATATTAAATATAAATATAAAATAAATATTAATATAATTAATTAATAATATAAAATAATTAATAATATATTTTTAAAAATTCATTTTTAACTAAAACTTAAGAAAAGAAATCAAAATGATTTTACTTTATCATAATCAAAGAGGAAAAAACCCCTAATTTCTTTTCTTCAGCTAATTATAATACTATATCATGTATAGATATAGGTATATTTCAAATAAGAAAATACTCCTAAACCCTTTAGCTAAAACCCATACCTAAATACGTTTAAGTTTCTATTACAAATTTGTTATAAAAAGTTTAATAAATCATGTTCAATTAAAAACTGCCAGGCAGCTAAGCAAGTTCACATGTTGAGCTCGTATGGCTAATCAAAAGTATTCAATTGAATTGAATAATAAAAATATTTGTATTCATCATTCATACAAAAGCTGGCATGAATCATTTGCCGTTCCGCTGTCGAAGCTTTTAAGTTCGTGGCACAAAGCGGGCCATAAATAGAAACCAGAGCTGCGCACACACTTGACTGCATGTGACCAACGCCACAAACGCTGAGTCTCTCAACTGCAACAAAACCCACACGCACACAGAAACCCAGTGGCTTTCATGCCCGACTGGCACTGGGATATCAGGCCATGCAATGTGCAAGCGCAGCGTGCAGGATAACGCGACACGAAGGCAACACGTGCCTATCCAGGTTTTCAGCTGATGTCAATTTGGCAGCAGCAGCAACTATGGCCATATAACCACGCCCTCTCGCCACGCCACACCCCCCTAAGAAATGGATTACAATAAAAAAAAAACAGAAAGAGAAAGAATTTTAGCCCCAATTCTCTCCCCTCCTCGTGGCATACGTAACCATTTGAAGCATAAGCATTGACAGGCATACGCCGCTCGCATGTGACTTACATACACACGTACACAGGCACACACTCACACACTCACACGCACACACACACACACAGCACAATGTCAACAACAGTAGCTTAAGTTTTCCCTTCGACTATTATGCAAACAATGCAGCTGGTTTACAATGCTTCAATGGGTTTTTTATGCATTTGACACGCCTCCTTATACGCCTTGACAAACACTGCAAGAAAACGGCGCAGTTTCGCTAATGCTAGCAGCTTTTAATTGATATTGATTTATAGCCAAAGTTGAGCGTGTCTGCGATTTGTCTACGTGAGCTACTGCCCTACAAATAATGCTGCATACTTTTCAGCTGCCGCTTTTAATGACGTACTAAAAACGCAACAAGTGAACTAAACTTCATTTAGACCTTCTATAGTGCGCAACATGCGAATGCATCTATTGAATTCATTAACAATGGCATATAAATAAAACGCATTTTGCTATCAATTTCTATTCTACTATTCTGCAAAGGGCAGTGAGATCTGTGAGTGGAAGCGTATATTGTATATTATTAAGCTTAGCATAAGATATTACTTGACATTTAAATTGATATAGATGTGTAAAGCATGGACTAGCATAGGTCTCTACTTTGTATATCAAATAATAGTATATAGTACAACAAATATATATATAATATATATTCAATCAAATTTAATATTGGCTAGTAACATATTTTCTTAGTAGTATTACCCAGTAATTTGTCTATATAATAAACAAATAAAATATATATTATATATACATCATATTAAAAAAAAAAAGTATTTATGTATTTTTTTTATATGAAATTCATAAAAATATTAAATCAATAATTTACTTCATTTAAGAAATAACAAATATATATAAGATATGTATTTAAAATAAAATTTTTCTATTTAATTTATTTTGCTTTGCATATACAAAAATTCTCAAGCAAGTTAATTTGAAATAAACTTGAAAAATAATAAACCAAATTTGTTATTTATTTTTAATATATGTACATAAATTGTGTCTAGATTTACTTCTACAATCGTAGATAGACACATACATATGTGTATACAGATATACATATACATATATATATTTGTTTGTATATTTCTATCCTATTCTAATGTTGTGGCCATTTGAAAGTACAACCCCAATTCCGTTTCCGCCAGCAGTTATGAAACCAAATACACTTTCAAAGAGAACTTACATAAAATTTGCTTCACAAACAGCAAAAGGAGAAAAAGAACAGATAAGATAAATGATATGCGCATTGTATTTGTAATCAAAATGCGTTTTCATTCTTTCGCAAAAAAAGAAAAAAAAAAAAAGTAAAATTCATTCAAAAGATCTAACGAATATTTTGCATTTGATACGGTGCTCAAGCAAGTTTTTGTCTTGTCATAAATAAATGCTTACTTACGCGAATATTAACAAATCAATAACATTACAAATGAAAAGGGGCAAACAGTTTTTAAATAGCTGTCAAAACGGGCAGCGCAGCGAAAAACAGCATCTGACTGTCAAACAACTTAATCAATTAATTGGATTTGGGACAACGAATTTTTAGGTCAATGAGACAGAGGGAGAGACAGAGAGAACTAGGTACAAATATGCCTATTTAACATACAAATAGCAAAAAGCTTTTCGTATACTAAGTGGTATTCAAAGAAGTTGTGGCCTTTAGCAAGGAAAGGTTAAGTTTTCAATTGTTCTACAATAATTTAACGATCTCTATGATATAGTGATCCGATATGAACGATTTCGATATGAGCAAAACACAACTTAAACTTAAATGAGCTTGTGTGAATTTTTATTTAAGATTGCATAGAAAAGCAGAAACTAATCTTTAGAGAGACGGTTATAGTTACTCCGTAATTTATACCAAAAAAAAACACTTTCCTAGATAAATTCTATGCTCTAGATTTCATTTAAGTCTAGTGACATATAAAATAAACACAAAATACTTAATATAAATAGGTTTTTGAACCTGAACCTAGATGAAATTATTATTACTGACATATTAAAAAACTTCAAAATTTATATAAACACAGAAAATCAACAAAAATTCAATAAATATTTCCTTGTCAGTAATTTTATGCCAAAAATTAAAAAGAAAAACCCCTTTTTGAGTCAGTTAGAAAATACAAAAAGAAAATATATGCATAAAAACTTGCATATTTTTGTAAAATCCCTCGAAAAGTATCATATGGGAAAATGCTCTCTATAGCGGGTCAGTGACTGCTGCTCGAATGCACTTTTCTGCTGATCTGTTTGAATTTCTTCAAGTGAATATTTAAATTACAGAAGTGCGCTTCTGTGCATGTTAGTTATATAACAATGCACATACTTCCGCCTTATGCGCTGGGAATTACTACGCCCAAAAACCGAACTGGCAAGAAAGAAACCTAAGCGACGCGTCGCTCTCTTAACTTCATACCCTAAATATGCTTAGTTGGCAAATTAGTTTTAGTTTTGAATTTGGCGCTTTGCATGCCGAAAGCTTTGTGGCGCTAAACTTTTGTTTAAAGCTTTGCCTTGAGGGAACGTAGCAGACTGTGCTAGGTCGTGTAGTGCGACATACTAGACGGATGCATTCTATATTATAGTGAAGCTTACCCGATTTTCTTTTCTGTGTCGATTGTAGCTGTTAGTTATTCCACAGTGGTTTCAAAATTACTTTATTAAAGTTCAATTTTTATGCAAATTTTTGTATTGTTTTTAGTTCTTTTGCAATTGAAGGTTCAGCCAAATGATTTGCGCTTTAAGTTTGTTTGTCTTTGTTAAGAATTTTTAGTGCAGCTGTTGGCTAATGTACAGTGCGTTATATTTGATTTGTTTGTTATTTTTAGAAAGTGGTTTTAGTCTCTTGAATTCTGAAAAAAAATATAAAAAATTAATAAATATTAGCACTATTGCTGTTTGAAATTTAGTTTTGTTGTTTCATCTCACTTGATGCAACAACTTGTCGTATCTAAATGCTTTCAAATGATTTGTGCATTTTACGCAATTCAAGTTCAGCTTACGTAAAACAACAACAATAATTTGCACATTTATCAATTGCTTAGAAAATTATTCACTGCCAGCAACACACACATATAGTATGTATATATACACACTTACTCGTAGACTTACATAGAAACAAATAGGTTAGCTAAGCACTCTTGACTGTTTTTTATGACCACTCGTAAAAATTGTGTTGTTCCACAAGCTTGCGCTATTTATGTGAATTTATAATATTTAATGGGTTTTTTGTTGTGTTATAGAATATTTGCTATATAATTTCTTTGAATCGTATCGAGTCGCGACGCGATAACACAAACCGCTTGCTTGAAGCTCGCAATGTTGAATGTTCAATAGATTCGCATTGCTGCTCCAGTGGAAGCCGCCGTTGCAGCCAGCGAAGCTTTTACTCACACACACAGTCGCGTGCTCACGTTCACATTCACATTGCACTCGCATGCGATGTTAAAGCTTCGGCCACCAGTTGCCGCTGTGCCGGCTGCCCGTTTGTGTCTGTGTGTGTGTGTGTGCGTGACGAAGCTTTCTTGTTCTTAGAGCTTGCCTCTCGCTCGGACACACGGCCAGCTGGGCTGTTTAAGTTGCTCACGTGTAGCCGCAACGTGCGGCACGTTTGTTTGCCTGCTGAGTGAATGGGTGTGTGTGTGTGTGTGTGTGCGTGTGAGTGTAACCATAATAATCACATACCGTTAAACGATTTCTACCTACGTTGTTTGCCTTCGGCAGTGGCAGCGGCAGCGGCAGTGGCAGCGGCAGCGCCAGCGACAGCGACAGCGACAGCCCGTTGCTCTCTATTGATTCTTGATGTGTTCGTGTTGGTGTTGGTGTTCGTGCTGGTGGTTGCACCCACACTTACAACCACATTGCATTGTCTTCTGTTGAATAACAGTTTTCGCCTCTGCGCTATTTTTACACAACATCCACTCAACAGTTGGTCAGTTAACGAGGCGTATGCGCAATGCAATGAAAAAAAAGAACGCAATAACCAGAAAAGCACTCCACACGTCACACGTCGTCTCTTGGTCAGCGGCGCGAGCCCCGAGCACGTCAGCTCCACGCGACTGAAACTGCACTAATGCCAATGCAAAATTGTCAACATAATCGCGATTACCAACGATCGTTGTCCCTATGTGCATATCCAATTGCAAAATGCTCGAACGAAACGAAAATATACTTACAATGCGATTTGTTTACAAAGACGGTTATGCAATTTAGCATATGGTATGTGTACTCATAAGTATGTATACGTAAGTGTCTCTGCGTGTGCTTGCATGATCATTATCAAGTTCAGGGGGAGAGACATAGTCGTTTGGCTTTAACAACTTGTGAAATCATTCACAAAGCAGCTCTTAAGTTATATGGAAAGAGGAGTCAAATATTTATTTAATTTTCTTTTAATAATATGTATTTGAAAACAAAATGATTTACATTCTTAATTAGTTTGTTTTCTGAATTCAAACACTTAAAATACTTCGTACAGGGCAACTAATCAAGTGGTAAGTGTAATTGGGTTGGGGCTCAAAAGGACATTGCCTGGTACTCCTTAAATGTGGCCAATGCATAGATGTTGTCTACGGAAAGGGTCTGCATCAATTTAATACATGATATCTTCAAATCATTACCAATTATAATTAATATTCAAATTTTTATTTAAATTATTATCATTAGTATCAAAAAAGAAATAATAAATATAAGAAATTTGTATAACTCATACATCATTTAATGGCAAAGATATCAAAATAATAGGCAAACACATATTTATTACCTTTTTAATTATATTACATAAAATTGATAAGAAGAACAATTATTATAAGCAAAGCAAATTAAATAATATTAATTAAAGTGGTCAACATTTTTGTACGTCTTTTTAATTTAAAGTAAATTAAGAAACTTGAGTGTAAATAAATTTTACAAGTTCTAAAAAAGTCACATAAATTATTTAAAATAAAAAACATTTTCTTGAACACAGATTTCAAAAGTCATAAATTGGTAATTATATTGCCAGCTAGTCAGCAAATTTATGCCTTGTCTCCCTGACATTCCTCGCTGATATCCATATCCAATTAAGCCACGTTCTTCTTGAGACTCTTGCTTTGTATAGTTCTATTTATTTATTTCATTTGCAGTGCTTGACTATCGATTCCAAAATGAAAACATTATTGAATCTCTAAGAAGCATTAAAATTGTATGTGACTGGCTAAGAAAACTTATCAGTTTACGCTATTAACTGTATTTGCCTCGAAGAATTTTCCGATCAACTTTCCTTACGACATATTCATATACATAAAAATCACTTTGGGACTTAATTCAATTGTTCTTTGGGCATTTTATAGCTTCCCTTTAAATTTAAATCTTTACTATATCAGTCGAGTTAGTTAAATCAAATATAATTCATATATTCTCATGGAATCTTACACGACTACAGTCTAGTCACATCAAGTTGTTATTAAACTTAATAATCGGCAATAATTAGTGTTTGAACGTTAGGAAAATATGTGCGGTGTGTCGTATACGTAATATTCATTAAACAGAAACAGCTAATGCAAATAGCAACTGGTTTAAAGGCAATTTTAAGTAAACACACAAAAACAATGTGCGTTGGCTGCAAAGGACCCACAGCCATCACACACATCCTTGTCACATTTCTGAGAACGCAATGCGCCAACGTGTTGACATGCGTTGCCATAATGTGCGCAGAGCAAGAAGGTCGCGTGGTTGCAGCTCTACAGCCTGCGTGCTGTCAGCGCGTGCCATTGCTGCGGATAAATGAATTGAAACTATTTGGTTTTGCTGCATATTAAAGGTCTTTCAATTAGTTACCTAATTAGACACCGGTGTGCTTCTTAATCCATTCACGAACATATGTTACTCTGGAGTAGACGCCCGGATAGTTGGGCATGGCGCAGCCAAAGCCCCATGACACCACGCCCACCAACACACCATCCCCATTGACCATGCCACCGCCAGAATCCATCTGACAGGCATCCTTGCCACCTTGCAAATAGCCCGCACAGATCATGCGATCTGTAACGCGACCGTATTTACTATACTTCTTCTTGCACACTTTCTGATTGACCAGCGGCACCTGCACCCGGCGCAGCCAATCGCGTGGCTCCAGCAGATTCTGTGTGTTGCCCCAGCCGCTCACATAGCACGCATCACCGTCCATAAACTTCTGACCCTCATTCGGCAGCTTAGCGGCCTTCTTGGTATCATCGAATTTAATTG
This sequence comes from Drosophila leonis, assembly GCA_035045365.1. Classification (NCBI taxonomy): domain Eukaryota; kingdom Metazoa; phylum Arthropoda; class Insecta; order Diptera; family Drosophilidae; genus Drosophila; species Drosophila leonis. The sequence goes on along the minus strand of JAWNPC010000389.1, from coordinate 1,678,342 downwards.
GATTCTCCAGCTGCAACAGCGAAAAATCATAATCCAAAGTGGGGTTTAAGAATTTTTCGTGTTGAACAATCTTCTTGATTTTAAGGAACTGCCCGTTTCGGGAGTATTCGGAGGTTCCCAAGCGCACGTGTAGGCGATTTGCTCTTGTGCGACTGTAGTAGAGAGAATGTTAATTGTTGTTAATTTTTGCAATTAATCCAGAATCTGCAGTCTGAACAACTTACTAGGTGCAATGCGCTGCCGTTAGTATCCACTCGTTCGAGATCAGTGAGCCGCCACAAAGGTGATCGAATGTTTGTAATGAGATTTGATGAGGTGCTTCTGTTATGTTTATACGTTGACCGCCTACAATGCGACCATCGAGGCGCGGCTGGCGCCTAAAGAGCTCATTGGCTAGCGAACGTTGGTGCTTGACGGGCTGAGGTATCAAAAAAACGCCCGCCAGGACAGCTACGGCGGCTTGAAGCAGCAGAAGAATTAGAAATTTCGCTGACATTTTGCTTAGACTTTGACAGAAAGAAAGAAGCGCTCGGCTTTTATAAGACCGGCCCAGAGTAAAAGATAGATAGATAGTCCAAAAACCACGCTGAGACGTTATCTAAGCCTAAGCCATACTAAAATAATTGGAAAAACTAAAAACTTTCTCTTTGCGAACTTTGGATACACTAACTCGTCAAAGACATTCATTTTAAAACGTACAATTTTATTGAAATTATATAAAAATAATAAGCAAACACACATTTTTTACCTTTCTAATTGTATTAAATAAATTTGGTAAGAGAAACAATTATATAAACCAACGTAAATTATTATAGTTTATTATTTTAAAATTATTAATAAATATAATCAACATTTTTGTACGTCTTTTTAATTTAAAGTAAATTAAAAAACTTGAGTGTAAATAAATTTTACAAGTTCTAAAAAAGTCACATAAATTATTTAAGAAAAATAAGTTTTTCTTGAACAAAGATTTCAAAAGTCATAAATTTGTAATTATATTGCCAGCTAGTCAGCAAATTGCAAAATGCCTTGTCAAGCTGACATTCCTTGCTGACATCCATATCCAATTATGGCACGTTCTTCTTGAGAGTCTTGCTTTGTATAGTTCTATTTATTTATTTCAATGGCAGTGCTTGACTATCTATTCCAGATTGAAATCATTATTGAATCTCTCAGTAGCATGAAAATTTAATGTGACTGGCTAAGAAAACCTATCAGTTTACGCTATTAACTGTATTTGCCTCGAAGAATTTCTTGATCAATTTTCATTACGACATATTCATATACATCAAAATCACTTTGAGGCTTAATTCAATAGTTCTTTGGGCATTTTATACCTTCCCTTTATATTTAAATCTTAGCAATATCAGTCGAGTTAGTTAAAGCAAATATAATTCATATATTCTCTTGTAATATTGCACGACTACAGTCTAGTCACATCAAGTTGTTATTAAACTTAATAATCAGCAATAATACGCGGTGTGTCGTATACGTAATATTCATTAAACAGAAACAGCTAACAGCAAATGCAAATGGCAACTGGTTTAAAGGCAATTTTAAGTAAACACACAAAAACAATGTGCGTTGGCTGCAAAGAACCCACAGCCATCACACACATCCTTGTCACATTTCTGAGAACGCAATGCGCCAACGTGTTGACATGCGTTGCCATAATGTGCGCAGAGCAAGAAGGTCGCGTGGTTGCAGCTCTACAGCCTGCGTGCTGTCAGCGCGTGCGATTGCTGCGGATGGGTGAATGGAAACTATTTGGTTTTGCTGAATATTAAAGGTCGTTTATTAAAGGTCGTTCAATTAGTTAGCTAATTAGACACCGCTGTGCTCCTTAATCCATTCACGAACATGTGTTACTCTGGAGTAGACGCCCGGATAGTTGGGCATGGCGCAGCCATAGCCCCATGACACCACGCCCACCAACACACCATCCCCATTGACCATGGGGCCGCCAGAATCGCCTTGACAGGCATCCTTGCCGCCTTGCAAATAGCCCGCACAGATCATGCGATCTGTAACGCCACCGTATTTACTATACTTCTTGCTGCACTCCTCCTGATTGACCAGCGGCACCTGCACCTGGCGCAGCCAATCGCGTGGCTCCAGCAGATTCTGTGTGTTGCCCCAGCCGCTCACATAGCACGCATCACCGTCCATAAACTCTTGACCCTCATTCGGCAGCTTGGCGGCCTTCTTGGTCTCATCGAATTCAATTGGATCCTCCAGCTGCAACAGCGAAAAATCATAATCCACATTGGAGTAGTTGAACTTTTCGTGTTGAACAATCTTCTTGATTTTAAGCAGCTGCCCGTTTCGGGAGCATTCAGAGGTGCCCAAACGCACGTGTAGGCGATTTGCTTCTTTGCCACTGTAGTAAAAAGAATTGGTGTTAATTTATCCAATTAATCTAGAATCTGCAGTCTGAACAACTTACTAGGTGCAATGCGCTGCCGTTAGTATCCACTCGTTCGAGATCAGTGAGCCGCCGCAGATGTGATCGGATGTTTGTAATGAGATTTGATGAGGTGCTTCTGTTATGTTTATACGTTGACCGCCTACAATGCGACCATCAAGGCGCGGCTGGCGTCTAAAGAGCTCATTGGCTAGCGAACGTTGGCGCTTGACGGGCTCAGGTATCAAACAAACGCCCGCCAGGACAGCTACGGCGGCTTGAAGCAGCAGAAGAATCAGAAATTTCGCTGACAACATTTTGCTTTGACTTTGACAGAAAGAAAGAAGCCCATGAATTTCACAGAAAAAAGCGCTCGGCTTTTATAAGACCGCCCCAGACCCTGAATGGGCTAAGCTAAAAGATAGTCCAAAAACCCCGCTGAGACGTTATCTAAGCCTGCGGCGTTGGCATACTAAAATAATTGGAAAAACGAAAAACATTCCCTTAACGAACTTTGGATACACTAACTCAAAGACATTCATGTGAAAAGATATACACAAACAATTTACTACAATGTATAGTAGACAAATTATATATGGATTTTAAATAAATTTAACTTGTTTCTTTTCGCATCTATCCGAAATTTTGGACAATACTTTGTAGCTTTAATGACTTTAGATACAAAATTCTTACTACTTGAAAACAAAGTCATTTCTTATCATATAGACAAATTTACCGAATGTTTCACTGAGTTTTTCTTTTAAATATATTATTCCATATTCAACTGAATATACTATATTTACTTTTTTACAAAATTCAAAGCCAACCACTAACCTAGCATTAATCTGCATAGCCGAACCAATATACTTTAGCGCTATTAGTTTACCTTGATAAAACTAATTGAAAATAGGTCAAGTGTATTTTCGTTCACACAAAAGCACATTAAGGTATTCATTTATAGCCAACAATGTTTTACAATGTTCCAATTTCAATTCATTTATATCTTATAGCATGTAACCAGAACCAAGCAGATCTTTACTCAACCACGTAGATTAGATTGCGTCCGACATCGGTCAGCTTTCCCGACAGATTGACGCTCACTCGTTTGTCTGCCACATCAAGCACAAAATTGCCCTCGCTGAGCAGTGTCTTGCCCGTCTTGTAGTCCTGGAAGTTGGGCAGTTTACGTGGACCCAATACAGGATCCTCATAGCGCCAGATTTGGAGCGTTGATAGATCTGTTTTAAGGCCAATGATTTTGGAGAGTTTCTCGCGCAATGATAGCACCGTTTCACCCTCGGATATAATGGTGTTCACCTGAAACAGACCCGAGCGCTCCGTTGGATTAACCAGTTCGACGGTGACGTGTGGCGCTACGCTGAAGCTGATGAATGGTGAACCAGGGCGCACTTCCTCGCGCGTCTTTTCTGGTGCCGATGGATCATCAGTGTATTTGATTTCCAGACTTTCCAGCTGATGTAAAAGAGTGCGTAGTAAATAAGTCAAGTATTTTCAGATAAGTTAGCTACTCACATCCAAGGTATTCTTAAGATAATCGAGATTGCTAAGCAGCACCTCACGCTCATCGAACTCCAGGGTGACAGCTAGTGCAGCTACGCCCTTGCCCGACTCCACTTTCTCACGAATCATTTGTGCAAATGGCATCACACGCTTCATGAACTTTTTCAGTTCGGGCTTCTGCTGCAGCGTGACTGCGATTATCTTGTTATCGGGCAGTGTTTTGGTATCCTTGTTATACATCTCCCGCATGGTGTCTAGCACACAGCACTGCCAGGGTGGATACGTTTTGGCCACCCAAACGAGACCGCGATTGGGTTTCAGCGTCTGGACATCCACAGCCTTCTCTTTGCCACCCTTGCCCCTGACTTGCAGCAGAGTCTTCAAATTAAGGCGGAAAGAATGCGCTGACTCCATCAAATACTCAGAGCACATAATGTCATGCTCATTTATGGCGCCCACTTCGGGCCAACGGGCATGAACAATGGATTCCTTGTTGCCCAGCAGGCCCCACACATGCTCCGCTATATGCGGGCAAATCGGCGACACTAGCAGCGCTTGACGACGTATAAACTCCATGACCAACTCCTCATGCATGCCCTGGGCACCGCACAGCTCGCGGTACTTGTCGCGTGCTAACTGCAGCTCATAGAAGCCGCTGCGCAGCGCTTCCTTGAACAGCATTCGCCGATAGTTGTCATCCGTCTGCTTTGTCTTCAGGTTCAGCTCGCTCAGGAAGACCTGGTCGTTGAAGGTTTTGGCAGCATCATGGCGCAGGCTAGTGCGCGTAGCCAGCATCTCTTTAACCCACTCAATGAATGTGTACAGACGCAGAATGCCCGCATCTGCGGTGCTCACCACAAAGTTGGCATCCTCTACACTATCGCCAGCGTCGGCAAGGCACAGGCGCATACCATCCGCCGAGAACTTTTCAACAGCCTCGTAAAGTGTCAGGAAATTACCATCTGACTTGGACATCTTGGCTGAGTTGAGCAGCAAGTGGCCATTGACACGCATACCCTTGGGCCACTTCGTTTCATCATTGGGCCAAATGGCTGCATGATTGTACAGGCAGAACGTCAAATGATTCTGAATCAAATCCTTGCCAGACACGCGCAGATCCAAGGGATACCAGTACTCGAATTCACGTCGCAGCACAGCCAAATGCTCCTTTTTGATAGCTGTTTTCTTTGGCAGCGGCGTCTCTTTAAAGAATATATAATCCCAGACGTCAGCAGTCATGTCTGCGGGTGTGATGCCTTTAGCAGGTAAATAGTTCAAGGAGTCAGTTATATAATAGACAAGTCTTTTAGAATCTCACTTACCGAATGGTCCTGGTTTCTCGCCACGGAATGTGCCGCCTTGCAGCAAGTGCGCTACCGTATAGAAGGCCATATAGATAGTTGAGTCCGACAACGATTCAATGAGCCACTGCTCATCCCAAGGCAGCTTGGTGCCCAGGCCATACGTGCGCGAGCAGGCGTACTCATGCAGCCAGTTCAGACACGCCTCAAAGTTGTTGCGCGCCTCCTCATGAAACGTTTCCATGTCCTGCAGTATTTTTGTTGCCTGTCCCTGCCATTCGGCCTCGCCATAGTTGAGGTACCACTGATTACACAGCGCCACCACGCACTCATCCGCTGAGCGTGACATGATAGTCTTCTCGGGTTCATAGTAAATATCCGCCTCCTTGGCATCAATCAACTGCTTTTGTAAATTCTTTTTCACGTCCTGGATTTTACGACCAGCAAACTCGCCTACCAGCATGACGCCGTCATAGAAACCTATTGAGTGAATAAAAACATGAATGAATAAGATTTTTCTAAGATTCATTCATATGTGATCAATGTATATGTTTTCTAATATCTGCTCAGTTGACTATGAGCTATCAATCCTAAAGGATTCCAGTCTCTTCATATTTCTTAATAAATTAAAAGTTGGTAAAGTAAGTGATAAATTACAAGTATGTACATATATATAATTTTGTATACCCTGAACCCGTTGAAAATGGGAAATCAGGGTATAATGGTTTTGTTAAATGTATGTAAAAGGCAGAAGGGGACGTGGCAGACCCCATAAAGTATATGCATTCTTGATCAGGGAGACGAGCTGAGTTGATCTAGCCCTGTCCGTCTGTCTGTCTGTCTGTCTGTCTGTCTGTCTGTCTGTCTGTCTGTCTGTCTGTCTGTCTGTCTGTCTGTCTGTCTGTCCTTCTGTCCTTCTGTCCGTCTGTCCGACTGTCCGTCTGTCCGTCTGTCCGTATGTATGAACGCGTTGATCTCAGAACATATGAGAGCTAGAAACTTGAAATTTTGTTTGTAGGTCCCTGTATAGCACGTGCATATCAAGTTTGTTTTAAAAAATCGACAACTATTTCCGTTTTAATTTTATCGATTAAAAACCTTATCGAAATCAAGTTATTAAATTAAATTTCGTACATCTTTCGGGCTAGAAACTCCAAATTTTGTATTTATATTAATTTATATTTTCTACAATTTTGATTTTTGTTATATTTTGGATACCGGCCGAAAAAAAATTATTTAATTTTACAACTTAAATTTTTTCTGCGTTAATAAATACATAACTGAGTATATTTTAAAACGCAGATCGGATGGGGTTCAGGGGATCTCCTAGTCGAGCACCACCAACTAGAGTTTTCTTACTTGTTTTATATATAATAATTATGATATAATCGATAAAACTTTTTTTTTTAATTCTTCAATGAAACCCTCACTTTGGCAAAACCAAACCAAAATATTTAGTTTAGTTAACATTTAAGACCAATTGGATAATGTCACTTACTCTTCAAATAGCACAGCTCCTTGGCTTCGGCTAGTTTATCCTTGTCATTCTGCGATTGAATCTTCAGCGTGTCGTAGGCATGCACAGCACTAAGCTTGCCAAGTGTAGGAACTTCGATGATGGGTATTGGCGCGTATGGCAGCACCATCTCATCCGTTAGCCCATACTTTTGACGGAATGCCTCTTTCTTCTGCAGATCCAACAGAGCAGCATAGTCATCGGGTGAATCAGAGGGCACGGATGTTACCACGCCCGTACCCTTATCCGCTTTAATACTCAGCATAGGCAATGTGTAAATTGTTTTGTGACTTGTTAGCGGCGCCGACAGTGGGACACCTAGCAGCTCCAGGCCGCTCACTTCGGCCAAAACGACAATTTTGCCATCTTCGGCAGTGAAGCCTTGATAGGCCATGTTGCGTGCGGCACGATGCGTGCTGACCCACACTTCGTTACCGCGTGCACTTTGCCAGGCAATGTACTTGATGTCTGGATGCAACCAGCAATTCGTTTGGCCATACATTGTCTCCGGACGCAATGTGGCGGCCACCAAGAAAATGGGCTGCTTGATAGCACTGCAAAGGGTTTAATGACATCAATGTCCAAAATGTACAATTGCAAATTAGAGACTTACCTTAAAGCTTTGGGCGCCTGCAGAACTTTCATCTTGATTAGAGTGTATTCTTGGGGACCTACGCCTTCGCCGCTGGAACGATCGTGATCCATGCAGGGCTGTCCGTCTTTGGGCGAGTAAATTGTATAGCGCTTGCCATACATGATCTTGCCACGCTGCTTCAAATGATTAAACTGCCAGCGAACAAATGAGTCAAAGTAGGGATTCGCATCTGTGGTTATAAATGTGCGACGCCAGTCGACATGGACACCGATGCGCTTCAGATCCTGCACTGCCAGCGGTGGGAAGTAGCTCAGCCAATGCTCTGCATTGGCGAATTGCTTGATTTCCTCATCCTGTAGACCAAGGCTTTGCATGATTTGCCATTGGTATTTGGCGCTGCCCGTTTTGGCAACGGCTTTGCTCTTCTTTCCCTTGGACTTGTCCTTGGGCACTTCCGACTGCGACTGCTCAACGGCTGGCACCTCTTCCTCCGTCTCCGGAAACTTGGGTGGATAACCGAACGTTTCAAGTTCGCGTGCCAGCTTATCAGCGCACGCTTTGATCGGCATACCCGTGCAGTGGAATCCGAAGGGCCACAGCACACGACGTCCCTTGAGGCGATGATAGCGCACAGCATACTCGGCCTTCGACATGGAGAATGTGTGGCCCAAGTGAAGGCGTCCATTCATATACGGAAACGGAAATGTGACAAAGAATTTTTCGCTCTGTTGCTTCTTGGGCTCAGTTGGGGCATCCGTTTCGTGCACACGCTCCGTTTCCCATCGCTGTTGCACCTCGCGCTCGATTTTCTGCAGAAATTCCACCTTGAAGGTGCCTTTGCGTTCCACATTTGCCTGTTTGCGTCATGCATACATTTCAAAATTTAAATTATTACGTTTTTGATTGTCATTGATGCAAATATTGCATCAGTTTGCGGATTTTGTATTCGTGGAATTTGTCATTGGAATAGACCGAGCAGTAAACAAGTTAACTGTGCCGGCATTACTTTATATGTTTTCGCTTACCATTTTCCTTTCTTTGCCTGTGCAATTTACTATCAGTTCACTTAATATTTATTTAAATAAACAGAAACCAACAAATTGCGAATTGCAACGTGTTTACTCCGCTACGGCGGCTAAAAGGTTGTTATCGTTCGTCCAATCGAAACTCATAAGAAACTATCGATATATCGAGGTGAGAATAAAAACGAATGATGATTATTCGTGCAAGGCATAGCATGACGTTACGGCATTCGTTTATTTATATTACTTATGTTTTATTTAATATAGAGCATATCAACACTTTACCACAGCATATTCATGCAAAAAATTCCAATTGCAGTCCCCTTTACACGAAGTCGTGTTTCGTGTACTCAACAGTTTATCAACAGTTGCCCAACTATTTAGTATTTAATTCAACCTTGACAGTATTTTATTATCGAGAAGCGCTGCTATTTTCTTATCATCGATATTTTCAGTCCACTTAACCTACTTTTTTTTTATTAGGTGAAAAGTTTTAGATTTAGGTTAATATTAGCTGAATTACGTTTTTGTTTTTGAAGTATTTATAATAATAAAATGCGACCAGTGTTTGCATTTCTGTTGCTGGCGCTATTATGCGCCTGTCAACTGAACAGCGCAAACGTAAACACCAACAGCGAAGATGAAACTGACAATGATTTTGCGGAGTTCGACGATGACTTTGTGGAGGCCAACTACGACACAGAGACCGCAGAGAATGCCGACTCATCCAGGGGTGCAGGCGGAGACAGCTACAGCAGAGAACGTCAGGAAGTGTCCAAGAAATTAACTGTTGCGAACGATGATGAGGAGGATGGTCTCGTTGAGAACGACGACGAGTTCGAACATTTCCAGGACGAAGAGGAGTTCGAAGGCTACGATGCTGGTGACACCATGGAACCACCCATTGATCAGAAGACGGAGCCAAAGCTCAAGATACCGAATATACCATTACACTTCCGCACCCACTGGGATTCCTATTGGATGGAAATGCTAATGGTAGCCGGTCTCCTGGCCTATTTCGCCAACTTCTTTGCTGGCAAGACAAAGAATGCTCGTCTGGCGCAGCTCTGGTTCAGCACGCATAAGGCGCTGCTCGATGAAAACTTTGCGCTGGTTGGCGATGATGGCAAGGTGGAGAACGAGAATCCGGGACTGATTAAGGAGAGCGAAAGCCTGTACACCCTTTGGTGCTCAGGTCGCACATGCTGCGAGGGCATGCTGGTGGAGCTGAAGATGATCAAACGTCAGGATTTGGTGTCGCTTGTTGCCGGTCTGATGCGACCCCAGTTGGATCAGGTGCACATCAAAATCGAATTGACACGTGGCCTTATGGATTCATTTGTGTTTGCAGTCGGCAGCAAAAAGACCATAACCAAAATCTTCAAGGAGTACACAGATTTGGTAAGTCATTAACTGCTGACCTGCTGGCGGAAACCGGTTTAAAGTTCTTCATTTTTGTTCTGCAGACCAAGTTTTGTAGTTTAGTTGCCAAGCCGGAGGATCGCTATAATGTTCCCAGTGGTTTTGGCGTGCTTTCGGAAATACCAGAAGCCACATCCGCCATACTCGAGTCACGTGTTATAACTGCACTTAACAAATACCAAAGCTATATCGATTACCTGCACATCTCGGATCAGTTCAGCGGCCAAATCCAGCAGGAGGAAGGCAGCACGCTGAAGCAGCCGGAAACGAGGCCTGTGCTATTGGCCGGTTTCAATCTGCCAAAACATGCCGAAATGGAGACCATTAAACCCTTGTTATTGTTAATATTTTATCTAATGGAACGCTTGAAAATCTATCGTATGTCCAAGGAGGTAAACTATCAAACAGCTTGACAGCTATCCCTCCACTTGCAACAATGTTTTAACAATATAAATCTAAATTGCAGGCCAAATCTAAGGCAGATAAGAATCGTTTGCGCGTCGAGGAGGAGTTTCTAAAGAGCACTCATGCTGCTCGCGCCGAGGCAGCTGCTCAGCGTCGTGAAGATAAGCGCAAGCAAGAGAAGGAGCGCGTGCTCGCCGAAGAAGATCCAGAGAAGCAACGCCGCTGGGAGCTCAAGGAACAGAAACGTCAGGCCAAAAAGAATGCGCCCAAAATGAAACGCTTAGCAGTTAAATCGCTATAGATCTTGTTGCGCCCTGTAGTGCCATCTATTTGCGCTCATTTATCCCTAGAACAATTAGCGGCTATTTCTCAAATGCCACACTAAAGCAATAAAATATTTGTGTTTCTTATTGAGCGCCAAAAACAAAGTCAGCTTAAAGTTTTCATAATTAACTAAATACATTTTGTAGCAAAAGTTAAGCTGCAATATATATTTGTAGACAGACAGCAGAGTTCAAGGGATTAAATTCACATAATTGTTATTTTCGACAAAAGAATTTTATATTTTTGTTTGACTCTTGCGACTAAAATCTAAAGTTGAAGTTTCTTTTGCTTAATTCATATATATATCATATATTTATATACATATATAACTGTGTTAATAAAAATAGTAGTGCAGTTGAAATGTGGAACAGCAAAATTTTATAAACATAATATTTTGAAAATAATTTTAAATTTAAAATTCGCTTCAAAATTGTTTAAAAATTCTGTTTGTGACAAAGTTTTGTTCTCTTTCAGTAGCACTACTATTTTTATGAACACATCTGTTTATACATGCCAAGTATATTTGAAGCCAGAAACCAAAAGTTGTTAGTGGATCAGTTTGAATTTGAATCTGCTAACTAGACTTAGTTCATATATATTTCTATATATATTGAAATACCCAAAGCTAACCACTGTTTTCTAACAGTTCCGCACATAACTGGGTTGCTGCCCATTCTCTTTGCTTTGTAGTCTTCACATTCCTCAAGTATTACAAACTGAAGTCTGATTTTGAACCGCTTTTATTATAGAGAAATTATTATTATATATATGCATGCATGTATGTAATGTGTAATTTAGAGAGTGTTTCTAAATCTCGTTCAACAAAAGATTCTTAGTGAGCTGAAAGGAAACGTTGATGTAGTTTTGCTAAGTGATAGCAAGCGAAGCATTGGGCAATCATGCATTTTGCGAATTTTAGAGACACACATTTTTTTTAGAGCTTTGGCAGTAGCAGCAGCACACACGCACACACACACACACACACACACGCAAGCACAGGATGGACGGCAGTTGGATGAGAACATTGAAATCTGAAGAAAACTGTCGCCTCAACATTTGACTGGGAAGCAATTCTCGTTGGACACATAGGCGATGTGATTGCGTAGAGTTTTGATTTGCTTTTGGGCCGCATCGAAGCTGTAGGAGAGTGTATTGAGCTGGCCTTGCATTTCGCGTATGACCGCCTCGCGATCGTTGACCGACAAGCTGGCTGTGGCACGGCATTGGGCCAACTCCTTCTCGAGGCGATTGATTTGTTCCTGCTGCTGGGCTTTGATCATCTCGGCGCGCTCCTTGGTGCCTGCAATGATCTTGGCGGACTCGGTGCGCAACGTATCCAGATCGTCCTGTGTGGTCTTCAGCTGCTCACAGAAGAGATCACGCTGGCGCAGCAGCTCCTCGATCTCATTGCGCGCTTGAGACAGATCAAGCTGACACTGGGCCAGCTGTGGACCCAAATCCTGTGTGGGTGCTTCCATCTGTGACTTGCAGGACTTCAGCTCCTTGCACACGACCACAAGTTTGCTCTGCAAGTCATCTTTTTCCTTGCACACCTGCGCCAGCTTCAGCTGCTCGTTCTCAAGCAGCTTGGGGAAATGCAGCAGCTCGTTGAGTTTCTCCTGAAATTTGGAGCGTATCTCCTTGACCTCCGTGTTGATCTGCTGCTCGATGCGTTTGTTATTCATATTCAGTTTCTCCAAAGAGACGCACTGTTCCTCGACCTTCTGCTGGGCCAGCATGTATTTGTTGCGATAGTCCTCCAGCTGTTGGGACTGCTCCTTCATGATGCACTTGAACTCCAGCTGTTCTTCCTTCAGTTCATTGACACGGGCACGCAGCAAATTCAGCTCAGCGGCATCTGCGTCCGAAGGTCCTTTGGACGAACCACAGCCGCCCATGAAACCTTTCATGCTACAGAAATAATAGAAAAAGACGTTAATTGGGATTTAAAAAGAGAGAGAAAGAGAGAATGAGAAAGAGAGAGAGACAGTTTTCTAACCGTTTTTCCAGCTCCTTCATTTGGCAGTCTTTGCGCTGAAACTGGGTTAGCAGTCGTGCATAGTTGTCCTTCATCTTCTCGTATTTGTCCGCTTTGGTATTGCGCTTGCCGCCGCAAATGACCAATGGATCGGGATCCTCGGGGCACGGCGGACGCGCAGAGGGTGCATTGCATGGATCATTATCATCGTCATCGTCATCGTCATCATCATAGCCGCCGCACGATGTTGACTCCTTTGTCTCGCGCTTGCTAACCTCATTGAGCAGCTTCTTCACCGAACACTGCATGCTCACGATACGACGCTTCAGCTTATCCAGGGAATCGCTTTTGCCGCAAGGCGGTGGACAAGGTGGCGGACAGGGTGATGGCGCACGCTGACGCGAGCGTTTCGCTGGCCGACACGGTGGTGGTGGGCAGGGCGGACATGGCGGCTCTATGCTGCTGCTGCTGCTCTCGTCACAGGGTGAGGGCGCCTTCTGGCATGGTCCCGGATTGCACACCTGCTTTGGCTTGGACTTGGAGGCCATGATGGCGCAGGCGATTTCCTGCATCATTTTCATGTCCTCTGGACAGGCGCCCTTCATCTTCTGCATGGCCTTGCTCAGCGCCTTAATGAGTCGATCTTCTTGGCCCTCCGCTTGGCAGCAGCTAGAGGGCGCCTCATCGCTGCATTCGGTGGCTGTTACGCCACTGCCGGCTGCCGCAGTGCCACAGGGACCCATACAATAAGGCGATATATTATCCTCATCGACGGTGGTGGTCATATTCAATTCGCGATAATGGCGACGGGAGCCAAAGTTCTGTAGCTTCACTGCCCGATTCATCATGGTGTGCAGCTTGATGTTCTCCTGCTCCATGCAGATGCGCAGACGCTTGATTTCGCGTAGTTCGTTGCGCGATTTGCAGGGACGCTCGCACATGTCCATCACCTGCATCTTAATGTCCTGTATAATCCTGTTCTGGCAGTCAATCTCCTTGATTAGAGCCAGATACTCGTGATACATACGTCTCTGCTCTGGATCATCCGAAGATTCGCCCAGGCGTGAGAATAAGTCATCTTCAATGCCCTCCTCCATGCCACCCTCATCCATGGCCGCCATGGGATCCTCCTCCTCAAAATCCTGCTCCTCAGCACCCTCATTGTCAGCCATTTTGCTAGATAATTAATTACTCTAAGAGAGCAAAATGAAGTTGCCGCTTTGTCTCTCGTGTGGTAACGTTCAATTGTTCCGAGATGGTTTCTATTTTATATAAGCTCCAATCACTTGTAATTTTAAAGCATAATCTCAAAATTTTGGTAATATATTCTGGAATGGATTACTATAAAATTTTTAGGTGGTTGTGTTGTTTTTTTAAACAACTAAAATGAACTGAACAATTCGTGTACAGCTTTTCTTCATTCAAAAAAATATGTGCCCCGGCCTGCTTTGATGTGTCTTATGATTAGAATCCACATTCGCATCGACACCTCTCCAAAATTATCACAATCAGAGTAATCAAGCTTCCTGAGAATCAACTTCAAGCTCTAAATATATGTTTCGAATTAAAGTCGGGTATTTAAATCATGAATAACACCAAACCTAAATGGTAGATTAACATTTTTTTGAATTTGAAAACAGTAATAATAATATAATAATATTTAATATTATTATAAATAGCATATTATTATTTATTATTTATTTATTTATTGAAAAAGAACATCGGCAATATAAACCTAAGCAAGGACATTCTATAGCCTAAATGAAAACAGGAAAATATCTAAATAATATCACCAACCTGACGGGGGTATTTTATTTGTCAGGCCGGCCAGCTATGCCCCAATTTACAGCCACAGATGATCAGTAATATTATTGAACAATAATAACATAGAGTTAAATGGAAAGTTACAAAATTATTATAAAAGAATCTTAAGAGTAATTATTAAATTAGATAATAAAATAATGAAAAAAGTAAAATTAAAAAACAAGATAAATATTAGTAAAAACAACAAAAACAGAGTTAGAAATAAAGAGAGGGAAATAAAAGAAAATAAAGGATTAGGAAATCACGCCAGAATGTGGGAGTTTTGCCAGATCATAAAATTGATGCCCTTACTCACAACTGAGCACTGTCAGTCATTTATCGAAGATGACCTGAAAACATATATATGTATATATAATATATATATTATTTAATATATTTTTTTTATATTTATTTTTTATGTAATATTTTTTTTTTTTGGTTAAATGAATCTTAAAATACGAAAAGACTTTTTTGACTACCCAATATTTGGTTTTTGGTTTTATATACTGTAAACTGAAAATGAAACATACAATATATATGGAATTAAAGGTAAGTTTCAGATTTTCGTTTATTTATTAACTAGAAAGCCAGGCATTATATTCAGATCAAGTTGTTGTACGAGTGAGCGATCTGTGTTGAAGAGCGGCGCCTAAGTGGACCCTGGAAATTATACGGAGTTAGATTGGCAGCGCATGGCAAAGGCAGTGCATTGAAGCCAGCTCTCATAAAATCTGGCTACCAATAACAGAAAAAACTTGAAATATTGTAAACAACATTATGGAAATAGATAATGAACAGCATTTGTCACAGAGCTAAAAAATTCTTTCCGCTGTTGAAGCTTTGTTTGTTTATTTATCTGCCTGAAGCTCTACTTCGACTATCTTTAGCATCTGATGTACCTGATGTCATATATTTGTATATATATATAGCTGTGTTCATAAAAATAGTAGTGCGTCCGAAATTTTGTGATAAACATAATATTTTGAAAACAATTTTAAATGAATATTAAGATTAACATATAGTATATAGGTTGCATAGCTTGCGTTATGAGTAAGCAAATGAATGTTCAAAAAAAGCAAAGAACATACACAAATAAATGCAGAAAAAAAAGCAAGATTTTCCAAACCTATTCCAAACCTATTCCAAACCTATTGCAAACCTATTCATTGAGCGGAACTGTATATTTGCTTTCAAAATATTATGTTTATAAAATTTGGCTGTTCAACATTTCAGATGCACTACTATTTTTATGAACACAGCTGTAATTCATATATATATACATATACCTATACTTTATTTATTTTTTATATAAAATGCACGAAAGTGCTGTAATTTGTAAAACATCTTCAAATTACTTTGGTTAAGTAGGCATTTATAAAGAAAAAAAAACTTATTGATAATAACTTGATATTGTTCCATGTTGAACTAATAACTATTTTTGGTAAATGAATGTGAAAGTTTCCTTTTAAAAATTATCTGTTGGTAGAAGACAGGACAAAAATTACGTGAGTGTATGTAGAAATCGGCTGAACGCAAAATTATTGTAAATGTTAATTCCGGCCACCTACAAAACTAATAACGAACCGGCGCCCAGAGGAGTCTCCCCCGTCGGCCAAGAGCAGGCCGAGTCGATGGGGAAGCAACCGGAAGCGGATAACACAAACGACAAGACGCTGGAAGAGGACGACGAATTGGCGCTCAGCGATGGCGAGCAGTTTGGATTAGTGGAGGACGAGGATGAAGACGAGGAGGAGCAGCAATCGTGTACGCCCAAGAGGCGCATCAGACCGCAGGGCGATGAGATGGGCGCCAAGCTGAAGCACGAACTGACCAAGTACAAGCAGGAGCTCAAGGAGTACAATGAGACCACCAAGGACCTGGAAAAGAAGTACATGAAGATCAACTATGAGCTGAGCGAAATGCAGCAGAAGCATGGCCAGTTTGTGGTGCGACGCAGCGAGAGTCCACCACCAAGCGAAATGGATGTGGATGGGGGCCTGCTAGATTGCTATTGTCCATCCTCCACCAGCATGGGCTCCGATCTGACAGTCAAGGGACGCTCCGCAGTCAAGAACCTATTCCGCAGCAACAGCAGCTTCATGACAGTGCTGGCTGGGCCCAGTTCATCTGACACGATGCAGGTGGCGCCATCGGCGCTGACAAAGCGCAAGGATCATCGACATCAGTCGAAAGTGAGAAGCCAGCAGCTGACTACAGATGCTTATGGTCAGCAAATGGTGTCACGTGGTCATTCGCGACGCGCTTTGCGAACAGCCGCAGAGGAGCAGGAGAACGATCCATCGTTCAAGAAAATGTACCATGTACTCAAGGATGTGATCAATACGCAGCAGGATCACAAGAAAACGTATGCGTACGATCATGAGAGCGCTGAATTCAATCAGCTGTATACCACGATCAAGGACCTGAAGAGCGAACAGGGACAATTCCGCAGCATAATACGGCATCAGCAGGAGCGCATCAGTGACTATCACACACGCTGCGTGAAGGCTCAGGAGATTATGAAGACGCAAAAGCATGAGATCGACAAGCTGCAGGTGAACAACAAGCAGCTGGAGACGGACATCTATCATGACATCGACACTCTGCGCTCCAAGATCGACAGCAAGCTGAAGAGCGTTGCTCAGCTGCCGCATCTGATGCGCGAGGAGCACACCAAATATGAGAATGTGCTGCGCGAGAATTGCCTGATGGCTGAGAAGCTGCACGCGCTGCAGAAGGAGGCCACACAGTTGAAGAGCAAGATCGATGAGCTGGGCAAGCGGAAGCTGATCACTGTCAATCGCTTGAAGGCAGCGGAGCGGGATCTCAAGATCTTTAAAAACTACAATGCTGCGCTCAAGACGGAAAAGCGTCGTCTAGCCGAGGAGCTGACCACGACCAAGCTGCAGCTGGACTCGCTGCAGGCGGCTGGTAAGCGGCAGCTGTCGCGGCATCGCGAGCAAACGGAGAAACAGCGCCGCGAGCTACAGAAGCGCATCTTCGATCTGGAGCTAAAGCTCGGCCGCAGCCAGAACTCCACGTCGAGTCTTATTCAAGAGCGAGACAGTCTCATCACTGAGCTGCAAACGCAGCTGCATACGCTCGTACACAACTTCGAGGTCTCACAGAAGCATATACGTGTGCTGAGGCGTCACATCTACACCATGACCTCGGGCGGCACGACTGGCGGTCCCGCTAGCGGCTCTCTCCCTCCTCCGCTTGGTAGCGCCACTCCGCAACGCTCCTGTCCCGCCAGTGAACAGGGCATGATGCGAACAGGCACACAGAGCCAACCATCCAGCCCCTGCGCCACACGACTTGGCACTCCACGCCCACTAAAGGCTAGAGCCTAGGAGCAGCTCAGCTCTCTAATTAGCGGTTCAAGCAACTTGAAGATATGGCCAGGATCTAGCGTACGTCATCTATACAGATCACCGACTCCTGGGCCATATCATCAAGTTGCTTGCCACACGCTTCTTCGGTAGACTACAATGGCAGCTGTGCAGCTCGCATCGCAACGATTTTTATTCGTATTGTTTCTATAGATTTTAATGAAATTTTCGTGTAAATATAAATTGTGTTTAAATTGACCTTTTTAGGTTTATATATTTTGCCAGATTTGTATTATTTTGGGTTAGTCAAGAACCAGTTTGTGGCAGGCAAGTTAGCTTAATTAGGCAAAGAATTTGGGCTAGTGACTAGACTCAATGTTTATTTAATTATTTCAAATTATGTTTTTTAAAACATTAGTTTATCAAAATCTAAGCTAATCATTTCAGATTATATTATTTAAAATATTAGTTTAGTTTGATGAGTATTTGAACTATTTATGGATATGTTGGTGGACTTTTTCTTCCAGCCCGAACTTCCGCTTTAAATCACCAGCACTTCAAGCTGACTAAATATACATCGATTGAAGTATGATAATTCTCTAGTATAGCTCTGACTTAACTAATTTTGAAACCATTTAGAGTAATATATTTAATGGATGAAATTAATTTATTGTGAATATTAATGTGAATTCTATGAGGACAAATTTCGTATACCTTTGGGGTGGGCCAAAAATAATAACCCTATTGGAAAACGCTTTAAGCTTTGCTATTGGCGCAAATTGTAAGAGAAAGAGAGAGAAAAAGAACAACGGATGCTCGTAAATCAACTGATTTATGCTTCATTAATTTCTTAAAAGAAACAATTATTTATTTATTTTTCTTAAGTACCTTATACTGTTTAGAATTTGGATCAATGTGTTAAAGTTCATATAATAATTTAGCCTATCAAATATATATAGATAGATATATAGTGAGCTAAAATATATTTATGTAAAAGAAACAAATTTATGTGCACTTTCGCCAGGCTGTGGACTAACTGCTAGTTAAGCAAGCTTACTTCAAATGTCAAGTTTACTTATATTAGCCTAACATTCACAATTCATAGAAGTCTGTCCTTTACCCCTTGCTATGGTTTATTATATGCCTGAAATCCCATTTAACTTAGTGAACAACAAGTGAAGGTCAGAGTTCTATTATGTATATTTTCAAGGGTTCTTGCTGATCTCATGGCAGCCTTCGAAGTATCCACGATTAGTAATCAAAATATTCAATTCTAAAAACATATAAATGTACTCGAAGCAAAGAAAAAATAATAATAATGTGTAAACAATTCAACTCGAGAGCTCGATAGCTCGCGAATGCTGGCCACACAGCTGATGCGATTCTTTAGATATATATATATATCTATATATATATATATATAGATGATGTTGATATATATAGAGATATAGTATACATAAACATATTCCACAGCCACTTTGGAGGCATGCTGCTGAGTGGGCTCTGTGCGAAAAGTGTCTGCTGCTCCAGATGGATGGGGGAGGGGTCGGCGGATCGTGAAGGGGGTACGGGCATCATGTTGACAGCTGTGTAAAAGAACTTGTATGGGAAGCAGCAGTTCGAGAGCAAAGAGCAGAGCAACAGAAGAGCTAAATTTATAACAAAACTGAACTGAGAATTCATGTTTTCAATATTCAAGCGAAAACACAGCCGGCGGCAACGGCGGGGGGGCTGGCGATGACCTGGCGAGAGTGGCAAAGGTGCGACGCCAAAGCTAAAGCTTTTCCGCTTTTCCACTTTTCCGCACTGTGAGGGCTACGCAGTTGAGTTTTTGCACGCGACGCGAGCGGCTGCTGTTCGACAAAGATGCGATACGCTTCGCTGCTCAAGTGGAATGCCAACCAGCCGATGACGCACTGCAGCAGCGCTCCAATAGGCAGCTACGCATTGCTGTTGCTGTTGCTGCTGCACGTTCCGCCAGCTGTTGGGGCCAGTGCTGATGGCTGCTGCCTCATACGTGCCACACTCTATGTAACGCCACCGGAGCAGCGCAGCGTGCAGGACTTTGGTCTGCCTTTGGACATTGACTGCACTGGCAATGCCAGCAGCAGCAGCAGGAGCACTGGAGCAGCTGTCTTTGACCTGGGCGCACAGCGTGTGGCTGGCAAGTTGCATGTGCGTCTCAATGGCAGCCAGACGCCGCCGCTGGATGTGGCCAGCTATGGCCTGGAATATCTGGACAATTGTGCGCAGCTGGAAAGCATAGAGATCGAGCGTTTTGTGCTGGAAGCCAGCCTAGCCTTGAGCTGCGGATGGGAGTCGGAGCTGGCGCTGGAGCTGAAGCAGCTGCGTGCTGTAGCCATGCGCCACAACGAGCTGGGCACGCTCAGTGGCAACAGTTTCGCCTGGCTGCCGCACTTGCAGCAGCTGCTGTTGGAGAACAACTCGCTGCGGCTGCTCGAGCCGCTCGAAGGCTGTCGTGAGCTGCAGCAGTTGACTATACGACGCGAACGTCAACTGGCGCTGCGCGAGGCGGAGCTGCTAGCGCAGCTGGAGCAACTGCAGCACTTGGAGCTGACACAACTGAAGCTGGTGACGACTGAGTTCTTGGAGGCGCTGCCTGGCCAGCTAACTGAGCTGCTGGTGCAGCAAACGCCCATAGAGCCGCGACATCTACGACTCGGCAACGGCAATGGTACTGAGCAGCTGCTCAACCTCAGCCTGGTGCAGTGTGAGCTCCGCAGCTTTACGCTAGATCCCGCAACCACCTCCAAGTTGCAGCAGCTCAACTTGAGTGGAAACGCGCTGCGACAGCTGCAGCTGTCCAACAGCTCGCTCATCAGCCTAGATCTCAGCGCGAATCACCTGAGTAGCTTGAACAGCAGTTGGTTTGCCCAACTGCAGCATTTACAAACTCTGCAGCTGCAGCAGAATCAGTTGCACAGCATTTCATGGCAGCAGATGCTGCAGCTTGCTCCGCATAGTCTGATCCGGCTGGACTTGAGCTCGAATGAGCTGTTGCGCCTGGAGCACATGGAGCACACTGCCTGGGATCAGGCACAGCAGCAGCTGCACATACAGATCGATGATAATCCCTGGAGTTGTCAGTGGCTGCTCAACTTCTCGCATGCTCAGCCGCAGCTGTTTCGACTGTTCCGCTATGCCAAGTACATCTCCCATATCAATGTGAATGGGCTGAGCTGCCGGCCGCAGCTGGAGGAGGCAACAGTTAGGCCAAGTTCGAGCAGCAGTCAGCAGGACAAGGCTGTGGGCAACTGGTCGGTTAGCCATGGCCATTTGAATGTCTCCAGTCACACGGTGCTCTATGGCAATCCCATACAGCAGTCGCATAGCCAGCGCTCGGAGGCGCTCATCATAGTCTTCATGCTGCCACTGGGCATAGCGCTGCTCTTCCTGCTCTTGTATCTGTATCTGCACTGCGAGCGTATGTTCCATTGGTCCTACTACTCCGGCGGACTGCCCTGCTTTGGTGGCAGCAAAGCCTCAAGCAACCATCGCTTTGTGGATCACATCGACATCGTGCGCTATCCCATCGCCAATGGCGATAGCAGCGCCAACATGGCTGAGGAGCTGGAGCCGCAGGCTGATGGCTATGAGACACCACTGAGTGGCTCCGCCTCCATTTGCAACTGCGCCGGCCAAAGGCAATCCACCTGCTCACGTACCCATCATGTCACCTATGAGGTCATGCCCACAGATCTGCCCTATCAGCTATACACAGAGATCAAGGAGCCAGCTGACGGTAAAGAGCTGGAGGAAGCTCTTGTTGAAACTCCCGCAGCCTCAGCGCCCATCTACGAGCACTTGGACTTCGAGGAGGACAAGCCACTGGAGGTCTAGCAGTCTGTCTCATGAAGTAAGCAAAAGAAAGAGATTGTCTTATAGAAGGTTCTTATCTGAGTGCAATCAACTGTTTGCAGTGTGCAGATGATCTAATCGAACGAGTTTCAGATTTCCACAGAATAATCAGTGATAATATACCCTTCATAGAATTGGTAGAGTGGGTATATAAAATGCATAGAAATGTATGTAACAAAAAATAGTCAATTATAGTTAGCTCTGAACATGATTCATTTTATATCTGCTTCTTTCATTGAGGTCAGAATCCCTTTTTGGGTACAGATATTTTGTTTGAAATTATTTAAATGTGACTTTAATAATTTTTTGTTGACTTTCAAAAATCTTTCTCAGAATACTTATGAGTATATTTTATACACTGCAGTCTATGGCAGATTAAATTTCAAAGTATTCCGTACAGCTCTGTTCATTAAAATAGTAGTGCGACTGAAATTTTACTGTACAAAATTGTTCATTAAAATAGTAGTGAAATAGTGAATAGTGAAATTTTGATGTTCAACATTTCAGTCACTACTATTTTAATGAACACAGCTGTATATGCGGACTACAATCCCAGGCTATTGTAGGGATTTATTGTTGTTTTAGCAAAGGTGCAACTAAAACCACTAAAAGAGCGCTTTGAAAATAATACGTTGCTCCTTGTGTTATTCTTAACCAATTAAATAAATATATAAAAAATTGGTTAATACTCAAAAATATTTCCTTTAGCAACTACCAACTTTGGCAAGTTTTTGATGTGACTAAAATCACAGTCGACATAGGCAGTTCCTACTTACTCTAGTTATATATATAGAAATGTATTCATATATTCATTAAAGTTTCTGTTAGAACTAGCTAAACTTGTGAGATCAAGGCGTTCTAGTCGCACAGGCATGGCTTTACACTGCAGGCCCTTAATTACAATCAAGAATATATTTAGATACAAATAAGTATTGACAATGATTCGAAATTTAAACTACTAAACTACGGACACTAACTATTATCTAATTCATTTTTATAAATAATACAGAATCAGAAAAAGTTCAGCTCTAATTTGAGTATATAGGGTATCTCTAGTCAGACAGTGTTTTAAAATTAAAAATAACATTTTTATGTGTCAAATGCAGTTTTGCATTTTTTTCTACTTTAAACTAGTTTTCATAATTTTTTATTTGCCATTCTTTTTATTTATTAATAGTAAGACTTTTGACATGAATTATCATAATGCAGTTTACCCCATAGCCTATTTGCACATTGAAGAATTTCATTTTATATAAATATAAAACAATATTTGTTAAATGAATTTGTGCAGCATGAGTCTGGGCTCTGCAAATGTTATTCAATTTAAATGCATATTTTTAAAGCTACAGGCAATATTTGCATTCATTATTCGCTTATTTATAAATTTATAATTTTCTTTATTTTAATTGTTTTTTAAAAGTCTAATTTATAGAAATTGTATAATTGCAGGTTTATATATTGTATTTCCTCTATCAATGATGAACTGAGTGTCCATATATGAATCTCGGATCGGCAAGGATTATTAAGTTTGTACGTCTCATTGTTGTTTGGTGTGTAATTTATTGCCTAAGTCTTAATTTTAATTAAAAACTTTATAAAATCTAAATATGCATTTGCTGTTCACTTCAAGAGCTTGCTGGCTTTTTGGATGCCACAACAATGCGTCGTATTATGCTCTGTGACTTTTTGGCTGGCTTTATGTCCTGGCTATCGGGCTGTGTATTCTCCTTGCTGCACGGCGCAGGACTGCACATGTCAGGACTCAGATTGTGCACAGTGGGCGCATTGCTGCTGAACTGCACATTCTTCTGGCTATCTTCGGCAAACAAATCGCGCTTCTTTGTTAGTATGGAGCGCACACTACCGTGGGCATTGGCCTCAGTGTCCAGGGCACTAGCCTTGACTCTAACTGGGGTGCCCTTGCGCAAGGGCTTCGCCTCACAAATGTCATTGAATTCAATGGGCTCTTCCTTGGTCCTAACTGGCGTACCCTTACGCTGTGGCTTGGCAGGCGTGGGCACTTGCTCCTGCTCTTCCTCGTCCAACTCAGCCTTAATCTGACTTAGTTTGATAGGCGTGCCCTTGCGCTGAGGCTTGGCAGGCAGCGAAAGCTCAGCAGGTGCTTGCAAAGATTCCGTTTCAGCTGACATTAGCTGTTGCTCGCTTTTGACTCGAATGTGTTCCATGGGTGGAGCAGGCATTGGAATAGACTGGGCTGTGAAGCTTAAGGGTTCAATTGCAACAGTTTCCTCTGGCTCCGTTTTGCAGTTGGTCAGCTCCAGCTGCTGTTGTTCAGCTGAGTTCTCCATGGACAATTGCTCAATCACCTCGCGCTTTACTTTAAAAGGAATGGCAGGACGAGACTCCGCCTCCGCCTCCGACTCAGTCTTAAGTGGAGTGTCCAAGAGAATAACATCAGTTTTCAGATTGACGCAAACGGCGGGCGGCTTTAGCGGCGTATCCAATACAATAATTTCAGCTTTTGTGGTCACGTTAACAGCATTCTCGCTGCCAGCTGGGGCGGCCGTGACGCTGACAATGCGTGGCAAGGCAGCCTTTAGTTGCGCTTCCTTGATATCGAACTCCAGGGCCTGCATGGGCTTAAAGGCGATCTTGTGCTCCATTAGCAGATTCTCGCGATCAATCAACACGCAGCGTGACTTCAGCGATTCAAAGCGCCAACTGTAAAACAACCAAAATAGAAACTTTGTTAGAGGAGGCTCAGCAGGTGAACTGTTTGCACCCACCGTGCCATGTCCTGTTGCATGTTGCGCAGCTGTTCCTCGAGTGTGGCATTTTGGATGTGCATGCTGTGCAGTTGGGTCTTCAGCTCGTCCGTTTCGCGTCTAAATGGAATGGGAATGTTGTGAACTAAATCTAAACGCAGCCTAACCTAATAATGGCCAATCACAATAAGAACAATCTGTAGCTGGTAAAGCTGAGCAATTGATTGCAAAGCCTTGCCACAGCATGGCCCAAGCGTTCGGCCAACTCATACTTGCAGAAATCCAGCATAGAATCGAGCCAAGTCACCGATTTCTGGCTGGCCAATTCCCGCAGACGCTCCTGCGACACATTCAAATTGCGCTCCAGTTTGGCATTTTGCTGCAACAGCTTGCGAATGCGTTCATTGAGCTTATCTGCAAGGTGAATCAGTATAAGTTAAGGAGGTTCTACAGAGAGAGAGAGAGAGAGAGAGTTCTGTTGCTCTATTACTCACTCTGATAGGTTTTGTCGGCGCTGCAGAAGATTGTGCTGCATGCCTGGAGCTCGGTGTGCATGGCTATGTTCTCACGCTTGAGTCGATGTATTTCAAATTTGCTCTCATTGAATATCTTCTTCATGTCCAGATAGCTCTTCTTTTGGCTGGCCAACAAATGCTTCATCACCTGCCGCTGATCATCCACCTCCGCAAACAGCGAGTTTCCTTTGCGATCTGCAAGCATTTTGAGTTGAAGATCAAGTTTTAACAAGCTCAACTCATATACTCAACCATTGTGCTCTGGAGCACTGCTAAGCAGTGCTATTTTGGCATTGGCATCCACCAGCTGCTCCTGTGTGCTCTCCAGCACCTGCAGCTTCTCCTCCAGCTCATCCCGTTTGCTGTGCAGATTTTGCTTCAGGCAATCGATTTGATCTTTTAATATCTCAATGGTTTTCTGTGGCGGGCAATAGGATTGTAGCAATTGGATGATGTACTCTATAGACTCACCTCCTGCTCGGCTATGGCAAAGGTATTTTCCACTTTGACCTCTTCATATTCGGCCAATTTCTGCATTAGCTCTGCATTCTCCAGCTCCAGTGCATTGAAACGTGATGTGATCTCGTCATCTACGCTGCTCGATTTCACTAGGGCATTCGATTCCAGATCGCGCACTGCATTCGCCAGCTTCGCTTTGAGGCTAACCGTCTGCTCGGCCTGGCCATCGTAGTCCTGCTGCAGGGTTTCATGCTCCAGCTGCAGATTCTTGTATTTGCGACGCAGTTCTTCCAATTCTTGCTGCACACGCGGTTCTGGGTTAGGACACGACGCTTGCGCCTGGGCGCTCAGCTGCTCCAGCTCCTGTGTTAAATATCGTTCCGCTGCCAAGGATGTGTCCAGGCTGCGTTTGAGCTCGTGTAGGCGTTGGGCATCCTCCTCGCTGCGCTCCTTTAGCTGCTCATGACGCTCATGCAGTATTTTGTATTCTTCGACTATGTCTTCTACGGTCAAAGCATTAAAATCTAAGTTATTGTACATTTTAAGAAAACACTACTAAGGTCGTTTTTTTCTCTAGGGCGTCAAAATTTTGAATCAATTGTGCATAAGCGACGCTCATGCAGTGCTGCTAGACAATATATATCGATATGCTTATGTGATGTATCGATTGGTTAAGGTATGATGTGATTATAGAGGAGATTAATATTGTTATGGCAACTTTTATGTGCGCCATCTGTGGAGTATTTATAACGCGCGAAATTTAAAATTATTTAAATTTTAGTTACTATTTAAGTGCCACGAAATTCAAATTAAACTTATAGTTAATGTTTATAAATAACATAAATATATGCCATTGTTGTGCCATATATGTATATAACAATTTTGTTTATTTTTACTATATGTGTAGGTTTTTCTATTTATATGGAGGGAATGTGCCATACCTATCGATACTAGCCTAGACAAATCGATGGCTTCCATGTGTAAACTAGTCTGTGTGAATGGCAACTTTTCTGGGCGCCATCTGTTGAGTATTTATAGCGCGCGAAATTTAAAATTATTTAAGTTTTATATATTGTATAATTTAAATTCAAATTAAATTTATAGTTAATGTTTATAAAAAGTAGCTAAAAGTCTTAAATGCAGTTTTTAAATGGTGTTTTATGCGCGCATGCGCTGCTTTACGCTTTGTTGCTGTTTCACTGGTTGCCATGGAAATTACCAAATTCAAACAAAAAACATTTTTAATTTTTTCAGTCCTAAAAAGAGTTTCAACAAAATGCAGGATGCAGATGCCGCTGATAAAACGCAACAATTGCAAAATTTTCAATCAGATGACTTGCTGGAGAAGCTGAAGCTGCTCCACTACGAGAAGCATCTGCTGCGGGAATACAAATTGAAGCCGCTGTCGCGATTCTATTTCGTGAAGGCGACCAATCCCGGCGAGCAATTCTTTATGTTCACGCTGATCTGCTGGTGGCTGTGCCGGAAACTGGGCAAGGAAATGGAGCGGCCACAGGAGCACGACGATCCCAATACGGTCATAGCAAAGATCATGCAAATGCTGGAGGAAATCGTAAGTGTCTAGAGTTGGGCAACTGAAGTGATCTAATTCTTCCTTGCAGGATGTCCCAGTGGAGTTTGCGCCCAATAAGCTAATACGTGGCGCTGGCCCCATCTGTCTGATGGTGCTCGATGTGTTGGCCACGCAGGCGCTGAAGGTGACCAAGGTGAACTATCAGCGCCTGCACATCGCCCAGGAGGAGGAGTTTGTGGGCGACTACTTGGAGGACAATGCGGAGATCATATTGGAGAAGTTGGAGGATGAACAGAATGCTGCCGCCCTCAGCGACGACAGCGATCTCGAGCTGGAGGCGCACAATTTCAAGCAGCTCAACTGGCTCAATCGCCAGAAGCGCTCCCTGGCCGAGCTGCCAGCCAGCGCGACGGATGAGCAGAGCCGTGAGCTCGGCGCTCGCCTCAGCGATCGTCAGGAGTGGCGCCTGGAGCTGGAGCGTGTGCTGCAGCAGCTGAAGGTGTTCGTCAAGGCCGACTCTCGCGACTGGCGCACGCACATCAGCCAAATGGAGACCCTCAACACGAGCATCGCCAACGTGGCCGACTCGACGCAGGCGCAGCTCAAGAAGCTCCACAGCGAGTTCACCTTCAGCCTGGAGAAGATCGAGAGCAGGGAGAAGCACTTGAACAACGAGCTCCAGCCGCTCATCCAGCAGTACAAGGAGCTCTCCATTGAGCTGTCCAGCGTGCAGTACGCGCAGGCGCAGCTCCAAGCCGACTCCGAGAAGCAGATGAATCAGCTCAGCGAGGTGATGGCCGAGCAAGAGCTTAAGAAGCAGGAAATGGAACGACGCGGACAAGTCATGTCCGATGGCAGTGAGTATGCAGATCATTTGATATGAATGGAAGCGGGGAAAATTATATGAAAATGTCAAGAATTTGATTGGATTTATTGAGTGTGATTTGTTTTTATTGTTAATTTATTTAATTACTAAATAATTTTATTACTTTTAATTATTTTCTATAGAACATGTGATAAAAACTTAAAAATAATATTTGAAATTTTTTTTATAATTTATTTTTAACTATCATAAATTTTTAACTTTCATAAATAAATATTCATTTTTTTCATTTCTTTTTTAGATTTAGTCAGATACTTAAAACAAAATATTATTTTGTGTAATTTTAATTTTATTTTATTTTATTATTAATTTAATTGCATTTTTACTTTTTTTATAATTAAAAATCAATTTATATTTTTTTCATAATTTTTTTTATTAAATTTAATTATTGTATGTTTTTTTTTTTAAGTTTTTATTTATCATCTTTCAGGTTTTTTATTTTTGTAACACTTTTGTTAGATTAAATCAGATATTTAAAACAAAAATATTATTTTGTTTTGATTCTTATTTATACAAAATTTTACTTTTGACTTGTTTTAATTTTTTTTTTATTGTTTTTTTTTTGATTATTTTTTATATTGCTAAATATTGTTTTTTAATATTATTTTTATTATTATTGTTTTTAAGTTAAGTCTTATTATTATTTTAATGATTTTTTTTTTAATATTTTCATTTAAAAATATATTTTTTTCTACAATTAAAGTCTAAATTATTATAATTTATATATTATTTTATTTTCAATTAAAATAAATGTTTGCTTTTTATTTAATTAAATTTAATAACATTTTTTTCTTGTGTTTTATTATTAGTTATTATTTTTTTTATATTATATTATATTCTTTAATATTATATTTATATTTTATATATTTTTTATATTATATATTTTTTTGATATTATATTATATTCATTCAGAAATATATTTCTTCTCTCAATTAAAGTCTTCATTTAATTTTTGTTTTGTACTCTCTCTCTCTCTCTCTCTCTCTCACTCACTCTGTCTCTCTAACATTTGCCTCTCTATACTATATATTCGATAAGCCTCACATTTTGTCAGGTATTTTCTAGCAAACTTTTTTTCAGTACATTAAAAACCTTAGCTAAAGGTCTTATTATTGCTTACTCAATTTCTTCAAGTTATGTCGGCATCTTCATAGTTTCTCTAAAATATTCTAAGATACAATTATTTGTGATTCATTATTATTTGTAGAATAGCATAGAAGATGCCCAATCAAGTTGCTCCACAGACAATTGATTACTCATTGCCTAATGAATTCTCATTTGTTCAGAGTACGAGTATTGCCCCTCCGACATCTTGTTCGAATTAAAAGTCGAATGTTTTATAGTGGGAAATTCCAATTCAATGGCAACTGATTCATAGCATATTTATTTAATAACTCTTTCTCCCTCTCTTCCTCTCTCCCACCCTCTCTCTCTATCTCATTCACGACTATTGAGTCAGTTATTCATATAATTTGCAATCTCTTTTGCAGGCTCCGTGCAGCAGATAAAGAAGTCGATTGTCAAGCTAAAGGATGACATTGCCCAGTTGAATCTGGAGGTGGCATTGCTGGTGCATGCCTACGACCAGGAGACAGTGCGTCAAACGCTCGACCCTGCCGACCAGGCAAACAACTGATAAGCGAGGCAGTCCATACGGTATTTAGCATACGAATGCGATCGCACGACCCGGGCACATTTCACACTTGGCCATGGGTGCGCTCTTGTTGTTGTTATTGATGTTGGCTATCGATGGGGGCAGCAAAAGCAACAGCAACAGCAACAGTAACAGCAGCAACAGGTCAGACCACCGGCGTTGCTCCGCCCCGTCGAACGTTATTTGATTTGATTGCTGCAGTGCAGCTGATAAGCTTTGTAATTGGTTGCTAAGCCAATAGGGCGGTCAATTATCACCTCTTTGTTATCTATATTACACACACACGCACACACACGTATAGGTATGCGCGTGTCCTGCGCTTGATCAGATAAGCAGCCACATCGCACTTAGATGAGAGGATGCCGCAACTACCACATAACCACGAACCCAACCACGAACCCAACCACGAACCTAACCAAAACAATCCGAAACCAAAGCAAACCTAAGACGCAACCGCGAAACCGTAGGTGTTGCTACCCTCTCCTCCTTTCTCTCCCTCTCTCAGTCACTCTCCCTCTCCCTCTCTCTGTGTCCGCTTGCTGCGCACGCGCAAACGCTTTGTTTGCCCACTTGGCCAGCTTATCAGCCCAATTCCTAATTCCCAATTGCTCAGGTCCCTTCGATGCGCAACTTGTTGTGATTTGCGCTGCGCGGCGGCCAAAGGTGCTAAAAGGTTTTCCCAAAACACAACACACAACAACAAGAACAACAACAGCAACAGCAACACAACTTGGCTCAGGACACTGCTTTGCACACGCTCAGGTTTTTCCATCATCCTTCAAAATATAGCCGCATCTGCAGCCAAAGAAACCCAATGTCAAAATACTATATACATATTTATTTTTATATATATATATTATATATTATAAATATATATTTCTATATCCTGTTTTAAAATCAAGGAAAAAGCTGAATAAATATCAAACATTTTATATGTTTAAAAAAATAAAAAGAAATAAATTTATTTTGATTTATGATCAGTTCGACTGAAAAACAAATAAATTATTTTTAGGCTATAGCAAAATATGAACTATTGTATTGTAGATGGAAAAAGGTTCCTCAATAAAGCTTTTGTCTACTGAGCTAATTAGAAAATTTTAAATTCAGAGAAGTTCAAACTAAAATGTTGAGCAAAATTTTGAATTCCCTAGGTAAGTTGCTCATGAATATAATCAATATATATTATATATTATGCTTTTTTATATAATAAAAAATGAAATATTATATATTATAATATTTCTATATCATATTTTAAACTCAAGGAAAAGCTGTATAAATATCAAATATTTTCTATGTTGAAAGAAATTAAATGTAAATAAATATGTTTGACAAGTTTGATTTTTTTTTAAACTTGGTTAACAGCTCTGACAACTTACATAAAACATAACAATTGAAATGTAAAATTTCAATTCATACAAAAATAAAATGCAAAATGACAAATAAAATTGACAGAAATTTGATAGAAAAACTTTTCCGAAAATTACACTTATGCAAATTTTATACTCGTGCAGGAAAATCATAATTTGATTTTTGTTTTATGAAATTTGTTTAAATTTGTATACGCCCTTTTATTTAATTTATTAATTTTAGTTTCACGTGTTTTTTTTATTAATTTTTTGAACAGCAACCCTTAAACCCTGCTTAAATAACATTCTAATAATAAGAGCTCGGCCTAAAACAGAAATGATTTTGCATTCAATTTGACTAAAGCGCGTATCTCGCTGAGTCTCTCAAAGTGCTTTTAATTGTATTATTTATTGTATTATATAAATATATATTTATATTTATATTAATTTATATATTTAAGCATACTCTGCGATTGCGAGTTTTTGATAACAAATCTTGCGCTTAATTTGCTTGGTTTAATATCAAACTATTTTGTTTCTATCTCTCTTATATCACATAGATTTCAGCTAATAAATTTTAAATGGAAAATAACCAAATTTTAAGACAGTTTAATATTTTTTTGTAATTTTAAATTATGATTTTCAATGCACTTTTTCATTTTGTTTATTAAGTTGCCTTACATTGTTGTTCACATTGGTTTCGCTGTGTTAGCTACTCGAGTGAGGCTCCAGTTCAGCTGATTCAAACCTTACCGGCCCTTTTTTGCATTTTGAATTATTCCATCTTATTTTATTGTTAGAGCATGTCTGTTTCATGTATTATATATATATTTTATAAATATTTTATATATTTTATATATATATATTTAATATATGTCTCATATAGCATCATCAGCCGATGATCTGCGGTCCATCGGTTACTTTAAATTAAACTGAAAAACAAATCAAAGCTTTTATGCTAGATTTTATTTTTTACAGTTGGCATAAATACAAATATTTTTGATTTGAAATATTTTTTGATATTTTTACATATGTATATATATTTACCAAACAAAATTTCTATTCAAATGATGTTTTATTTAATTAAATTTATTCATATATATATTATATATTGAATATATATTTTATTTTATTTTTTGAATTTTTTAATTATAGCCTAAATTTAATTAAATTTATCATCAGTTAAATATAACTTTTTTTTAGTAAATACATATTTATATATGTTACATTCAAGCTATTACACAAATTTCTTTGTTTAATATTATATGAATGCAAAAAATAATATTATAATTATATAAAACTGTTCATAAAACATGCAAATTCCTTTACAATTGCTGCAAATGTATTTAATAATTTAATAAATATATCAAATAACAAAAGCTAAATTCTCTACATAATATTTTTGATTAGTTTTAATACAATTAAATTTTCATTTAAGCTTTTCAGCTTACTTGAACTAACATAATTTGCTCTCTTTTGTACCACATACCACACGCTCTCTCTTCCTCTCCCACTCTCTCTCTCCCTTTCTCCCTCTCTCTCGCTGTTAGTCCATCTCTGTCTGGCTGTGGGCATGCAAAATAGAGCAAGTCAAAAGTCATTTTGTGGCTCTTTTCGCTTTGCTTTGGCATAAATTGCATTATTATTAGGCTTATTTGATATGCGCCGACGACCAAAAAGCTGCAGTGAAATTGCAAAGCCAACAACAACAACAACAGCAGCAAACAACTGACTGTAGCATTAAACTTGTTGTTGCTCCAAAAGCCAAAAGCAACTACTGTTCATTTCCCACGGTAGGATTCGGATGCCATTCCACTGAGTTGAGTGGCAGGCAACTCGCGACTCGCGACTCGCAGCTCGCAGCTCGCAACTCGCAACTCGCTCTGGGGCTGGTTTTTGGCCAAAGCAACAACAGTTTCTCAGTCTCAGTCTCAATCTCAGTCTCAGTCTCAGTCTCGAGTGTCTCTTCGGCTCTCAGTGTCTGCGGAGTGGGAGGCAGCGCTTGGCGAGCAGCTGGATAAGAGCGAGTACGCGAGATGAGTTTCATTTTCTCATTGTTTGGCACGATCAACTTTGCAACAACAAGAGAAAACCTGTTGCCCGCTTCAGCTGTACGTTGAATGAACAAATTTGTGTTCAGCTTTTTGTCTTTTTCTGTTTTTGTTTCTTTTAGCCTCTGGCTAAAAAGCATTTGCTGAGCATAAATCGTGATTTGGCCCAACAAACGGCGAGAGAGCCAAAAGGTACAAAACAGATAGTGACTCCAGTTGGGGCTCGAACTCAAACCCCTATGCAACAGACGCCACCACCTACAAAGCACAAAGCACAAAGCACCAAATTGCATTTCTCAGTTCCCATTCGAGTCCTACATAGGGGTATTATTTATGCATCTAGAATTCATTCAAAAAACTCTTTTCATTGAGGAATTCTTCTTCGTTTGTTTTTTTTATTATTTGTTTTTTATTTGTTAGTTTTTGGGTCGGGTTGGGTTTCGGTTCTTGTCAGCTTGTCAACGTTTTTGACCGCTCGCTGTGCTCGTTATCATCTGTGCCGCAATTCCAAACCCAATCCCAAATCTATCTTCCTCTCTCTCTCTCTCTCTCTCTCTCTCTCTATACTATAGCCATCTCATTCGAAACATCGATTTAAATGCAAATCAATGTAATAAAACATTTTTCTCTCTCTCTCATTCTCACTCCCTCTCTCTCTCTCTCTCCCCCTCTCTTTCTCTGTCTGTGACTTTTTTGTTAGCCATATCAAATACGATTAATTTTAAATTCAATTTGTTTAAACTGAAAATGGAGATGGAGCTGTAGCTCTAGCTGTGGCTTGCAGCTGATGACACCTACGCCCAGCCAACACCTCAACTCAACTCAACTCGACTCGACTCGACTCAGCTCAGTTTCTTCTTCTTTGGACTCTAAATCAACGGAAGTTCACGTGGCGCTTAGCACATGAAAATCGATAGTAAATCTTGTTTTCACAGCTTTCTAAAAAAAAAAAACAAAAATAATAAAATAAAAATAAACATCGTTCAGCTCGAGTAATGCGGGGGATCGCCTTTTGGCTCTGCTCACAATAAAACTGTTGACCATTTGAACAAACCCTATTATTCGAATTACCCACAAAAGGCAGTTTATTTATCGATTGAACTGTCTTTGGTGTGGAGCATTCGGATCATGAATAGAACTTCAATAAGAATTTAGATTTAAGAGATTTAAGGTTTCTACTTAGCTACGACTTGAAGTTTGTGGAAAAAGAAGAAGGAGCAATTGCACATGATTGAGATGCATAACTCCTACTCCAGCAACTAGTTGAGTATATGAATGTATTCATGATTAATGTCAACAGTTCAGTATATATAGATATATACAGAGACTGGCTGTATAAAAAGGAATATATATTTATATATATAGATATAGATGTAGTTGTAGATGTAGATGTAGATGTAGATGTAGATGTAGATGTAGATGTAGATGTAGATGTAGATGTAGATGTAGATGTAGATGTAGATGTAGATGTAGATGTAGATGTAGATGTAGATGTAGATGTAGATGTAGATGTAGATGTAGATGTAGATGTAGATGTAGATGTAGATGTAGATGTAGATGTAGATGTAGATGTAGATGTAGATGTAGATGTAGATGTAGATGTAGATGTAGATAAAGACAATATAAAAATATTAGTGCGACTGTCT
Source organism: Drosophila leonis (assembly GCA_035045365.1). Classification (NCBI taxonomy): domain Eukaryota; kingdom Metazoa; phylum Arthropoda; class Insecta; order Diptera; family Drosophilidae; genus Drosophila; species Drosophila leonis. The sequence goes on along the minus strand of JAWNPC010000389.1, from coordinate 1,644,026 downwards.
AACACTTGCACTACTATTTTTATGAACACAGCTGTATATTTATATATATTGACAGATACTGTGTGCGTCTGTCTCTTATATTTATCTTTCTATATGTTTCATAATTTTGTTTTATATATATTATTATATTCACATCACTACATAATACTACTGTTAAAATAGTTGTTAAGCATCATTGATTGAAAATTTAAGTTTAATTTGAAAAGTTTTTGCTTTTCACAGAAAAATATTTAAGCCTAATCAAATATCATTAATAAGCTAAGTATTTCCATTAGTTAACTAAATCAAATATCTTTTATAATTAAACTTTAGGTTTCAATCAATGACTCTTTGCCATAGTCTTACCATTCTGAATGTTTGAAAATTAGAATCTTTTTTAAATACTTATATTTTCTGTAAAAACTAGCAAAAGTTAGCAAACAAAAGGTTTCAATTTGAAAACTATATAATATTCAGTTATAAATATAAATTATATAATATATTATAAATAATAATAATAGTATTTCATCATTTATATTTAGTATTACATAATTGATATTTAATATTATTTTTAATAAAATAACATTATTTAAATTATTTATAAACAATAAAAAGACAAATTGACTTCAATAGACATGCCATAGTCAGCTTATGCCTAACAAACAACATTTATTTCATTGCTCATTATCATTAGCATTATGCCTACTTAAATTTTCAAAGATTTGTGAAAAGCTTATGAATATCTTTTATTTATTTATATTTTTATTTAATAATTTGATTAACTTGCGCAATAATCAACTGGCTCCACAGGCTGCAGCGCTCGCAGCTGGCGATGACTTGACAAAAGCTGCTCGAAAACTGTTTGCAAAGTATTAAATTTCATTAATTGCCAATATTAATATAAAAAAAAACAAAAATAACAACAAACAGCAAAAAATGAAAGAAAGAATGAAACAAAAAAGAAATAAAAAAAGTTTTGTGAAAAATTAAAAATTCATACGGCAGCGATGCGGCCGCATAAATTTCAACACTGTGGAAGCTGCGTCAAAGGCGTGCAGATGAAGAGCAGAAGATGTGGGCGTACCAGAGATATGTTTCTATAAACACTATATACTATAGACATATATACATATATAAAGGCTTCAAAACTGGAACGTTGTCAACAGCTGCTGCTGCTGACGAGGAGGATGACAAAGTTTGGCTGAGCTGATTGCCTCACGGTAGTAGTTGTTGTTGTTGTTGCTGTTTGTGACAGAGTTGCCAGGCTGCCATTCAAGGTGTTTGGCCAAAACAAATGCTTGGCTGGCACTTAAAAAGCATGATTTATTTTCGCTTAGCCGCGCCGTGAATCCATCTGCATAAATTTGAATTATGTACGATCGTAAATTTCATGCCTTCCAAGCCATGCCATATTGTATATATGTTTCTATTTTGGAACGAACAGTTAGCTTTCGGCTGGCTGGCTGGCTGCCGTTATAGCGCTACGATCCATCAATGAATTCGGAACTCAATGAACTCGTACTATGGCCGGGCCAGGCGGCAACGGCAACGGCAACAAAAACTATCGCCCATAAAGCGCTATCGATCGTCGATCCACCGCCTCTCTGCGCGCTTCTCAGCGGTCTCATTTCGTATGCATTTTAGTTTGTATGTTAATTTTTATTATTATTATATTTGTTGTTGCTGTTGTTCGTCTTCTGCTTGTTGTCTGGTTTCCAGTTTCAGTGTGTGTCCATTGTGTTTTATTTAATTTTAATTTTTATTTCGTAAATTTTAAATTTGTTGTCACTTCTGTAGGAGCGCAAAAGGTTTTTCCATTGTTCGACCAATTCTGAATTGACAAAAAAAACTGAATTCGAAATCGATTTCGTTTGTTTTTTATTATAATTGGGTGCGGTGCGGTAGTTTTTTAAATCCAACTCTGTTTCCTCCTCTCGCTCTCTCTGCACAAATATATATCTTCTTTTTCTGAATCGTTGTCATTGTAGCGACAATTCAATAAACCCAAACGAAAACCAGAAAAAAAAAATACTTTTTATGAATAGATGCATGTGTGTGTGTGTGTGTGTGTGTGTGTGTGTGTGTGGCGATTGTATTTTTAGTCATACATAGAATATTAATAAAATTTATGGTTTATTTGGAATTTTCGTGGCTTATTAATTTGCCATAAAAACCTGGTGGGCAAAGTGTGTGGCAAAAGTTAAGTGGCAATCGGTGGCACATAGATGCCGAGAAAGCGAAACAACTGATACACTCACACACACACACACACACACACACACACACACACACACACACATACACACGCACACACAGATGCATCATCTTAGGCCTATTTTGAAGATGAATCACAGCTTGTTAGCAAAGTTCACAGCTGAGTTACGTTGGCTTGTTTGAGTTTATTTAGGTTTTTTTCTATTGGGTTTTTGTTTTTCATTTGCTCTTCGCACAGGTAACATTTTTGCAGCAATGAACTCAAAGTCTATATATATAGAGCTAGCTCTCAATGGCATAAACTTTTTATACAACAAACTTCTTGATATATTTCTTACATTTATTCACATATCCATTGTAAATTGAGAGCGCTTACCTAGATAGTTAAAATACTGAACAAGAATCATTCTTGACTGCATCTCTAAGTGACAATAATTCAACTTTAATTTAGTTTCATCAAGCGCACTGTTCTACTTATGACAGCAATACACTTATAGTAATATACTTATAGCAATATATATAAACTGCCTCAGCAACTTAGTTGAGTCAACTGAGCTACAAGCATCCGGGTTGGATTGTCAAGTTAGTTTGTGGATCTATCTTTACCTATCTTTAGTTATCCATAAAATTTGAAAATATTTAAATTGATTTACATAGAATATATAAAATCAATTTTATTTTTATATAATAATATAAATAATTATAATAAAAAAAATACATTTTTTTATACCCTGAACCCATTGAAAATGTTTTTTTCATTTTGAGCTAGCTGAAAATGCCCTATTAGTCAGGTCGTCACTCTGAGCCGTGTGTCAAACTGCATTTGCTGTTTAGCAACTAATTAAAAACTTCTCTCTCTTGGGTGGCTTGTCACCTTAGAATTGGACTTTCTGTCACATTAATCTGCTAACTGGACAGTTGTGCTCTAACTTCGCACTGTTCGCAATGTTCGTCAGCATTCAGTTCCCACTTTTCCCGGCGCAAAAACCATTTCGGCGAAGTCATAGACTCTTTTTCTGGCATCTTTTCTCATTTGTGATATAATGGTCTCTACTTTGACTTCATTGAAAGTTTAATTTCAATATTTAAAACTCCTTAAAACCTAGCTGATTGAACAATAAAAGAAGTGTTCATTAAACGTTTTATATATATTCTCCAAAAGTAGAAAAATCTGGATATTTTACTCAACAAAATTAATGCTCAGCAGCAAGTTTTAGTAGAGCATTTGAAATTTAGCTTTATATAATTGCATTGAAATCAAAAAATATATTTAATTTTCCTTTAAATATGCATATATGTATATAGATAAAATATTTCATACCAATTGATTCCCTTCAGGAATTACAAAAGTAAAACACACATAAATCTCAAAAAAAAAACTTTATGTATAGCCTCATCTCTTTTAAATAAAAGTAAGACTCTTATTAGCTTTTATGAACTCTGAAATGTAATTTTCGTATGACCAAATCTTTTGTTTTCATTGCTGATAATCACAATGAATTTAAGTTTAAAGATAAACTTTTTATGAGTTTGTTTTTATGAGTCTGTGGCTGTGGCTGTGTCTGTGTCGAATCCTTCGGCTTAATTGTTTGTTTATGCACTTTAAATTTCAGCAGCTGTCAATATATAGACTTATACGTACTTGCAGAGGCTGCTGCTGCATAAGGAATTGCCACATGGAAAGAAAAAAACAACGAAAAAATCAATTTGCGTATCGGCTGATTGGATATATGCAAATTGTAAGCCAAAAATGCGGAATGAAGCCATCAAAATCGAATTGAAGTTGAGCTTCAGAAACGTTGCCTTAAATATGGCAAAGTCTCAGCTGTGCTGCGCCTCACAAGGAGAAACAATTTGAGCATTCTTTTTTTATTTATTTTATTTTTGCTTCTCTTGTTTTTAAACTTTATTGATGCTTCATGTCAATCCGCCAGCTCCGCAAAGCGAAAACTTAATTAAAAAATCCAACGGCTGGCAAACGGGGCAGCAAAACAATAAGAAGTGGAAGAAGAGGCAATCCTTTTTGGGGCCACTTAATTAAAATCACAAAAGGCGCAGAGTTATGTAAAATTAACGAATTTTTTGTGTATATATTTTATTTGATCTTTTTGTTGGGCTTTTTTTTTTTGTTGATTTTTTTTCTGAATATTTGTGAATGGAGCGTTTGTTTCATTCAGCAGCAGCAGCAGCAGCAGCAGCAGCAGATGAGGCAAAGAAAATGAAAGGCAATCAGTTAGAGCAGGCCGAAAGCAAGAGATAAACAGACAATAAATATGTGGTCGGCCCTTTTGCGGCGCATTACAAAATGTATTTTTTCTTCTTCTTCTGCTTTTTCTTGTATTTCTTTATGTTATTTGTTGTTTGCGGGGCACAAAGAGGCCACACAGCGACAGCGGTTAAAGAAAAACGCATTTCAAGAGTTTCCCATGGCGGCACACACACTAACACACTAACACACACGCATACAAAATGGAGCCGCAACAGTTAACAAAGTTGGCAGCGCAGTCAATGCGGCGTATGCGTAATACGGCTGCCTGCTGCTCTGCCACTGGTTTTCAGCACTCACACACACACACACACACACATACACACACACTGACGCATGCGAGCGAGAGACAGTCGAGAAACGGGTTAAGGGCAGGCAACTGACAGCTGAGCGCCAGCAGCGACGCAAACGCTGCTGCCATTGGCCGCCCAAAAGCGCCACAAGGCAACGCCCACTTAACAACTGAGCATACGTTTGCCTGTCTCTTTGTGTGTGTGTGTATGTGTGAGTGTGTGTGTGTGTGTGTGTGTAAAAGAAAGTTGGTTGCGTTGCACAGCAGCTAGATGACAGCCGACAGCTGCATAACAGAGATGGAACTACACAAGCGTATGTATTACAGTTCGTGACAGAGCGAGATAGACGGAGAGACAGAGAGCGCTTTTTGGGGGCAGCTACTGCTCTTTCGGCATATAATTGTGTGTGGTTGCGCACGCTCTTAATTAAAATGTAAGTCTTTCTGGCGAACGTGGGCGCATTTAGGCTTAATTAACAGGCCAGCACGCACGCACGTAACGCCCCAGCGTAGCGCTCACTAAACACAACAAAAAAACTGAACTGAACTCACCTGCTTTGCTCTCGCACACACACACACACACTCACTCACTCACACACACACACACACTGACAACGTCACTCGACGCTCTCATCCAATCAGAGCACGTTGCGCTCACTCAAACTCGTTTTTGCGCTCAATTGTGCTAGAGCGAGACAGTGCAGAGACAATTGAATGCAAGCAGAGAACAGCAAGCAGCACCAGCACCAGCAGCAGCAGCAGAAGCTGTTTTATGCTCTTGTTGTTGTTGTTGCGCCGCTCAACTGTTTCAACACAGGCAGCTGTTAAACCCATCAAGCTGAAGTTTCGATCGTAACTTTGCAGTTGACTCTCGCGCACAGAAGCGTTCGGAAGTGAAATATATTTTATTAATAATATTAGCAGTCGAGCTGTGCGAGCTTTCTGAGCTTATAAGCTTTGCATCGTGTAAGCCCCGTCGCCGTCTGGCAAATTACAAAAGTGAACGAAATTCGTAAAGGTGAACAGGCCAACAATCCAATCGTAATCAAATTTTGTTTCTTCGCCTGCAAATAGACATTTGCAGTTGGTTTTTGCGTTTGGACTAAAAGGTAAGCAGACGCCATTTTGTTAGACGTTGCCATTTTGTTGGCTACTGTTGAAAGCTACTGCAGTTACGCAGCAGCAAAAAAAAAAGAAAGACGAACAACAGCAACAGCAACAGCAACTACAGCATACAAAACTCGCATAGACTGTGTGGCAGATAGACAGAGACAGCGATAGAGAGTGAGAGCAAGTGCGCTTGGAGCGCTACTCGTCTTGCGCATGCGCAGTAGCCGAAGCTTATAAGAACTTGCTTCGGCTTCTGGTCTTGAGCTTCTCCTTCGTGTCACGAATGCGTCTTCGGCTTCGGCTTTAGCGTTCGTGCTTGACCAGTTAGAAAGAAGAGCTAGGCAGAGCTGCTGCTGCTGCTGCTGCTGCTGCTGCTGGCGTGGCTGCTGCTGCTGCTGCTGTGGCACTACAGTAGTCCGATGACTCACACACACACACATACACACACGCACACACACATTTACATACACAGACACATTCACTACTGTATTGAGCCGCACTCAAGACACACACACACACTCACACACACATACAGAGACACACACCGAAACGCCTCGGTCTTTTGGTCTTGACTGCGTCGTCGCCGCTTCCTCAACTTGCCAGCAGCGACGCAAGCAGCAGCAGCTCTCGGCAGCAGCAGAAGCAGCAGCAGAGTTGACTACTATTTCTTTCAGTTATTAGTAGCATTCATTCATTCAACTTTGTGCCGCGCAAGCGTGCGTAGTTCCTCAGTTCCTTCGCGTGTACCTACAGAAAACAAAAAAAAAGCAAGAAGCAACAAAAAAATTAAATAAAATAATTATCATAATAATAACGATCTACATTGTGATATACACACACACATACATATATATGTACATACATATATGCAAAGCCGTTGCGCTACGTGACTTTAATTCATTCGTCGCCAATCGTTGTCGTCGCGTTAATTCCAGTGATTAGCAGCAGCAGCAGCTACCAACAGTTTGTCTCATTTTCCATTGGGTAAGTTTTGCCTATGCGACTGCGCAGTTACGCAAGCGTCGCCATTGCTATGGCCCTGGCTGCGCAGTCAGCGTCGTTCCGGCTGCACCTAGGCGGCGGCGTCGCACAGTAGCCAGTAGGCAGCATTGGCGCTTATGTTATGTTCTGTTCTCTGTTCTCTTCTCTTTATTCTCTGTTGCTGTTGTTGTGTATATGTATGCATGTGTTTGCTTGGCTACCAGTTTTACGCGCTTTCATTGGCCGTAGCCAAATGTGCGTGAGAGTCGTTCGATGCGTATGCGAGTGTGTGTGCGAGCGTGAGAGTTGAAAGAAATGGTTTGTCAATGGCGTGCGTTAAGCTTTTTTCGCCTGCGTATGAAACTGTCACAAAATGGCGAGCATAACAGAATTTCTAATTAGCCAATTGGACAGATTTTATGACAGCAACAAATCATAGCAATCGACAGAGTTTTTAATTAGAATTTACATTTTCTATAGAAACAGAGAGAAATATTTAATTTAATTTGATAAAAATAATTAATAGGAATATGTTTTTATTCTATAGTCTTATTTATATATATAAAAATTGTAAGAATCTTTATTGAGCTCGCTTCGAGCTGGTTTCATGATTTTAATCATTTGCCGACGGCATTTTTTCAACATGAGCTTATGTGGCCTTAGCTTCAGCTCAGCTTCAGTTGTAAGTCCATGAGTCAGCACTACTTGTACGACTTCTTATAAACGATCAAGGTCTGTGCGAGGTTAATAAAACTTGCCAAACATATCATATAAATAGACAATACGACGCATAACCGCAAATGTCTTGTTGCCACAGATCATCGAATTAATTTTGGCTTAAACTAAGCTCTGACTCACGCACAATGCTTAACAGTTTCTATCAAGCTTAGCTGAATGAGTCGCCAAATTTTACAAAACTCACTTTTACTATTTATATATATTTACATATATATTGTAGGTATGTACAATTGTGCTCAGCAGGATAGTCTGTGAGTGAGTGACCTCGTCCTTTTTTCTTTTTTTTTTTTGGGACCACACGCTGCGTGCCATCAATTAGGCACAAATTAGTTAAACGTACGATCTAGCAGACGTTTTGCACCTTTCGCGTGGGTGTCTAAGACGGCGGCTGTTGCACAAGCTACACACACAGCAACAGTTGTCTGTCATAACTGATCACGCAACATGCGAACGCATCTAGTTCACATTTGCGTGTTTTCCCACAGGAAAAAAGAAACTAGACATTTGTCTCTCGGTCAATGCTGGACAGATCCTTTTGTGGTTAGGTGTTGTCTCCCCTGCTTGAGTTTCAGTTGTGTCCAGTTTCGCGCGCCCCGCACCCTTGCATTGTTCTCTCATTCTTTGGACTACTTGAAGCACGGTGCCTAATTGTTGTTGTTGTTGCTGTTGTGTGGCTGGGGTTTTATTTTTCTTGAGAATTCTGCGCCATTAGCACAATTAGATTCGTATCAAATCGTTTCGGTGCCTTTGTCCTTAACATTTTTTTATATGGCCTGAGCCGTGCGGCTTATTGTCATTTTTTCCACATTTTCGGAATGTAATTTTTAATGACACCTTGCCAACTCACCTTGTCCGCCTCCAAAAAGAAGAACATAAAGGGCCAGCAGTGGTAAGTGTGGTAATCGCTTTTGACCATGTCAGCTACGCTGGCCCTTAACAGTCTGCGACGTGTGTGTCACTCTGCTGTCTGTCTTTTCTTCTTCTTCTTCTGCTTCTTCTTCAGTTTTAGTTTTTTAAGGTCCTGGCAGCCTTATCGGCGTGTACCGCTACACATTATCGCTGGGCTGGGGTGTTAAACTGTAACTTTTCGGATTTGGCTTCGTGGAAAGGCGCTGGCGCACACACACCCTCGCACACGCACACTCTCACACACACACTTGCCAAACGATTTAGATACAGATTCAGATACGTTGCTTTTCTACCTCTCTCTCTCCCTCTCTCTGTTTGTTGCCATTTTTGGTGCAAATCTAATTTCACGCAGCATTAACGCCTTTCGCATGCCCTTCACAAGCTGCTGCATCTTCACTTTAAGATCTGAAGTCTGAGTTTCACGCTGTGTCTTGATCTTTTACTACACACACACACACACACACACACACACACACACACACACACACACACACACTTTTCGCCTCTCTGCATGAATTGGACCTCTCGTTGTGCTGTGTGTACAAAACACTAATTATTTTCAGTGCGGATTAATGGGATTAACTGCATCTTGTACAACACTTTATTATACAATATTTTGGCCAGTTTCAATGTCTGCTTAAGCGCTTATGCGTGTGGGTGTGTGTGTGTGTGGTCTGTTGACTGTGCTTGAGCTAATGCTAAGCGGCTTTGGCTAGAAAATCAAATGCCAAACGGCAACAGTTGGCAAACAGCCAGTGGATTATGCAAACACAAATTCATAGTGGCTTCTTATTCACGTATTGCTTTGGAGTTCTTATAAAGTATATTGTTATAGTTGACGGGCGTAAATAGCGTTTAGTTTCGAATAAAAACATTTGAATGTCAAAGCAGCAAATGAAAAATATTTACATTAAATTTTACGCGAAAATGAGCAATTGAAAAAGATTTTTTATCAAATTTGAATTATATTTTTAATATTTGTAAAAATATATATTATTTTTATAATTAATATTTATAAAAATGTATTTTATATTTTTAATATTTAAAAAAATATATGTATTATATTTTCGATATTTAAAAATATATTAATGTATATATTATATTTTGAATGTTTATAAAAAAGTATTTTATATTTTTTATATGTATAAAAAAGTATATTATATTGTTAATATTTATTAAAATACTTTTTAAATTGATCAAATAATTTGTTATATTTTGCATATTTATACAACATTATTTTCATACTTTGAATATCAATAAAAAATAGTTAATATATTTTAAATATTTATACAAATATTTTTGATACTTTTTATATTAATTAAAATATTTTGTATATATTTTTAATATTTATCAAAATATTTGTTTATATTTAAAATCATTTTTCAAACAAATATAATGTTAATTTTATTTACAACATTTTATCAAATTTTATATATTTCTTTTTAAATTATTGCTTAACTTTTTGTTTAAAAAATATAATAAGAATCTTTTGTATATTTCAATTCTTCTTATAACATTTCATTATTTATTTTATAAATTTAAATTCTGCCATCAAATTTACTTGAAATAATTTTAAAATTCGCTTGTCTTATTAAAGTCTCTTGTTTCTGCTTTTAGCTACACAAAGTTGTTGTTGTCTGCTTTGTAGATGCACTTTTGATAAGCGAAATGAATTCAATTTGATTTATTTATAAACAGTTAGCTTAATAAATTTATAAGCGAACTTTGCGCCGCCAAAACCTGCTTTAAATATTTCGTAAGCAACTTATTTTAATTTTACTCGATTTCTGGTTCACAATATGTATAATTATATAAAATTATAAAACATTCTATTATTAGTTTAAATAGGGAAAAAGTAGTCAAGGCCTGTTTATATATCAGTTTGCCAAAAACATTATATTCAAATTACTTTCAGAAGCCTGGCTAAGGTCTCTAGTGATTCCAATTTACAAAGAATGCAGTGAAAAAATTTGCAAATATTTTTTATATATTAAAATATCTAGTTTAAAAATGAATATGATAAATTTTCTTATATTTTTTAGCTGCTTTAAAAATGTATTCAAATGACAGTCTAATATTATTACCAATATAAATGCATTTATAAACAAAATATATAATTATTGATTGCTGAGATCAAAATATCAATAAGCTGATCAAATCTGAGCTCCGCTTTAAGCATTTCTTTCATCTCTTGCATAAGTTTTTCACATTCACTGACTTTGCCTCCGCTCAATGGTTTTCCAATAAATAAGCTGTAACACTTCGTCTTCTGTTGCTTCTTGTTGTTGTTGTTCTTACTTTTACGCATTCATCTGGCTGGCTCATCTGTCAAGTTAAATAAAGTGCTTAGGCGCAGTCGTAAGCCGTGGCTAATGCTGCTCCAGTTAGGCCCACGCCAAATGCCGTCGACAAAAGCCAAAAAAGCATAGCCAAAGGCCAGAGCGAGCTCAGAGAGACAGTCGGGCAGACAGACACAGGCTGCTCCAGCGCATCCACAACGAATCCCATGGCCTTATGCAGGCGCCCTGTGTCGCATGATTAACGGCGTTAAAATGCCAATGTGACGCCACATTGTGTACACAAATTAACATGGACTTGGACTATGACTCTGTCTCGCTCACTCACTTACTGGTCTCTCTGGCCCTCTCTCTCTCTGTCTCTCTCTGTGTGTCTCCTTCTAAGAGCTGGCGATCAGCGACCTGAACGTCAGTGTTATAATTTGAATATGTTTAGTGGGCATTAATGTTATAATGACAATAACTACGTAGCGTCTGCGTCTGGTGCAGCACCCGCTGTGACTTTTGCCTTTTGTTGTCAACGTTGTGGCCCCCAAAGCCCCAAAAAGCACCAAAAGACTCTTTATTTGTCCTCCTCTTGCAGCCAAACTCCAGCTGCGCGCAGCCAACAAAATCAAAGAAAACGAAAAGAGAAAAAATAAAAAATCAAATAATAAAATAAAACTCATATAAATATCGAAAATCGGGGCTTGCCGAGAGACGTTGTCGCTACCAGTCAGCGCAGGCTTTTGTTTGCACAGAGATCTTCCACTCCGAGTTCCCATTCCACAAAGCCCCAAGAATGTATGGCATAACATTAAGGGACTGACGCGTATTTATATACATATTCATATGAATATATCCAAAAAAAAAAGCAAAAAGAGGTAAAAAAATGTTATCCAGCGGCGCCGAAATGACAAAAATAAAATTACATAAAAAATAACAGTTGTTAACTACCGCACAGGATCCCAAAAGAGAAAAAAGAAGAAGCACACACTCCGAGCCGTTGAATATAACCAAAAACAAAATCATCGGGCATAAATTTGAGGCGCTGTTTCGGGCCAGGCGCCAATTAAAAATAAACTTGTTACAGCGCCACTTTAATGAAGCGACTAAAATATGGCAACTGAATGCGGCAAGGTGACGTCGTAAAGGCATAAACACCACTCCGAGTGGATTTGTGACGCCTTTCAGCATCTTTATAGCGCCCATAACCATAGACGGCCGCATGGCCTATGTGAACTGGGCCGTTGCTACGGCCACGATCATTAAGTTTTCATGTAGTATGCTCTTCATAGAGCACTAAATGCATTTCAATGCATCAATCTAGACAATTGCAGTTGTAGAAATATATCATAGATCTTAAGTGAGGCTAGAAAAACTACTTTAAGTGATATGATTGAATGCCAGCATATAAAGATATATATATTTAGGATATATATTATATTAATGAGATTGTTCGAAGATTTGCGTTTTTTGAATGTTTTTATGTTATCTAACCTATCTAAACTCAGCTGTCAGCAGGGCTACGATTCTCAAATTTGGTATGTGCTCTTCTGTTGACAGTAAATGCATTCTTATGCACAAATCATTATAAATAATATATGATAAAGACTCTAAATGCTTAAATCACATATTCAAAAATTTATTAACATTTAAAGAACACAATATATTATACATGCAAGTGTTAAAGTTCACTTATTTAATGAATAATCCACACAGAAATTTATATATTATGAGTTTTTACTGCCTTAATGATAATGAATAGCTATTTGACCTATGTGAACTCAGCTGTTAGAGCAGCTACGATCTTTAACTTTGGTATGGGATCTGCTCTTGACTGTTTATGTGTTTTAATGCAGAAATCATTATAATCGTTGCATGACATCTCATTATAATAGTAAAGGTAATACTGCAGCTTTGCCTAAATAGCCAAAACTTGCTTTGATTAAAGATTGATTATTCAACAAATATTAAATATGCTATTTAAAATTACAACATATTAAGACATTACTTTGTTGAAGTGTTAAAATAACTTGTATGACAGCCGAATTGCTTATCCTCGAGCTGTTCAACTGAATTTGGGTCAAGCTGTAGTTTTTTATGGATTTCTCATTGCGCGGGCGACTAATTGAACAATTGTGTTGCGGAAGTACAGTTGACAGCAAAAATACGGCAGCTGCTGACTGGTTGGCAGAAAAACAAAATTAAAATAAAATAAAGTAGAAGAAGCAGCAGCAGAAAGCAAGTCAGAGTTGTCGTTTAAGACAAATTATAAGCGAAGGTTAGCAACTGAAGCTGGGCGGCTGGTGATTTGTAAATGTCAACACCAAGTTCGAGTTCCAGTTACGTATGGGGGCCAGCGGTTGAGGAGGCTTTAATGACTCATTTTCAATTTCATGTTGCGTGATTTAAGTTGACAACTTGTTGTTGTCGAGATGTTTTTGTTGTTGTTGCTGTTGCTTTTGTCGTGGTATTTTTGCTCAAATTTATTGGCACATAAAAGATGTCGCAGGCGTTGCTAACTTTATTTAACTTTGTTTCTTCTCTCTCTCTCCCTCTCTCTCTGTCTGTATTTTTAGGTGTTTGCCTTAAAGTGCGCCATAAACTAAAAGGCAACGGCAGCAGCGGCAGCTGGAAACACGGCCCACCCAATACGCCTACAACAACAACAACAGCAGCAGCAACCACTGCGAAGCTAGCACACGGAGAAATCACAACAACGCCAACAGCCAACGGGCAGCGAGCGTGTGACAGTTGACAAAAAAAAACAAAGAGGAAAAAAAACGAACTTAAAGTGGAAAAAAAAGAAGAAAAAGCGTTGCCACACATACAGCAAATAACTGTTATCTGCCATAGCAATAGAGATAGCGATTACGCTTTGAGTACCGTTAACAGCGTCAAGCATTGCGCTCACTGCACACAGAGCAAAGCTCAAAGCTTTCCAAACGCAACCCCACTCAGCGCACGAACACTGACTGACTGAGTGCAAGAGATCGAGCACACAGAGTGAGCCAGAGAGAGAGAGAGACACTGTGTGTGTGAGTGTGCGACAAAGAGAGAACGAGTGCAAGAGAGCCGAAAGCAGAGAGTGAGTGTCTGTCGTCGGCAGCGACGCCAACTCAACGAAAAACTTCACCCACTGATTGTGCGAGCACTGAGCGCGCGCGCGTCGCACGTAGGCAAAAAAAGAAGAAGAAAGAAAAAGAGGGAAAAAAACAACGAAAAGAGGGGAAAATATATCGTCTGTCAAAATGTTTGCTGTAATGCGAATCGACAACGATGACTGCCGGTCGGATTTCCGTCGCAAGATGCGTCCAAAGTGTGAGTTCATTTGCAAGTATTGCCAGCGGCGTTTCACCAAGCCCTACAATCTGATGATACACGAGCGCACGCACAAATCCCCAGAGATAACATATTCCTGTGAGGTCTGTGGCAAGTACTTCAAGCAACGTGATAATCTGCGTCAGCACAGGTGAGTTATACACGCAAACACACATACATATACATGTAGATATATATATAGTATATATTTTAGTTTAAATATTCAAACACAAATTGTACATAAACTCACACACACACACACATGCATAGGTATAGCTGCTACTTGAATTGGTTTTTCCTAAAAAAGTGCATGAAAATAAGCTACAAGAAAACAAAACATTGTTTTTGGTGTTGGTTAGCATTACGATTTATATATATACATATGACTGTCAGATATATATGGAAGTATTATTTGTTTGTTATCTTTGTAAAGTTTTGTATAAATTATGATTAGCTAGAAAAGAAATTTGTAGCTTAACAAAAAAAAAATCACCTTGATAAGTTTAGCAGGAATCAACGGATTCCCAGTCTTTAAAATTACATTTAAATTATAGTCACGATATTATTTACTATTATTTATTTTACTAGGGATTTTGATAAGCTGCAATTAAAATGCTGTTTACCCAGTAAATTCTTTAGTCATTCTAAGGCATCAGTTTTTATAAGGAAGCCGTCTATAAACCTGACTAAAATGTGCAGTTATTAGATAAACGCTAACTATAGCAATTGGCTATAAAAAAAGTTAATTTCAAATGAAAATGATTTTCTTAGTTTGTGTATATAGAATATATGCAATGTTTAGAGTATATAAAATAATAGTATATAAAATTGATAGAAAATACAGAATATATATGAATATAAAAAATATCTATATAAAATATATAGAGTATATAGAAAATATAGAAAATTTATTTAGAATATATAGAATATTTAGAATATATGTATATATAGAATATTTAGAATATATGTATATATATATATATTTGTATATATCTTTATACCTTAGAATGTTAGAAATATGACTTACTGTAGAACTTTTGTGAGCTGTTCTGTAGTGAGTTACTTTCTAATGTTCTACGGTATACATATACATACATACATCCTATATAATCTATAAATAAATTTTCTATATATTCCATATGCTCTATATATTTTATATATTTTTTATAAATTATATTTTCTATATATTCTGTATTTTCTAAAAATTGTATATATTTTATTATTCTATATATTCTAAATAAATATTTGCTCGCTACCTATGTGAGCTGTATATTATATTTTGATTCCATTTAGCAGAATCCGGCTTACACATGATAAGTTTATATAGAGTTTATATAGCAGCACATATGTACATGGGCTATAAGTTGGGTTTTGATCAAGAGTATATATAATTTATAAGGTTGAAAATACCCACTGCTCAAACTGAACTTAGAGACAAGGCAAGACAAGAAAAGTTGCTATATAAGAACTGACTGCTAGCTATAGGATATATCTTACTAGATTAAAGCCTTATGTTTATTGGTTCAATAGCAACAATATTATATACATATATACAGCTGTGTTCATAAAAATAGTAGTGCAACTGAAATGTTGAAGATCAAAACCTTGTGATAATTATAATATTTTGCAAATTAATAATTAATAACTGAAAATAATATTCAAAATATTATATTTATCACCAAATGTTCAACAATTCGTTCGCACTACTATTTTTATGAACACAGCTGTATAAATTCTATATTCTTTAGTCAATTAATTTATTTTTAAATGTAACATATAGAAAAAGCTCACACACACATATAGCACCATATACACCACAAGACTATGTATTCTGCTTGATTATTGGATAAGATATATATGTATATATGGATATATGTATATGTTCGACACGTCTCTACTACATCACCTTTTATTTGTTTTCTCTATTTTCTCTTCTATTTGTAGATGTAGTCAGTGTGTTTGGCGATAAGCTAAAAATATCATAAATACAATATATATAAAAGAAAAAAAAAGAAAAACAAAACAAAAAAAAACAACAACAATACACAGCAATATAAAATATATAAAACAAACAACATCAGATATCTAAGCACCGCAGCACCAACAACAAACAACAACAAATGCACGCAATATTACAAAATATTAAGAAAAAAATGGAAACTTTTTTGGGCCACTGTCAAACACATAGAGTTATCGATAGCTGCTGGTAATCGGTAATCGGCAGCTCGAAAGCAACAACAGCAAGCACCAACGCCCACCGACCCACCCTCATGCACCGCACACACACACACGCACACACGCACACGCACATACAAATGCACACGCACTCACACATACACTCAGCTTACCAATTTGATGCAACATCAGCAGCAGCAGCAGCAGCAGCAGCAGCGGCAGCAGCAGCAACATTCGCATCGGAATGCAATCGGGTGTTGGTATTCGATAAATCGCTTTTGGTTTGGCTGTTTTTCTTCTTCTTAAATATTTAAATTAATTGGTTTTGCCACGCCCACCCAAAAATGTTGCGCAGGCGCAGCAGCAGCAACAACAACACCAACAACACCAACCACAGCAGCAACAACAACAACAACAACAACAATTTACAATAATCTTTGCAGAAATTTACATATGAACACCTGTGGGCGTGCGTACAACAAATAAAACCACAAGCAACAAGCAACATGTCACATGCCACAAGCAACACATGCAACATTCAACATGCAACATTGCAAAAGTTTTGCATTGCTTACGGAAAGCACAATTAAGCTCGAGCTTTTTGCGCTTTCGCCCAGCCAACAGCAAAGCAACAACTCTTGCAACATAGCCACATCAATCCATGCATCAATCCAACAATCAATCAACCAATCAATCAATCAATATGCAAACACAGCTGCAATTCTCTTGCCTTATAACTCGGAACTTGTGCGATTCTCTCGCTATTCTTATTAATAATACAATTAATTACAATTTAATAATAATAATATTAAAAAACAAACAAAAAAAAAACACAAAAACAAAAACAAATTCATAAATTTTAAGTATTTTTTATTTTAAAATCGCAAACACGTTGAAAATGTATTACATAAAATTTATAATAATAAAATAAATAATAATAAAAAACTATTAAACTATATAATGATATATATGCATTGTTTTGTTTAAGTTTATTAATTAAAAACGCAACAAAAATTAAAGCTAAAAAAATTTAATAATTGAATTGAATAATTTCTTTGCAATAAGATTGTAAATGTTTTGCTATTTATAAAAATAAATAAAATAAAAATTAAAATTTGGAAAAATAAAAAAAAAACAAAAAAAACAGATGAGAAATCATACGCAATATGTATTACATGCAGCGTGCCACGCCCACAAAGAGGGCAGCGCTGGCATCGCTTGCGTGCATATAAAACTAAATAATAATAATCAATAATGAATAAAGCATAATAATAATAATAATAATAATAATAATAATATTCTATTTTAATGTTTTTAATATGTACGATGAATTTTTGTTTTTATTTTGGCATTTGTGTGGTAAAGACAAAAAAACAATAAGTAAATAAATAAACATATTTATACAATGTAAAATCCACTTTGAATTGTTTTTCTTTTTGTCTACTGTTTGCCAGGCAACATCTGGCAAAAACTTTGAACCTGTTGCGCAACATCCAAAAAGAAAAGGATTGCTGCGGCAACAATTGCTGCCTGAAATGTTAGCTTAAAAGTAAGTTTGAGAGCGAGAAAGAAATAGAAAGGTAGTGGGAGATAGAAATAGAGAAAAAGAGAGTGGGAAAGAAATACTTAGAGACACAAAGAGAACATAGAAAGAGAGAGCTCTAAGTGGATT
Organism: Drosophila leonis; assembly: GCA_035045365.1. Classification (NCBI taxonomy): domain Eukaryota; kingdom Metazoa; phylum Arthropoda; class Insecta; order Diptera; family Drosophilidae; genus Drosophila; species Drosophila leonis. The sequence continues at coordinate 1,626,090 of JAWNPC010000389.1, read as the reverse complement.
GCTGCCCTAACTATGTATTCATATATTAATTCCATTTTGTTCTTCACTCGAACATTTTCACTCACTTCAAGCACATTCTACAGCTGAGCTACACTCACATTGACATGAATATATCTCGAGATACATCTGTATACCTGCTATTATATAAGACATCTATTAAGTTAAACGAGAGAACGTGCTGTTTGCTTATATTTATGCAAATGATTGACTGATTACCCAATGCATTTATGGATGTACATGACATGACTGTGCTTCTGTGAGCTAACTGCACTGCACAGTTCCAACTGAGGTCATCCCCTCTGCTAGCTCGCCAGCACTTTAGACACATTAATAATATTTTAATAAAATATACATAAATATAAGAAACACAAGCTGAGGGCGTGGGATGCGATGGGATAATTGATATTTGAATTATTGCTGCCATATCAGTTTTTGAATACTCTCTCATAAGGCAGTAATATGGAGTATATGGGCTTTAAACAACATAGTGAATAGAAGATTTTAAAAATATATATTTGTGCTCATTCAAAAAGTGAAAAACGTATTTTTGAATAATGAATAATGAATATTTAATAATAATAAATAATTAATAATAAAAAATTATTTAAAAAAATGAATAATGAATAATAAAGATCTCATCTAAGGATCAGCTCTCAAACTGACTAAAATCTAACAATTTCTATATATTTTAACAATTTATAAATCTGGAATGAACTTCATCATGGGATCATAATATTGCAATATAAACTTTTGCAGCTGAATTTTACTTTTATTTTAGATACTCATCATAATCAACATAAAAGAACTTCTTTTATATTTACCATAGAAAATACCAAAAAAAAAAGAAACTAAATTCTCATTCTAAGACTTTTCTAAAATGCCAATTACAAAGTAATTGGATTAAAAAACCATTCTGATTATCTAGTTGGCATTCCAACAACAAGTTGGGCATAAATAATTGAGTTAATGTAATATTCTTTAATTTTTTATTATTTATTCTCATTCATTAACTCAAAAACAATATCAACTGATTACCCTGAGATGCTCTAAAACTTCAACTTTGTCCTGGCTAATCAAAATTGTTGCCAGATGTTAAGGCCATTAACACAAACACAAACAGATTCCAGCTGTGAGTGTGTGTCTTCTGCTAACATACATTGTATATCTTATGTATTTGCCGTATTGCGTATTGCGTATTTGCTGTCATTATCATGAGCATTTGCCCCTAGACACACATCATTAAGTGCCCCTCGCTGGCCCCAAATGCTGCCTTTGTCGGCGTCAAGTGAGCCTCCACGCGTGCAGCGACCCTTTAACAAATTAGTAAAGAGTGCAGAAGAAAATTGTTGCGTATTGCAGGCGAGGGGTGTCTGTCTGTGCGTCATAAATCATGCGAGCCAAAGAGTCAAAGAGTGTGCCACACGCTGCGCTTCGTGTTAATTAAATATTGACTATGTTTTGATAAGCCGTAACATTGCCGCATTTAATTTTCCAAAAAAAAAGGAAAAAATACAAAACGAAAAATAAAATTTAAATGCTGCACGCGGCAGGATGCGCCACACTCGGCAGCCTCGGATAATGAAAGCGTTTCCAAATGCGAAACGAATGCTTGGCCAGCTACTGTGGCGAGTGTGCGTTGTCCAGGATGCAGCCGCATGTGGTCCGCTGTGGAGGCACGTGTGGTTTTCCAGCTAACCGCGTTCCGCTCGCCACTGAGCCGCTTCCTGCTGCTGCTGCCGATGCTGCCGAAGCTGTTGCTGCTTTTAGTATTAAAACTAAACTGTTTCCACCTACCCGCAAAAAGGACGACAACTGGCGCAGTTTGACTTCTGCAACACACACACAGAGAGAGATAGAGAGAGATGCTCGTTGGCCAAATCTGTTGCAGCGTCTTGCTGCGTGCTGCGTTTTTGGCCACCACCCGCGGCTTTTGTTGGCTTAGACGCAGCTCTCAATCTGAGCGCTTCAGCTACTCCCTACTCCCTCTCATTGCCTGTCCTGCCCACCCACTCTCAGCTCTTGGCTCAGCTTATCAATCGCGGCCATCAGAGCTGGAATTGTTGCTGCTGCTGGTGCTGATTCAACACTTCGGTAGCGCAATCTTCATTTCCGCCTTTGGCCTGGCTGCACATTTCGTTTGGCCAAGTGATTCATGCGCCACTTTGGCCAACTGCTGCAGCCACATCATAAAAACGTTAAATAGTCGTCAAGAGTTTTGCTTTTAGTTGGCTTACTAACTCCAATCGCACGCTCTCTCACTCTTGATTTGAGTCATCTCAGCGACTTTCTAAGCAGCGGCCTTCGTATAAATCTCATCGGCTTGGCCGTGCGACGACAATATTTGGCAACAGGTTAACAGGTTTCAATTGCCCAGCGTCAAGGTGCGACGGCGTCTCAGAGACTGTGACGACGACGACGACGACTCACACCTGAAGCGACGTTGTCTAACACTCATTAGATGTCATTTGCTGATAAACGCTTTCGAATGCCCTAACCCAAAAACGGGTATCTCAACTTGGTTGTACAAGTTTCATTGGACAATGGAATGAAACTTTAGAATTTGCCAGAAATTTAAAAACGCAGATCTCTTTAATTGCTGCTCATTATAATTTCTAGGTCCTCTGTATCACTTATCTATATTTTTCCAAGTCATATTCTTTTTTATTTTCATTTATTAGAGTTACTCTTGTCAGTTTATGGGTCAATCACATAGTGAGGTCAGTCAGTCAGTCAAATAATCCAGCCTATTAGTTTTCAGATCAATCAGCTACTCAGCTAGTCAATCAGTCACACATCAAGCAGTCAGTCAATGGCTGCATTAATTAATCATAAATTAGTCAGACACTCAATCAGTCAGTCAATCAATCAGGGAGTTGGTCAGTTAGTCAATCACTCAGTCAGTTGATTAATCAATCAGTCCGTGAGGCAGTCTCTCCAGCACTGAATCAGTCAATGAATCAATGTCAACTCAGGAATCCAATCAGTCAATCAGTCACTCAGTAACTCAATCAGTCAGTCAATCAGTCGCCCAGTCAGTCAGTTAGTCAATCAGTCAATCAATTAATGCCAGTCTGTAAGCTTATCAGCTTTCATTCAGTCAGTTAGCTAGTCAATCAATCAGTCACTCAGTCAATCAGTCAGTCGGACAGCCAAGGCGTCAGTCAATTAATCAGTTAATTAGTCAATCCGTCAATCAATCAGTCAGTTAACCGATCTGTCAGTCAATCAATCTATGAAGATCTGACAGACTGCTAATAATCTTTCTGTCAGTCAATCTAGACAGAACTTATATAAACTCTATAGCTTCACAATCGGCACTATTACAACATTTTGTTCAATTCTTCTTTTAAGTTAAGACAAACATTTTTCAAATTATTTTGTTTTCCTTCTCACATTTGTAGAGCATTTGCTATTCGCTGCTGCCGCAAGGCTCATTAATTCCATTTAATTTATACGTAATATCTGACAGAGGCAGAACTCAAACTCAGAGGCTGAGACGCGTCTGGATTGCCTGCCGGCAGAGTCAGGCATGGCATGGCATGGCATGGCTTGGCATATTGCCATGGCCCATGCTGGATGAGATACAATCTGGGCGACGTATTGGAATGCTCCACCTTGTTGTCAACACGTAGCATCGCATAATTTTACTTTTACTGTTAAGAGACGACGCGTCTGTCCGTCTAGCTGTCTGTGTGTCTGTCGTCATTGTTGGACTGGGAGCCGCTCCTGTGCCGCTGTGGGTTGCAATTAAAAAAGCTCAACTACTACCACAAAAAAAAAAATAAATAAAATACAGTAAAGAAAGTCAAAACGCCAAACAGATGCCAGACACCAAGCAGTGGGCAACTGGCAACTGGCACCAGCTCCAGAGCTCGAGAGTGCGGCACGTACAACGTGCGGCTATTTGTCTGCTTTGTTGTTGTTGTTGTTGCTGGCATTGTGACTGGCCAAAGATTTGTGGGCCAAAGCCAAAAACAAAATAAAACACTGGCAGACAAACGGTTCGGCATGGCTCGGTCCGGTCGGAACAGTCGGAACGGTGCTGCATGCCCGCTGCCTGTCGCTTTTAATCTAGCAAAGCAATCGTTGAATGCCACTAAACTTTTCACCACAACTTATATCAATTGTCGTCCAATGTACGACGTCAACGCGCCTCTGATATATTGGATCTAAAAGTGATCGTAATCGCAAAGCGGAGCAAGCCAGGACCAGACCAACTGTCTGAAACTCAGCTCTGCCACAGCCTCAGTGCCACAGCCGCAGCTTCAGCTCCAATTCTGATTCTCGACTCTGGAGCCTGTGTCTGTCTGTGTGTGTGTGTGTGTGTGTGTGTGCCAACAGTTAAGGGACCAATTTGTCCTCGACGGCGGCTATCACAAATTTCAACATGATCGCGACTGCATCGCGCTGCACCGTGGAATTCACATTACACTAGGCCAACCTTCATGGAAATAGACGGGGGAATTTTCCAAGGAATTTCAATGGCATTTTTATCGATTTTTAAAGAACTTATCAATAGAGCGCTCGCATGTCGTAGAAAACCTATGGCAATGAAAGGAATTTTCTTTTGTAGAGAGTTTTTTATAGATTAAGCAGACGAAACTAAATTGGTAAATTGGTATTATTATAATAATTAAAAATATATGCTTTAATCTTATTTAACAAATTTAACAAATAAAATATACTCGCTCATAAGTTGTTTCGCAATAAAATACATATTTATATTAGGTAATAAACAAGCAAATCTTTGAAACCAGTTTAGTTGATATCTAAATTAAAATAACTCAATTTGATATTATGACATATTTATAAGAGCATTTGTTTGAATGCATTTTGAAAACATGAACCTCAAATGCAATTTAAATACAAATTTATGCGCATATATTTTTTATTGTATTATGTTATCAATCTTTGCTTTTTCTTTTTTATTTCCTTCCGCAGTGCCTTTTACCTTTTGCAAGTTTACTTCGTTATCGCATTCGCGATTTTTTTCCAATTTTAATGAGAATTTTGAATGAATATATTTATAGTATCATATTAACAATATTGTCTGTATATAACATTCAATTAAATTTGTAGTCTAGTTTTTGAACACAAATTAATTTTATTTATGCATTGCCTAACAAAGGACTGATTAATACAGACATTCACTAGCAAAACCTTTGATCCAATATATTTAATGATCTATAAATAAACATTTCAGTTAACGCTTTAAATTAAAATCTTCAACCTGTTTACCTTTTCCTAACATATTTGTTCAGCATTTTTAATACTTTTCTAGTCAGCATCAAAATAATTTTAAATCTGATATATATTAATAAAATATATAAAATTTAAAGTTAATTGAAACTTTTTTTCAATTAAAATAATTTGTGATAATTTGATATCTCGCTATCTATCTATATATAACTCATAAACTTTATCTGATTATCATATTATGTTCCCTGATTTGAAGTGTCTGTGTAATTTTAGCTTGCACAATGCTGTTGTACAGTGTATCTCAGCGGCTGTCCCTGACCCAGCTCTGTGCTAGCCCAGTAAGCCCAGCCGCAGCTGGCAGTCCGTTTGTCCGGTGGTTGCCTTCTGATCCGCCTTCCGAGTTTGCATTAATTTATGAAGTGATGATGACAAGTGGGATAACGGGGTCATTTCGCGCTTAATGTCGCCAACACGTAAAATGATTTGCATCGAAGCTCGACAGAGAACCCCAATGCCCAATGCCCAGTGCCCAATGCCGCGTAACTTTAGAGCCTGTCGCAAGGCTGACGTAGACTAGGGATTGTGCCTGGCCTCCGCCTGCTGCCCAGCTGCAGAGATCCTCAGCGAGAACTTATCGCTGCCGCCCGATCATAACAACACATTTTAAAGGGCTTAAGAGGCGGCGGTCGACGAGGCATCTTTGTTGCTCTGGCTGTTGCTGTTGTTGTCGGTTGCAGCCGAAGCTGACATAAGCGGACCGCAAACGTGACAGCTCACTTCATTCAGCTGACAGTTTGGGGGCTTTCTACTTATGGCTGGAGTTGTCTCTGGGCAATTGCTTCAATATTATTCCTAATTTGGCACTTAAGTGCGTCGATCGTTCTCTGCAATGGGATACACCGAATGGGCATCTTATTTATATTCTGTTTTTCTCTGTATATCTTTGTTTTTTTTTTGTTTTTTTTTTTTTTTTTTGTCTTTGTGGTCAACTGTGGTCTGCCGGTCTTTGCGCCGTGTGCGTTGACATAAATCAAGCGACTTCCAACTTTTATCACGATCTCCTAAATAAGGCGATGCGGCTCTGAAATCCGCTTCATACATTACACGCCGCCGTCGCAATCGCTAAGTAAGCTATCATCAGGCTACGTTCCCAACCAGGCGACTCGCTCTGTCACAGTGGGCCAACCAGTGTCAACCAGGGCCCAGTCGGATCTGGTCTGGTCAGCCCGGTCAGCAGCAGATCCTCTCATCTCTCTACTGATGCTGATGCTGCTGCTGCTGCTGCCGCTGCTGCTGCTGCTGTTGCTGCCTCGTAAAATGCGTGTGCGCTCCGCGCGCGCCTTTTAATGACAGTTTGAAGTTGCGGTCAACTCTGCAGTTGGTTTACCTTTGCCCTAGCGCAGGATCATATAGCTATATCAGCATGTTTGTTAGTGGGTGCTAGCTATAATGTAAATAGGTGTCGAGGGAAAGAAACCCTTCTTATTCTATTAACTATTTAGCATTTAAGACCTTTTAACTAAATAGATTTGGACTATGGATTATGTGTATATATGTATGTAGATGCAATGTAGATATAGCCTGTATATTTAAAATATAGAAAGATAGGAATCATATTTGAAGATGTGTATTAAATTTCTTTAGATTTGAGTTCTAACCGGGTTTGTTAAATTGTTCAAAAGATAGCTCCAAAAATATTTTTTTAAATATATGAAAAGAAAATCTATAAATATGAAAATATAAAAATAAAAAATATAAATATCCACTCAAATTTTAAATTATAAATATAAATAAGAACATTTTATATTGATTATATTTTTTGTATTTTTTTTTGTTTTAGAATATAAAAAAAAACAAAATATTATTTTTAAAATTATTTATTATCTTTAAAATATTATTAGAAATTGAAATTTAATTTTTATATTTTAAATTGTATTGGTATAATATTTATTAGAATATAAAATAAAATCTAATAATATTTTTTTTTTAATTTAATTTTTTTATTTCATAAAAATAGTTATTTAACAATTATTCAATGTTTAAATTCCAATATTTATTTTATTTCTAATATTTTTGATATTTTGCATTCAAATGCTCAAAATGCTTAATCAGGTATCTAATTCTAACGATACAATTTTCTATCAAATTAGGGATTTAATCTAGGCTTTCTTTTGAGTTTTTAAAACTCATAAAACATTATTATTTAAATATATATTTAATTTAAAATAAAGAATAAATATTCCTTTGGCTTTTTAGCCAATAACAAATGTAAACAAATTCATAAAGTCTACTTTGATTTCAGCTCATGCTGCCCTTTGGTAAAGTGTATTTGGTGTTTCGTAGTGTGAAAATTGTAGTTTTCTTGCTTGTTTTCCGCTGTTTGCCGGCCGCTGTAGTGAATTGTTCAGTGAGTTTTAGCAAATGCGATTAAAATGTCAGGGAGAGCGAGAGAGAGAGATAGAGAGACTTTGGCGACGGCTGCGTGTGAAGCAAATGTGGCACAAATGTTGTTGGCCGTCTGTCAAACGGGCCTTGAAGGCGCAGACTCTAGGCATGTTAGCATCCCCCTCCAGCCCGTTCCACCCGTTACCCCGCTTGAACAGTGTAAATTGTAAATGTCTGGGGCGGCGGCAAGCCTTGCATGTTGTGCTGTGCGCGAGGACCAGAGGCTCAGCCAGAGGCTCTTTGCATAATGATGACATTCCGCTGCGTATTTGATTAAGAATTTTGACAGGCGACATAGTGTCGCTTTGATGGCCACCCAGGCCAGCCATATCCAATGTCAGTGTCCCGATCCCCAGCACTGGAGTCGTCTTGTCTTGTCGTTTTAATCAACAGCGCTGATCAATAACAATCAACATGTTTGCTGATAATTTCGCCCAGACAACAGACCCTCAGCTCCTGCTCCTGCTCCCGCTCCGGCCCCTCACTGCCACGCACTCTCGTTTGTAGGTGGCGTTTTCTGTCTTCTTCTTCATCTTTTTTCTTATTTTGAGTCATTTTGCGGTGCATTCTTTTTAATGGTTTGATTGATGGCTGGCAGCTCCGCTGATCGGGCTGCCTTGAATTTGTCAGCAAATTTGTCAGCCACAGGGGGACGCCATGCAAAAGTTTGACACAGCGCTAACTGGTTTTTCAGTTTTTAGGGAACCGCTCATAAGCTGAGGGGGGGTTTTTTTTGAAGGCTTACTGAATCACTGACCAAAGCATTTTCGCGGAATGCGGCGAAAGTGAGTTGATGACGACCTGCCAAAGCCAGATGGAAAGTTGTTCCAACTGTCTGGGAAATTTGTCCAGAGAACTAAGAACTGAGCTGGAAAATGATTCAAGTAGCGTGCTAAAGCAGCGTGAAATGGATTTTAAATGCATATTAAAAGTTTTTAGTACATTGCATTAGTATATTTCAGTTGGTTTAAGTTATGTATTAAAATTAAAAATATTTTTTTGAAATATTATTAATATTCATAACAGGCGGAACATTGTTTTTCTGCTTCAAGTTAGCGTTCGAATACCTTACCAAAATCCATTAAATATCCAAAGAGCTTGTCGACGATCAGTTAGCCAATGAGCCAATTAGATATCAATATCAGAGCTCTAATAGGAGAGATGTAATGTGAGAATAAAATCTTAAGCTTCTTTTGCACGAGATGACAAGGAAGGAAAGCAGGAAAGATAGACAGACTGACAGACTGTTAGACAGAAGAATGTCAACTGTATAACTTTATCCTAAGAGATCATAGTTCAAATAACATATGTACATACCATACCTACATTACATTACCATACATACATTACCACTTCGTGGAACCCGTTTTGAGAGCATTGAAGACATCAAAACTAATTCGCAACGAGAACTAATGGCCATCCCGGAATATAGCTTTAAAAAGTGCTTCGATAATTGGATTGTTCGTTGGAAGAAGTGTATTGCCTCAGAAGGGGCCTATTTTGAAGGGGATAAAATAAATTTAGATGATTGACATGTTGTTTGTGTTTTATTTCCAATTTCCGGGTACTTATTTGACAGAATGTATATAGTTCGTAAAAGTCATTTATATTATAAAGAAATAAATGAAATGTAAAAATGAAATAAATGAAATCAAATTAAATGAAACTCGTATTAATGTTTTCGATAATAAACCCGTCAAATATTTTTAAATTTAATTATAATTTTACATATTTTTAAAAACATTCTTCATACTTTTTAATTAGTTTCAGCTACGTATTGCAAAATTATTCTAAGTATAATTTAATTTTTATCGCATATGAATTTGTTGTTTCAGTACAAAATTTGTCACGAATTTTCGTGGCTTAAAGAAATTGGATAAATACAATATATTAAGAATATAAAGAATTTCACTATGATTCTTGCTATCTTTGTCTGTATGTTGGTAATGTTCTAAGCTTTGATGGTAAGTATGAAGGTAAATGTAAATCGCTTTGTTTATGTATTTTCAGTAAAGTGTTCTCGATCGCTATATGACAGCAGCGAGACAAAATGGTACAAAATACAAAATCAGAGACAAAAATGCAATAGTATTTCAAATTGCAATAGATAAGAACTTCTGCTAGAAGTTCGAATGGGGTAGGTGCAAATTGGAAGTTCTGGAAAATCGTTTACCAACAAGGGCTGACTGCTGGCAAAGGTGCAGCTTCTAGTCAAAACTAATATAACAAAAATATGCCCTCCACTCAAATAAAGAAGAGTGTGCTGTTAGAGACATCCTGAATGCTGTCAAAGAACTGCAGCTTTCAATCATTCCAGCCCAACAATTTTGTGTTTAGACTTTGACTAGCTAAGACTATAGTTAGTAAATAAACTCTGAAGATATTAAGTTGGGTGGATGGAAAATAGCAATTTAATTCATATAGAAAAAGAATAAAAAGAAATGTAAACTGTTTAATTTCAAGAATTTTTAATTGTTTCCAAATAAATAATCCTTAATTTTCAGATCTTTTATACTAATCCAAAGTAATTTGTCTCAATTGAAGCAGTTGCTAATGATTGGCTCAGAGCTAGCGCTGCGACCACACATTAAACTAACCATAGGCTAAGATCGGAATTGAACTGAACTACGCCCACTGCTGCCACAGATCAGGGCAGATCACAAGAGATCATGTCGATGGAGCATTACCAAATCTGGACAAGGCCAAAGATAATTTGCAACAATTTGCGTCGCCCCAAAAAGGTGAACGCAAAATGTAGTTTAATAATTTAATTTGCCACAATTTAGCAACGTTTATCAAAATCAAGAGCCATAGAAAGTCAGAGGGACTGTCTATGGAGGGAGGGAGGCAGGGCAAATATGCGTCTAACCGTGATGACGATGACGAGTCAGAAAACTGAAACTGAAACCGAAAACGAAACTCGATGGGATTGAAAAGTCGGATTACCACGCAGATAAACGGCTACCTAAGTGAACGGCATGCAGGAACGTGATCAACCCAATTTTAACGCCCATCCAAAATCGACGATGCTACCAGAAAGACACAGAGAGAGACAGAGAAAGAAAGAGAGGGAGAGATATCCAAAGAGTCGAAGCTTCCAACTCGATCCATTTCTACGAAATGTGGTGGGCGCAGAGTCCGTCATTTGGTCAGCGTGCGAGTGCAGCCTATTATTAAATTGTCAAAAGGTCGAGAAATATATATGCAGTAAGCAGCATATGTGTGTGTGTGTGTGTGTGTGTGTGTAGCCTCAGCGATTTCTGAACCCTTGCCAGGGTCAGTTTGGGCCCTGGCAACGTCTGCCATAACCAACTGGAACAGCAACTCCACCTCCAACGTTTGTTCGTCTACGACGACGCGCGTATCAGAAGCAAATCGAGCTAATTGGGGCAACGGGGCAACATTTACGTGCTGCAAGGGGTGTGGGGCGTGTGGCGGGGGCGGCGGGGCGCTGCACATTAAGACAATATGGTCTGGTGAACGGTCTGGCTACGATCCTGCCTGCCTGTGCCTGCCTGCCTACAACATTTTGTTTATTTTGTGTTTTGGGCCGTGTGAATTTTCAAAGGCTCAGGGCTAAAAGACCTAAAAAGCAACTGTCGAAATTCCAAAAAAGGGGCCTCGCTCTAGGGTTTAGCCAGAGCCATCGGGGCACGGCTCTCGCGCTCTCGATTAGCGTCGTCTGCTGCCGCTTCTGCTGCCGTTGCCGCCGCTGAACAAATGGTGGGCGTATCGCGGCATTTATTACAGCCAATGTTACAATTTGTGGCTTTCGGATTTATGCGTTTATTCAGGCAGCGCCCCGAAATGCCAGACAACGTATGACTGGCCAGCGGTCGTCGGGCTCTGCAGTAGTCTGTTCTACCGACTAACCGTTCGCCAAGCTACTGAAAGCGCGGACTCGAACATTGCCGTCGCCGCCACAGCCGCTGCCGCCTGTTGTCTGATTGATTTCTGGGAATCGGACGCACAGCTCCGCACAGTGCCACACAGCCAAATATTTAGAGTTCGTTCACAACAAAGTTATGATTAAATGTGTGTTGGGTGGATCAACCACAACAACAACAATAATAATGAACAATATTGTTGAGCTATGCGCGGTGGCAAGTGTTATCATTATTGTGGTCAGCTCTATTATTAATTAGCAGCGAACTGGGAATTGGTTTCATTGGGCTCTAGCAATGCCAGTGATCGGTGTGAGTAATGGGTGGGAACTTGATAGCTTTGAATCGATTGTAAAGTACCATCTACTCCATATGGTTAGCTCTAGAGCTGAGCATTACTCGCATCAGTTGAGATGTTTTTATAGCTGCAGACACACATATACTTACATATATGTATCTATGAGTAAATACAATGATAATGTAATGATATTATATGGGGTATTTCTGCTGTTCTCTTGCTTTTACTCTCTAATGTTTTCCCTTGAATTTGTGCAGTGCGTAAGAACATCCTCCAGTTCGTCAAGTGCCGTTGGATTGTTTTTAACATCTAGTATGAATTTCTGCTGCTTTGTTATTGCAAAGATTGCTTCCTATTCTTCAGCTTTTACCTTGATGAAATTATAGTTGCCTGCATGTTGCTTGTGACAGCTTCAGCCATGGTTGTCCTTGGTCTTATCTTTACGTGAGGCACTACCGTTGCTTCTGGACTTCTTTGAAGTCTTCAGCTGTTGCTAAAGACCTATCGAGGGTCAGAGTGTCTTGGATCATTGTCTTCTTCTGCTGTTTCACTGCCTAGCCAGGCACTGCAGCTCAAAGGGCTGCTAGTCGCCGCACCTGTACCAGGAGAAGACTCAGGCGTCACCACCCTCAAGACCTGCTGGACTGAGTCTTGACCTGATTATGTTATAATTGTCCTGTAAACTTCTTCTGTGTTAACTGCACTCTAAAATCTCTTCCGTCCCCTAAGATTTGTTCCCTATATTAATTGTGATGTAGCTATTTAGTTATTTAGAAAATATTTCTGCTTAGATTAAGTTGCCTGAAAGGTGGAAGCACGCTAACCAATTAAAAATTGCATTACAATAAAAAAAAAAGAAAAAAAGAAAACTGTTTCACTGTTTACTATTTCTCTCTCAACTCCAAGCTGCTCTCCAAGCTCGTTCTTGTTGTTTGCCTATCCATAGCAGGGAGACCATGCGTATTACCAGAGCAAGTACTGCTACTTGCTGCAAGTACCCAGATTGTAGCCCCACCCCATTATGACAAGCATAATGATAATGATGATGCAGATAAACTAGTCATTAAGGAAAAATGCTTTACTTACCCCAAGATAGAAAATCTGCTACAAATAACTACATCAGCTAGGCTGACCTCTATGTGCACAAAGACCTGCCGAACTGTTTCGTTTCATTATGACAAATATAATATGTAATTATTTAATTCATAAACTAATAATTATTACATAGATAATATTTTCAAAGAGATTACGTTTCTATATATCTCAAACAAACTATTGTTGATTATTATGGGTTAACAATTAGTATCAAATATTTCTAATTTTAATCTATATAATCCAACGTTTATCAATATAATTTGTTATCAATTCAATCATTTGTCACTTATTAATCAATTTCATGTGTGGCATTAGGTCTAATGAGTCTTTTTTATAACAAGCCACTTTTATCTAGATTAAACATTGCTTATCCACATTATCTACACTTCAATATCTAATATCGATTCGAGTTGCAGAAACTGAAAAACTTGTTTCGGCTTTCATTCGTTTCGCTCCTCTAACATCTGCCACTAGATTTGACCCATTTCGATTAGTCATGCTGCTTTATGAAAATTTCCATAATTAAATGCACAAATCAATGTGGCTAATTAGGCTAGCCAAGCCCCAGGTTCCCAGGCAGACGGTAGCCGTTGTCAGGCTGGATGATCTGATAATGCTTCAAAGGCTGCAATTAAAATGCGATCAGCAGGCGACAACAAGCTGCGATCCAATGCTGACTAAGCTAACCGAAATTAACATAAAGCCCAGCTCGAGACTTTATGAGCTCAATTGACATACATTTCATAGATTCCCACATAGAGAGAGGGGGACAGAGAGTGGGAGCGGGAGCGGATGAGATTGCATAGGCTGAGGCGTTCAAGTCTAATCGATTATAAATGTGCCTACCTATGTGCGATTAAAATAAATTGCAAAAGCCCAGCGCAGCGCTGCGCTTAAGTTTCATAATTAATTCAACAGACCCAACGGCAACAACAACAACATTGACCACAAGAGCAGCCTCAGGTCTACATTGTGATTCACTAACCGGCCCCCAGTTAGCTCCCGCTGCCCGTTAACCAGACGCTTCGCCTGCTTGTCAACTCTTGTCGCCCATATACAATAAAAAAAACAAGTATAAATGCTGCAGTCGCTGATAACTGACTGTTTAATACTCGTTCAAATCTATCATTAGACTTGAGCATTCAAATTATTTAAGTAGTTTGCGAAATCTTCATTTGTTGTACATATATAGATTCTTGACTCTTACCGCGTATGTAGCCAACTCTGCCTAAATCTAATCTATACTCTCTTCTTTTCACACTGAACGGGCATAACGAGGCAGCAACTGTGGCTCGTTTCATAAACTCTTGTCAAGCTATCGCCAGCTGCTCGTCCACAGCTACAGCCACATCCACATCCATATCCACAGCCATATGCACGTCCAGTTCGTTGTCGTAAAGTCGCTGGCAACACCTAGAAAGCAAGCAGCTCGCTGCTTATGAGTGTATTTTCAAAAAGGTGTCAGGAAACAACTTGTCGGAATGCATCTAACAAGGAATTCGATTTTGCCAGGCGTTCCAGTTGCGCTGTTCGGTTGGTCACTCTGTCGGTCAGTTGAGTTCGTCGTCGTCGTCCGCCTCTCTGTCCATCCGCCCGTCCGGGCTAATGGCACGTTGCATGTTTTACCACGCTTGATGACATGAATGGGCGCGGGCCCCAGACAACAACAATCCACACAATCCCCACAATCCAGACATGCAGCTCCATTTTGCTTCCCTGTTGGCTCGCTCTCGCTCCTGCTCTCTCTCTCTCTCTCTGGCTTGATGCGTTCGGCTTCTCAGTTTGTTTATCGCTTGGTTCCTTCGTGGGTTCGTTGTTCAGTTCTGTGATCTGTTGCCTGATTGAGCAAATATTAATTGGAATAATTAATATAATTGAAGATTATTGAATTTGAAGATTTTTGAACTTTTTTTACATTATATACAAATTAAAATTAAAATTAAAAATTAAAATGAAAATTGAACCTTTTGATTTAAAATAATTGCAATTAAATTTTGAATCATTAAATTCTAACCAGGCGAGTTTTTATTTTTTTTAAAATAATAATTTATTCTAATAATTTTTTTGAATGTTCAAATATTTGCGCTGGTTCTTCATTGTCAAATTCCATTCATATGTAGCATACAACAATAGTTGCTCTAGCCGAAACCTTTCGGTCATCAATGCTTTAACAAAGTGCGTGAGACAGCAAAGACGCACAATGCGTGTGAGATGGCGAAATAGTCTCGCTCTCTCTATCTCCCTCTCACACGCATTGTTGATAGCAACACAAAATGATTGAATCAATGTAGCAGAAAGCTTTTGCACACACACACACACACACACACACACACTACGTCTGCTAAAGGCCAAAAAGGAGGCATGTCGAATGAAAGAATCTGAAATTTTTGGAATTTTTGTTAATTTGTAGGACGACATTTTGGCTGCCTCTGTTGTCTTTAATGGTGATGAAGGTGATCAGTTCTTGAGCTCTGCGCTATACGCTGCAAAAGATCGAAATGGTAACGTATTAGATTAGAGTTTGCTGTTTAGGATTTTGCAAGATCTAAGTATGTAAACTATTTCTGAACTGAGAACGAAATTAAAAGGGAAAAGAATAATTAACAATTCATATTCATTTGACTTCATTTGATTATGAAATATTCATATTGGAACTTACTTTTAGAGCAAACAAAGCGCAAACAAGCTGAAGTAGCTTTGATAAGCTTATAGAAAATATTTTAGATATGCTTTATCTACAATATTTATATAACTTTAATAAATAAATAAATAATAAAAAGAAATTTGATATATAATAATAGAATAATATATATATTTATACAAGTATATACATATATAAATAAAAGTTGAAAACTAAATGTAATAATATTATTTGTCTGATTGATAATCAGTAGCTTAAATTTCTACTGAATGAGGTCCTTCAAGTGTCGGCTAAGAAAGGCAACGGTATAAATCCATAAGCCAGTGTGTAAAGCTACCTAAATACTAATGAAGATTTTAGATAAGTTTTCGACCAGCTTCAAATGTGTTTTAACATATTTAAAATATTTAACATATTTTAAAAAAATTAACATATTTAAAATATTTAAAATACTTAACATATTTAAAACATATAAAATAATTAAAAATATTTTTGAAATATTTTACTTTACTCAAGCAAATAAAAACATGTTTTAATGAGTCAAAAAAGAAGATTTAAATATTTCTTTATCAGAAAACAGAACCAGGCTAAAACCCTGTTCTGTCTATATAGAAATAAATTATTTAAAATATATTATAAAATATTTCAGTTTGTTTCTTTATTATTCTTGGAATTTCCTTGCCTTGGCAACCTTCTTGTGTTTAGTATATTTTAGGCTATTCCAATGATTTCCTAGTTATTTAATCTTAAAGAGCCTTGCCTCCATTTATCAATATCTTTATGGCATTTGTTTGCGTGTAGTCCATATATCGATCACACTGATCACTTTTGGGGCACAATCCCCATGTGGAGCTTCATTCAAGCATATACTTTGTTTCACTTTTGTTGTGATTGTTTGTTTTCCTTTTCTTTTTTTTTTCTTTTTTTTTTGTTTTTTGATCGTTTTACAGCTTGCAAAGTTGTCACCACTTTCCTGGGCAATTTGTACGCATTTTCAATGGTGGCGGCATATCGAAACTTGTGTATCTCAGCGAACAACAACAGCAGCAACAACAACATCTCGTAGGTGTTTATAATGTACACTTTCTTGTTGTTGGCGATCGATCGAATCGCATCGCATCGCATCGCAACGCATGGCATCGCGTCGGATCGGTTCGGTTCGCAACCGGAGTCGAGTGAGCTAAGTGTGGAGCGCATTTTCGCAGTTTACTTTTTGGACATTAAAACATCCGTTTACATAGTATTCCCATTAGCAGTGCTCTTGTCTCGATTTTTGCGACGCCTTGTCTGTCCACCATGTTGTCGTTGTTACTGTTGCCGTTGTTGTTGTTGTTGTTGTTGTTGTTGTTGTTGCTGTTGTTGTCGTCGTTGTCATCTTGGTTGAGCGCGTTGTTCGATCCTCGATTCGCCTTGTCTCGGACACGCGACAATCTTTTTTTTTTTTGGTGGCTATGGAAACGATTCGTTCTTCGCGCGCGATTTCAGCTCCAGTTGAAACAAAAGCAAAATTAAATTGTTATGAACACAAGTTTTCGATATAAGTTATGCGGCTGCCCCTACTTAACACATATTTATGGCGCGTGCAGCGGTAGCGCAGATTTTTCAGATACTCTCCATTCGGCATGCCCTGGCCAGTTCGCAAACGTTGTAAATTACGGGGTTTATGGGCGTTGAGTCAGCGCTTGGAATGCGAGCAGCCACCTTAGCATCTCACCAAATGGTCGCTTGGCCAATTTAATGGGGGTTAACAATACCAACGTGTGGCGCCCTCTGGCGTTGCGAACCCACTCATCTCATCTCTGAAATGCAGTTAAATACGCTTTGTGCATACATTTTTTTACGTTTCCATTTCGTTTGTCTGTCAAAGCGACAAATTGACTGCGAGTAAAGGGTGGAAAGCTGGAAAAAAGAGGGTTTATATGAGTTGCTTGACTATTTACCATGTGTACTTGAAGGATGCATAGCAATGGATGTTTGTAGATTACATATAGCTGGGACATGAATTACTCCTAATTTTGTTATCCTCTGTAAACAAAAAAGGGAATATATTTTTGCAATTTTCTATATTTAACTCAGTCAATGCAAACCTAATATGCCCCTTCATTTCACACAGGTGCGGGTATATGCCCGCTGGCTATATCATTTATTTGAGCGCCTTCCATATGCGAACCAGACTTAATTAAATATCAGTGACATTTATCGAGTCTCGTGTAGCTGTGGCACGCCACTTTAATGATAAAAGTGGGTGCATATAAAAAGCACAAGCACAGGCCCAGCTCCAAGCAGAAGGCGACACGAACCCCACCGAAAAACACGAACTTAAACTCGAATCAGAATCAAATACCGCAACTCTGTCAAATATAAATCACCGAAAGCTCGCGTTCCCTAGCCCAGGCATCAGTGGCCCATCTCGTTTCAGCTGATTCCAGCTCATTCCGTCTCGTTCCTTTAGCCGGGACGGGGGCAGAGACTCGCGTCTGGGGCAGCCAATAAAAAGCCAAATTGGCGGCTGTGCAGGAATGTTTAATGATGTATAAAGCATGTTAGAGTTTATCTTTATGGTGGCGTTCCTTTTGCCAAAAACCCACAGCCAACAACAACAGCAAGTCAAATTATTTTCAAAATTTGTCTCCATGCAGTGCGTTTCGAATTTATGGTGCTCGATGCTATCAAAATATACAAAAAAAAAAAACAACAAAAAATTATAAAAACTTTATAAAATAAAATAAAAATTGTCGCCACGTTCCCTTGCTCTGCTCTGAACTGTCTGTGCTATTCGTGCTGCAATTGGGCCTGGCTAATCAAGTGCCCCATTATCGGGCAGGGAATGTCAAAGTCATCGTTAAGTGTGCCAAATGTCTGTGACGTTTTATCGATCTGTCGACTGAGCTGCCAGCCTTATCGCCAATGTGGCTCGGACTGTGAGCTGATCTATATCAAATCTAAATTTCTCAGTTCTTTATCGGTTTATCGGCACCAGTTTCAACTACTGAAAACGGAATTTCCCATATAAAAATATAAAATATTTCCATGGTCAAAGTTTGTTTCCGATGTTATTAAGAATGCACAGATATGGCAAAAGATTTATTTTCTTTGAATCTGTAATGGCAAAATGAATAAAATTGTAAAAACTATTATTAGAGAATTAAGTTTAAATTTAATAAATATTTTGATTATTTCATTATAAATTTTTAACAAAATTGAAATAAATGCCAATAATTGTTTTTACTTAAAATATTTCTAGTTTCTATATCTATAAATATTAGTTCTAGTTTTGGATGAATAAGCAGCCAATATCAATTTAGATTGAGGTGTTATTAGAGCATACCTATTTCAAATCAATTTCTTATAAGTATGTAGAAAATTTCTTTGAAACAGAGGTTATTGCCTAGTCGAGAACTGTTGATTAGGAATCTTTTACTAATTAATTTTAACTTTTTGTTGTTGTTCAACTCTTTGTTTTGGTATTCGTCTATCGCAAATGTTTTATGATTCTTTTGAAGACTAATAGATTTTTGCAACTTAATGACGCAGAATTATTATTTTGACCGATAAACAGTTCGATACTGTGAAATGTGTTGGGGCTGGCCAGCCCCGAATAATTTCAATTTAATTGCGAAACACGTGTGAGACTAGGTCTAGGTTAGATAAACAAAGAGTATTGAAATGCGATAAGCCTTGAAGGTGAAAGAGTATAAATAATAATATTAGTAAAAAATAATAATATCATAAAATATTTAACATAAATGTTTAGCTCAAATAAAAGTTGGCTTGAGCAAGTCTCTCTCTCTCTTTCTCTTTTTCTCTCTCCATCTCTATCCAGAATTCACTTACTCATCTAAATCATTCGACATTTCCCTTTCTCACTCTCTCTATCTCTCCCTGTCTGCCTCTCTCAAATCTCGCTCTCTATTCTGATCGATAGCCAACACTTTCTCTGCATGCGGCCGACACCCACACAACATCAGCTCTGGCCATACGCAATCATAGCTCTATAATTTGGCATAGTTTCTGCTATTCTCTGCGGTTGTTGTTGTTATTATTGTTGCGGCACTATATATATATCTATATATATATATATATATATATATACATTTATGGGCACGCACGCATTGCCATCGATCCGCTGAGCTTCATCATGTCGCATAAATAATAATCAAAAGTAACATTTTCTATAACGCCGCTGAGCCACCCACACAGAGTGAGTGCCACAGACGCGGACCCGCATGTTAGGCAAGAGACCAAAGCGATCTCTGTATATGTAAGTGTATACATATATTTATGGACATGGGTGTGTGTCGATGTCGATGTGGATGTGGATGTACAACAAAGTAGCCGGCCGGCCACTTGAGTAACAGTCGAAATTTATGGCGCAAAGTACAGTGCCCGATTGTCACCCGGTTGGCAGAGAGGGCCACCGAGGCGGATGGGTGGAGAGCGGAGTGTGGAGGGCGGAGGGGGTGTGGCAACCAGTTTGAATAATGCTCAGTTGGGGCAGTTGGGCAGTTGGAGCTGGGACTCTGTGCAGATTAGTCACATGTCAGTTTCAATTATCGTCGAGTCAATTTGTTGAAAGGCCACAGCATATGCAGCCAGCCAGCCAGGCAGGCAGCGACAAGCCAAAGTCTTTGCACCCATTCGGCTGTGAGCAGCGTAGAGTCAATCGATACCGCGCGATTCGCGATTTCAATCCGGGCGATTTTCGCTTGAAATATTCCAACAGCGTTGCCGCCACAGGGGGAATTGGGGTATGGAACTTGGCCGTGGTCATTGCTGAAGCTCTGGCCAGGAGCCACCAAGCGCGTCTGATTATCGGCAGGACAACAACAACCACAGCAGGCGCATCGTTGGCATAGGGCATAACTCAGATGCTCTGCTATGATAATTTCCAATAAGAGAGTCAGAGAGTGAGAGAGATGGGGTCGGAGACGGAGACGGAGACGGAGAGTCGAGAAATTGATGATGCTGAGTATGTTTGGAGTCAGCTTGTTTACACAATTCAGCGCACATTGAGGTCGTGTTTGGTGCGGTGTCGTGTAGCTCTTGGCCCAGCCAGGAATTTGTTTGTTGGCAGTGCCATCAAAGAGGCGCCGAACTGTATATCAAGATCAAGATTGAAATCGTTGCGATGTGTCGCATCGGCTCGCCAAAGATTTTTCAGCTAGACAAATGCAAGATCAATAGATACAACAACAGCAGCAGCAGCAGCAGCCACCACATGATCATCATCACCAGCATCATCATTATCATTAGCATTAGCCATAACATTATCAGCGTCACCCAGTTCACGTACGCGCGTACGCGCTTTGCTCGCTCACGTACAAGCGCTATTTGTTCTGCTGACAAATTGGTATCTGTATCCGTAAGATACAGGCTGTGGCTGTGCCTTTAGCTGTGCCTTTAGCTGTGCCTCATCTGGCCAAAAGCGTGTCAACACATTGTCAGCCAGAGAGTGAGCCGGCTCATTTGTCAGCTGCCGAAGCTTTGCTTTGTTTGCCTTTGCCTTTGCCTTTGCCTTTTGAATGCTCGGCCATTTGTCTTAATGGCTCAATGCAATCGCCGAGTTTCCCAGTTTCCCAGCTTCGCAGCTTCTCAGCCGTTTTTGTCAACTGCAGTCCCACGCAACAGGGCCAGCTGACATTGGCCCTGACTCTGCCAGGGACTTTGTCACCTTTATTCAGTGTCACATTGTTGTTTTGGGTCCCAGTGCACCGCTAATGCGAAATATCAATTTGTACTTCACGACAATGTCGCTGCTTGTGAAGCTTATTGAAATTCGAATAGATCGTAGTTCCGGTGATTTTTCTTCTGTTTCTGCTTCTTCCATATTTGATGATTGTCTTTTTGCCTTTGTTGTGGTTTTGTGCTTTGTACGGCATGTGTGAGAATTGCGGTTGAGATCACGGAAGCGGATATTGGCTAATGATGAGGGCGGCCAGCTGTGACTAATGATCGCGAGCACTGATCGATATCTGAACTGAACTTAACTGATCAGCAGAAAATAAATTGGTTCTCTATGAGCATTGTAAGTAAATGAGAAATAACTATAATAGCTGTGCATAAGTCTCGAAATTGCAGAAGGTGTTAAAGGGAGATTATTGAGAAAGATCTCAGTTGAGTATAGTTTGAAGATGCCCTTATATCAGTTAAGTAAGCAGATGACATCGCTGACATGTTCGATCAAGAATAAATTTATTTATAACTGACTCCAATCTTCTTCCAGCCAAACTGTGCCTTTGCCGCTATTGTCGGTATACTTCGCCAGGCCTCTCTATTTTTGCTGCTGGTAATATATATACAAATATATATCGAAATTTGTTTTATCCACCTGCAATATAATACAGAATTTAGTTTTAGTTAAGCTACGAATAAGCCGTATAAATGAGGAGAAATCTGATTTTAAACACTTTAATAAGCTTATATCAAGCGAGTCATACTTTTTCGATCAAAATATGAATTTAGAGTCAGTTCAAATGTATCACGTATAGCCATCCGTCCGCTGCTTAGAAGAAACTGATCATGACTTCTTTATTGTTATTATTTTTAATTCTTCTTATCTTTTAGAGTTTGGTGTTTTGCAAAATACATATAAATCGTTCCGATTGTGTGCCTCAAGTAAACTTTTTTAGGATGTTTTCAAAAACTGAAACTAAAAATGCTCGGTGAAGCAATTTCCGCAATGGCAATACGACATGGCTACTAACTTGTGCTCTAAGTTCAACTTCTGTATTTATGAATCGAAATTTATCGAAAATCGCTTTTCAACAGAGGCTGAGTGCAAGGCTCACTGCATAGGCAATTAAAATCAATACTACAATAAATATGTCCTCCATCTAAACAAGTCCTAGTTGAGAATGGCCGACTAGGAGATACAATAAATTCCTCAAAAAACTGATGCTTCAATCATTCTGACCTTCACATACAATAGCACTAAAGTGGTTGTTTCTAAGCAGCTGTTGGAGCAACATCTTTAACATTTTCCCTTAGTAGTAGATTAGCCGCAAAGGAATAAAAAAAAGTCCCCAGAGTGGACTGGAACAAATGATTACCAATTTCTTCACACAATTCATGCATAAAAATAATTCCCAATTAGCTGTGGACCCGAAAGGTAAACAGGCAGGCGGCTCCTTGTGGATTGTGGCGTTAAAATGCCGCAGCGGTAAAAAGAAAAAAAAATGTATAAAATAATAATCGTAAAAGGCAGGGTAAGAGAGAGACCGAGGATGTACAAACTCAAGATCCCAAACCCAAATCCAAAACCAAAACCAAATCCAACTGTGGGCAGTTGTTGTGCGAGTGCGACATGATGTTGATATGTTAACAAGACACCCGAGAGTGCCAAGTGGTGTGTGAGCTAAACTCCATGCCCCGCGACGATTATCAACAGTCGAAGTCGACGTCGCAGTCACTGTCACAGTTGGCATCACATATATATATATATATATAGTCATATATATACCTTAATCCGGTAGCGCTGTTTGGAATATGTGAATGAATGTTTGTTTTTGCAAATGCGCCAAGGATAACAAGCCTCATCCAACTGCCAAGTGTGACTGTATAGTGCCTGGCCCGTCATCTTTTAATTTCCACACACACATACATATATATGTATGTGTATATATGTGGCAAGCCAATTGCTCTGTCTGTCTACTCTATGGATCTGTGTGTGTGTGGAACCCACACAAGACAAAAATGTTATGACCTTAAGTTTTGGTTTCTAAAAATGCGCTTTGATTTATTTTTATTGATGAGCATATAAAAGCTGGCCAAGCCATTGGGGCTATGGGGCACAGTAGTAGTCGCCCCGGCCTGGTAGTAGTCATCGCACGCCAGCGGGGGGGAAGTCCCACAGTTCCCAAGACGCAGCTAAAGCTGTAGCTGTAGCTGTAGCTGTAGCTGTAGCTATGGCTTCGCAGCATTTCATGCTGTGTGAACGACATTTTCGTATATATGCGTATATGGGGGCTGTTCGTTAAGGATTCCCTCCTACATTTCATAATTCACGGAATATTATTCCAGCTGCCGAACAATGTGTCCCGCGCGCCGTTTGGTGCCGTTTGGCCCTTGGCCTGTCATTTGCCTGCCTCACAAAATATATTCTCATTAAAATTGTGCTTTTTGGTGCTTCTTGTCGTCAACGGGCAGCCGAGGTGGACACCTTGGGCTTGAGGGCGCCCCGAATTCAAGACTATCCGCCACTCAGACAGTCGGACAGGCAGACAGACAGTTAGCCACGCCCACCCCCCGTGGTTTTGCTTCCGTTGGAGACGCCACTGTGGCGTGTTTTCTGGCCCCCATTCCGGCGACTCGGTGGAAATCTGAAATCAGAGCTTAACGCTGTTTATGTGCAAATGTCGAAACAAAGATATTTCTTTAAATTGATAAAGATTAACCATAAACAATGAGGCATGCAACAGAGCTTCGAGCTCCCAGCATCAGCAAGTGGCTGTCTGCGGGGCGCATAGCAATGGCCGAGCTTAAAACTTTGCTGACAACTTTCTGAAATATATATAAATATATATACATATTATGAAATTGGAGTCGTAATACCTTTATTTCACACAACAAACTGACAATGGAGCATATGAGTTGCGGCCAACAGTATTATAAGGCATATACCTGTATCCTAAAACATATGCTTCTAGCAATGGCAGATATAACCTATATTAAAGGAAATATCAAACTTTAATGCATTAAAGTGCAAATATGTTAAAATATAACTTAACAATGTCTTGAAAATATTAGTTTAAATAAATATTTATAAATAAATATGATAAATAATAAATTACATATAATTTAAATATATTATTGAATAATTCAAATATAAATAAAACTTTTAAAAAAAATATTATTAACTATTTTCAAAATATATTTAATTTATATTTTAGCATATTCAAAATATTATTTAACTCACCTTTTGGCTGGAATATAGTAAGAAAGCTGACTGGAGTTATCTACGATCCGATTGGAGTACGTCACAAATATTTATTGATTAAAATCTCTTTAAAAGAAATATACTACCATCAATAGTTAACTTTCATATAAAAGTATTCCAAGACACCTTTCTGAAAAAACGTTTAATTTACATCAAGCTTCAATATTTAGTCCTGATTTATACTATCAAATAAGCTCTACACCTGTACTATTCACATTTGTTGCAGCTTATTCTTTAAAATATGTTCATTCAAAGATCTTGAGATTCATTCACTGGATTCACACTAATGCATAAAGTGTTGGGCTCTCCATCTCCATCTCCATCTAAATCTCCATCTGCATCGCGATCTTGGAGCGGGCAACCATCTACCGGATGTGGGCGTTAGCAGGCATGTAATCTGATCCCTGACAAATCGGTCTATTAGAATCGTCGAAGACTGTGTTGAAATATTTGTCGCATGCGCAGCTCGAGCAGAAAAAGTTGAAGCCGTAGAAGAAGATGAAAAAGAAGAAGAAGCAAAGGCAGAAGAAGATGCCGCCAAATGGACGCTGCTGCACTGGCGCAGCCCCGAAACGGCGTAGGTGGCGCAGGGCAAATGTGCATTGGGCCGGGGCATAACCCATGAGCTTGCCACACGCGGCCTGCAGGGCGAGAGCAGGCGCAAGTCTTTGCCACAGTTACAGGCGGCGCGTGTGCCTAGCCCTTATTTTTTTGGCTTTGACTTCGTTGCTTTTCTTTTCGTTTTTTTTTTCTTTTTTGATTTTATGAGGCGCAAGTGGCGACGTTTTGTGGTTGCGAGGCAGACGTTGGCTAAAATGTTGCACGGCGAAGGCAGTGGTTGCGGCGGCGGCGGATGGACTTGGTCTGAAGCGGCGCCGCAGCAATTCATAAACGTGGGCGATTGATTCTCTCGTACCTCATGGCCTCCATCCTCATTGCCGGTGCTGTGACTGCGGCTGCGGCTGTGACTGCGACTGTGGCTGTGGCTTTGGCTGCTTTTGGGCTTTGGCTTTGCACACTAAGGCTCGGCAAATGGCCCGCGGCATTGCGATTGAACTTCAAGTTATGATCGTCGTCGCAACGACAACAACAACAGTGCCCACATTGATGGACGTTCGCTCACGAACGAACTTGGCTACAACAACAGCAACAACAACAACACACGCTGTTACCACTTATTGATGGCACATTGTGATGGTGATGCGTTCGCTCCACAGCTTCAAGACCCAACAACGACCCAGCCACAGCGCCCTCCGCCTTCTACTCCACCTGCTTACCGCCCGCCTGCCCGCACTTCACTCATGAGCACGTCGAATAGAGGCGTTCTACTCAAATGTATGATACCCACCCACGAGCACAGCCAGCACAGCTGTAGCCAAAGAGACCCAAACTATGATGATGACTGCGACTCAGCGAGCGAGCAAGCGAGCGAGCGAGCGAGTGTGTGTTTGTGTGTGTGTTTGTGTGTGTGCCATGCTGGGCTCTGCCCTGCCCTCTGTCCCTCAGAGTGAGCCTTAGCCTTAAGTTAATGTTGCTTAAGGTGCATCCATGAAGCCAACTCTCAAGCAAGCGCCCCATGCATTCATTTTAAGAGTTGCTTCGCTTCATTTTGTGTGTGTTTTTTTTTGTTTTCTGTTTTTGGGCCCAAAAGACAATGCAAAATTAAGCGTTTCCTTTATTGTTGTTGTTGCTCGTTGCCTTTGTATTACTTTAAGGTGTGCTCCAGGTAATAATTTAGTTAAATCATATTTTCGGCAAAAGACAAAACAACAACAGCAACAACAACAGCAAGCGAACGCTTTGCACTGCAGTTAAAATTATTTGCCTTTAACACTCACTCACCTACTCAGCGCCGCCTATAAGACGGGGTCTTGACTCGAACTCATTGGGGGCAGCTCCAGCTCTAACTCCATGAATGGCGCAACATTGTTGAGTCCAACACACATGCGAAACGGAACTATGCTGAGAACGACATCAAATCATATTTGAGAACAATTCTGACGTTTGACGTTTAGCACAAGTTTTCTATGGCTCGCTCTGCATAATGGCTTCATTTATGGACGCTGGAGCATTGACAATATATCAGAGAGTTATATATGACAGTTGCATATCTAAGAGCTATATATCTGAGAGTATCTCTGACAGTCAATGAAGAGTTATGTCTCAGACAGTTATCAATCAGAGAACTATAGAATTACCAGCAATTTATGTTCAGGGCTCTAATCCTCAATATTATCCACATGCAGGTTTCAAACCTCCTGTGTCTAGGGCTGCTTCCCATCTCGGAACGCGATGTTATTACGCATTCGCCTTCAAGGTGGAGCCCTTGTATGTGCTCTAGCTGAGCACTGCCATCTGTGTTTCTGCGTCCAGGTAACACTTTTTCCACCGCAAAACATTTTCGGCGAAGTCACTGAGTCTTTCCCAAAATTTTAATTTATTATTTTCAATTTTATACTTAAACAATTATTTACTTCATCCAATAATTTACTTAACTTGAGCTTATCTGCTCTCGATGCATGGATAATATATCTATCTATATTAGATAAGTCAGCAACAGCTCAGCTCAGCTCAACTCAAGTATAGTCCACATGGACAATAAACTAAATCGGTTTCTCATCATCATTTGATTTCGTGAGCAACAGCTTTGTGTGTGGGCCATTCACAATTTTATTTCATTTAAAGTCAACAATTTTGTAAAGTATCATTTACAGTTAAGGTCTAACGCAAGTGAATTCCATAAATTACCTGATTCTATTTTGCAGTTATCAATTCCCATAAAACTGCTGCGGTTCTCTTGAATCTCTAGCCTTTATCGAC
Organism: Drosophila leonis; assembly: GCA_035045365.1. Lineage (NCBI taxonomy): Eukaryota > Metazoa > Arthropoda > Insecta > Diptera > Drosophilidae > Drosophila > Drosophila leonis. The sequence goes on along the minus strand of JAWNPC010000389.1, from coordinate 1,598,773 downwards.
AAATTTCTTCACACTCTCATATATCAAAGATCGTAGAAGCCAGAGAGTTTTCAAAAACATGCAGAAAAGTACACTTGATATTTAAGTTGAATCTGATGTCAACCTGTTCGGTTCCAAAAAAAAAAAAAAAAACAATAAGAATATCTTTGTCGAATCACTTTAGTCAGTTGCAATAAATTAGGTAAGTTTGGAGGTTGCTCGGCAATCGGAATTTGAGCTTGGAGTGATGTTTTCGCATTCAATGATTAACATTCATTGCCAATTCAAACCAATTTTCGCAGACATAAAATTCAGCTCAGCTGAGATCAGCTCGGGTTGGAGACAAGCTATAAATATGACCAATATTTAATGCCAACTAACGGCAACGTCTTCATAAGTCAAACGTGTCTGAGCGCAGCCTCGGCTCACAGCACCTACAAGTCTAAGATATAATCATAATTTCAGCTGCTTTTTATAACCAAATACATGAAAACAAAGCATTCAGAGGTTTTTTCTTTTTCTCTTTTTTTTTGGTTTTTTTGGCATGTCATAAATAAACGTTATAAATAGTATCATATCGGATGAGCCAGCAGCAGCAGCAGCAGCAGCAGAAGCAGCCACATGGAGCTACCTCCTCAGCTACAGGCGGCCTGCCGCTTGTCTTGTCTAGCGATAAATTACAGTTAGAGCTGTACCTACCGTATACGCTACGGCTTGAGTTGCGACCAAAAACTGAGACCATGTTGCGCGCATTTTTAAGGTGTGACCAAAAGCGAACGAAACTCGTAATTTTTTAAATTAGCATTTTTCTCTCTCTCCCCCACTCTCGTTGTCTCTGCTGCTCTTTCCCTGAGTTGTGCGTGGAGACGATCGCGGGTTGTCATAAAACCAAATTTACAAATTGTCCCCCAACAACAACAACAACAACAAAAAAGGCAAGATAATCCCAAACGCACAAAGAATCAACTCACATGAGACCTATGGCTGCGACGACATAGACATCATCGACATCATCAGAGAGTGGAAGCTGCAGCTTCAGCTGGAGCGAGCTCTCAGGGCCAGCGATAAACTCATCAATAAATTGCCTGTTGTCTGCTGTGGCTTGAGAGACAACAAACGCACGACACCACCAACGCACTTGATGATGTGTCCACCGAGTCCAGCGCGTCGTCGTCGCATCTTGCCATCTCCCTGCTGGCTGCGTTTCGGGTGGTCGGAATTTCTTTTCGGTGAAGCGCGTGGCTAAGTGGATTTGTGTGTTCGTTGGTGCGCGAGAAAAATGTTTATTGTTTCAACATTGTTATCAGCCTTAAGTAAACAGACTCTGGTCAATTTTTGATTTCTAATTTGTTTACCCACACCACAAATGGAAACAAATTTTTTCTTATTTATGAGCGTAATTCTCAACTGATTTCTCAACTACTAACTGACCAACCGGAAGAGCTATTCACACATACACAAATACAGAGAGAGATGGAGAATCTCCTCTACATTAGTCTTTTCCACACTTTGTTTCTCTTTGCTTTATTGGTATTCGCTCTTATCGCTTGGCCAGGAATTTCTTTCATTTTGTTCGAGTCTCGAATTTGTCTGAATTTTGCTCAGAATTTATTAGTACAAAGAAGGCGCGTGTTTGCATCATCAATCAGTTAGTTAGGACCCTCGACTTATAGAGACCGGCCAGACCAAGCCACAGCAACCGCAACATCTTTTACGCTTCGCGCGAACCTAACAAATTAATTTTGTCGAGTCGCCTGAGCTGCTCTGTGGCTTTTTAGTTTTGTAGGTAGCTGATGACATAAACGGGCTAAGGATAGTCGCTTAGTCATGTTGCGATTCCATAGAGTAACTTTTGCTTAGCAAATTAACATCTATATAGATGAAATTGCATATGCCCCATGATGGACAGATTGACTGATTCGAAATAAATGAAAATATGAAAATAAGAGAGCGAGTTGGAGGAAGTGTTTGATTTAGGTGTGTGACTGAAGTGTTCAGCAAAATATATATATAGATACGTATATATTTATATTCAAATTGTTTTTAAAATATCATGTTTATTACATTTCAATCGCACTACTATTTTGATGAACACAGCTGTATATGTGTAAAGTAATTATATCTCAAATTTAAGTCAACAGAGGTGGGCAATATTCATTAAATTTAAATCTCTTTGAAGCCTATCCTCTATATATATTATGCCTTGGCTAAGGGTAAAAGAGTTTTACATCTAAAACTTATCTCAAAATATTTAACAGCAATCTATTCGGCTTCTTTGCTATAGACGAGCGTATATTGACAGGAGTTTTGTCCATTGTAAGCATCTTGCCATAACTTATAAATTCTCAAGAACTTCTAACTCCTATTTCAAGCTGTCTTTTGATATAAATTCAATATAAATTCTATCACATTCATACAGACAGCTCTTCGGGCAGTTTCTATGCTCTTTTTATTTCTTATTCCCATCAAAATCACTTAGCTCAAAACTCTTTTATTTCTATGTTTCTACTGTGACACATCAAATGCGCATTTGTCAGTTGAATTTGGTTCCATTCTCCATTCTATCGGCTGCTCCTGCTCATAGCTAAGCCGACAGTTGTGACATTATGGCGCTCAGTTGATGCCCAATTAGGTTGAGCTATGTCAGCGATTACGACACCCAATAACAAAGAGCATTCAGATGCAGATACAGATATACGGAGATACAAATACTTGCTCAGGTTAGCAGAGGCCAAGCCCAATGCTAAGCCGCTGCAGGCGTGCGATAAGCCCAGCCACACAGATTCCAGCTAAGTAGTGTTGCAGCTCCTTGAAACCCAGCAGATGCACGTAATAACTGAATCTCTCTCTCTCTCTCTCTGTCTATCCGACTCAATTACGAGTATTTCAGATCAGCGATGCATATAACCAGCTACATATCCGGGTACCTAAGCAGCCTTGCGGCTGCAAAGGAACTGCCGTTGACAGTTAACGGGCCCATTTCGAGTGGCCCAGGACAATGGCTACGCGGATGGATATATATTTCACGCTTATCAGCACCCGTTCAATGGTATCCCTTGCCCGTGCTATCCCGCCAGCCCATCATCCCTGCAGCCTGCAGTCTGCACCCAACATGGTTGCACACAAATTGCTGCCAGACGCCGTCGCTTATCCTCGCCTTGTTTTTGTTGTTTATTAGCTTAATAATTTGTGCCCACTTTGGAGGGTCAGCTCACTCAGCGCACTCTATCCGTATGCCTAACTGGTGGTTGAACATGCGGTAGGCGTGGCATGGTATAGATTACATGCGAAACAGTTGCTGCTAATGGGCCTGCTGAGCGAGGGTAAGTCCAGTCCTTTTCGGGGGGTAGCTCAACCCCCGGAGGCCTTGGCAACCATGCTGTGATAATTAAATCAACATTGGGGCGGGCAAAGCGCGTTAAGTGTTTGAAGTTCGTTTTGATTACCATTTATCGTTTATCGTTCGTCGCTTATCGTTCAATCGTTAATCGTGTCTAGCCTATGGCAAATTGTTTCACTTTTTGCGTCATGATCTGCTCTCTCTATGTCTGTGTGTGTGGGTTGCTTTTCTTATCTCTGTGTGGTGGGCGTTAACAGCTCTCGCAAAATAAACAAAACATTTTTGCATATCTTAAATGGATATCTGACTTCTGCTTTGAAGTAGAGTCAGCTACTCTATAAACATTGTTGAATCTGGAACAGAATATTCAACGAATCACTGGGGGGCAACTGAGGGTGAATATTGCTAGCAAATATAAAAAGTTTGTCTTAAATTTAAATATTTTTCAATTTACATTGACAACAAACGATCTGGAGTTCCAGCTTTTCCCAATTATCCTTTGCCTTCAAATTCTTTCTCTAACTTTTCCAGCAATTGCACTAAAGCTGTCTAACCTATTTAGAGTACTTCAAATATGCCCGCTCTTCAGTCAGTTTAGTTGATATGTAAATAGAAAGATTTCACTAATGGCCTATTAATCACTTGTCTAAATATGCGCCAGGGCATTAAAGAACCAGGCCGACGATTCACATAGAAAGCGCTGAAGAAATCCCACACATTGTTAATCCTTAAATACACACAATTCAGTTTTAGTTTGTAGACCAGTCCCAAAGCCAAAAGGCAAAAATATTTCTTAAATGTCACATTTTCACTTGAAGATTGCATTAAAACTGAAAGAGAGAGGAGTAGGGAGAGAAATAGTGCGAGTGAACGGAAATTTACAACTGCGACAATAACAACAACAACAAGAACCAAGAACTGGGCGGCTATTACAACACCTTGGCCAGAGAGACAGACGCTTAACTCTATATTTGTTGACAAATACTCAAAGAGGCCTACGAGAGAGGGGCTGGGGGCAGGGCAAGGGGTTCGGGGGAGTACAGACGATATCCGTGCAAAGCAATCTTGTCACTATATTATGACGTTAATGACAAATTGACGGCGAAATACCTTTGATGTGTGTGTTGTTTGATTGTTTTTGGTTCTAATCATGCCGACTGCCGCCGAGGTAGTTCAGGCCAACGGGCACCAACCGGCAAAGGGGGGCAGGCAGCAGTTGGGTGGTGGTGGTGTTGGTGCTGCTGCTGCTCAAATGATTTTCGTTTTAATTTAACCGCGGGTCCCCTCAATTAGCTGGCTAGCTCTGGCTCTAACTCTGAGCTAAACGGACCTTATCAGCGCCGAAAAGTCATATAACCCAGTATAACATATATAAATATATATATATAGATATATGCCCTAGCTACTCACTCTCTCACTCTCGCTCTCTCTTGCTCTTTTGCTCTGTTTAGCAGAGATAAGCCGCTGCACTATCTGCCGTGTGAGTGTGGTTAGTGTTGGGCTCTATTCTGCTAAGGTCTGTTTGATGATTATGTGTCGTACACAACTCGTTGCGGCGACTGCTCCGTGCTACGTGCCGCGAACTTGTCAAACAAGCCCTGGGCAAATACTGACAAGCCAAAGAGAGAGAAAGAGAGAGAGAGAGAGAGAGAAGGCATCCAAAAAGTGCAGAGCTCATTGCCTGTCAATTATATTGTACTGCTCTCAACTTGAAATACTTAGTCGTTTAACATTTGTCGCATTTGTTTGCATTTGCGCGCTGAGTGCCATAAAAAAAGAACGACCGAGTCGGCTGCATCAAGGCTCAACAGTTATAGCGTATATACATAGCTAGAAGGTATGCATATATAGTAGGTATATGTATATATTCTCTATATAAGTATATTTGTCAAGTCGAAGCATTCTCGAGACTGTGACACACCCGCTTGGCTTTGACAGCTACCCCCTTTGGCCAGCTATGCCGTCGGCATAGCGCGCACCATCCAATAAAATCTAATTACCTCTTAGAGCGCTGCGTAAGCATTGCCTATCTATTCACTTGCACGAGTTTCGGCAGCTTTTCTTCTCTAAACGGTAGAGTTGCATTGGTGTTTCCGAAGACCTCAGCCAGTTCCAGAAATTGTGCTTCGACCATTCTTTATGGTCGTTTAGCGTCGGCAATTTGAAGGAAGTCTGCAAAAGAGTTGTCGTTTGGTATGGCAGAAGATGCAGACTTAAGAGAGTTGCTACCCATATGTAAATGAGGTTAAAGCTAGGTAGAAGCTGTATAATTATCTCATTCAATTATTACTTTGTGTCATTTCAAATAAAATATGAATATTTGGGAAAATTAGAAGATGTCTTAAGCAAAAGTTTTAGATATATTGAAAGTGACAATAATGTTGGACAGCAAAATTTGTTGATAAACATAATATTTTTAAAACAATTTGAATATATATATGTTAATCTTAATATTCACTTCAAATTGTTTTCAATATATTATGTTTATCAACAAATTTTGCTGTCCAACATTTCAGTCGCACTACTATCTTAATGAACACATCTGTATGTTCATAGATAAGTTGGAGTTTCGGATAATGCTATGCATTTAAATCCAAACAGAAAATATCAAATATATTAAATATTTATAAGCCTCAATTTATTTAAGCTTGCCTCATCAAAAGAGAAGTCATTTGATCTGTTAATTCAGTTGCCTGTTGCACTACACTCAATCAGCAAACAAACCAAATTTGTATGCCCAATAGACTCCTTGTTAAATATTATATGGCATGTCTAAGACTCAGGTCTCTCTAGTTGAAGGAGAGGCTAAGTCAAGTTGGCCAGACTGCCGGCTAACCTGGTGTGTGTGCCTCCAATATATAAAAACATTTACGATACGACACCTAATTAGGCACAAGAACGCCGCATAATTTACGTTTACGTTTCGTCAAACGTTGGCGCAGTAACGCGTCAAACTTAGAGTCGATGTCTTTGGGCGAAAAATGGGAACGCCAGCGGCGATCTTTTGGGCTGGACTTGGTCCGACCGAGTAGGAGATGGCGAAGGCAAAGTATTGTAGAAGGAGAAACGTACATCAGCGCTGTGCAAACATGGATTCGTTCCCTATTGAGGTGCCGTCAGTTGTTGACGGGTTGGTGGGGCCTCCTCTAGACACAGACACACATACATCAAATCATAAAGCAAATGGTGCCGACAAACTAACTGGACGGTTGGACGCTATGGCACAGAGCACACCAAAGCAGACCAGACGAGCATGACATTTACATTCACATTCACCCAAATACAACAACAACAGCAACAACAACGAAGAACGTTCCGCTTTTTTTTGCGTTGGTTCCGGGAAACGCAACAAAATTTCACAAGCACAACGAAAATATTTTCAACTTCAACTTCAAAGAAACCAAAAACCAAACCAAAACCAAAACCAAACCAAGTTGCCACGCCTCAAACACTAGACACAACATTGTTGTTGTAGTTATAGTTGCCGTTGTTGTTCTTGTTGTTGTTGCAAATCGAACTGCTGTTGCTGCCGCTTGTGTTGCTGCGTGTTTAGTGATGGGCTTATTAGAGTTTAGTCGGTGCACGAATACGTATGGCGTCCAAGCCAGCACACTGACATTGTCAATGGGGCGTTGCGGAAACCTCAAAGCAAAATTTAGTGCGCTCACTTCTAGTGCCCGACGGCCGATGGCCGACGGCCGACGGAGGGGAGTCTTTATGACGACAATGCGTTTGCTGTCATAATTATTAGTCAAACACAAACAATGAATTTCATAATTTTCCCATCAATATATAGACGGCAACGGTCCGAGGTACAGGCCGAGCGTTAAATGTTTAAACATCCGCTCGCTCGCCCGCACGCGCCGCCTGCTGCTCGCATCACAGAGCTGAGGCTGTGGCTGGAGCTGGAGCTGGAAATGAAGCCGTCGCGCATAAAGTGTGAAATTGCTGGCAATTCGCAGAGACGCTGCTTCAAACTGTAACCAAGTCTCCAGACTCCAGGCTGACTCTGCAGCTGGAGTCTGCTTAGCTTGGCTCTTTGGCTAATGGCCCAAAACGTTGTCGCTGGTGCTGGAACATGTCTCGTTCTCGTGCTTGTTCCATTGAATAGAACAATATCCGCGCAAATATTTGCCGAGAGCAAGGCGCGTGTTTAACTGTTGCCACAGTCACAGCAACAGCAACGGCAAAGGGTACGAGATGGGCGGTGCTGAGGTGCGAAGGGGCCTTAGCTGGTCAAGAGCTGTAGCACCATAATTGTTGTTTGATCGTTGTAATTGGTTTGTGCAGGAAATGCATAACTACGTCGTTTGTTGGCGGCTTCACATTGATCCGTTTAACGCTAGAGACAACACAGAGAGAGAGATGGACAGTTGTCGACTGGGTTGCGGCTTTAGGCTTTTGAACTTGGCCAAAGTTGGACGCATCTTTTTCTTCTTCTTGTCCTTTCTGTTTTGTAGTCGATCATAAAAAGTTGTTAACTTTGTGGCAGAGAGAACAGCTGCCAGTCGCCTTGGCTTTCATTCATGTGGGTGGGCGGTGCAGCAATAGCGCCTGCTCCACAACTCATGTCATTGGCGTGTTCGACATTGTTTGGCTAGGCGATAAGGCGAAAGGCGAACGGCGAAAGGCAACCGATGGGAAAATAGTCGAGTAGTCGCTTTGTCTCAGAACATGTCTGTTGTCGTTTCGGTTGTCAAAGGCTTGTTTGGCCGCAGAGTGTATACCTTAATGGTACATTAATTGCCCTTGTTGGCACTCGAGCGATAAACATCGCTACAAATATTTGATTTCTCTTTCGTTTGGCTACAAGTGTGCAAACAGTGTAACTACATGTGAGAAACTAGAGCTGCGATCAGACCAGGTGGGTGGGAGGCATGCTAACGAGGTCAGATGGCCATACGAAAGGGCCATGCGCAACAGGAAGCAGTCGAGGATACTCGAGAATACGCTGGAAATTCATTTGTAAACTTAACTGAATGCAAGTCCTGAGCTACGTTTAGTTAACTCATTTCCTTTTCTCAAGTTGTGGCTAATTTCTGGGAAGTAAACTCATCCGAATACAATACTTTCTTTGATCTTTTGATTATATGTATGTACATATTTTATTTTTTTGATTTTTAAAAAAATTTTGTATTGTTTTTTTTTTTAATAGTCTTCTTTTCATAGAATTAGGCAATGGAAATATAAAGAGCAACATATAATGATCATTAATAAAATAATTTAAGGAGCAACATATAATGATCGTTAATTAATTTTTCCTTCAATTTCTTGAATTGGTATAAGCATACTTGAAGTTTTGTTATATTAACGAAGTCTTGGAAAATTATATATAATTTTATTATTAAAGGTCTTTAGTAAACAAATTTGGAGTTAACTGGGATTAAATCTTGTAAAGTCTAAACTTTGCTTACAAAATTATTTTTGAAATATTTTCAGAATTTCTTTCTAATACGATTATTATTTATCAAATGCTAAGGCCTGAAGTTAATAAGTAGTAATAAGTAATAAGTTAAACAGTAACTGAAGTAATAATAAAACAATTTTCATTTAAGTATTTCCATTAAACTATATCATTTATTCGATAATACGATAAAAGTCCACAATTTACTTATAAATCTATATATATTATATTATATCCAAATAAAGTCAAACTTTTGATATATTTCTATGATTCAGATATCCAATAAATTACCAACTAGAAATATCATTAGCTTAAATCATAGTTTAGACACAAAGAAACTAAATACTATGTTAAATGCTGTTAGCTGTAAGCAACTTGGAGGCCACGAGACGAGCAACACAGATCAGACACATTGTGGAGGGATTCGAGTTCTTGAGAGCTGCAGATGAGATTGAGATAGCGCTTCCCCTGCTTGAGAGACTGGGAAGTCACAACACGTGATAAATTGTGAGTGGAATTGGAGTTGCCAGTGGCCTAATCGCTGACGGCCACCAAGTCGCGGGTTGTGGTTGAACCAGTTGATCCGGCACCAGTTGAGCTCGGCAGTACCATGGTTAGAGCCAGATCGGAGTTGGAACCGTTGCTGCTGCTGCCAAACAAATCGCCCAAGCCCCCGGCCATGCCACCCGTGGCCGACAGATTGTGCGTCAGACTGTGGCGCCTCAGATCACAGTTGCGCCGAAACACCTTGCCGCAGGAGGCACAATTGTAGGGCTTAATATCCGTGTGGGTGAGTAGATGGGTCTTCAGATTCGAGCGCTGATTGAAGGAGCGATTGCACACAGGACACTTGTGTGGCGACTCCTCCATATGCAGAATCTTGTGCACGGCCAAGGTGCGCGACTGACAAAAGCCTTTGCCGCACTCGGCGCACTTGAAGGGCTTCTCCTTGGAGTGAATGTATCTAAAGATGGAAGGTAAAAGGGGAAAGGAAGATCAATTTATGAAATGTTCATTAACTAAACTCAAATATATTGCTGCGTTGATTTGTCTTAGTTTTCAGCTAAAGATTTGCAGCTTAAACTGGGTTAAGTTAAACAAATTCAGTCTATCTTAAGCGAAAATATCCTTCAAGTCTTAAGGATTAAAGCAGATTTAATTGAGTTGGTCAAAATTAATCGATATGATTGCCAATTTGTTGAAAGTTTCGTTAGGGTTGGCTCAAGTTTCTTTAAAATAAATAAAATAATAAAAATAAATAAATAAATATTTACTGAAGATAAGTCAAGTCAAGATAAAGCTAAATCCAGTTCTGTTGAAGTTGATGGAAATTTGTAAAATTCTGCTATATTGTGAAATACTTTCGTTAAGTTATGAAATACTTTCGTTAAGCTAAAGTCGAACAACATTAAATTCAGCAAAAACTTTGCCTCTACAAATACAAATTCCCTTATGCAAATAGACGTATTCTTCTGCTTAGCTCACCTATGATCTCTCAGATGATCTTGACGCCTGAAGGCCTTGCCGCATATGTCACATGAGTAGGGACGCTCGTCCGTGTGGGTGCGTTCGTGTATGAGCAGATTGTAGGACTTGGTGAACTGGCGATTGCAGAACTTGCAGATGAATTGCTTCTTGGAGCGCTGAGCAGCAGCTGCGGCAGCCGTTGAACTATTTGCCGTATCCTCTGACGCTATGACGCTCAGTTTGTCCTGGTACATGGTGGCCTGCAGCGAGTGCAGCGAAGTGTCCGTGTCTGTGGCGCCAAAGCTGCTCGGATTGAAGATGAAGCTGCCATAGCTGCTGTCCAGATCACCAGCCTCAAAGGACAATGCATCCTCGCCGTCGAGCAGCGGCAAATCGCATTCGGCTGCCAGTTCGGCGGCTGTGGCACAATCCAATGCCGCTTGCTGGTTGGCTGCAGCGGCGGCAGCGGCAGCAGCAGCGGCCACAGCGGCGCTCACAGTGCTAATTGAGGGCAACGGCGGAATGCACTTGGATGTGTTTGAAGAGCAATTGCTGTTGCTGTTGCTGGTGTTGCTGTTGTTGTTGTTGTTATTGTTGGTGCTGCTGCTGCTGTTACTATTGCTGTTGTTGTTATTGTTGTTGTTGTTGTTGCTGTTGTTGTTATTATTGTTGTTGCTGCTGGGTGAATTAGCCACAGCTGCTGAGACGCTTGAAGCGCTGGAGGAGCAGCTGGACTTGAGCTCAATGCTTGCAATATCGATGAGTGTTGGCAATGTCGCATGCTGCTCTGCATCGCTGTTGTTGTTGCTGCTGTTGCTGTTGCCGCTGCCGCTACTATTGCCATTGCTGTTGCTGTTGCTACTAAATCGAAACACATCCGATTTGCCAGTGAGTCGTTGCAATGCCAAATAGGATTCGAGCGCCTGCAAATTGAGCGCTGCTGCTGCTGCTGAATTGGCCGGCAGCAATGCCGCCTGCTGCAGGCTGCTGACCATGGTGCCCTGCAGCGACAGAACGACAGCAGCTGCTGCTGCCAAATCATTGGTGGCTGCTGCGGCTGTTGCTGTTGCAGCGGCCATTGCTGCTGCACTTGATTTGCTGGCAACAACAACTGTTGCTGATGTTGCGCCTTTGCCTGTTGCTGCTGTTGATGTTGTTGTTGGTTGAACTTCTGTCTTTTTGAGCTGTTGCTCAACATTTGATGATGATGTTGTTGTTGTTGTCATTGCTGTTTGCTGCTTGCTGTTGCTTTTGCTAGTTGTAATTGTTGCTGCTGTTGCTGCTGCTGCTGCTGTTGTTTCTAGCGCTTCTGATGTATTGCAGGCGTCTGCTGCAGTTGCTGCTGCTGCTGTTGTCTTGGCTTGCTGTTGTTGTTGCAATGTTTGCATAGTGTCGTTGTCGCTGTTGTTGCTGTTGTTGTTGTTATTGGTGGTGCTGTTGCTGTTGTTGTTATCGTGCTTGCCAGCTGCAGCAGCGGCAGTCAATTGCTTCGCTGCATCCATAAAAAGCCAAAAAAAACACTGATCCACTGATCCACGCACACACAGCAGGATATCGAGCCAGCAACTTGGCCCGTGGGCACCAAAGATGCAACGCCTGCTGCTGCTGTTGTTGTTGTCCGGTTATTGGTGCTGGCTTTGAATTTTGCTTTTCTGTTTTCAGTTTTCAGTTTTTTGTTGTTGTATTTTTTATTGTTTGGCGCACCTACGCAGGTTGAGTGTGGCTGGCTGGCTGGCTAGTGGTTGCTGCTGCGGTTGGTTCGTGGCTTTTGACTTTGCACATGAATATTAAAAACCACACGCCATCATAAATCACGCCTTAGTCACGCTTTCAAAAGTCATAAAAATCGAATTTGACGTTCCAAACGGCAAACAGGCCAAAATAAAAACAACAAACACAAACACTGAGCACTGAACACTGCCAACAACAACAACAACACGAGTGGGGGGCTTGGGGGAGGAGAAGGCACACTTCCAGCGAGTGGATCAAATGACGTCTCACACGCGCTTCAAAAGCTTCAGCAGAAAACAACAACGATTTGATTTAGTGGGCGTTATTGTCACACAGAACGTTTTGCGATAGGCAAAGAAGTTCAAAGAAGCACAGTTAGAGTTTTGTTCTTTTCTTTCTTTCTTTTTTGCAATGCAATAATCAATTTCCGTTTTGACACTTCCGTTAATAAATATATATATAAATACGTGTGCGTATGATTTGTTTTTATTGGAAGCAGGGGCGGATTTGCTGCTGCTGCTGCTGCTGCTGCTGCTGCTGCTGTTGCTCTGCGATCAGCCGTCGTGCCGTGTGCGCTGCACAATATTGGTAAAAGATCACGGAATAACTAAAAGTCCATTGCTCTGCGAGCGGCGCGCGGACCTGGACCTGCGCTCACTTGTTGCCGTTTGTCGCTTCGCCTGACCAAAAAAGCAGCTCTCACTAATACACACGCCCAGCACACTTCACTGGCTCAAGCCAGCTGAGTGAGCGCACGAGCGCAACAGACAAACGATCGCAAGAGAGTGACAGAAAGAGAGAGAAATTGAGAGCGAGCGTACACATCAGAGAGCGAGAGAGAGCGCTGTGAGTGAGAGCACGCGTGAGTGCAATGCAGCCAGGTGTTAGTAGCTGCAGACGAAACACGTTTGTGTGCTGTGCTGCCATCTCTTGAGCACTCACTCACAATAGTTGCAGAGAGCGCGATCGCTCACACACACACGCATACATAAGCAGCAAATGCTAACCGGTTATTGGCGCTCGCAGTTGTTGTTAATATGGCAAACGCTTATTTTTGAGTGGGTGTTCTTTCGCAATTGCTTTAGAAGTAATCGCTGCGATTGCTGTTATTGCTGTTGTTGTTGCTGTGCACATAATTTGCCATTTCTTGTTGGATTATTTACTTAGCTTTGGCAATTTTGTTGCTGCATTTGTTTATGAGTTTCACTTTTCTCACATTTCTTTCTGATTGTCCTCTTTCTCCTCTGTCTTGCTGATATTTAATTTCTTTCTTTCTTTCTTGTTTATAGCAATTATGTAGTATATCACTTTATTTGTATGCCCAAATTCAGGCATGGGGCCTGTTTCGAGAACTTGCTGGAGAGATCCGAACAAATCGCTGATAGCCTTGAGCGATAGTTAAAGTCGTTGCTTGCACTTGACGACGCGTCGCTCGTAGCCAGTGACTTGATTTGGGATGAATGTAGAATAGGTATAAAGATTCAATTCGAGTCGCTTGATTCGCTTTCAATTTTAATTTAAAACAAGTTAATCAAATGGAAATTCTTGATTGATTAAGTGAATGCTTAAAATAGCGAAAGAATATTGAAAGTAAATGAGTCAATGCCAAACTAAATTTGAGGGCCTAAGTTATTGTCTTTTCAAAACAACAACAATATCTTGGCATACAAGATATGTATGTATATGCATACATAAATTTATAGTTTAAGCAGTAAAATTTAAGAGTAAAATTCTTTAAGAATTCCTCGTTTATCTATATCTCTTATAACCTTTTATTCAGCATTTAAAATACGTCACCAAATGTTGGTGGTATAAAATAAGACATTTTCGAACAGATTTACATATATAGGTATATATCTAACGAATAACACTGCGAGGTAGTTTGTCCTACTGTTGTAGATAGTAGTATTATTAGTAGTAGCAGTAATAGTTGTTGAAGTATCCGTAATAGTAGTAAAAGTAGTAGTAATAGTAGTGGTAGTTGTAGTATTAGGAGTAGTAATAGTAAAGTAATAGTAGTAGGAGTAAGACTAGTATTATTAAGATTAGTTGTAGTAAAAATAGTCGTAGTAGTAATATGAGTAGTAGTAGTAGAAGCTAAATTAGTAGTAGTAGTAAACGTAATAGTAGTAGGAGTAAATGTAGTAGTTATAAAAGTTGTAGTCGTAGGAGTAAGAGCAATAGTGTTAAGAGTAGTAGTAGTAAATGCAGTAATAGTAGTAGGAATAAGAGTAGCAGTATCAGGAGTAGTAGTATTAGTGTGCACAAGGGTATATAACTATCGGCATTGCCGATATTTTTTGCTTTTGTGCCCAAAATTATTTAAAAGATATTTTGAGCATTTCCAATTTGCATTCTTTTCATTTTCTAAAAGCTGAGCTGATTCTATTGCTATACACAAAGTAAACAAGCTATAACAAGTTAGAAAATTCTAGTCGGTGGTACCCGACTAGGAGATCTCCTGAACCCCGTCGGATCTGAGTTTTTAAATATACTCAGTTATGTATAGAAAGCTTGTAAAATTCACTAATGAAAAAAAACCTTTTTTATGGTATTTAACATATAACAAAAATCAAAATTGTATAAAATATAAATGAATCTAAATATGAAATTTGGAGACTAGCTCAAAAGGTATACGAGATAAATTTTAATAACTTGATGTCGATAAGGTTTTTAATCGATAACAAAAAAACGGGGAAAGTTATCGATTTTCAAGTCTCAAATTTCAAGTCTCTAACTCTTATATGTTCTGTCATACGGACAGACGGATAGACAGACAGACAGACAGTCAGACAGGGCTAAATCGACTCAGCTCATCTCCCTGATAATATATACTTTATGGGGTCTGCCACGCCTCCTTCTGCCTGTTACATACATTTGACAGTTTAACAAAACCATTTCCCGATTTTCCATTTTCAATGGGTTCAGGGTATAAAAATAACGTTTCACTATAAATTACCTACATATCTACCAGTCAAATTTATACTAACGATAGTATTTTTAGCTTGGCAATATATAGAGTAGGCTATGGAGTAGCTGTCAAATATTTGTCAAATGTCAACTCTCTAAAAATATTTTTGTCAATTAAAATTTCTCAACTAATAGTCAGATGACCACCAACAATTTCTCACAGTGTAATAACCTGCTAGCTGTTGCCCATTAGCGAACGCGTTGATTTCATGGGCCCCTAGGCGCTACCCCCAACGAATGTGTGTTGCATGCCAGCTGCCCCCCACTGCAGCTGCAGCTAGCAAAGCACACGCCCCACAGCTGTAAATGCCGATGCAGATGCAGTTTCAGTTGCAGGGATAAGCAGAAGGACAGACAAAGACACAGACACAGTCACAGAGAGAATCACAGCTGCAAGTCGAACGCCCAGAATTGTGCAAGAGTCAGACGCAAAGTTGGGATTGGGTCTACACTTACACGTCCAAGTTTTCAACTGTCAATTATTTCTGTATGCATAAAAGTTGAACTGTGGGACTCGCCGAGTCAGAGTCAGAGTCAGAGTCAGACTGAGAGTCAGAGAGATGCTCGGATGCTGCATGAATTTTAATGCGCTAAACGGCGCAAGTAAATGACCAATAATCATGGGAGCTGCCTGCTCCGGCTGCCGGTTGGTCAGATCCAGCTTCAGCTTCAGTTCGAGCTTCACGTTTGCAGTCGGCGCTGCAATTTATTTTTGCATTAAATTGCAATTTGGCCAGCGAGCTTTTGTGGGCAGCGGGGCAAATGCACAGTTTTTCTACCATTTATACAGATATTATCATGATTAATAATGCACAAACATGTCATACGCTCGTTTCGTGTGTGTTTGATTGGAGCGCATTAGGAGCGCGTCTGGTAATGATCGGGGCACTGAGCTCGCGAAGCAGGAGACTCTGCGCCAGCCGTCTCTCACAGTCTCATCCCACGGTAGCAATTATGTCGCTTAGTGCGCCCAAACGTTCGCTTATGATGATCTGTGCGGCGTCGGCGCCTTCAAAAGATTAGCGATCGCAGCGATCGACTGCATTCCAAGGCAAACTCCATGGGGCTTTTGTATTTTCATATTTCGTATTGACACAAGCTTCCTTTAAATGGCTCTTCTGCTTCCTCTCTTGCTCTCTCGCTCTCTCTCCCTATCTCTCTCTCTCTCTATCTCCCTTTTTTGACAAACTCTATCTCCTTCTATCTTACTTTGAGGCAGCTTAATGTCGTTATATTTCGATAGTCGCGCTTTTAAATGCGCGTTTCCTGTGCCGCTCTGTCAGGGACACGATCGACGATCAGATCCACATCCAGGCGCTGGCGACTCTGCCAACTCAGCCAGCTCAGGCGCTGCGTCTCAAGGCAAATGGTACATGATTTCAAATTTCAAGTACCAGTTTACATATATAGATCGTTCGGCTAGCAAAGCAAAGAAAAAAACCAGTCGTTCGCTTAAGTTTTCGACTCTCGGCTCGGGCTCCATACTCCGTCGCTGACTCTGAGCCTGATGCAGCGTCTGCATCTGCGCCTGGGCCTGAGCCTGGGCTTGGGCCTGGGTCTGGGCCTGGGTCTGGGCACGGGAATGCCTTGCAGCCTTACACCATCTGTCACAGGGAAAGGCGCGCATTCAGATCGGCAATAAGAATGCGCTAAACTTGATTCCTTAACGCTGTGCGCGCATGCGTGGGCTGGAATTACATGATCACGATCAGCGATAAAACTTGATGTTGTACATAGCAGGCAACATGCGCGGCAACGGGCGGCGGGACTTGGGACTTGGACAGGAACAGGGACTGGGACAACGGACAGCGGAGCACAACAAACTTCACTGAAAACCATGAGCCAAACAAAATGTCGCAAACTTTTACAAATATATAAACATATATATATTTATATAGCCAGCTCTGATATGCAGGCTGGGCATAACGGAACACGCACTTAATTGAAGGTAAATTATAACCGTATTTGGGTTGATTATATAATATTTAACTGCATTTCATTACACAGTTGAAACTATAAACATTTTTAACAAAGACTAACAAATTTGTATAAGTATTTTAATATATTATAAATAAAGCTGAAGTAACTCAACATACTTAATATATTTTTGTTGCATTGTATGGTATGATATGCATAAAAGATATGGAGTTGGAGATGTGGAATACAAGTCTACGGAATTGCATCCAAATGTCACCTGGTCAACTTCCTTAGACGCGTCAGCAATGCTGAGTGGCACACTGAGAGAACCTTGATCGAAGACATAATAAACAAGCAATGAACAAGTTATGAAAACAAACTGTACTCCCACCCTAATATACAATACTTACCAGAAGCCTCCGCCACGGCAGAATATGCAAAAGGTTCAAGACAATTTTCACAACACATTTAATGAGTCATCTAACATTCACCTGGAATTTGACAGAAGGCTCCGATTACTCCGATTAAATACCAAATACCAAAAGACTTAAAAGGACAAAAGACTAAAGTTTTAATACAACAAATATATAATATTAATAACATTATACATGTAATATTAATAACAAATTTTAATTATTTATAAATATTATATTATATTATATTATAAATAATCACATCTAGAAGAAACTTTCTTCTTCTTTTTTTCTTGTAGTTCAAATTTGACAAGCAAATTCCATCAAAATTTTTGCATCAAGTTAGCCATGATATTTTCTATGCCAATTTGCTGATGCACACACAGAATTTTGTCTGTTCAGTCAGTCATTAGACAGGACTGTGAGAAGTACTATCAAAAATAATTAAAAAGTCTGCAAAACTTTGGTAAATATAATTAATCAAATCTATTCATACCGAGAAAGCATACGAATTTTCTCTAATTTCATCGCTTTTATTGTAGTAATGGAGCCACCGAAACGTAAAGCTCATAAGAACGCAGTTGTAGCAAATCTTTTGAGTTCCAATAATGCGAAACGAACTGAAACAGATAACACTCTTTCAACCTACACGCAAACTGAGCCGATTACTAAAAATAGTGGCGATAATGTAAAGCAACCAAAGAAGAAGAAGAAGTCGGAACACCCTAAGGAGGAGGCGCCTGTTCCTGAGGTGGATAAAAAGGAGGCTAAGAAGAAAGCGCGTCTGGCCAAAAATGGTAAGCTGAAGCGAGCCGCCGAGTCGCCGTTGGACGTCCTCAATGCAACAGTGCTAAAGAGGCAGAAAATGTCCATCAATGCGGATCGAGCACGTCTGAAGAAGCTCATGGACGAAATCAACAACGATCCGCCGCCCAGCTGGCACACGGCCTCGCTCATGTGGCTGGACGTCGATGTCCTAGAGCGTCGTATTGAGGAGTTTGAGAAAGAGGAAGAGGCCAAAAAGACTGCCGCGAACTAAAAACGAGAGATGTTCTCAGTTCAATTGTTATATTTTTATTAAAATTTTTTTTATTAAAATTATTAAATTGGAATCGCATGGCTGACCAGCTTTACGTGTTGTATACCAAAAATATTAGTTTTGTAAGGCAAAGCGAATGTTACTAATTCCAGTAGTTGACACAGATCAAGTTAACTTGAAATTAGTGAATCAATTTCCAAAAAACTTTATAAGCCAAGCGAGTCTCAAGTATTTTTCTAGGAAGCCAAATCTGCAATATAAATATATATTAAAATTTAGATTTTAAACTTTGCTTCATAGCAGAAACACGTAACTTTATCTCGTATGAATTTAATCTAAAGCCAAACATAATTTATTTTATTATGTTTGAGTTTGCGTTTGCCTCAAAATAACTCGCAATCAGCAATCAGCAAATGAAAATGCAAATTTATTTTATTTATTTATTATTCAATTTATATATTATTTATATAATTATTGTATTTAACTTACAAAACTTATTAACGCTAAATTTTAATTGAGAGTATTTATAATGCTAATCTATTCTGTGGTAAGCATGAGCAAAAATCATCTAAAAATGTTTCATATGATAAACCAAAGATGGAAGCTAATCAAGTCTTGAAGCCAAGCCTCTAGCAAGCGTTAAATAAAGCACAAATAATATATTATATCTTTACTAGCCAATTTCAAGCCAATTCACTTTCAATAGAATTACAAATTACATCTGTGGGTTTCTAGGGATTCCTATTTTACATGGAACTCTACAAATATTAAAAGTCCATTGAGTTGTTTTCGGCGTTAGATCTCGGCAGCTATCCGCATCTGTCTCTGTGGTTTGTCGTGTCAAATTATTGATTGCTGTCTTATAATTTGATTTTGATTGTTGGGCCGCTTGTCATCTTTCCGATCGAATTTATAATCTGCTTTGATTTGGTGCGGCGCGAGACCAAAGCCAAAGAAAAGTAAAAGTCATAACACACATACTTATATGGCAGTTGATAAGATCGCCTATCGAAGATCTGAAACTCGAAGACCCGAGTCCAAATGCGACCCATTGCCATTGTTTGGCGTGACTTTTTATTGGTACGAGTAATTACCAGGGGCGTTAGCCGAGTTCCCAGTTGCCCAGTTGTCCAGTGCCCGAGTTCCTGGTAACAGTTGTCAGTGGCAGTGGCAGCAGCCGCTGTTCATTAGCCGCAGGCGTTGCCGCTGATTGGACCAACTAATCCCTGTTGCAGGCCCAGATTAGGCGCTGCCTCACTTCGCTCCCTCTCCCTCGCCCTCTTCCCTTCTCTCTTTCTACTATCATTATTTTTTTGCTCTTTTTTCAAGTTCTGTTGAAATAGTCAGTTTTGTGGTTGGCATGCACAGCCGTTACAATTAGTGTTTGGGGATTTTGCCTTACAATTCTCTTGTCTCTCTTCTTTTTATCTTTCGGAGCTGTGACGCAGATCTCTTATCGTTTTTTTTTTTTGTGAGGAATTGACATATTCACTTGGTAATATGATCTATTGAACAAGAGAGAAAAAAATACGGCCTCGGGCCTTGTGCCGGCTGCTTTTTATTTGATGGCCACATTTCTTGTGACAAACAACGAGGGAGAGAAATCATAATTACAATGGATTAGGAAATATTAATATTTTGCTCTTTGATCCGTGCCGTTGATCAATTTTAAGACACTTGAGATCTGTTGTTGTTGTTGTTGTTGCTGTGTATTGACATTGTTCTTGAGCCGAGTAAGCAAACAACAAATGAGCTGGCGCATGGTCAAAGATCTTAGGCAAATAAAAAGTGTGTATGAATCGAAGATTTGTTAATAGAATAGAAGAGGACAGGCTTGTATAAGTTGTAGTTGAATTTTAAGTAAAATTGTTAAAGGCAGTCAGTACATTCAATTCTGTCTAAATCTACTATATATACTTGTATTGGGGGTGTGACTTAAGTTGACAACAATCATAAGTTGAGTCATTCGTAATATAATAAAACAATATTTTTTTAATAGTATTTCTTTGAAGGATTATTTCCTGTGCTATTATTACTAGCCTCTAAGTATTTTAAGAGCTGTAACTTTAAGTCTTCATGAACAATTTTTTAAAAATTGCTGATGCTGCATTCGCATATGAGTTAAAAGAAAAATGTGTGATAGCAAAAAATATCTTAATAATCTTGTGCAAACTAAATGAGTTCTAGTGCATGCAATAAATAGTGAGCTCACCTGCTTTGACGCTTTTTTGAAAAGCTTTAACTAAGTTATTTTCAAAGAGAAGAAAGAGTAACAAAATAAATAAATATTATAAGAATTAGATTATATATTTGACCGAAAGAAATTTAATTTTTGCTGATAACAATTTTACAATCGAAATTCGAAAGATTCACTGAAAACATCAGGCCGAAACTATATTGTTCAATAGGAAAGAATATTCCATTTATATACCATCACAGTAAAAGTATTGCCTGTTAGCATAAGTGAAGAGCTGACTACTTTACTTGCAAATTTCATTACCTGAATTCTTAGTTCATGTCATCTATCTTCATATCTAACTTTATCTGCTAGTATTTAAGGCCCAGTTCCGCTCGAAACACTTCACTGTCCCTTCATATTTTAATAACAATCGAACCTTCATCAACCTCTAACTCCTTCGCAATCCAAATTCAAACAAATTCTTTAAAGAGAATTATTCAACTTATTTGAGTTGTCAATTTGGAAAAGCTGTGGCCCACAGTTGAAAGTGATTTACGACCAAGTAAAAGCGAACCAGAATCAACTAACCGAACCGTAGCCGACGCCGAAGGCGAACAGTGTGAATGTGAAGCATTTGTGGCTAGCCCCTCCTCAAACATTCCCTGAATGATTTGCATGCCTTCGACCAGAAACAACAAGAAAATCAGCTAAGGACGGACTGAAATCAAATCGAAGCCATCTGGCCAAAAGCGTCGTGGGAATCAGTTCAATATAATTTGCCTGGCCAAATAAGAGCCGAGAGAGTGGTGGCGCGGACTCTCGATTGCGATTCTGGGCATTGCGAATGTCAATTAATTGCAAACAAACTGAGGTACAAATCGTAATGAAACAAACTGCAAGACAAAAAAAAAACAACATCAATGGAAAATTGTTGCAATTTTCTCGCGGCTGTCGGTTGGGTCAGAAGTAGAAGGAAGTGTACGTCGACTGCCGAATTATTGAGTGGCTACAACGACTGACTGACTGACGGACGGACGGACGGCTGACTGCTTGCTTGAATGATGTGAGAGTGTGCTCGACCCCCGTACTCGAAACACTCACCAGCTGAGTGACAGGCAAAGCATTTCGCTGTGCATCGCTGAACGTTTGGCATGGCCATCAGTCCGATGTGGACATGTGTCCGACTTGTTCCGATACCTCTGCTCTCGGCATCTGTATCTGAATTGGTATCGGTAGAATTGGAATCGCTTGCCGAGTGGGGCGCCATTCGTGCTCATTGGCCAAATGCCTAAATGGCCAAATTGATGCACGCGATTTAACGTTTCTCTGATTGAGCTAATGACAGAGGCGACTACGTGAGAAAGAAATAAATTTCAATTTTGCATTCGCATTCGCATTGGGTCAACATCGACACCAGCCAACAACAACACAAACACAAACACTTCAAATTGCAGTCACACACAACTGACATAAGATATCGTAGCATAGTCATGTTTGACATACATATATCTAGCAATAAGCTTTAATTGAGAGAGACATATAGAGAGAGAGAGTGAGGGAGAGAGAAAGAGAGAGGGAGAGAGAAAGAGAGAGGGAAGAGAGCGAAGGGGAGAAAAAGCAGGAGAAATACAGAGAAATAGAGAGATGAAGAAGGAAAATAGAACGAAGAAGAAAGAAAATCATTTACAGAAGATAGGCTTGATATCGGAATTATCTTAGAATTACTCAAGATTAAATATATGTATATATGTTATATTTCGAACTCATCGTAATACCTCAATAAATCTATGTATTTTCCCCTTTCATGAAGCATACTACAATATATTAAAATATATTCTTGAGATCTCGTAAGCTTTGGTTGAGCTTGCTACCTAACTATATCCATTAATTGTTCTCAGTCTTTTAGCTGCCATTTGTAAGCCGGATATGAAATGAAGTATCTATATGTATGCTTGTAGGCACTACCCTACCGGTAGACTGTGTGAGCAGCTTTAGGTCCGATTAAGGTGGATCGTCCACCCCCTATGGTGCGTTATGATTATTCTATTGGCAACTCATTTCCTGCTGCCCGGCATTCACTTTCAATTTCACAGGGCTGTTGTGAGTGGATATGGTGCGATGGTACTCGGGACACAAAGCGAAATTAATATAAACGGCTGTCTGGATCGGGATGGCCTTTAATCATTTTTAGCTGCGCCTGCCCAAAGTAGAGCAACACAAGGCAGCAACAGGAAGACTGCAGTCGAAAGCTGTAAAGCGTGGCAAATATACGCTTAATTGGCTCGAGACTTCCCCCAGACTACGTGAGCCGAGCACCGAGTGGCTCCGCTGCAATAAAATGCAAATTAAACGAATGGAGGCCGGGTAGGCACATTTATTTACTTAGAACCTCCTGCTGTGCTTCCGAATTAAGTTTAAGCCCGGAGGCTAAAAATGCAAAAATGAGTTTTACTAATTTCTTAACTTGTGGCCAACATGATGGACAGGCTACAGGGGCAAGAGGTTCTCTCTCTCCCTCTCTCTTTCTCTCTATCTTTCTCTATCTCTCTCTCTCTCTCTCTCTCTTGTTAAATCGTAATCCTTGCATAAATCGATTTTAAATGAGTTTCTTGCGGTTCGAAGCCATAATCAAAATATTCTACTGGCGCATGCAAATCTGCTGAAGCGAAAAACCTGGAGACTTTCGGTAGCGCACCAAAAAATAAAAAAAAAAAGGAAAGAAACTCCATGGTCACTCCCACCTGACTGCCGAAAAAGCGCCCGAAGGACGACAGCGAAGACGACGAAGACGTCGTTGCTGCAGACGCGTCTTCGGCATGCGTTGAAAGTGGGGCGTGCGCCGTTTAGTATGCAAAGTGGCCCATGGGCTGGTGTAGCCCGACGGTGCCACGCTACAGAAGATACAGAAAAAAAAAGAAAATGAGTTATGACTTGGACTTGGACTTGGCATACGGTCGAGCGTCGGTCTCGACTCGTTTGCATATTTTAGGCCACCGTTTAATTAAAGGTTCCACAATTTCTGAACATTTGAAACAGGGCACGAGCACAAGGGGTCTGTCAAGAGCTCGCGACTCGCCCATAACACTTCAGCTGGAAGAGCTGAAGCCTTCAGTTTCAGCTCCATCAGTGTGTGTGTGTGTGAGTGTGCGTGTGCGTGTATTGTGTATGTGCAACGGCGGCTTTTGTGCTCTTAAGAACCTGCCAAGTCTGTTCTCGGGGGTCTCTCTGTCATGGAGTAGACAACGATACGGCTGCCCTGTTATTTTAACGCATACACGCACTCCTTACTCATATCGTGTGATATTTCAAATCAATAACCATAACTTTGGGGCCTCTAAATAACTCTATTGTGCGGCGCTCAAGTTTTCTCGGAACTGCTGGAAAATACACTTTATATAAAAATGCGATCGATCGAATGTTGCTGCGGGTGTCGTCGTTCCTGTCCGCAGCAATCATCATTCTGGGTGGCTGAAAAAATCTCTCTCCCACTCCATCTCTGCGCTCTCGTTGTCTGTCGCTTTGGAGTAAAGCGGTCTTCTATCTAGCGTCTATTAGCGCTGCTGCCTGTTGTGCATTTTATTGTTTCTCCACTCATAATTTATACGCAGCGACACCTTCTGCGCAAAGGTGCAACAGAGCCTGAACCTGTTTATCACACGCATTAGATCGCAACGCAATGCCATCAATTTCTGTTTTTTTTTTTTCAGCTGCAGCAGCTGCTGTTGCTGCTGAGAGACGCCACAAAGATGCACCTTTTATATAAGGCGAAAGAGAGAGAGAGAGAGAGAGAGAGAGAGAGAGAGAGAGAGAGAGAGAGAGAGAGAATACAGGTAAAGGGGGCAACTTCAACATCAACATCAACTTCGACTTCGACTTCGGACTACGACTTCGAACAACGCCTTTTGTTCGCTGCTCTATAAATTCAAGTGGATATCAATAATAAATTTCACTAATTTCTGTCATTCCACTCAAGTGCTACAAGCCAACACAGCTCGAGCTCGGGCTGCTCTATGAGGCACAGCCGCAGACACACAAGGCCCAAGCCCAGGTCCAGGCACAGAGCTCGAGTCTCTCTATTGTTGTTGCCGTTGTTGTTGTTGTTGTTGTTGTTGCTGGCTATGTTTGCTGCCTGTAAGTCTGTGTGTTAATGTCTTGCTTTTAACCACTTCATTGTTCGGGCGTCAAAGGTTAAGAGTCTCGCATGTTGTTGTCCATGGCTGTCGCCATCGTTCCCGCTTGTCTGCAGCAGCAGCCGCAGCAGCAGCAACAGCACCTCAGCAACAGCAGCAGCAGCAGCGCCGCCAGCAACAGCACAAATTCAACCTCGCCCTCACTGCCGTCGCATCGACAGATACAGATACACAGATACTTTGTGCTTTTGTAGTTATTTTTCTTGATTTTTATTATTATACGGTTTTGTTTCGAGTTTTGTATGTCTTTTTGTTGTTGCTGTTACTCTGTTGCTGTTGTTGTTGTTATTTATCTTTGTATTATTTTCATTTTTATACACATCATTTGATTTCATTTCATTTCTCGACTGCTGCCGTTGTCGTTGATTGTTGTTGTTGCTGTTGTTGTTGGGCTTGCTTAGTTATTGTTGTTATTCTGTTAAAACGCCTCAGAATGCAATTGTTGCGCATCCATTCAGCTTGAATTGTATTCGCTCGTTTGATGGGTTTTAATAGGTTCGGTTTACACGCATTCAAGCCGATTGTCAAATAAAATTGATGAGGTTTTCGGGCTGGTTATGAAGAGAGAGGGTTACATGTGCAGGGGAAAAGGAAGAGAGAGTGGATTGGCTGAAAATTGGTATGAAGTAAGATCAATCAAGTTATATGAATTGGACGAATTATGAAACGATCAATTGATATCTCAATTCAATTTTCAACATAGTCCATATCGGCAGAGTTGAATCTGGAATCTATTTTTAAATCTTACAAATATACTGCACAAATAAGAATTTAGAAATTTAGAAAAAAAAGAAAACTTTTTTGAAAGAATTTCAAGCTTAGCTTAAATCATAGCCATATGAAATCTGTTCTCCATAGGAAACGAAGGTTCACATGAAGTAGTAGAGCTGTGAAACAAACTGTTTAATTGTCGCTTTGATCTGTAATACTGCTTAAAGTAATGACATCTATAAGACTGTTTCTCTAATCAGCAATGACTGACTATACCTGATAACTAAACCTAAGGCCTGAATCTATTTTTATTTTATTTTCAACATTTTCACTGCCTTTTTCATATGCTTTCATATGTTTTTAATACAGATGAGATATATAATTTAATTTAATTTTATTTTATCTATATAATTTTATTTTTTAAATTGTATATTATATAAATTGTTAGTAAGAATTTTTAAAGTAAGAAATATACTTAAATAAATTCTTAATTTATGTTTTCTTCCCCCGCAACAGCTATAACAGTTCGATTTCTTCAATGCCTTTGCGACTAATTTGTTCAAATGAGAAACAATACATAAGCAAATCATCTTCGATGCCCAAAAACTCATCTTTGGACAGGCCAAGAGAGGGTTCGCTGTTGCCTGACTGTCTGCAAAGTAACTAAAATTTGTGCCGAACCGAAGCGAACCGAATTCCCCTTTTTACACTCGATTTCAAACTTGCTGGCAAAATGACGAAACATTTTTCCCATTTTCGAATTTCGGGTTTCGGCATATAGTTTTTTTAGATGCCATAAACAATGGATTATCTAACCACTTACAAAGTGCGTGAAATACTGACAAAGCCGAAGACACTTGTGTAGGAGTCGGAATCGCATGGAAACCGATATCCATTGTCGTCGTACCCTGCCCATTGTTGGACAGCTGGCTGCTCACAATGCCAAACAATTAATGTTGCTTATTGTTGTTATCGAAGCGCTCTCAATTTTTCCAACTCTCTGTGGAAATTATGTGAAAGTATTTTATTGAGCCGAGCGAGAGGGGGCAGTCGGAACACTCGACAGAAGTCAATTCTAATCGAATTGTTTTCCAAATAGATAGCAGCAGACTTGTTCCATGGAATCGCATTCAATAGCTGCTCATATTATATATATTGTGGGAATGTGTGTGGGAAGATGTGGTAGGAAAAGGTAGCAGAAGGAAGGGAGCATAGAGGAAGATCTGCTTTATAATGCCATAATAAACTGGAAACTGCAGCAAAGTGAAAAATTACCTTTAGCGCTCTTAAGCGCAGCCACTAAAACGTTTAACTTGACTCTCTCGAGACTAATGGCTGAAGCCAATTTGTATATATACGATCGTCTACCGCTACGGTGGACTTTTATCAGAAGAATTTTTCGGTGTTTCGCATAGCCATAAACATATTCGTATTGTTGTTTTTTTTTTAGTTTTTTTTTTTTGGGTTGTCTGGTAATTTTGGTAGCATTCAGGCAGATCAAATCCAAATGCTGTTAACTCTTGCATGTGAAACGTTTACGTGCTGGCATTTTACACACAGCTGTCTCGACTCACACACACACACACACACACAGGATCATCGTCTTTGCAAATACCCGAATGCAGCAACCTCTCTGAAAGAAAGGTGCTCGCCACTCTCGCTATACGCATTCTTCTCCTCCCAATTACAATCCATCCAAAGCGTGGCTTATGCTTGCCGTTGCCGTCTCTGTTGTTGTTGTTGTTGTTGTTGTTCTGGCAGTCAAATCCTGAGAAATTTGATTGAAGTTTAAAAGGCTTAAAAGCGCAGCCAACTACCAGCTCCAAGTTCTGTCTGAGACTTTCAGTTGGCATTCGTTTTATTGCCGACATTATCGAGCCGCATCGTTTGTTATTCATTCGCATTCGCCTGCGAATTTGAATACTTCATTTTTTTCTCCCTCTCTCTCTCTCGCTCTTTCTCTGTCTCTCTTGTCGTTTATGACCATTAAGAGGTCACAGTTCATGCGCGTGCAACGGTCGCAGTGTGAGAAGTTTTAGTTTTGACTCTTGATCACTGAATCGACAGAAGCTAATGGCAACTTTCACAGTTCAACAGTTTACTGTGCCTCATAATTGAAATAATTAGTATAAGATGTTCAAGTAATCTAAACATTTAGATAACCACGCAATAGAAACCAACACTAACATCTCAGTTTAGTGGATAGTTGAAGTCTCGTTGCTTGATTACTAATTGGTAAATATTTTTTAAAGACTTATATAAACTATATATATATAAACTATAAACAGAATTTAACATAATTATAAATAAATAATTTTATGGTTTCTGGCTCGCTTTCTCAAATTGAGTTGACACGCCTCCTCCTGCAGACTTGAGTACAGAATTATACGAGTGGCCAAGCCCATTGTCGGCGTATCTCCAATAGCTTAAAGCTTTTTAATTCTTATAAAATTTCCAGAAGTAAACAATTACTATTTCCAATTAATTTTGTATTTATTAAGTATTTTTAATACACACTAGTTTTTATTTTTTTGTATATTCGAGTTTCGATATGTTTTTGGCGTTTTGTTGTTCTTTATGCCTCTTACTTATTCCGATAACTTTAAGCAGTTTTAATGTTCAATAAAATGTTGATAGCATTTTTGCTTGAACGTGTTTTTGTTCGTCTTTAATTTTTGCCTCACTTCGTTGATTGAGCGTTAATTTTGTGTCAATAAGAACACAGCTCGTATATCACTCAAATTATGCATATTTAGGGAAGTAGCTAAGATCAAATCAAGTTCAAGTTCCACCTTACTAATATGTTTGTAGAAACTGCACAGCTCTATTCTTTCTTTCGCTTTGAAATAAGTTTTTATTATCATCTTATTTTAGTTTTTACTTTACTTTACTTTTGCTTTTATTCATTCAAAATATTTGGCAATAAAATATATTTATAATACATCTAGTGTATTCATTTAGTTAATTAATTTATCAATCATTGATTTACATCAGTAGATGCCCTCTACTTCCTAGAATTCCTACTACCACATAAACGAATTTGATTCCTGATCTTATTTCAAAAGATTCAATTTCGTTAATATATACGACTTATATTCTGATTAAACATGCCGCCGCTTTGAACTCGCTTAGATCAGTATCATGGCTAGCTATTTTCGACGCCTTTGTGATTTTCCCATTCCCCCACCATTTGACAGCTCTTTGTGTTGTTGTGCTGTGCACTTGTTTCCTTAACAGAGGCGGCCCGCCCGGAAAACAACAGCACCTACAGCACATCATACGATATTTTGGGTTTTTTTTCTTTTCCATTGTTTGATTTATGCGCACCTCCGTATGAGCCTATATATCACAACCCGCTTGTACTACGATATATCACATCCGTATCCATCAGCCATGAAATATTGCGGCTCCTAGCACTCTGCTTCTCTCTCTCTCTCTCTCATTCTCTGTCTGTCTCTTTCTCTATCTCTGTCGCACTTTTGATGGCTCCCCCACATGGCACGATAAATTCCACGCCCGATAATATCGTCGGCCACACAATGGCAAATGCCGATACAAAATTTATAGCCCACCCGGCCATAGACATCCACATGGACCCATTGAAATGATATGAGAGTTGTAGCCCCAGCCCCCCCACCCTACACTCCTCTTCTTCATTTGGGTTTTTGTAAGGTTTGCTATTCTCTTCTTTTTTTTTTTTACTATTTGATGGTCAATTAAAATGGGTTATTATGGGTTAGCTGAAGTGCGATATATGTCGATCTATGGCTATGGCGTTTAGAAATCTTTTCTTTTTTTTTTTTATTCCACATTTCTGTACTCAATAAAATACCGTTCTTTTACGAGTCTTATGACATATAAACCTTTCGATTCTAATGTGTGTTGTGGCTCATTAAACTATAAAAGAAGCTGAATAACTTCTGTTGTTGTTGTTGTTGCTGTTGTCATTTCACAGGTGTGTGCGAAGGAGTCGCAGCTACAGTTGGACCAATAAAGTAGTTAAGTGCCTGGGCTCTGGTAGCCAAAACGCTCGAAATGGAAGTTGCGTGTCGAGCGCCTGAAATTGGAACTGAGCTCAGGTAACTTGGCAAACTCTAAAGCAAGCGAGAATATTCTGTTGATTGCAATCGACTAAGCCATACTCGCTCACTGTTTTATAATAGCTGAGCAATTGTCAGACTATCGAGAGTATCTATAGACTATATCTACAATACAGAGTGGAGACTAGAGAAGCAGACGATATAGGCAATTGGCATTTTCATTAGACTTTAAAAACCAACTGCACCAACATCTATTGTAGGTTGGAAACTTATTATTGTAAAAATGCTAAGAAACCTTTTGAACCTTTATAATTTCAACTTTCTCTATAAATATAGATATTTGTTCACACAGTTTTATGTTAATCTTTTGATCTCAGATTGGTGATATAGTTCTGAAACTTTAGTATAATTTAAAGCGGTAGAGGATGGGGAAATTTGCTGCCTTTTAGTCCTTGGAATTACGATCAGTGATCAACTTTGAAGACTTGAGTCTAGATTTCCAGGATTAGGAAACTGCAAAAGAAGCAAAGTGATCTACTTTTCAAAAGTTTACTCTGGTTAACTTAAAGTTCTTCTCTATTTACTATATATAATCTTAAAACCATATACACATGAGATTTGGTATACCTGGCAATTCTAGTGAAACTAATATACTCCTCTAGCTATCTAAGCGAGTAGAATGATGACCAACTGCAGCGGCAGCCGCATCGTCATCATCAGTTAAATGAAATGATTGAAGCTGAATTGAAGTCTTTAGTCAGCGAACACGCAAGGCAACAATTGGCTCGACTCTTGTGGCTGGGCATCGAGGCGCAGGAGCTGGAGGAGCTTGGTACACTGATAAGCTGTCAGTGAAAACCATTGGCTGGTCAGTGATCCGTGCTGGCAGTCGCTTCATTAATCACAACATGATGCAAATTTCTTTGGAAGACGCAGCCAGCCAGCGCTGCAGCGCCTCAATTTGCATGCCCAAATTGCGCATACGCCGCATTGACCTCGCCCCATAGAGTCCTCTACTGTTTGCAGGCACAGAGCGGGCACCGAGCACATAATGTGCCATATCACTAATTTATGTTGCCAGGCTCGAATCGCAGGCTTTATGCCATGCTGTGTGTTGCCAGCAAAAGCTCATCAGAGCAGCCAACTTGGTTTTTGACTCCAGCTACAACTCCAACGCCAACTCCAACTCCAACTCCAACTCCATGTCGGGATCGCTACGATTTTTGGCTGGGAGTTGCTGCTGCCGCCGTTGCTGCTGCTTGGAATGTGCAGCGTCATTATTTTTATGATTGTTCAGGTATTCAAAATGCTCTCGGTGCTTTATGAACTCCGATCGAGCGCTCGATCCGCACCATCGACACAATATTTTCTTTAGTCAATCGAAGTTGTCGATGTGACTTTTATATGCCACTCAAGCGCTGCTGTTGTTGTTGTTGTTGTTGTTGTTGTCTATCAGCGGTGCGGGTGTTAAAGACCACTGAAGACAATTGTTATTTTTAATATCATTGTTGGCACATTGCTGTTGTAGCTGTTACCGTTGCTGTTGCTGTTGCTGTTGAGAGTATTCACTGTAAAACTCATACAACATCAACATCAACATACAACACTCAGTCATACTTGGACTCTGACTCCGACTCTCTGTGTCTGGCCGCGATTGTTATTGTAAGCCATGTCTAGTGATATGATTTCATATTGTGCTTTGCAGCTTTTTACAGAGTTTCAGAGGAGACCGCCGACCGCCGACGCCGCCAACGTTGCCAACGTTACCAATTCTCTGTTGCCAGTTACCCCTGCCCTTCAAGTATGGATGCGGCTCTCTCTCTCTCTCTTTCTCTCTATCTCTATCAAAGGGGTCACAGGAATTGAGAAAATAATTGAAATTTTGTCGAAAGCCATGTTTTGGATAAAACAGTTTCTTAGAGTCGTGCTTAAAAAATTTTACTATACTCTCCATCATTTTTTATACATTTGGTTTAAGTTTTGTGTAGTGAAGCACTACTATTTTCATGAACACAATTGTATTTATTTTTTTAGACTTGCTAGACTTATAAAACACCAAAATAATTGAATATTGCTTTGAATGCTAATCTAACTTAGAAGCCACAATTAGAAAACCCTAAGCGACTTTTGTCTTATTTAAAACACAAGAACTTCGAAATTGGCTTACCAACATTAAGAATTGCATAATTGAAATTTAATTTTTAAATGTGTTTTTTTTTTATTTACGGTGGTCAATATAAAAATGAATTAAATTTTTCAAAAAGAAGACTAAGACCAAGGCCAATAAATAGTATAGCTTTGATGCTAAGGAGTACATTAAATATCAATAAAATTTACATTAATTACTGTTGTATAATTGTATAATTGTTTTAAGTAACTTAATTCCATTAACTTTCTGATAAGATAATACAACACAAATGTAAATGATACGTGTTAACATCAGCTGTACAACCTAAATAATTTAACTTCATCACAATTTCTGCATTTATTCAATACAATTAATGCAATTTCTACAGAACTGACGATAAAGTACAATAATAGAAAAGAGACAATTGCAAATGGGGAAATACATTAGTATACTATATTAATTGTGATTTCCAATACATTTTATATACTACATTCACACAATGTCTTGTGAAGGTTCCCTAATCAGTTGAATCTAAAAAAAAAACGTGTTTCATTTGTCAGCTAATCGTCGTCACTTCATTGTGAGAGCCATTAAGCAGCCAACGAGGTGGTCGTTAAATAAATACGAAATAAACAGTTTTAAAGAGTGCCAAGTTTATCGGGGGCTAAGACAAAAGTTGAGATCGTCTATGCAAATCAGGCAAGTTAAAATTGAGGACCACCCAAAAATGAAATAAGAGCCAAAAGCAATTTGCATTTGCATTTGCATTCCTATTGACGGACATTCAAGATCAGCTGACAATGGGACGAGATGTGATTTGAATGCGGGAACAAGTCAAGAGTTTTCGCTCAGTGTTTAATTAATTGTTTGTTGATTTAGTTGATCATTGAAACGGCTGCGTCGAGCTGCGTCGGTCTGCTGTCTGCTGTCTGCGGTCTGCAGCCTGCGCCTCGTATTTTCTGTGAGGCAAACGCATAAAAATCGCTGAGATTCGGTAATCAAAAAAAATTTAGACATTCTGTCGGGTCTACGGTCGGAGACGATAAACCGGAGCTGCGGCTAGCAATGAAACTGCCCACACAGACGACACAAAGTGGCAGAGGGAACAGACTGGTAATGATGATGATGATGATGATGCTGCTGCTGCTGATGAGGATGATGCTGTCGGTGGTTGCCGTAAGTTGTCCTCTCTTCCTGCAACCCGCAACTGACCGCAGCCACAATTATCAAGTGTGAAAACCAGCGAATAACAAATTAAGCGAGTGATACGACGTCAAGAACTCAGACTCCAACTCCGACTACAACACCAAGTTCGACTTTGACTTTGACTTCAACTGCGACTGCGATTGCGACTCGAAGTTCAGCTGTATTGAATGCATATGGATAGGGACACAGCGCACAGTGAGTAGTGAGTGAGAGAGGGAGAGAGTCGGGGCACTACTCCGATATCAGTTTTATGGGTGGCCCACATGTCGAGGGCCATAAAGTAGAAAATTATCACCTTTTAAATTGAAGAATCCAAACAAATTGAAACGGATATCGTGTTTAAGTGCTATCGACATCACTTCTATTAGCCCAGGCCCAGGAAGGTGCCAGTGACAACCCGGCTGAAGTCCAGACACTGTTACATGACGCTCCTTAACAGCTCAGCCTTCCTTTCTCTCTCTCTCTCTCTCTCTGCCACTCTCTGCCTCTGTCTCATTCTGTGCGACAAGCCAATTAAAAGACCAAGTAGAAACCGCATCGAAGTGCGTGGGTTTGAACTTGGATCGTGATCGGGTTCGGTTTCGGTTTCCCAATGGAAGCCTGGCCCATTAGCCACAAAGGTGTAGGCCGTTCTCTCTGCCTGAGTGTCTGTGTGTGTGTGTGTGTGTGCGAGGCATCAAATTCCCAGCAGGATGCGTTCGCTATTTGAATTGCTGGACAGTTGGACACTTGCTGCAGTTGGCAATTATGCTGCATTACGTGCCCAGTTGACAGTTTTGTGACTGCGTCCATTGATATGAAGCTATGGGTCCTAATTGAACTACCTACCACCTGCCTGGCCATGTCATAGCCCCAGCAGTGGCAGCAGCATCGGCATCGGCATCGGCAGCGGCGGCAACAGCAGCGAAGTCTGCTACGGTTCATGGCTCATGTCCTCGATCAGTGATCAGCAGCCACTGTGGCCATGGGTCGTCGGGGCAGGGCAGAGCAGGGCAGAATGCCTCAGCCACTGCCTCGCGTTTGCTGCCACAGTCCACAGGCCAAGTCTTGGCCATAAATGCTCGCTCCGTGGGAAATGGCGTGTGCCCTCGAGCGTGTGCCGACCAATTTGACTCCTCGCGAACTGGAAAAATACGAAGGTAATAATTCACAAAAAAATATTTGTAGAAACTTGCATGGGAACAATCGCGTTGGACGTTGATTTCTCGAAAAGCGTTCGGCTTCAGCCAAAAGCCAGCTAAACCGACTCCGACTACGACTCCCAGCTCGATGTAAGACTCGCTCTGGACATGATTTTCTGCCTGTGTGTGTGTAAATATGCGCAAATGTGTGTGTGCGGTGGCTGCTCATTTTATTGAGCCAGGGCTGCATCAGTTGCCAGCTAAGCTCGAAGGTGGAGTCAGCTTTTTGGGGCGTGGGCAAACGCTGCAAATTCCCTTTACTAAGAAAGGGCGAAAATCTTTCAAATAAAGTAATGAAAATTCTTAATCTTGAATATTCTCTACATTGAATAAATTCTCTATATATTTAAGAGATATATTTAAGAGATCAAAATAATTTTATAAATTTAAATTTAATAATACAACTTTTTATAATTTATAAAATATTTACGAACAAATTTATTTTATTATTTATTTTCAATAAAAAATTATTTATTTTAAAAGTTTGATATTTCATATTCATATTTTGAGTTTGTTTTAATTTTACAATTGTTTTCTTTTTTAACAATAATTTATTATATTAATTTTAATTTATGTTTTTAAATACTACATTTTTTTATTAACATAATATAATTAATTAATTTTAAACATTATTTTTTTAAGTACTAAAAAATTAAAAAAGTTTTATTTTGTTTTTTAATTTTTTAAATTTAAATAATAAATATTTTACTTCTTTTGATATTTTGTTTTATTTCACCACATTTTGATTTACTTTTACTTTTCACTTTTATATAATATAAATAATCAATATTTTATTTTATTTAATTTAATTTAATTTTTCTACATTTTTATTTACTTTTATAATTTTATTAATTTATTTTTATTTGATCTTTCATAACTTATTTCAATATTAATTCACTTAACAGACTTTATAAGTTAATATTTAATTTTTAGAGTTTTCTTTTTTAATTTAATCATGGTCCCTGCTTCTGAAACGTGGCCCAAAGCTTTGGCCCCACTTGACTCGACTACCAAAAAGCTAAAGCTTATTGCCAAGCCGCGCTCAACACGCCCCCGTTTATGTCCCGAAACAGTACGCCCCCTGTCTGCCGCATGCCACTGCAGCAGCACCACCCCGCCGCTAACCCACCACCGCATGCCCACAGCCACTGACTAAGTGCGAATCTGTGGCGCAATCAGTTGCCAAGTTTCTTGGCTGGCATAGTTTCTGAATTTATTTCACCAGCCTCTCGAACCGAGCGTCAGAGCAACTGACCGAACGACTGACCGACCGACCGACCGACCGTCCGGCTAGTCGGGTCACGTCCACTGGAGCTGCTGCTGCTGCTGATGATGATGATGGCGGTGCTGCCACAGTTGCTGCTGCTGCAGCAGCGGCTGCTGTTAAAGAAGGCGAGTAGGTGGATCGTACGTTTGCTTACTAACTGCCGTGGTAAAAATGTTTATCAACTTTAATATTAAATTGTATGCCAGGCAGGCGCAGCTCTCTCTGACCGGTCGAGACTGCTCGACCGACCGATCGACCATAAAGCACCGCCCCTGCCTCTGCCCCTAGTTTGGCCAGGGCTCAGCTGGCTGCCAACCACGCCGCCCGCAATTGCCGGCAATCAGATGTGTTGTGGCCTGTCCAGCCGGTCAGCGGCTCTACCGGGCCTGGACCCCGCCCTCCACGCGCTCAAACTCCAGCTCGGAGCTGGAGTTGGCTGGCAAGCTCCGCGTGCAGCTTTCGTGCTGCATATGGCCGGCGGCCAAATTTGTCGCACGTTGAGTATTTTTAAACCATGAGAAAATCCTTTGGCGCTAATAGCCCGAATTCCTTGTGCTTAACATAAAAATCGCCTCATGCTGCAGTGCATCATGCAACATGGACTCGCTGTTTCTTGAAATTAGTTGCCCCTCTCAGTTGATGCCACACAAGGGGCGGAGCAAAGGGGCCACAGTTGCTGCTACGCGCTGTGCATATGCAACTAGACATCGTTGCCATTGGAGAAGCTTCATGTTTGAGTTGCAACTCTTTATTGCCCTCTGCTTTTGTTGTCGTTGTTCTTGTTGTTGCTGTTGTTGTTGTTGTTGTTGTTATTACCCAAATCATGTGAAAATGCACAACAGTTCTAAGCTGCATGCAGCTCTCATACGCAGCAAAACAGCTGGGGGATCTCAGTTGGGATTTACCTTAAAGTCGATGCATTTCCCCTTCTAGTTTTCTAGTTTTGATGCGGTGTCTAACTAATTTATGCACTAACTCGCTAGCTGTGTGAAAGCCTCGAGGCATTGCCATTGCCAACTGCCAACAGATTTGCAAAATTGTTGCTGGGTTTTTCTTTTCACACAAGACCCAGGTGAAAGTATATAGCTTGGAAGTATGCTAAGATTAACAAACTAATTGATAATATTCAAGAAGAAAACTTCTAAAACAGGCAGATGAAATTGTGTTCTCATAACATAATATGTTTATGTTTATACTTTTTAGTTAACGATATATGATCGATGAAATGTGAAAATCTTTAATGAAAAAGTTGGTGTAAAATAAAGTTTCATTTTTACTATGTCTTTAACTATATATAAAAGAAACTCTGGAAAAGTATCTACTAGCTCTAATTTTAAATTAGAGATATACACTTATAGCCCATTTCGTATTTGCAAATATTCAAGGAATGACAATATATTCAGAAGTAATAATAATAAATAAATATAATATAATAATATGTTACTTATCATCCGCCATCTAATCGCACCAATGCAGACTCTCCAATCCCACTTTATCAGCTCATACCCACTCCACACCAGTCATCCCTTCATGTAATTCTCATGACAACATATTCCTCCCCCAGTTAGACCACATTAACTTCAGATCTCAGATATTCTTACATTATTATTATAAAAACTCTAACTGATCTACAAAATACACTTTCCATGATGACAAATTGATTCAATTCACTCATATCCAAAATTTCTATTAAATCCCCCTCATATTCAGTCTTGATTGCTAGCGCAAAGTCAAATAAATAATTTAAATAAAAATAATTAAAATAAATAATTTTAAATAAAAATAATAAAAATAAAAATTTTTTTAAATAAAAATAAATAATTTTAAATAAAAATGCATGTGTCTGTTGCTGATGAGCTATTTCAATATTGTAGAATCATGTCAAAGTTTTCATTCAAAATATTGTACCAGCATAAAGATTCATTTCATTTCGAATTAAGATAAAAGAATTGCTATTAAGTATTTAACAGATAAGTTACTGAGATTGCATTGGCGAACATAAAATATATACTTATAGCTGTAATTATTTCAAAATATCAATTTACAAACTTTGTTTGCTCTACATCATTTAATAATATATGATATATGTTAATATGGATTAGAATATAGCCAATTGCAATCCAAAACAGAAATCATAAAATAAACATCTGACCAAACGTAAAATTTGTCATTTTATTGGATTTTATACATCATAAATTTTGAGCGAATGTTTTTTCTGCTAATTCATTACCAAATGCAATTTCAAGTCAACTTTACACTTAATTTGCCAAATTTTCAACGCTTTTTTTCGAAATCCCTTCAAAGTGTTCACCGATAATTAGCATATGATAATGATCAGTGATCGCTGATCGGGGATCGGTGATCGGTGATCAACTCGCAACTTAATGATCCATCTGAAACCGCTGGCGACACACAGAAGTGCACAGACAAATGCCAAAAAGTTGTTGTTAACAAATTAACGTAGAAAGCGCAACGAACTCACTCCCCGATGTTCCAGCCCCCTTCAGACCGAACCTGTAGACGCAGCGGGAATGACGTCGGCACCGTCACCCACCCAAAAGGCCGAAATGCCAAGCGCTGTCGATGCGATGATGACGCTGACGTTGATGCCGGGGGACACCCCGGTGTGCCAAGCCAGAACCCCGTGCCCAGAACCCCCTCCGACCAAGACCGAGACCCAGACCAAGACCCAGACCCAGACCCAGACCCCATGCCCAGTTCCCGGTTCCCGGTTCCAGGTTCGTCTTCGAGTGCATGTCAGAGGCTTGTAAACGTGAATAAACATAATTTGTAGGCACGTACTGCAGCAAACGCCAACGCCAATGAGCATTGGCACGGATTGTGGGGGAGGAGGCGGAGGCGGAGGCGCGCTGGGGTTGGGGATGGGGACACACACCACAGACATATGTAAATGTCGGGGCGTTAAATCGGTGCATAGAAGATGATGCTGTGCTATAACGACACTGCACAAAAATCAGTGAAAGAAGAAAATGATTATCAAATGAAAATAGTAATCAATAATGTAATATGTGAGTGAAAAGTCATTTACTAAATAAATAGTTGGTCAATATAAACTTGATATATCATCTAATCTAATGCTGATTTCAGACTGCCATTGTAGGTATGCCTTAAGCAACATTTGGGCAACTAATTGACCAAGGCTTACAGAATTTTAATATTATAATAATATAATTATTAATGAAGATCACACCTAAGACAGTACTCCATATATTGTTTGCAGTGTAGGCGAGTGGTACGTAAACCTGACGTACTACACCCAAACACCGCTAACCGTTTATGGGCATGAAATATCGTTTGGCATAGCGCATGATCATTGTTCGGCCAGCCTCAAGCCCCATGCCCAAGCCGGAGCCCGAGCCCGAGCCCGAGCTAATTCGAGCCGAACCAGGTTGAGTCTACCGCTCTGGGCATGTGAACGCAGGGGCAATGCGTTGTTGTAGGTGTGCGAGCCGAAAAGAAAGATTCACATTCTTATGATTAATGATCGGAGCGGAGCTGGCAGCGCTGACTGCCCAAGGAATTTCAACATAACTACTTTGTGCTCTCTCAGATACAAATCGTTATTACACATTAAATGTTCCCAGTGAGTGGTTAATCAACAGCATGGAACTCCGAGAGCAGCAGTAGGAGTAGGAGCAGGAGGAGGAGGAGGAGGAGGGTAGCTGCTGCATACCTTGTTTTCAGGGTCAGTTTGGTACGGTGTGGGCACGGGGGTTTCAGCGGGCTTTTGAACTGTTGAGCTGGCAGCGTGTAAATCAATTGAAAATAATTTGTTACTTTTAATAATAAGTGAAAGAAGCTGTGCCGCGGACATCAGGCGTGGGCCCGCCGGTGGGGAGCTTGGGAAAAGCGGCACAGCTTGTAATTGATCATGTGTTGTTGCTGTTATTGTTGTTGTTGTTTGGAGTTGGCAATCAAACAAACAAATAAACATAGGCTGGCGGAGGTGGAGTCTGGAACTCTGCACTGTTATACCATAATCGATGAAATCAATCGATCAACAGTCGCTGAAGTCAGTCCGCAGACGTAGATCCATTGCCAATGCCAATGCCATTTCCATTGTTTTCACTTTTTTTCTCTCTCTCTCGGTCGTTTTAAGCCTCTTGACTGATGAGAGGATGCGTCTGCGGTGGGTCCATATGAATCATACGTGTGTCGAGACTTTTCGATTCCTTTTCATATACGCTTCAGGTTTGCCTTAGCTTTTGCCCAAGCGCCACATGTCGTCGCCGTGAATTCAGTTCCTTGTAATCCATACAAATAAATTTTGTGTTTATTGTCTCTGTTGTTGTTGCTGTTGTTGTTGCAGACAAGTCGCTTATAATGTCTTATTTATATCGGATTATTGCTATCACACCATTTTCAAGTGTGCCCAGCTGAATGTGTGACCACCATCAGAGTCGGGCGTCAACGCCAACGGCCGCATTAAAATGTCAAAGAACAGAGAGCCACAGAATGGGAATGGGAATGGGCATGGGCATGGGCATGGGAATGGCAATGGAGTGGGAGACTCTAGGTATGGTGTATAAAAGGAAACCCATGCACACTAGTGAAAAGTGATACAAACAAAAGAGTTGTTGCCTCACAGACTCTCCACTCTCGCCTCGCGTCTGGTACTAAGTCTCTAGACTTGACTTTATCGCCGCTTGTTGTTGTTTTTGTGTTTTGTCTCTGGCTGGCCACAACAACGAGCAGACAGATAGCCGAGCAGACGGACAGACAATCAACAAACGGACAACGGCTACATAGCCAAACGCCTTTGGGGACAAGGTGCGGGTCCCTCGTTCTCGCCGGGTAATTCAATTAAGTTCTCAATAAGTGCTTGACTTACACACACACACACACTTACTGGTATTAGATATAGAAATGGAGAGAAAGAGGGAGAGACCTCCCTAGTTAGTTTACAATAAAATTGATCGGTCTTTTAGCTGCGGCGTTTTTCGGGTTACAAATTTTCGAAAACTGATTTGTGCCTGGCGATAAATTCAGCAACTAATTGACAGTCCCTTGTCAGGGCTCGATTTCATGGCCAGTTGTCTATGGGTCTATGGCTAAGGTGTCAATTAATGCCCAGCGTCCTGATTGAGCCCAAGCGATAAGCCAGCACGCATACCGATTAAATTGTTAAGAGTAATTCGTATTGTTCCCACTCTCTCTCGCTCTCGCTCTCTCGATCTGCTGAAGTAAGTTATATATTTAAAACACATTTTTAGGCAAAACAAAAGTGTCAAAATAGCAGATAGATAGGGCGACCCGGCTCACCGAGACCGGGCCAATAAAAATCTTCTGGCCAGGAACACCCAGCGCGTCGTTAACGTGGCTGGAACCCTAACAGTAACAGTAACTGTGACATGCTTCGTAGTTAAGTGAGTTACAGATACTTCAAAGTATCTCAAACTACGTATCTACCACAGTGCCTCTGTGTTTGTGTGTGTGTGTGTGTGTGTGTGTGTGTGTGTGTGTGTAGTGTGGGGTTTGTCTACTAAGTAAGAACGCGTGTAATGCAATTAGGGGACGACAACAATGTCAAGTTGTGACATGTGCAACTACTGTGCGGAAATGTGAAGAGTGCATCCGCAGAAAGGGTTGGGCCCAAACAACATTGAGAAATCTTACAATACCAGAAAACTGAGACAATGTAACACGTAGTGGAAAAATCATTTCATAATAGCAAACAACTACAAATGGAAAACTAGACAATTCGATGTGTATTGGTAAAAGCTTTGGCAATGGTTTTGAGTAAACTATTGAGACAATGTATATATTTAAATATAAATGATATAAATTATAAATAGTTAATTGGGCAGTTTTCAAAATTATTTATAGCACGCTTTGCTTATGCATCTATAGGAATTATTTTATATTTTGAGTACTTACAGAAGAAATATATATAGTTAATTAAAAAAAATATATATACATATTTTATATATTTTATATATATATATATATATATATCTATATATATTTTTTTTTTTTTTTTTTTTTAACTATGTGAGGAAATATTGTATTTAAACAAGTAAATCGTCAAAATGTTGATAAAGAAAATAATTTCTAAAATATTTTGTAAACATATTTAAACAATTTCTAAGCTAAAATTGCTAAAATCATTTCTAAAACATATATTTTAGAATTTGTTTTCCTTAGCAAAATTTGTCCGATTTTCGTGGCCATTCTTTTAAAGAATTTCAAATTAACTATATTTTTCTTTAAATATTTAAATATTTATAATTCATGTACTAAAATCTAATTATACTCGATTATACTCGAAATTTCAATCTTCAATTATTTATTAAAATAATGTTTTAACAATAATAAAAGTAAATATATTACTCAAAATATTGTTATTTAGAAATGGTGAAATACATTAAACATATAAAAAAAACCCTCTTCTAAGGAATTTTTTATTTAGACATAAATAAAGTATTTTTATTTATTTATATTAAAGTATTTATTTGTATTTAAGTTTCTCAAAGGTAATAAAGTCTTTTTATGAAACTGAAAAGCATAAAAGCTAACTAAATTTTAATATTTTTTATCAAAATGTTGTTTGCCTAAACCAAATTCACAATCTACTTTATAATATAAGTATGCGCTAATAAATGAAATGGATGAAGTCGCCTTTATATTTTGTTTCTTTTATACTTACATATATATACCCTTGTTGGTTTTAGTTATTGATGAAGGCAAGTGGCATCGGCGGCGTTTGTCATTGCAAAAGGCGGGCGTCGGCATATCAAATGGTGCGAGCTGACAGCATAGACAATGTACAATTACCGGAGACAAGTTTTGGGCTTGGCCCACTT
This sequence comes from Drosophila leonis, assembly GCA_035045365.1. Taxonomy (NCBI): domain Eukaryota; kingdom Metazoa; phylum Arthropoda; class Insecta; order Diptera; family Drosophilidae; genus Drosophila; species Drosophila leonis. The sequence continues at coordinate 1,556,787 of JAWNPC010000389.1, read as the reverse complement.
GAGCCAGAGGCTATGCGATGCTGTCATCAGCATCTCCAATCATCTACGTATGTAGCCATCGCTTGGCTCGTGATTGTGATCATGGGCAACAACTTGACGCCAAGCACCACTCGATGGCTGCCGCCTTTGTGCGGTGGCTGTCAACGCATCAAGCCACAAAATGGCGTACATTTCTAATGTGGCCGCTGGCTGTGGCATTATTGAATGGCGGCAAATCGATTTGCAACGTTTTAATTGCCGCACAAATTGAGCCAAAAGGCAACTTCATTTGCTCGGCGATCGTGGACATAATTTGTATTTCGTATTTCGTATTCTGGGTGGTCACACAAGGCCACTTGGAGTGCGAACGTGCCTTGGGCACTGGCCAATTGTTGGGCCAGAGCTATAGCCATAGCCAGTGCCAGGGCCAGGTCATTAAACAGCAACCCCCCGGCCTGCCAGGGGTAGCACTCGCTGCTCGTAGGGGTGCTCCTGACTGACTGCTAGCTGCTGCTGGGCAGTAAATGGCTCACTTTTGGCAGACGTTGTGCACTGCCTGCTGCTTAATCAGCCAGGGGCAGAGTCAGGGGCTAGAGAAGATGCCACCCTAGTTGCGGAACCGATACGTTTAATTGTGGCCTAAAACTGACACACACACACATACACATACAGATAGGCAAGTCCGTTGTCTGGCTGAGTGAAGGCGACAATATATCCATCAATCTGAGCTCACAGGATAACACGCTTGCCATCCTTGTCAGTTGCTTTTGCTGTTGCTGTTGCTGTTGCTGTTCCTGTTGACCGCCCGCTGTGACTTTCACAAAATATTTTGGTTGTACGCAGTGCGGATTCGTGCAATTATGGGCCTGTTTGTGGACAATGTGTGTCGAATGCTCAGCGACATGAACCGGGCCACAGCATATCCTGGCCACCATGTATCCTGCGGCGAGCTGTTGCCAAAACACAGCCAACTCTACAGAGTCGTGCAACAAGTTCTATGGTTGACCAAAAGATAAGACCCGAAAAAAAATAAAAACAAAAAGGTAAAGGCAAATGGAATCTCGCTGCGTTTGCTGGCCAACCCACTGGCCAGGACAGAGCCACAGGCTGCCTCAGATATTGAAATATCTACGGGGTCGAGGCGTGGCAGGAGGGCGCGTCCAGTATACTTGTGCTGCCACCTAGGACGCCACAGCTGAGACGCAATGCAATGTAGACATCAATACTTGCCCCTAGCCAATAATACCTTTCCATTTTGCATGCCACATTTGACAGTTGACAGTTGGCAGTTGGCAGTTGGCAGTTGACCCAAAATCAATTGTACATGGCCATAATGGCCAGTGTCATCAAAGAAAATAACAAAAAATTGTTTAGAAAATTGAAGCAGCAAATGAGCCAACAGCTGAACCAATCAAGCAGCAGCAGCAGCACCCCGGGCAACCCCTAAAAATAAGAGAAACCTCAATTAAAGACAAACTCCAGATAGCTATCTCCTCATTGCACAGTTACTGGTTGCTGGTTCCTGGTTCCTGGTAATGCGCGTGCTAATGGCAATGCAATGGAATGCAGTTGCCAGTTCTAGATCTCTCGGACAATTGCCAATTGTTGATTGTCTAGATCTTCTCATTTGGCACGTTCCTAACCACTGTGCCTCAGCTATTCAATGAACTTCTATAGAACTGGAAAACACGACGACCACACCCAAAAATATAAAATGCCCGTATAGCAACATCGACATCGACATCCACTGAATGCGAGCATCAAATTCAAAAGTTATCGTAAATTAAGAGATCTGACAGTTTGAAGCTGGACCAGTTGCCTTATAGAGCGCTAGTCTGTGGCTAAATTGGAATTTTGTAAATTAATAGATGCTTCAAATATGAGAAGCGATTTGAGTTATGCATTTACCTGAATCAAATCATTTCATTGCTGACAGCATCTCAAAATTTCAGCTGATGTGAGGTGGGTGAGGCAATGACGACAAAAACAATGTTGAAACAACTTTGGTTAGGGGAACTTGATGGTTTTTTTTTTCTCTTTTTGCGTATTAAAATATAATAAAAAATATTTGTATGTAAACAATTTTATAAAGAATGAGTAGAGTATTTGCCGAACAATAACATAAATTTAATTATTTTCTATTTACTTTATTGATATCAAAGAAACATTAAAACTGATTACACAATACACTTAAAACCGAAAATTAAATATATCAAATTTATGGCTTGTTTTCTGCTCAAAGTTATCAGAGCAGAGTTTTAAAAAAAAAAAAACTTTAACATTAAACATCGGCACACCCAAGAATATTTTATTTTGAGCACTTGTGAAATAATTTCTAGCGATTGCTGCTATTATAATTATATATGTATATACCTATATACATATGTATATAGAATATATTTCGAAATTTCATAATATACATAGTAGTATACTATAATGAATCATGTTTAAAATGTTGGGTTTTATAAGAAAAGAGAACTATTTAAACACAATTTCTTTCTACAGAGTTCAGTTTGAAAATTTCTATGTTGATAGCAAAAAAATCCTTAAAAAGTTAAAAACTTTCTGTATTATTTATGAAAACTTCATTTTCACAGAAAAATTACCTTATGAAGTACATAACATATACCGGTATAACTGGAAAACACGCGAATATGTATATTTCAAACTTAGTTATTAATACTGATAAGAATATATATGTATTTATATATATATATAGTATATATATATATATATATATATATATATATATATATATAAAAATATACTTTATGACGTTTCAGTCGTGCCCTTCTACGTCATCATTTTCAATACAAAATACTATTATATATAGCTGCACAAGCAGACAGCTAAATATACAGATAAGACTATATATCATGACTATGAATTTCTCAATGAATTTTAAGAACTTCTATAGTATGATGAAAAACTTGCCTCAAGCAAATAATCTATCAAGGTTGACAAACTTGAAGTACCATATCCTAAGTAAGTATGCCAATAATTTGTAATACAAAAAAAAAAATTGATATTGTCCATTTTAAATATGATCAAAATTAAATTACAAAAATCTAATGTTATATAAAACAAAAAGATTTTTTCTAATACTTATCAAATTATAGACTGAATTTCATTATGAAACTTAGATGATCTAGTCGAACTGATAGACTTACATACATACTTACTACAACTTTCAGAAATTTCTAATCTCCACTTTGATTAGCAATTTCTGAAAGTTCCATGTCATAAAATCTAAATCAATGAGACTTAAATTGAGTGAGATCCGTTTTAATATAAAAATAAAATATTGAAAAATTCCATATTTAATTTTTTTTTAATTTTATTTTGACTTTTTCTTTTTTTAAGATTTAAAAAAAAAATAATTCGGTTAAATAAATATTATATTTTATTTTTTTTATATTAATATTATGATTTTATTTATTATTTTATTATTATTTAATTAATATTTGTTATTTTTGTACTATTATATTGTATATATACAAATTGTTTATAAAACTTTACCATTTTCTTGAAGTGTTTCTAGAACAATGGCTAAAAATATTGAATTAATAGAATTAGCAGCAGAGGTTCATGAAGAGCCAGAGATCTATTGCCAGCAAGCCCTGTTTACTATACTGTTTTTAAATATCAAGAGACATACTACACAAATTCTTGATATAACATCGTACTAATATATTTCATAAAGATACTTTAAACTGTAGACCCCAAATGAAATAGGTAACATAAATCCAACTTTTGTTAAAATACGTCAACGTTTTTGCCCAGAAATTTGTCATATTCGAGTTAAGATAAACAAATAATGTTTATTTAGTTTATACAATTACGCATAATTCATATATTTTGCGATAGCTTTTGTTTTTATCATACATAGACCGTATATAATACACATACATATACATCTTTATATAGATATCCATACATACATCTAGAGCTAAGTAAGATAATGAGATCGTTGTTTCTTTGTGTGTAGAACTCGTGTTTGTCATTGGGAAAAAGTCATAACACTTAACTAAAATTAACAAACATTGAATTGATTTATATTTATATATATATATGTAGTATATATGTTTATGTATTTAAATGCATTAAAAATAAAATAAAATAACAAATTGTAATTGTAATTATAATTGTAATAATTGTAATAATTGTAATACAGTCTTTGAATAACCGATGAAGGTCTGAGGTTTTCTCTGGGAATTGGTATTGGTGCGTTACAAACTGAATGCGTCTACTACTGGCTATAAGGTACATATGATAATATAACTATGTGTACATATATATAGTAGATATATAGATACTTAAGATTAGTGTACAGTGGGGCAAAAGTCATCTCTAATGCCATTTATTTTGGAATTGTTCTGTTTCGCAATACTTTCTTCTAAGTTTCCATTTGTTTAGTGTTTTGTGTTTAGTTTGTTTTGCTTTGGCTTTTTGCAGTTTGTAGCGCCAATGCGACAGCTATATAGTTGAGGGTCTATATGGAAAGTCGATTGGGCTAGTAGTGACTGATTGGATTCCTGCGCTTCAGGAACTGCCTGTGCTTCACTGGGGCAACGACGACGACGGCGGCGGCGGCGGCTGTGTAGGCGAGTAGGTGTGCTGGGGGCGTAACCTGCGACTCGAACTCAAAGTGGGCGGCGCTGATGCTGTTGCTGGAGCTGTAGCTGAAGCTGAAGCTGAGCTGACTGCTACTCCGGGCCAGGCACTTCCCATGCCTGGCGGCGCTCAGCATTCTGGATGCGAATGCATCCTGAACATAAAACCAATAAATTGCGATCAGGTGGCCAATCTATCTGCTCATGATCTCATCGATGGTGAAGCCCAGCGTGCGCTTGGGACGCTCCGCAGTGGCACCGCCGGACGAGGACAGATCCAAAGCGGGCGTATTATGATTGGAGCCAGGACTAACCAGCTGCACAGGCTGGACTGCAGCGTTCAAAGGCTGGCTGGGTCGTGGAGCTGGTGCGCCTGCTGCTGCAGCTGCTGCTGCCTGAGCGGCTGTGGCCGATTCGCTGTGGCTCTGCAGATGACTCTTGAGATTCGCACGCTGGTTGAAGCTGCGCTGGCAGATGGGACACTTGTGCGGACCCTCCTCCAGGTGGGTGACCTTGTGCACGGCCAGCGTGCGCGACTGGCAGAAGCCCTTGCCGCAGTCGTTGCACTTGAACGGCTTCTCCTTCGAGTGTATGTAGCGATGATCGCGCAGATGATCCTGACGCCGGAACGCTTTGCCACAGATGTCGCAGGAATAAGGCCGCTCGTCCGTGTGGGTGCGTTCGTGTATGAGCAGATTGTAGGACTTGGTGAACTGGCGATTGCAGTACTTGCAGATAAACTGCTTCTTGGGCCGGCTGCTTCCACTGCCTCCTGTCGCACCGGCTGCTGCGGCGCCGCTCAGCTTCAAACTGGGCATAACTCCAAAATGGCGAGCGGCGGCATGCAGCGTATGCAGTCCAGCGGGATAGGGACGCACATGGGGATGGCCATGGGCATGGGGGTGGCCATGATGGTGCGGATGATGAGGATGTGGATGCGGATGCGGATGCGGGTGATGATGATGGCCAGCTGCAGCAGCTGCTGCCTGTTGTTGCTGTTGCTGTTGCTGCTGGTAGATGGCGGCATTACGTATCCATTGGTTCATGAGCAACGCCTGCTGATGCACGGCCACGGGATCGGCATTGGCTCCGGCATAAACCGGATAATGGCCATGTGGATGCTGCTGTTGCATTTGCAGCCATAGGCGATGATGTTGCTGTTGTTGCTGTTGCTGCTGCTGCTGCTGATGTTGCTGTTGCTGTTGATGCTGCTGTTGCTGCTGTTGTTGCTGGTAGTGCGCCATGTGTCGCAAATGCAGCTGCGTGGCCACAGCCTCATCGGAGGCTGTGGCTGAGCCAGTGCGTCGCAGCGGCTCCTCAGTGGGCGTGTGCGGTGGCGTCAACATTGGTGACAGGCTGCTTTCGCGCTCCTCCTTGATGACAATGAAATCCTCCTCGACAAAGTCTGAAGATGGCACAAAAGGGAAACGAAATATTGTGATTTAGTTCAATTGTTCTAAAAATGGTTCTAAATAGCAAATATTTTAGCTCGCTCAACTTTTACATCGAGCAAGAGATCAAAAAGCACAAGAATCGAGCTTATTTTTCACTCTCTCTCTCTCTCTCCCTCTTTTGCATTGCCGTCGGCTTTTTCTCGTGCTTACCTTGTTCTCTGCTTATGTTAAGCTCGTCGTCCACGGTTATGTTGCTGATGGGCGAAGCTGAAGTGGAAGACATATTCCCTTTTTGTTTGTCTTCGTTCACAATTTATTGCTCTTAGTTTGTGTTTCTGTTTCTGTTGTTAGCACTTGCTTTATTGATTGTATTTTCTTTTTCACTCTGTCACTTTGCACTAACTGTATGTAAAATTTGTTCTTTTTGCTTTGGTCTCTGGTTTTTACGTCTTTTTCAGTTGTTGCTTTGTGTTTGCTCTAATGCGCTTTTCTCTCTGATGCGACGTGCCCACGACAACGTCTCAACTCAAACTGAATTCTGCTTTCGTTTTGTTACTCTCCGACTCAAACTCGTGAAAATATTCAACGACTCAAAGCGTATATCAAGTGCGCTCTTGCCCTCTCGCTCTCACTTAACCACTCTGTTCCACTGATACCGTGCATGAATGTGTGTGTTGAGTGAAGTGACTTCTGCTGTGGCTGTTGCTGCTGCTGCTGTGGCTGCTGCTGCTGCTGCTGTTGCTGTTGCTGTAGCTGTGAGTAGCGCTCGTTAATAACTGAATGCAACTGCGGCGTCGTCGACCGGTTTTGAAGCGAACCAACAGCAGCTGCCTTTTTGTCGTCGTCGTCGCTGGCTGTTGTTATTGTTGTTGTCGGGGTTGAATTTATTTGGAAATGGCAGATACGTACACGCCTACCTGCTGCCCAACGAAGCGCTCGGATTGGCTGCTTCCAACTACCAGCGGCTGCCGTATCTATTTCGGGTCTTTGTTTTTGTATGCTGTGTTATGTTTGTGTGCGCTCTGCGCGCGTGTTCGGCATCGCACAGGGACGACTCCACGACTCAGCCACTCGGCATCGCCTCTCGTTCTCCCGTTCTCTGCCCGAGCTGAACGATGCTTGCCGCTCACTGGCAGTAAGCAAGCGGAAACTGTTGGGCTGATGGTCGGACGCCGTTGTCGGCTGCCGTTGCTGCCGATGCTGCCGATGCTGCCGATGCTGCTGCTGCTGCTGCTGCCGCTGCTTCTGCTGCTGCTGCTGGCAGGCAGCCATCAGCCCGGAGACGACCCGCATCCCACCCAGGCGCATGCCCTGGCCAGCTGGCCCTGTATATCCTGCTCCTGCTGCTGCTGCTGGTTGCTGTTGCTGCCGTTGTTGCTCGTGCGGCTTTTTGCCTCGCCCCAGGATATTGTAATCTATTGTCCTTCTTCTGCTGCTCCTTTTTTGTTTTGCATGTGCGTGCGCCTGATTCGTTTTCATTTAAATTTTAATTTGCCACACAAAATCAGAAATCACTTTTTTGACTGCCTCCCACGTTTTACACTTTCGCAGGAAAATTCAATTAGCCGGATCAAAGCAAATGTTGTCTAAAGTCATTTTTCGCTTGGGGTGGACGAGTTTCCTGCTCATTTATGTTGATTTTCCGTTTGATTATACGTTACATAGACAGATTTTCCCAAAAAGTACACAAATTACATTTGGAAGTTGGTTTCGACAGCAATTTAATTATATTTATTGTTGATTTGATCAACAATTCAATTTGAATATATTGCGTTAATATATATACAGGTATATACCTGTGGCTAATTAACTTAACAAAGGCAGCATATATATATTTAAAATAATATATAAATATGTATAAATATTTATATATTATTTTAAATACATATTGACTGCCTTTGTTAAGTTAATTAGCCAAGTTAATTAAGCCTTCCGTTGCCCATTGCCAATTGCTTGTAATGAGTTTGAGCTTTGAAATGCTTTAAACATTTCATTAAAAATGTGCTTAAAAGCTCTCTTTAAACTATGTTTATAACTAATTGAATTGACTCAGAGTCAAGTGACGGCACTTTGTCGTTTCCGTACAGAAAGACGGAAAAAAACATTTATTCAATTTTCTATAATTTTTTTTCTTCTTTTCAGCTGACGCTAATGTCAATAATAATGCCAATTTGTCAGTAGATGATGATTATTTAATGTGCTAAATTGATGCTTTACAGATTTGCTGTGATGCTTAAATTTGCCATAGCAAATTGCTAAGCCTGAAGCAATAAAATTGATGCAGAGCGGCTGTAAGAAAGCAACATTAAAAAATAAATAAATTTCAATAGTTAAATGTGTGTAATGAAAAATATATATGTACATATATAAATATGCATATATGTATATATATATATATATATATATATATATATATATACATATATTAAATAGAAACATGGGATTTTCGGAAGTAACATAAGTATGATTAATTCCTAACTATAACATTTGTCTAATAAATTTTTTGTTGATCCAAATTAGAGCTTTGCTTTATTCATTCATTTACTTTACTTTATTCATTCATTTCATACATATAAAATTAATCAACAGTTTGTTTAGTTAAATATTTAATAATTAAACATTAAATATCGAAATCAATTAACAAGGAATGCTAACAATAAAATGATTCTTTTTTTTATCGATTTTATTTTAGTTTCACTCTCGTACTTAGTCAAATCAAATAGTTCAACTTTTACAATGGAATGTCTGTTCACTGTTTGCAGCTATCGAAAGTGATTTTGTTTTGCGCAAAAACTCAACATCGGCAACACATTTTATAGCGCTTATCAGCAAAGGCAGCCAGTTTAATAAAGTAATTTAAGCTATAAAATACAGAAAATTCAAGTTAAAGTTGAGTATGGAATAGATAACAAATTTCTTAGTTTCTGATTTGAAAACTAAATAAAATTATGACAACAAGAGAAAACTTACTGTTTTCTGGTAATTTTCAAGAGTTGCAAGAGAGCTAATATTTTAAAATAAAATGATAAGTATATAGCAACTACAACAAATTAAATTATCAAAAATATAAATATAATACTCCAAATATATCAAAAGATATTTTCAGTATATTTTCTATGTATTCTTAATAAATATAATGCAAATTATATTCAGCTCCCTTAAAATTGTTATTCAAGATTTCAGTTTCCGAATATATCAAAGTCATCAAAACAATTTTTAATATCGTTTCAGCTTTTTCTCCTTTGATCACATTCTGTACAACTTTCTATTCCCAGCTTCCATTGTCAACCTCAGTTTGGCATTTTAAATGCTGAAATATTAAATATGCGATTCTATTTCCAAGACACGTTGAAGATCCTATCTTCAATATTGTAAATATCATTTCGATACTGAAAATACTTTATAGCAATAGAAATTTTATGCATATATATTGTAAATATTTCAAAAGTAATCAATAGACATCAAAACAATACTCAATATTAAAATAATCTCAATATATTTTAAAACCAATTAAAAAAGTCTCTTAATCGATTTTTAAATTATTATTTTTAAAATTTGTTTCGCTTCAGTGTTAAATTCATATCAATTCTCATATTCATATTCATACATAGCCGACTTCTGTTGGCCACATTAAAAGATTTGCGTGGTTTTACCGCACATTAACGCAACCAGCAAATCCTTCAATTAACTAATAGTTTTTTCCCAGCGGATATGCGCTCTGGCCCTAAGCCAAAGCCAAAGCACCGACTAAGTCCGGGTCAAGTCAACAGAGACTTGGCAGCGGACTGTGTCCAGCTTAGTGGCACACTTTTCTTACATTTAGCCGGCTGGACTGATGGGAAAGAGTCACTGAGTCACTACTGTGCCGCTGCAAGCCAATTAAAAAATATTTACTCAACAATTTTTCGTCAATTTTCCCAATTCTTTAAAACAACAGACGGGTCAAATGCAAAGTCAAATGGCTAAATCAAATATCCTGGCTAAGCAAAAAATCCAAAAATTCCCATTTCCACACATGCGTGTTGTTGTTGTTGTTGTTGTGTTTCTTTTTTGGCTAGCAGCTTTCTTGTGTGTATAACTGGCAAACGCCGCCGTGTTGACACTTGACAAACAGTCGGCGAACTTTTCCATTTCAAAGTGTTTCCCATAGCCAATCGGAGTGCACGCGCAGTAATTAACATCATGTCATAAGTGTACAAAAAAGACAACAACAACAACAACAACAAAAACAAAAACAAATAAATAATAATAGATAAAAACACAAACACAACTCGGACCAGCTTGGCCCAGAGTCACAGTGAGTCAGATGAAAGACCCAGGCCGAATATTTCCCAGCACACACACAGCTTTGATATATGGCAGCAACTGTCAACTTCCTGCTATGCGAACAGACGACACATGTAGAAAGGATTAACTTGACACACACACACACATCTGTTGTTGGTTATTTGCATAAATATCGAGTGGAAATTCTGCTACTCGCAACACGGAAACGGAAATTGCCTGCCTTGACTTGATCATAAAAAGAGCAGAAAGAGAGAAAGAGAGAGAGAGAGAGACTTTGGCAGGACCTGGCCAAGGATGCACTAATAAAGAAGTCATTAGGCCATAAAACCATAAAAACGAGCCAAAAAGCAGAGCAGGCAACGGCAATGGCAATGGCAATTGCTCGACATTAGTAGCTGTCAAACTGCCTGTCCTCTGGGTTTTTGGGCGCACAAAAAATGTAGAGCATAAAAAATATAACAACGAGAGCAGCATCAGCAGCGGCAGCAGAAAAAAATAAAACAAAATCATCATAAAAACACAAATTTGACAATTCACTTGGCTTTTTGGCCTTTGCTGCTGCTGCTTCTTCTTCTTCTGCATTTTTTGTACCATAAAAACTAACTTCGCAGAAGACCCTTGACCTTAGCTATCGTTGGCCTGGTTTTTAGCAACATTTTCAACAAACAATTTCATTATCCAACTGCCTCGTTTACGATTTCATTTGTTTTTTGACATTTCGCCGAAAAAAATTAGATTTTTTAGTGCAAAGTCGCATTTGTCACCCAAAAACATTTCACGGCCCAACGAATTTCGTTTGGTTTTTTTTCGGTAACTTTTAGATATTGCTGTTTTTTTTTCACACTAAAAATGTCAGTTCTTTTTTTGTTAACTTATTTTATGCCCTGTTTTGGCTTTGTTTTTAGAGCACTTGAAATGGCCTTCAACAAAATTCTTTGAAGTTTAAAAACAGCTCAATAAAGAGGAATATAGATCTTTGGCATATGCATAGTTAGACAAAGAAAAACAATAATTAAATATGTAAAAAAAATACAAATAAAATAGTAAATAATAATAAAAGTAAATAAATGTAAAACGTGGAAAGATCTGAATAGTTTCCAGAGAAATGTTGACTTAGAAATGCCTGCAAATCATAGCATATATATTTATTAAATATAAGTTGGAAGAGGTATTCATAGATTTGATTTTCTTATGAAAGAAATCTAACTCTGCTACAAAATTAAACTCTTGAAAAAGAATTTAAGGCACATATTTGAGCAGCACAAGATATACACTGAAGCTAATTTGTGTGTTCATACAAAGGAAAAAGCTAAAGGAATCACTTGATGTTATTGATTACGCATATAGAAGAGTACGTGATGTATGAGAGCTTAAAATTAGTTAAGACCTACGATTAGTTACACAAGCCAGCTGGATTGAATAACCAAGAATCAGATTATCACTAGAAGATTATATCTGGTTATCAGACGCAGAAGACAGCCAGATATTGCCTGTTGAGTTCAGTGAGCAGATGTTACAATCAACTCACTGAAAAAGAAGCATAGGTGAGAGTGAAAGGGTCAAGTCAGCCTCTTTCTCTGTGAATCTCTATCATCATCAAAGATTTGATGAAAAATGTAGAAATTCTAAGAAAAAAGAAATACTACTTTAAAATACTTTTCAAATTATTCTTTCAAATTTAGCTACAAACTCGTTTTTTTATTAGAATAATTCGAAAATCTGCCCTGAAAGGACTAGATTTGTTTCAAATTTTTATTCTGCAAGAATTAACGCTATCCTGCATTGAGGCTCTACCTCAATAGCTTCATATTTTAAGGAAATTTAATCTGATTTTAGATTACTAAATATGAGCAAATATTGTAGGCTTGAGGAATTGATGATGAAAGAACAAAGAAATGATATGGAAATAGTCAGAACTTAAAAAGAAACTTATAATGATTTACAAAACAAGCCAACAACAATTTAAATATATCATATATATATATATCCCAAGCTATGCTCTCTGCTTGCTTTTTCCATAGACTTAAACTACTTTGAGCAGCAACTACTCAACTCGAGTCCTGGCTCAAATTTCAAGGCAAACTCAAAAGCAATTTGGTCCAATGGTAAGAAAAAGTAAACAAACAATCAAAATAAACGCGAAAATGCTTCCAATGAAATGTGGAAAATGTGATTTTTCGGCGTTGGCAAAAAGTTGGCGAAAAGTAAAAGTCGAAAAATTGTCACAGGCCTTGAGCTGAAATGGAATTTATAATTAGGTAAATATGCGCGAAATGCACTTTTATTGTGAAGGGGATGTGCCGAGACAGAAGTCAAGGCTAGACGGTTGCATTTCTGGCATTGTTTCAATTCGCATTGCTTGCGAAAAGTATCTAAACACACCATAAACGTGTCACGCCCGCGACTCGCATGGCCAACATCGGCAACACACTGGCAGTGGCAATAAAAGGACCAAGGACATCGTTGGGCAACGAGCAACCAGAAACCAAAACACCAAATTGCCAAAAGGGCAAAAAGGGGTGTACCCTTTACCAGCGTAATTAAACGGGTTGGCCAGGTAGACCTCGTGCGCATTCCCAACCCTAAATCGTGAGCGTCTTTGCGCTCTCATTGTGTGCGCGTCTTGTGGTGGGCGCGACGCACTTTTACTCCATGGCAGTTACCTGGAAAACGGCAAAGGTGTAGCCAGAGGATTAGCTGTAGTGAGCTGTATCTGTGTGTTGTGTGTCTGTGTGATGTTCTGACTTGTCATGGCAGTTGTAGCCGGTTGGTTTGGTTTCTTGGCCGTGGCGAAAGGCTGCAAAAGGGTTGCATTTATTTGGCAAAATAATTAGATTGATCCTCGGCTGAGCAGCAACGATTACTGGTCAAATTAGCGCTGCAGCAGGCTCCTCCCTTGACACCGCCCGCGCCAGCAAGAGCTCGCGGCGGCAGCTACTTAATGCAACGTGCGCTTATCGCCGCCTGCGTGTGTGGCCATAAAATTGCGTCGCTTGCGATAAGCCGCAACAACAACAACAACAAAATGTCGCAAAATCTAATAAAAAGAAACACAAACACACAGACACAAGCAGAGCTCAGGTGAGTTGTGAGGGGGCTGTTAACAACAACAACGAGAGCTTTTTTATGATCTGCTTGACTTTGATTTTAGCCGCCGCGCTTGTCATAAACTTCGGCGACTTTCATATTTTGCCGGCTGTTGATTTTCATATTTCATATTTCTTTAACAGCTCTCTCTCTCTCTCTCTCACACACACACACACTCCCTTTTTGTGTGTTTTATTTGCGTTTGTGATTTGGCAATATGGCGGCAGCCACAAGGCGGCATATGGCGGCAGCAACAAAAAAGCCAATCAAAATGCGCACCAACCCCAAACACCAAACACCAAACCCCAACCACACTCCAACCAACCCCCCTCCGGGCGCAACGAGGCTCTGATTAATGCGTGTGCCTTTTGACCAGAGGCCTAATTGATTTGGCCAGCTCAAGTCAGCTATTTTGAATGCTTTTCAATTAACTGCGAAAGGTAACAAAAACAACTCCCGTTGCGCGGCTGATCCATTGAACTGTTTTGGCCGTCTAATTAAAGCGCTATTAATGATACGCCCACCCATTGCTAGCTGAGACGGCCGCTCACTACAGTTGTGAATGCTGTGGATGCCCCGATGATATCGCTTACAGCACTAATCAGCACCAGAAATCCAATCCAAGTGTGTAATTAATAATGCTCCGTTTGGGTTTCCAGCGAACGCTTGTAAAGTATTCAAATTACGTAGACGAAAAGTGTGAAAATGCGTTTTCTCCACTGACATGCCCGAGGGCAGCCATAACATTCACTGATTTATGACTGCAAACATGTGCGACCCACCAGATCCTTTGGCGCATCCTTCAGCGCCACTTCAGCCGCATTCCAGGCACCGAGTGTCAAGTGCGAGTAGTTGTGTCTTTGACCGTAGCCACGATCCAATTACATGCTATGCTGGTTTATTTGGTCACTTGCACTTGGTGTGTTTACAGTGCGCTGCTCGTCATAAATTACGCAATGCTTCAACTCGAACTCCTCCCACGACAAGCGGCAACACCAACAACAACAGCAGTTTGCGTAACCCGATGCCCAAATCCTTTGTCGATAACAATTCTGAAAAAAACTCTTGCGCTTTGTTTACATGCGAGCCATGAGACTAATTGTCGCGCCTGCCGCTAGCTACAGTTCTACCAAAAACTTTACTCCAGTGGAAGCTGCTCAAAGTCTAATGAGAAGACTTGGGTGGCCCATCTTCCATGCTCTCTCAAGTGGCCAGAGCCACATTTTGCAGTTGCACTTTTACGACTAACTACTTACTAAACATAAATACTTAGAGCTAATGCGCATTTCGGGGAAACATTATCATCGATAGCAGCTAAACGGTAGTTCCACAGCGCTTCGATGCTCGAGTGGTTTCCCGTTGATTTCCTACTGAAGTGCTCACTCTGCTCACATCCTAAGATTGTTTGGTTTCGTTTTGACAAGATTTGGGTTTCACAAAAAAACAAAAACAACTGAAGAAGCAGCAGAAATCTAGAATTATGCATATGGAGTAGGCTTTGTTTTAGAGTATTTAATGATGCAAATAGTCTACACGTAGTCAATGACTCAAATACTAAAGGACTGCAGCTAAGTTTAAGTAGCATCTCAAAACAACTAATTCAAAAGCTAAAGAGTTATATTATTTTATTTCCCCACTCCCTTACACTTGCCCTTAAATTTGACAACTACACACATCTGGATGCCATTATTATGCCCAGAAAATAGTATGAAGAAAATATCATCATCTAGAACAATTTATTCAATAATAAATTTGCCATAGTATATTTATTAATATTTCATTTTTTATTTATATAATTTATAATTTTAATTTTAATTTATATGATTTAATTTTTATTTATTATAACTGAAACAAGAAAATATGTTAGTAAAATATCATATTTGTTATACAATAATAATTAATTCAAATAAATAAATTATTTGTTAACAATTTCATGGTATTGCAGTATCTTAAATCAATCAATGTTAAACGATAAAAAGAAGAAAAATAAAAGAAAAAATAAACCGAAAAATCTCAGAAAAAATCTCAGTAAAAGGATAGGCATTAAGGTATCAAAAAATGTTTGTTAAGACTTAAGATTTTGTAGAGAAATTTAGTTCAAATATAATTGACATTTTGTTTATCTATCATTAGGTTAAATTTTAATTTAATCTACTAGCTGGCATTAGATGTGTCACTAGAGTTTCTATATTCAGATGCCTATGAATGCACACAAATTATTTATATATGGCATAATATCTAGATATATGTCGAGCTTAGTTTCTAACTCTTTCCATACTTCGCTCTCTATTCTTCTCTACTCTCATCATTCTTGCAGATATAGAAAAATATATAAAATACCAACATTAATAGAAATATATATTTATATATATATTTATTTATTTACATACATATATGTGACACTTCATTTTGAATAAATTTAGGCATTATACAGGTGTTCGTGTTCTTAAATGGATATTTAAGAGACCTTAGACCTTTGTAAAGAGAAAATTGCAAAAATTTAATTTAGAAATATATAAAATACCAAAATGTAGAGAAAAATGTATTTATTTATTTTATTTTATTTATATGTGATACTTGATTTTGAATAAATTTAGGCATTATGCAAGTGAAGATATTTTTACATGGATATTTAAGAGACCTTAGACATTTTCTCCTCAAACATATAGTATGTAAAAATAAATTTAATTTGCGAAAAAATTAATTTATATAAATATATATAAATATATAAAATATAAAAAACTCTTTCTTGAACTCTGGCACTCCATAATTTGTTCGCAAATTCTCTTACAACTCGCTCAATTTCCTTTAATGTGCAACTAATCGAAGTACCTTGCTTGGTTAACCTAACATTTGATGTTTGTCACCTTCGGCCACGCTGTCGGCTATCGTCGAAAATTGTGCCTGCTGCTAAATGTCGATAGAAATAATTATCTATTTGGCAAATAGGCTGGACGGCTTCATCAGCAATGTGTGTTGGCCAAGCAACGGCCATCGAGTACAGCAACTCGCATATCCAATTGCAATTACGCGTATCCTTGAGTTACGAATACGCCGGAGGGGGCACGAGGTTAGCCCAAGCAGCCAGAATTGCTGGGTTTTTGCCAGGCGAGCGAAGCGAATGCGAAACGCACAACTCTCGGTATTGGCTCTGCGAGAATTTGAAGTGGAATCTGCACGGGCCTAATGTTGTGATTAGCATCTGCGTTGACAAACACAGTGAGCGGTCCCAAGGCGAGCAAGGCAACGGCATTGCCTTGGACCAAGCTGTCCCCCACCCAAGATGAATAATTATAGCTGATCTTTATGTGCTTGCCGGCTCCTTGCTGCGACCGTTAATGGGCTAAAGTTGATGCCAGAGCCAGAGCCAGAGCCAGAGACAGAGACAGAGACAGAGCCAGGGACTGAAGAGAGATGGCTTTACCTGCAGCGTTTTGGCATTCCGAAAATTCCATTTTTCCTTCAATTGATGCGCTCAGTGAGTCGTCGCATTGTTAGACAAAACGAATTCACGCGTATTCCGCCGAAACTCGCTAATGGTCACAGCGTCCAGCGTTCGCAGCATCGCAGCATCGCCTTCACCTTGGTCTCCGCCTGTGTTATTAATGATGGAAATTTGAAAATACAGAAGGTTCAATAATTGCAACATCATTGTGAGCGATGAGCGATGCCTTCGCACCAAAGAGACAGAGAGTGAGAGAGAGAGCGAGCGAGCGAGCTTGACTGCCTGTTTGCTTGAAAATCAGTGACTTTGTCTCAATAACAATGCTGTAAACAAATCGTGTATGCTGCTTGTTGCTGCTGCTGCTGCTGCCACACCGCCAGAGAGCGAAACGGGAGAGAGTTGTTGCCAGCGAACACGCGTGTCCCTGGCTGCCATTTTTCCAAGCCCAGCTAACAATGCAACTGAAGATCAGCGAGAGAATCGTTTTATTGCCGCATTTATGCCTCGAATACCTGCCGCCTTCCTCTGCTCTGCCGCTCAAGCTCGATCGGCAGCAATGCATTTATATTGCAGCAATTTCGTATCAATTGAATGTCTTCCACGAATCCGCAGCGGCCATAAAGCGCGTCGCGTGTAGGAAGGACAATCTACCAACAACAAAATCAACAAATGGAAGTGCGAGAACCCTGAAGACGACGACGACAACGAGGAGGAAGACTTCTTGGCCATTTCTGTTTATGCCAATTTTTTGTATGCGCTTCACCTTCACTTTGACCATGCCCCTGCTCCTGCCACTCTACCCATTCCCATTCCCATTCCCATTCCCATTTGCCCTGCCATTCCCGTTTATTGGCCTCGGCCGGCGTCTTTTTGTCATCGCAATTCACGTGTAAAACATGCCTCAAGTTTTGTCTCTTCAGTTTTTGGCTCGCGACTCAGTTTCCTGTTTACATCAGCATCAGCCTTCAGCCTTCAGTCCGTCGAAGGCGCACGCGCCTCTAAAGCCGAATCAACTCATGAGCAAACAAAACACTGAAAACTCTTGACCCATTGCCGATTCCGTTGAACTGCAGGCGCACGAATCAACTTCCTGGCACTTGAGCGCCCAGTCAAAGGTGCAACTGACCTGCCTAGATGGAGGTGCACCAGTGCAGGGAGCTCACCACAGCAGCAGTGCATGCAGAAAGCACCTGTAGCCAGTAGAAGTATCAAACATTTACTACTATTATAGTAGCTATCATATCTCTGTTGGTTAAACTGGGCTGAAGCGCAATGAAGCAGAGCAACTTCAAGTATTTGGGCGACAGTCATGAATTAGTATTTGATATGAATATCTCTCGTTCTCTCTCTCGCGATTGTCATCATATATAATATAATATATACTTAGTAGTATCAGTGGCATATTAAGCTTTTAAATTGATTGCTTAGATTCTTGCTTAGATTTCTTCATCGTCCATACATTGCTTTACCAGCGACCAAGATCTTTCTTGAAGTCAAAATATCTAAAATATTTTTAGTTCTTGAGCTCTTAATTGAAACAATTACTTATTTCGTTTTGACATTCATATAATACAAGTATTCATATTTATATATATTATATATATGAATACATATGTATATGATTTATATAGTCATTGCTGAATTTAGTCGCCATCTGTCCTCTAGAAACTCTGCAGCTAAATTTTAGTTTGAAGCGCTTCAGCACCTATCTAATTCTTGTATATTATATATTCAAATGTGTTCATAAAAATAGTAGTGCAACTGAAATTTTGTGATAAACATAATGTTTTGAAAACAATTTGAAGCAAGTATTAAGATTATCACATACCTATGAAATTATGAAATATATTGTAGAATATTAGTTGCACTACTATTTTCATGAACACAGCTATATATATATATATATATATATAAAATATATTATATACATATATGTATATCTGTTACTCTGTTACTATGTCATATTCCCTGATGAACCAATCTACATTTAAATGTGAATTAGTTATCAAGGATCTATATATCTATTTAACTCTATCTACTTTAACTCTAGCACTCTCAAACCTTACAATTTTGCTATTCTTATCAATTGAATGCAAATCCAACTGTTCCGGTCTGTGAAGTATAACAAGATAAGATGATATGTAGTTGCTAAAAATAAGTAAACAATACATTGTTGCCAATGCTGAGGTGAGTTTAAAAGGCATGAAATCAAAGCAACGTCATTTTTTCCAATATATTAATATATATAAATTTAGAATTTACACTCAAACTGGATACTCAAATATATTTTAGCATTGGCAACTGAGTATCCCAAATAGGCAACTCTTTTGATAGCTTGTTACTCATTGCTATCGCTGTCTATGCCAACGAGACTATCAGTCACAATCTGTGGAAAGCATTTGTTAATCAAGTTTGAGCTAAGCTCTGGCTGTCCACGTTACGTGTGCTTCAGTTCACTTCAGAAAATGTGAATGGGTTGAGTGAGTGGCTTGATAAGCTATCGGCAGGCATGAAGTATTATACATTGATCTATAATTTCCACATGTACTTTGAATAGCTATACGTCAGCAATCGTTCAACTGTTGAAGAAGAAGACATTGTCATTACCTGGCAATTGCACCTGCCCAGACAGCAGTTGAAAGTCAATTCAAGTAGCGTGTGTTTAGCCCCCATCTGGAGTGGGTGGGCAGGAAATCGCAGCTCCAACTGCACTGTGAGCTGCAGCCAATGCACTCGAGTCGAGCAATCTATTGACACTCGGCACTCAGCAACTGGCCAGCTACCCGTCATTGTCATTTGACCGGCGGCACAAGTTCGTTGGCAGCGGGAGATGCGAATCTAGCACCTAATCTCAGTTCTGTTTGCCTTGGTCCCAGACCTTAATTAGAGCTGGGCGCCCCACGTTCTGCTCTGGGCAGCTGGGCAGCTGGGCAGCCGGGCAGCCGGGCAGCCGGTCAGCCTGCTGTGCACACATGTTGCCTTTATGGCCCCTGCTAATCCTGGGCATCGATGTGTCTGGGCGTTTGGAGCTGCCAGGCGACAATCGAGCAAACAGCCAGACAAATGAGCAAACAAATGGCCAGCGTATGTGTCCTTAAACGAGCCAAATTGGATCATAACAGCAAAATGTCGAAATCTGCACAAACAGCGCTCTAATTAAGTCCTGCAGCGAGGCACATTAACAGCACAAAGGCTGGCCATGAGCCCATAGACCAGCAGAAACAGCAGAAACAGCGTAAACAACTAAATTTTCTGTGCCCATCAAATGGGCGTCCATTAAAATTATACAAACTCTCTCTGTCTCTGTCTCTGTGTCTGCTCATGACATCAGCGCGACAGCGTGGAGTGGGAGCCATTGAGTCGTCTGCGAGTTGGGAAATCTGTCGATAATAATGAAATCACACAGAAATATTAATTTCGGGCATATATAGATTACACGATTGCTGAGATTGGAACCCAGCACATAAAAACTGACGCCAGACGTTGGCCAATGGGAAAACTTATTTCTAATAACACGTCGAGACGGTTCCTAAACTCTAAAATTTATATTCGTAACGTTCACTCTTTAAGTTAAATAGCTAATAACTTTTGTCTTCAACAACCTTCGCAGCAGTTTGCCCAAATTTATAAATTTATGCAAATTGCTTAGAAAAAGTTTTTATAAAAATTAAAAATGACTTTCGATTTATTATTTTATTTTATAAATGTTTATAATTTAGACCTCTATTTAATGAGAAGTCTCACTTTCGACTTCATTCAATACCTGAGGGCTCTTAGTCATTTACACAACCTGCTTCGTTTGCAATAGATTCTTGACTTTTCATATTATGTGGCACGGCCTACTAATGTTGTCATAATCTGCCCAGCTCCTTCGGATTTATACTCTGTCCACTATTCGGCGAGGTGGTTGTGTTAACTTATATTTAAATTTGTATTTATTTAAAATAATGAAAATATAAAATATACATTATATAGAGATAGATAGATATAAGTTTTTTAAAGAATTGGGCAGCTGCACTTAGGCATAACCCTGACGTCAGCTCTATAAGTCAGGCCCCTTTAAGTCTCTAGCACCACTCGAAAAAAACAGAGTGTCAGCAAAATTATAATCTTTAAGTTTTCATATTTATTTTAGAATTAGCTGTCTATATCTATAATCTCTTATATATTGTATGAATCAGAAAAGACTGTAGGAAAGAAGGACGAATGCACTCAAATTATAAAGAAAATGTAATTCTTAAATTTGACAAAGCTTTAAATTTGTTCATAAATATTGATATTTTGTTTATTATTGCTGGATCTGTTATGCTGTTCTGACAGATAGATAGTCATACAAACAGATCAGTTAAGAAAGATATGAGAGACTGTTGCAGTCTAGCCTACAGTGTCACTCGTAGTTCTATGTGAATTGTCTAGTAAATGATTATATAATTTGTTTATTATACTTTCTTCATTATACTCACCCAATTTGAAATAAATACTGCTACTTGGCATATCTAGGCTAGCCCTTAACAGCACATGCTCTAAGAATCTGACCCATAATGAAGTACCTGTCAGATCAGGCATATCTAAAACAGATTTCTGAAGCATTTACCATTTCAAGAGCTTCTTTAAGTTCCACCTTTTCGTACCAGAAACTAAGATATTTCAGCATTTGACAAAGGTTTGAAGAGCATTTGACAATATCGAGCAAAACCGAACTATTGTAAATTTCGAATATGTTTTTCACTTTGCGATATGCATGTGGTGCATGTGGTTTGTTTTTGGATGATATCGGGCCCAATCTGTAAGTGTGTTTATAAGGGGGCGTCATTGAAACTACCGCGCGTTAGCCGGCAGGCAGTATAATGCTTCCCATGGGCATCCACTTATCGCCTATGGAGCACTCCGGAGCAGAGCTCACTTTTAATTGCTCTGTTTGTTCAAATACACTTTTCTTGGGCTCCTTGCGTCTTCTTCTGCCTAGTTTTTTTATCGTTAAAAAACACTTACGCGCATTGTTAACGGTTGGCGTTTTTTTTTTGTGTTTTTTGGGCTCTTATCGAGTAATGTGGCCCAATCGGCGCACTTGTTGTGTTGCCCTGGGAAGTGGGTCGTTGACAACGCCCACAATCACAATTACAATCACAGCCACTCACACACACACACACACACACACACATAATTGTACACACTTGCAGGCGCCTAAAGAGCTGGCGTGCTATGTGTCCATGTCTCCAGGCAGCCAAATGGATTTCCCTCGGCCTATGTATGCACTTGCTCGCACAGTTTCTAATCTTGTGGCCAGCCCTGTGCGCCTCTCTGCCCGCTGCACTTGTCAACGCATTTAGGGGCAGCTGCTGCAGCTGCAGCTGCCAGTCGAATTACATTTTGTCTGCCAATTACAATTATTAACATCGCCTCTTCGTCGCTGCGTCGCATCGTCGCATCGCTTGCGGTTTCAATTAACGCTTCCTACTGTCCATTATCTATTGTTTTCGGGGCCTTTTCCAATTCAATTGTGCATCGAATATCTCAAGGCTTTGCCTGCGTTAAGTGCTCGACAATAACTTGAGAGGCCAATTACTGGCAAAATAAAGCGAACTTATGAATGATTCGAATTTTTATTCATATCTGATTTGATCAACGTTTTGAAGATAGTTTTAGTTTGTTACGAGGTTCTTAAGTTAATTCTCAGTATTTATAAAACAAGTGTGAAATATAATTAATAAGTTTTTATACAAGAATCAATTTTTGAATATCTTCAACAGTTTCCAACTAAAATGGAAAGCAAGAAATCTAAATAAAAGCTTGAAGATATTTCCTTGATAGACGCTCTTGACTAAGCCACTTCAGATAGCTTCTAAAATTTATTTAAATATAATCAATATTCAAGTCTATATTGCAATAAATGTATGCATGATAAATATGGCTTAAGATACAAGCAGAAGTTATTTTTGTATATTTAATATGCCAGCTTGTTTAAAATTGTTTAAATTGCATATATTTTTGCTTAAACTTTCAAAACTTTAACGCTTTTGCTGGCGCCATCTACAGCTCGTGGCAAGTAAGTAAACGGCCCACAAATAATTTACGAGTGCGCGCAAAAGTATGCTACACATAAAAACATTGAGTACAAATCAATTCATGGCCAGGGCTGCAGCGCACATTGACGAGCAGCCCTCAAAAGTATGGAATATTTTGCAATGTGCGATCGATAGCTCAACCAGTGCTGGCTTACGTCACAAATGTGCCATTGACAACAAGTGCAATTGCAGTTTAATCACAGCCGACCGCAAAGTGTCGAACAAATATGTAGTTATTAATAAAACGCAACAACAATAGAAATAGAATTCGAAGCGCTCGTAACACTGTCGACAGCGTTATCAAGCGCCGCGTTACGTAATCATGGCACCCACGAACAAAGCCGCATTCAATCGAGCGCCGCGCAGCAATGAAGACGACAATGAAATGTGCGACGCTAATTGGATTTTGTGTGGCGCTGATTTTAAGTGGCGCAAGTGCTGGCAATGTGCTCGCCATATTCCCGCACTTCGGCTACAGCCACTTTAAAGTGGCGCTGCCCATTCTAACCGAGCTGTCGCAGCGGGGCCACCAGCTGACGGTCATTTCGTATGTGCGACATCCGCAGGCGGCGCAGCTGGCCAATTACGAGCAGCTGCTGCTCTCTGATGACCACGAGGATCAGTCGAATACGACAATCAATGTGGTGCCGCTGTCAGAGCACACGCCCACGCGTTCGCTGACAGTGCTGCTGGCGGAGTACTACGATCTCTATGCCAACGGGCAGATTTCCTGCGAGCGACTCTATCAGAGTGGCCATGTGGCCAGTGTCCTGGAGCGGCATAAGCAGCAGCCCTATGATGTGCTGCTCACGGAATACTTCAGCTCGGACTGCCAGCTGGCCATAGCGAAGCTGCTGCACCTGCCCATCATTGGGATTAGCACCTGTGCCTTGATGCCGTACTTTTACGATCGCATCGATCTGCCCGACACGCCGTCCTATGTGCAATCGGAGTTTGTGGGCTTCGCCCAGCCCTTGCAGTGGCGCGAGCGTCTGCTGAACTTCGCCCAAGCCAAGCTGCTGAAGCTCATCTACAGGCTGCACACCAATCGGGCAGACAATGCGCTGATCAAGCGCCATCTGCAGATCGATGTGAATGTGGATGCAGTGGCTCGTGCCCAGACGGCATTCATACTGGGCAATCAGCACTACTCGCACATGGGCAGTCGTCCGCACAGCCAACAATTTCTAGAGGTGGGCGGCGTGCACATCACCAGCCAGGATGAGCAGCAGCTCAGTCCACGGATTGTGCAGTTCTTGGAGCAGTCCAAGCAGGGCGTCATCTTCATCAGCTGGGGCTCCATGGTGCGCGCCTCCAGCATGGATGCCGACAAACTGGATGCGATTATCACAGTGCTGCTGCAGCAGCCCTTAAATGTGATTTGGAAATGGGAAGCCTCGGAGCAGCCCAAGCCCCAACTGGAGGCCAGCAAGTTTCTGTTTGTGAAATGGGCGCCACAGCTGGCGCTGCTCTGTAAGTTGAGCCCAGCACAAAGTGCCTAATCTCAAAACTAACTTCCATGTTGCCGCCAGGTCAGCCGCAGGTGCGTGTGTTCTGGGCACACGCCGGTCTGCTGGGGCTCACTGAGGCGCTGCACTGCGGCAAACCGCTGCTCATGACGCCCATCTATGGGGATCAGTTTCTGAATGCCTATGCGGCTCAGCAGCGCGGCATTGGCCTCAAGCTGGACTATCAGGACATCAATGTGGAAACGCTGCAACAATCGCTGCGTGAGCTAAGCAAGCCCAGGTGAGCTACTTGAAGAAGTATTATCCAAGAATTCCAACTAAACTCTAATCGTCTGCAGCTATGCCTCGCGTGCCCTGCAGCTCTCGCAGGTCTTCAATCAGCGAGAGCGCACGCCGCTCGAGACGGCCATTTGGAGCGTGGAGCACGTGCTGCAGCATGGCATGTTTGCCGTCGAGCTGCTGCAGTCGCCGGGCATAGAGCTCAACTGGTTCATCTACCACTCGCTGGACAGTCTGGCTATAATCTTTGCTGTGCTGCTGCTGCTGATTGCCGGCTGGCGTGCCCTGACTCAAGAGCAAGTGCAGCGAAAGCCGCGCAGGTCCAAGGCCAAGAAGTCTTAGTTCTTATGGCATTTAAATTGAATTTTCTTTTTCTTTTCTTTTTTTTTTTTTTGTTAATAAAAACAAAGATAATAACAAACTTAGTTCTAGCCGCTAGTAGCGTCCGCGCTGCATGCAGTCGCGTCTGCACTCCTCGTAGGTCAGGAAATTGTTCTCCGTTGAGGCGCAGCCCGTGTAGTAGAAGCTCTCGCAGTTGGCCGTCTCCTTGTTGTAGGCGTAGCGCAAGTGTCTGCCACGGCACAGGCCCGGCGCCTTAGGCTGCTTGCAAGCTATAAGCGGAAATCTCAACAACATTAGGCCAACGCCCTTCAGTTTAGGCCACCTATGGCACTCACCGATCAGCTGCTTGACATGCTCCCGCGTCTGATTCTCCAGATGCAGGCCAAAGCTAATGGCTATATGCAGCAGCAACAGGAAGAGCAGCACGCTCCAGCTAATCAATAACATTCTGGCTGCAAATACCAGCTTCAGCTCAGTTCATTCAAAAATATATATTTTACACACTTCTTATATCTTAGACTCGATTTTATTTTGAGTTTTTATTTAGATTTGTTTAGTTGACTGTGTTTTGGGTTTTGACTGTTCCGTTTGTCTAGCACCGTACGAATCGAACTGCCTCCACAGAATGTTCTCCGTACAGTGGCCGAGCTCTTGACTTATTTTTCTCAGCTTTCTCTACTTTTGAATTTTTGCCTAAAGTCTCGTTGCGCACGTAGCCGAGTTTCTGTTTTGAATTCTAGTTTGGCTTTTTGGTTTCAGTTTTTTTTCTTTCTTTCGTATGCACTGAAATTGCATTCAATTCTCATTGAGTCAAAACGTGAGTTTTTGGCCAGTTTCCTAAGCATCTCGAGTGCTCAAATCCAGGAAGCAAGAGAGGCTTCCGTAAGCCATGCAATGTGCTTGCTACAAAGCGAGTGAGTGCCATCCAAAGAAAAGCTAATAAATAAATTTAAATGCCGAATATTAAATACCCTTGCAGACATTTGAAGTGATGTTGATTTACATATATGGAACATGGCAACTCGAACGTATAAAATTGTTATCAAAATATTTTGATAAACTATTTGATTTGACATTTTGATAAACTATATAATATGAGAGCTTAACTTTTAACTGATAGTTCTTATGACAGCTATAAGTTATATCTCCAATTCCGACACGCCTGCAACTAAAAGTTTTCATAATGATAAACTAGCTGGCATAGAAAGCGTCTTATTATAAAAGTATCCCTATTTCAAAAATGTTTGAGCTGTTTCATTTTGCCAAGGGAAATGCCAATTGCTACTGCCTTATACATATCTCTAAACATAGTTCAATCACATCAACTCAACATAATAAATAATTTTCAGGACTTTCACCTTATATCATATATCAACTAAAATTACAAATCAGATTTAAACCCCAGCCCTTAAATATCCACATTGAAATCAAGAATGAGCATCATACTATTTGACATATTTATATAGATATCATTGATTATAAAAAAATGACAAAGGCTTAGGCTAATGATTGAAGAGTTATTAGCATATAGATCAACAATTGCTTAGAGACATTAAAATGATAGATCGATTATTAAACAAGTAGAGGAAAGAGTTACATGTTATGGGCATGAAAGTCTTGATCATATAATTGCATAAGAATCAGCTTACAGACTATAAGGCAATCCGATTTGTATGTGTTTGTTTGCACTTGGTACATTTAACAATTAGTTTTGCAATTTGCATATAGAGAAGAAGATAGATAGGGTAAAACAATTTACACAATGCACAAGGCTGAAACAGAGCAATGCCAGGACACAGGAACCTACTTACAATTTCTATCGATATCCAATGAACTAGAAGACATAGATTTCTCAATCTTTACATAATAATAGTTTATAAACTCGTTAATAAATTCATAGTGTTGCACAATGTTATCATGATAATCAGATCTCTGAGACAATGAGCTGCATGCTTGAGCTGCTTGTAGATGGATGGGTCTGTGCAGATGTTTATTATTTTTTTCTTTTCTTTTTTGTTTTGTTTTCGATTACGATATGTGAGTACGACGATTTAGGATATGAGGACCTAGGCGTTGCGACTGCTACTTGGGGGATCAGTTTTCATTGTTGAAGCCTGATCCTGACTATTGCTTTGGCACACAAATGGCGCACTAGTTAAGATCCAACCGATCGATTATCAATATCCGTCTCTCAAGTTGCAGCAGATGCGCGACATATTTCGCTAGAGAGCAGCGTCCATAAAAAAAAAAACATTCCGTACATCTTCTACACTAGAAATCCTTGTCCCAGCCGCTAACATCATCTGGTGGCGGTCCCTCCGGATCGGGTGGATAGTCATCGAAATTGGCTGTGTCCACAACGCTCTTCACGCTGGGCTTTATTGGTGGCTCCAGGGAGCGATTCTGCAGACCCCACCAATAGAAGCCATCAAACCATCTAAGCAACAATTAAAATGATTATAAAATTTATAACTGATAAAGCGCGAGCGTTCGACTTACTTGTGCTTCTGTATTTCGCTAATGCCGCCGCGTTGGTAGCCCAAACGCTCGGCGGGATTATCGCGACACAGTTTCTTGATCAAATTGCTGGCGTTGCGTGTGATGTTACGCGGAAATTCGATGGCATCAATGCCCTTAAGTATAATGTTGTATGTGCGCATAGGATCCGAGCCCGTAAAAGGTGGAGTTCCTATTAAAAGTGAATCATAAGTAAAACTTAATAAGCTTAGATCTTAGCTAGCTCCACTCACCTGTGAGCAGCTCAAACATGAGCACACCCAGTGACCAGTAATCGGCGCTTATGTCATGGCCTCGATTCAGTATCACCTCGGGTGCCACATATTCGGGCGTGCCACAGAAAGTCCAGGTCTTGCGGCCCGTCTGCAGTTTCTTGGCAAAGCCAAAGTCCACCAGCTTCACGTATCCCTTTTCATCCAGCAACAGGTTCTCTGGCTTCAAGTCCCTGTAGATAATGTTGCGCGAGTGCAAATAGTCAAATGCCTCTACAACGCAAGCCGTATAGAATCTAGTGGTGGCATCATCGAAGTTGCCCTTATCACGCAATATCGTCCAGAGCTCACCGCCCAGGCAGCTCTCCATCAACATATATAGATACTTCTTGTCCTTGAAGGTCTTGAACAGTTTC
This sequence comes from Drosophila leonis, assembly GCA_035045365.1. Classification (NCBI taxonomy): domain Eukaryota; kingdom Metazoa; phylum Arthropoda; class Insecta; order Diptera; family Drosophilidae; genus Drosophila; species Drosophila leonis. Next base: position 1,528,682 of record JAWNPC010000389.1, on the reverse strand, counting down.
ACAATGAACTGGCAATTGGCTTCGCCCATAATTTCCTTCTCTGACATGATGTGCTGCTGCTGACGCGTCTCCACAATCTGCGACTTCTTCATCTGTTTGAGGGCAAACGAACGCGAGCTGTCGCCATTCGTTTGCACGAGTTCCACGCGTCCAAAGCCTCCCACACCCAATGTGGCGATCACACGCAGATCTGTCAAGTTGATGTCGCGGAACTCCTCGTTGATCCTAAGGCAAGTCAATCGAAGATAAATGAACAGATCAAGATTTAAGTGCAAAGTCAAGACTTACTTTCTGCGTTCCATGGCACCCTCATCATCATAGCGATGCTTGATCTCATCCAGACTTGATATTAGCTGATTGAATGTCTCACGATCAATGACCAAACAGCTGACACCCTCGGGAGACTCACAAATGATGTTGGCTGTGCGCAGATCATCGCTGAAAGGCAAGACTTTGTTAGCTAAAAGTTAATGCCAATCAATTACTCAACTTACCCTTGCAGCGCCTTCTCGCCAAAGAAGTCACCTTTGCCCAACATGCGTATGAACTTCTCCTCTTGGGTATCCTGCTGCTTGATCGTCACACGCACCTTGCCCTTCGAAATGATGAAGAAGGTGTCGCCGCGTGCACCCTGGCGCACAATGTAATCCCCTCGCTGATAGTGCGTCTCCTCCAGCACATCAGAGATTTTGATCAGAGTATCTTCCGCCAAGTCCTTGAAAATGGGCACACTGCAAGACGATGGAAAGTTCAAATTGCATTGAAAATATTTTGATTTGTCGTAAAGTCGTAAAGCTTATTTTAAGCAATGGAAAAAGTATTTACAGATAGATCCAGGTGAAGGTTTTAATGTATCAAAGTCTTTATTTTGGCAGCTTATCCGGTTTAACTAGATTGTAAGGCTTATAGACTTTAACTTGTTCTAGATAATGAAGGTAGTTGATGGCTGCTAACATCAAATGCTAAAAACATTTCATATTCATATTTGCTAGTTTGATGGAAAATCAATATAGCCCAGTTTTATTCTAAGGAAATGCATTTCCAAATGGTTTATATTCATATTAAATTGCATCAGGCTTAGGCTTTTTAGCTGCTAACAGACATGTTCTGTGGCCAGGTATCTTAAAGCTCTATCTATAAAATTGCAGGCCAACTTTATAGTGCCTAAAGGCAGTAGAAACTATTTTACATCAGACCAATTGTTAGTTAAGCTAACAAGGCAATCCAAACAGAGAGAGATTTTTTTTATACCCTAAACCCATTGAAAATGGGAAATCAAATTAAACTGTCAGATGTATGTAACAGGCAGAAGGGGGCGTGGCAGACCCCATAAAGTATATGTATTCAGGGAGACGAGCTGAGTCGATTTAGCCCTGTCCGTCTGTCTGTCTTTCTATCTATCTGTCTGTCTGTCCGTCTGTCCGACTGCCCGTCTGTCCTTATGTATGAACGATCTCAGAACATATAAGAGCTACAGACTTGAAATTTTGTTGGCAGTCCCTGTATAGCAGGCGCAGACCAAGTTTGTTTAAAAAATTCGATAACTATTTTCGTTTTAGTGTTATCGATACAAAACCTTAATGAAATACAGTTATTAAATTATATCTCGTACATCTTTGGAGCTAGAGTCTCCAAATTTTGTTTTTAGATTTATAAATATTTTATACAATTTCTATTTTTGTTATACCGGTAAAAAAAAAAATTTTTTTAATTATTTAATTTTACAAGACATTTTAGGGTGCAGTTAACACAGAAGTTTACTAAACAGAGAGAGAGAGAGATAGACAGACAAGTAAATAGTAACTCTTCTTCTATATATCATTTCCCCAGTCATCATTCCCTTCTAATTACCCCCCCATTGCCAAAACACCTTCTGCCAAACTAAGCTAAATTGTGACTTTCATAACGTTACTCATCAGCTCAATCTACGTCTTCGGCTCAACCACAGACGCTGGCTTAAGCGTCCCCTTAACTGCACTTTCATTTTCATGTGGTGTAATGCATTTTTTGTTTGTTTGTTTTTTTTTTGCGCAATTTCATGCTTGAAATGTCGAAGGGGCGAAACTCTAATCATATTATAAAGGTGCCACATGGGTGGGAAGGGGAGGGAGCGCTGGCCATCAAAAGTTTTTGAAGGCGCCTGACTATCCCGAATGCGGCCAATTAAATGCGATTAATTTGTTGGTCACTCACGGCGCCAGCTTCGTGGCCTTAAACTGGTTGCCAACTTGTGCATCTGGATGGAAAGAAAAGAAAACATTTTGATGCGTTCGTTAACCGAACGATCGAAGTCTTTGGCTGTCCGTCCGACGCGCCGTCTTTCCATTTTGAGCGTTGCACGTCATCGTAATAGACGTATATGAGACGCCCATGACCATGACGACGACATCAAAGTCGTCTGATGCTGTTTGCCCATTTGACGAAGAGAAAGTTGCACAAAAAATAACACGAAAAAAAATCCTTAAGCCAAGCGTTTTATATATATTACTTTTTTTTATAATGGCCAGAGATATGTATGAAAAGAAGAAAAAACAACAACAACAACAACTTGGCGGAATTGATATAATTAAGTGCAAATGCACATTAATTGCATTTTGCAACCAGTTGAGCAATTTTTGTTGCCTCGAGGAAATAATGAAAGCTAAAAACCTTATCTCGATATCCAGTCTACATACCTCTTGAGGAAATCCGTGTATTCCGCTTGACGGATGAGGCCCGTTCGCATCATGATTGTCTGGAAGCATTGCCGTTCGATCGCCCACAGATTGCATTCACTGATCGCTGTGATCGTCGCCGTCCTCTGGCAATTGTACAAAATGGCCAATTCGCCCAGCACCTTGGCGCCGGACAGCGTCGACAGATATTTGCCCTCGCGAGACACCTCCACGCGTCCATCTGAAACGAGCAGGCATTTGATTGATTAAACGAGAGAATTCCCACATGGAGTAAACAAAATATGGGAAAGCAAAAAAAAAAAGCTATGAGCGCAAACAAAATGTCTGAGTCATCGAAGTTAAAGACAGGCCTCGATTTGTTCTTTTAATAACTCTCTCAATTAAGCTTCGTGCTACACTTTGAACCTAAGCAGAACTCACAAGCCAAACGGCAGCTGCTTGATGAAATCCACAGTGTTTATTGGTTGTCTTGAGCTTTGCTCTTTTAATTAAGGGCTTTCAAAATTGATGATTAAATTAATTCTAAATATACTTTTGAGTAAGCCCTATAATACGCAAGTGAATTCATTTAATGACTTGAGATATCAACTTGTTTCAGTTATCTCAATGCATCCTAAAGCCAAAATTCTCATGAGAAAAAGTTGTTCAAATCTTTTATAGGGTTTAAGACAGCCAACTGGATTAATCTTAATTTGATTTTCATTTTCTCTCAACCTTTTGATACTCAATAACCTAAGCAATTAACCTCTAGCCTATCTAGCCCTCAACCTCCTTACCACTGGCAACGTCCTCATCCTGAGCATTCGTTGACTGCTCCTTGAGATTCCCGGTGCGACGGCGTCGCGCATATGTGTGCACGGGCACAATGAGGCGTGGCCGCGGTATGCAGAAGCCCTCGCCATTGAGATCCTTTGAGCTGCCATTGCTGCTGGCCACGGGCGAGATGTGACGTGACTGTTTCTCCGGCTGCCTGAGCACAACTGGCTCTACAGCAGCCTGCGTCTGCTCTTCTAGCTGCAAGCCCTGCAGCGTCTGCTCCAAGCTGTGACGTCTTATATCTGGCGTTGCCGCTGCCCGCGTCGTGGCCCGACAGAAGGAGGCGGAGTGGTTGGGCATGCGTATGGTGGCATAGCGCTGAACGCTTGTCTGCGATCTGCTGAGCGGCTTGAAGGCGCGTGCTTTGCTGCTGGCTGGGCTGGGTGGTGCTGGGGGCGGCTCTGTGGGTGGTTGTAGCAGACGCAGCGGCTGCTGGCAGATGACACGCTCTGGCTGTCGATCCTCAGCAGCGGAGGAGAATGTGGAGTAGGCGGAGGAGCTGTTGCTGCTGTTGTGTTGGGCGGGTTTCGATTTGGGCGCACGCAGCGTCACGTAACTGGGCGGCGGGTGCTGCAGCATCGTTTGGCTGCGACGCAACGAAGGCGGCTTCACGGATACCTGCTGACGTGGGCGTGGCAGGCGCTGGCGTTCCGTAGGATCAAGTACATAGTGATTGACGCTGGCGGCGGCTGCTGCAGGAGCATTGTCATCTTTAGGTTTCACTTCCAATTGCTCCTCGAGCTGCTCCTCTTCCTCAGCCACCCAGCCATTGTGCAGCTGCTGCTGCTGATGATGCTGCAGCGCCGAAGGCCTATAGCCATTCAGCTCCTTGATGGCACTCACAATGCGCTTATCTTGCGCCTGCTGCTCCAGCTGCCTTATATTCTCCAGTGTCATTTGATATTTACTCAAAGCCGAGATGCCATCGAGCAAAAAACTACTCGAGCCGGCATTGCTAGGCTGGCGACTGAGTGTTGCCTGCGTGGGTGCTCGATGATGCTGATGATGCGCCTGCAACCAGTTGGCCTCGTAGAGGGCGCCCATTGCGCTGTTGTTGTCCAGCGAGAGGCTCGCATCGACTGCTTTGCCCGGATAATGTTTGATTTTCATGTTGCTTGAGCAATTTTCTTGCTTTTCCTTTTTGCTTTTTGTTTCTGTTTTGTTTTTGTTTTTTTTTTTTATTCAGTTATTGCTTTTAGCTGGATTTCTTTCGGCCTGAAGATTTCACTGGCCTGGCGATGACGGCGCTGACGATTTTGACGTGATTTGTTTTGTTAGTTAAAAGACACGACTCGGCTTTATTTTTGTTGTTGTTGTTGTTGTTACTGTTGTTTGTTGTCTTTTGCATAACCAAGCCATGAAATTCGCGCTTGGAATTTTGACGAGTCAGTGGACGGTAAAAAAAAACCAAAAAAAACAACAACTGGGGACAGACGCCAAATTGTATTTAGTTTTCTATTATTAATATTACCAAAGCGATTTGTTGCATATGTTGTAAAACTTTCCAAGCTTGCCTCACGTACATATTAAACACACGATACAAAGCAAAAATGCCTCGCAGCCAGACAAACAAACAAACGAAAATCAAACCCTCAAGTCGCAGCCAAATCCAAACCCAACAGTTGTGCCAATATTTGCAGACCTCACTGTTTGCCTTTTGTCTCTATATGTATGCATAGCATGTGTACACACAAAAGTCTATAAAGTTAATAACAATTAGACTTAAGTGTTAATTATTTTGTTGCAATTTGAATAAGCGTGTGAATGAATGAGTCGCGACTTTGCCACTTTGCCACTTTGTGACGAGTGCACGCAGTTAATGCATTGCCAATTGCCCCCAAAACGTAAACGAAAATAAAATGATCATGAATGAATGATATATATATATATGATATATATATATATATATATATATATATATATGTATATGGGTAGGGCGCACACAATATATATATATATATGACAAGGTTGGCGATAGGTAAACAACGCCAAGTTAAGCTAAGGTGTTCCAGTTAATTATGTGGCTGACCGAACTAAGCGCGAAAATTGATCGTGAGTAATCAGCGTACATGAAATATGAATATAACAAGTTCGATCTCTATATGTATGCACACAATTAGCCCAGAAACCGCATTCAACGGAAATTAATCATTGATGATCATTAATGGGTCACAAAATGATCCTCAAGTCACAAATACACATAAGTAATAAAAGCAAAAAAGCAAATCTTTGCACTTTAGCTCATGTGTAAGCCCTAAGCAAACAGATGATCGTTAAGTTGATCTTGTGTGAATCATAAGGAAAAGCTATGTTAGCAGGAAAGCTAGATAGAGATAGATTGAGAGATTTAAGTGATTAGCTTAACAGAAGTTGTAAACAAACCAAATAAAGAGATTTAAGTGATTAGCTTCACAGAAGCTGTGAACACTTGGACTTATGGCTCACTAATCAGCCGTGTCAGATGATCAACAGAGACTGATATTTTAGAGAGCTAAATGTGCATAGGCATACATAAAGTAGCTTGATTACAAACAAAATACATAATAATGTATATATTGTGACTACAAACAACAGGTATCATTTAATCAGTTCATTTAATGTTCAAATTAGCGCGAAAACTGCAATAAAAGTTGTTAAGAAATCATTGCAACAGCACAATAAACCACTTCAGTTATAATTGAAACAGCTAAACAGCTTTTTCGAGAACTGGAACGTAATGGTATGCAGGCATTCTGTGCTCCCAATAACCAGAAAACTAAAGCCATTGAACAATTTCAATTGTTTTTTTGTTGTTGCTATTTTAGCACAGAAACCCAAGTAATTTCTGAAACAAATGAGTAAATTTAACAAAAGTTGTATATATATATATCATGCTTACATAGTACAAAATACATAGTAGTCATGCATCTATAAACACTTTGATTGATGATCTAACTCTTTATACTAATTAGCTATATGCACCAACGAACAAACTTGGGCTAAACATAAGAATTTTGAGATCAGGTTTGGAAACTCATTTAAAAGTTTTTAAGAGCTCAAATATATTTGCCTATGAGAAAACATACAATGAGAATCATTTAACATTTTTACACAATAATATTTAAAATAGATATAAATTTTATAAAATTACTTAACGTTTGTAAAACGTGAAGCGATCGCTGATGAAATTGAATTTAATTAAAATTAATTTACATACAAATTTGTACTGAATCTATAATCTATCATCTGATCAGCATATAAATGTATAAGAAAAACTCAATAGAGAAATTCAGAATAGTAAATCCCCGCTTGATCATTATCATTATCATCAATGGGCAAACACGAGCGCATTTGTAGAATCTGTTTCTGAAATTCCCTGCCGTTTGGTTAGGGAAAACTTGAAAGCAAATTTCAATAAGAACTGATAAGCTCAACAAAAAACAAAATATATAAAAATACATTAAAAATAAACAATAAATAAAATTCAATTACAATTTTATTAATAGCTGCGCTCATGCCGCAAGCCCACTAAAGCACTCTCAATTCAGCAGGGCTTAAAGAGCTCTTGAAAACTCTTTCAACTGAATTCCAACAATATAACAAAAACTCAATATATCGAGTGCTTGGCTAACTGATCAAACTTTTTGCAATTTGTATACAAAAATAAAAAGTGAACTTCATGCGTTTTATATATTTACTTTCAAGGTGCTCCAAAAATGTCACATTACCATTTAAGCCAAAAAAGCGAAACGTTGATCAACACACCTGACGGCTGGGAGTAACCCATGCAATTACGTGATTGCTTTCGGACAAGCCAAAACAAGAAAAAGAAGTCAAATTGTCACTAAAAAGATAGCCAATTGACAATCATTGTTTGCCTTCAATGCATTCACATCATCAATCGGTAAACAAAACAACAAATGTGTTTTAAGTTTTGTAGTTTTTATACACGTTCACAAAGTGAAAAGAGTATATTGGTTTTGTGCTATGTCAGCTGCTGTGTCTTGCTGCTTATTAAGCATTTCGCTGCTTCTGAAACTACTTTGGGTATATAAGAAAAAAGTTATATTTTCCACATTTCTAAGCCTTGGATCACCTATTAATTAGCCATGCACTGAGGCGGAAAAAATTTCGATTTTGTAATAAATTTCTCCGTGTTTTTAACCACAAACGTGTATTATGCAGTCAGTAGCGCCGACAACAGTCACTTTTCTTGTCTTTTAGTTTGTTTGCTTGTTGAAGTACGAGTATTTGCGTAACATGACCAAAAATAAATTTGTCGAATGAATGGAAATGGAAATAACTATATGGCTTATCAGGACGTGTCAGAGAGACAACCTCGTGCCGCAGCTCTCGAGCTGATAAGACAGCAGCAGGCATCGATAATGGACACTGGAAGGCAGCTTGGAATGAAATTGAAATTGGAATTGGAAATGTTAATGTAAATGTGCGCAATGCACAACAAGTTTGTAAATTGAAAGGCACCGTCAACAGGGGCTACAGTTCAAAGAGCTTGTCTCTATCTCTAGCTCTGTCTCTCTCTCTATCTCTGTCCCCTTCTATTTCAATGCGGAAATCCGTCACGCAGTGTTGAACAACTTGAAAAGAAAAAGAAACAGCAAGAAGTAAAGAGCGTATGCAGCTGGCCAAAAAGATTTTGCAATGGCTTTAATGAAACGGCTGTGCAAGGTCAACAACAAGTTGGCTAAGCCAGCCTGTCTCGCTCGCTCGCTCTCTTATATCTGTTTCTATCTCACATTGTCCGTCCGCTGATTTGAATACAATCGCAAGAATTTGCAAAAGCCCGTTTCAAGTTTTAGCGGGTTAACATTTGGCTTTTAGCTGCGGCTATTTATAAACGTAACGGTCGCTTCTGAACCAGCGCCCAGACCAGCCTCAATTAAACTGAAGTTAGTCACACAGGCAGTTGCTTGATTTGATGATTATGTGCCAAGGGCAAAAGCTCAATCATTTTATGTTCACTTGATTTCTTTGCTTTGCCTGACACTACGCAATTACATGCAATACCATAAAAAAATACAAAAAAAAAACTATAAACAACCTTTTTATTATTTGCCTTCCCGCTTCCGCGCCCTGGCAACAGCTACATTAAAAATTCCATTGGCTTAGTCACCTTTTTTCAACCTGACCGCATTTTATCTTCTTCTTCTTTGGCTTGCCAATTATAATAATAAATATTTATAACTTCTTTTGTTTGCCTAGGCTAATAAAGAAAGTAGAAACTGATTGACATTTTCAGGTAATGCCGATGCTTGTCTGAGATCGTCTTAAAGATCGCGTTGCTTTATTATATATGTATATATATGTGTTTGTATTAGATTGTAGTCAAACCAGATCCATTGTGAGCTCATTAGCAACAACATTTATAATTTGTTCTTTTTTTTTTTGGCGAATTTAACAATGAATAAAAATAATCTGGAACTGGTATTTGATGTGACTGTATAAATAAAACAAACGTTTTATGTGCACTGATATAATTTTGGGCATTTCTTTGGAGCATTTTAACATTTAAAAGATTTATTTGATGTTTATGCAAAATTAAATTATCAGAATATCAATCCAACAAACGGAAGATCAGTATTAATAATATTTTCTATAAGCTATTCATTGCAATATATTATATAATATATACAATTTCTATATATTATATATAAATTGATTTTAATTCCTAAAATATATGGCAAATATTATATCACTTGAATACTCGTTAAATTTATTAGCTGGAAATAAAAATCAATTAAAAATCCCACTATGCCCATGCAATATAATAGAATCTTTACTGCAATTTCTTGCTGAATTTCAATTGATATTCCCAATATATATGTATGTACATACAGCTGTGTTCATGAAAATAGTAGTGCGACTGTGCACTAAATTTAGTGATAACAAACAAATTTTGAAAACAATTGGAAACGAATATTAACATTAACATATTTTTTTATCAATTTAGATATTTTGTTTGCACTTTCAGTGCTTGAGAAAAAAAATTAACAACATTTATTTGTTCATAAAAATAGTAGTGGCTTCAAAAAAATTTAATATTAGTCTAACTTCATATATTATTTATTTTATATATATTTATATGCATATTCTATATACGATGCATATATTATATGCATGTATATCTCCCTTTTGCAAAAATTCCAGAATTCTGATTAATGATCTACGTGATTTAACCTGCTGACTGTATTTAAAAAACCCAAACCTGATCCGGTAAAACAACACCACATATACCACATTCAGAGTCGCATGTCTGACATGAACCAATAAATGTTAACAGCAATTTTTCGATCGAGAAATTGTAAGTAGTTCAAATTCGCTAAAATTGGAATGCTTAGCAACTTAATGCCTTGAGAAAAGTATTATTAAAGCAGCTAAAAAAAAATCCTTAGGTATATATTGTACTCAAATTAAAGACTGAGCAAGCTTTATGTGCTTATAAACATATTTAATTTGATCACAGTAAAACTGTAAGCAATGTATATCATGTTTCTCCCTGCAGCCAATAAATTAAGTTCTGATCATTAAATCACAAAAATTTCCATTGATAAGATTACTTTTATGTGCAGAGCATGCTTAAAGATTGCCTCTTTGATCATGTCTGATCAAAACCGAAAGATATATGTATGTATGTATGTATGATCATATTTTCATTTTACCTTAGGCCCAAGTCAAATTGCTGCTCATTTTCACATTATGCGTTCATTTTCTCATCATCTAATCGTAGTAGCTTTTAGCTTGCAGCTCAATAGCAAGTTACTTAATCATTCGACAGAAAAGCGCTGCTCATTTAGCATGGAAACCTAGCTGCCTGCGAGCAGCTGGAAAAGTGAGAGTTTCCCCTTGGCCATCTAGCGGATCTGATTAATGAACGCAATTCCCCGCCAGCTAAACGATCGCTTGAGACAAAATGAGCCGTGAGCAGTGAAGTAGTCAAATGGGCCACAAGGCAGAATCCCAACGTAACAAAACGCACGACATTAACACACTTTTGTCGTTTTGTGACTCTTTGTTTTTCTTCATCTGCCTTTGTATACCCTATATATCGAAGGGTATTATGATTTTATCACATCTAATTGCTTTCATATGATCTTTATAAGATTCTTGATAGATAACTAAAAGTTTGTTGTAGCAAATTGACATTTAATATATGCATAAAGAGAATATATAGAAGAGGAAATGTACATTGATTGATGATGATATGATATTGATAAGGAAACCTGGCCGAATTAGTTTAATATGTTATACATTGGCCTTTATCTGCTATTGATATGATTCAGATACTCGTTTTAAGCACAGTTTCAGTTCGTGTTGAAATTTCAAGCAGATGTTATCTTATGCATGCTTCAACTATGATAAGAGAAGAGAAGTTAGAGGAAAAATATTTGTTAGATTTCCAATAATAACATTTTCGTAAAATTCTAGTCAGTTAGATCTACTTTAAGCAAGAGTATTTCAATTTTGTCACACCTAAGCTTTACTTTATTATTTCTTTTACTTTTTTTTGCCGTCTCGGCTTGGGTTGGGTTTCTTTGATTGTCTTTGGCTTTCGCACGATTTCTAATTTAATGTTGGCTTAAATATTTTTCTTTTTTTTGTATTTCTTTTGCTTTTGATGGTACATGAAATGCTGCCCACGTCTTCCGCATTTCTTTGCAGGTATAAAGTGTTGCAAAATCAGAGTTTCTTAATGCTTTACATTCTTGCACGACTCAACTGATGTATCGGACCATGAGTGAATACATTATCTTGGCAACTATATCAATTTAATTGTTTGTCAGCGTCAAGTTACGGTTCTTTTGCCATTTGCCATTTGCCATTTACCATTATTTTGCTTGACTTGTCTTGGATCTTTACTTCGAGTATTTTATATATACAAAAAGTATTTTTTTTTTTAAATTTTGTCTACACTTTTTCGGACCAATGACCGACAAAATACAAATCCGCCAAATGTGAGGGGGCAAGCAACATGAAACAAATAGCAGCAGCAACAAAAGTAACAGCAACAACTGTGAAAAAACCACAAAAACCGGAATTCTTCAAGTGATCTTTTCGTTCAATCGACACAGAAATTTATATGTATGTGTATAAAGAGCAAATGTACTGTAACTTCAGTTCCCCCTATGCTCTACCTCTCCTTCCGTTACATGTCTCTCTCCCTCTCTTACTGTTTTACAGATCTGCGTACTTTGGCACGCCCACGGACTGCAACAAACAGGAGTTGAATTTTTGTTGTTTTTTCTTTAAATACACTTTCACTTTTTGTTTTTATTTTCTTGCTTGTTTTTTTCTTCTTGTTACTTTTCAAGAATTCTTCAAGCCAACAGCAATTCGTAGAAACCGCATTGCTTGTCGCTTGCCTTTTCTACATAATTTCTGGTTTATAGCCGGGTTTCGATCTTTTTTGGTTTTGTAAACACCACATGGAAAACAAAATTGGTTCATTCGCTTATCGTTGTTGTTGTTGTTGATTTATAGAATGGGCCGCACGGAACAACGAGCCACAAACAAAACAATAGAAAATGTTTATGTGTTTATGTAATTGTCTTGTTGAAAATAGCGCAAAAAAAGACTTAAAATAAAACGTCTTTAAAGGCTGTGTAATTGTTGGACTGTGGCTATTATGCCTACAAATTCACACACACACACACACACTTCTGTGCGTGTGTGTGTCTGCTTAAGTATTAATATTATTTCTTCTACTTTTCATGCCCCTCTTTAAAGTGGGCTGCGTTGTTGTAATATTCCACGCGCGACGAAGCGTGCATACAATATGCAAAAAACAAAACACAAAAGCTGCAGCCGAACGACACGAATCACGCTACACTCACGAAACACGAGTTTGTGTGTGTGTTTTATTTTTTCAATATTATTTTTGCAGGCCGAGCGCGCATGCGCCTCGCACGTTCACTTGCTCCGCTGGCTGCTGAACGAATGATTGCCGCTTTGAGTCGCACAGCCAGCGCTTGAGAGAGATAGAGTGTGAAAGCGAGAGCAATGAGTCGTTTGGGGGATGGCGAGAGAGATCAGCACCAGCTGAGCAACGATAGTTTTGTGTGCGCGGGTGAGAGAGCTGCTGTGCGAAAAAAAAACCTGTGAGAGTGAGCACACACACACACACACACACAGTCACACATGTATGAAAACGCACGCACATGCATGTGCAGGTAAAACGTAAACGAAAACAAGTGCGTTGATAGACAAGGTCGGCTCGCTAACCAGCTACACTTAACTGATACGCTACTTGTATTCACTGATAACTTGTTGCTCACTCAACAGCTATTTTTGTGCGAATGATATGAGCTATTTAATTAATTATTTATATACACAAATGAATAAATATATGAGTATGTTAATTAATAATGAAACTTGCCATGCAAAAAATAATAAATAAACTAAAAATACAATTTATACAAATAACTAAATTCATAAAAATAGCTAATGAAATTATTAAAATTAAAGTTTACTTTAAGTTTAAGTTTACTTTAAGACTTGCTTTTTAATTATAAGTAAAATATAACATTTAATTATATAATATATTTAATATATTATTAAATAGCTTCGTTTTCTTTTAATAATGGAAATTGCGAAAATTGTGCTTTTATGTATTGATTGACAGCTATTAATTTTTTTACAGATTGAAGTAAGCATTTTTGCTGCTACTATATGTCAGACACATGAAAAGCTTTTAATCAGCTGCCCTTAAATGAATTCCTTATCAATGTGTTTAATGTACGTAAACGTACTCGCCTTATCGTTATAAGCCCAAGTGTCACAGTTCTGAATACTAAATTATCATTGTCATTCATTCATGCACATGAAGCGTATGCGACTCACTCACTTGGCCGACGCTCACGATTTTTGCACATCTGCTGCAGCGATCATGAGAGTGTATCGATCATGCTCTCGCTCTCCCTCACTCTCTCGCTCTCTTCGTTGCCTGCAGCAGCAACAGCTGCCATGACATCTGTTGTATGTATTATGTTTTTTTTTTTGGCTCCCGAGTTGTTGCAGCCGGCTTTCAAGTGCGGAGGTTGCACAAATTAAGGAAGCAACTGTCGACGCTGTTGCATGATCATCATCAAGAGCATCATTATGATTGTCGTAATGAATCATCATACGGTTTCAGTTTTTATGAGGAAGCACAATGTTAACTTTCTTCTTCTTGATTTTGGCACTTAGTTTGCGACTTTTTAATTTGTACATAATGCAATTAGCTTTGTTGCTTTGCTGACGCAATTAACAAAAAGAAAAATGCTTAAATTAACTCGACTACTAAATTAACACGAACAGCAAACAGCCGCTGCCAATCCTAAGCTCGAATCTAAATAAATTCAAACATTGGCGTGCAAATATCTAAAACAACAATTAGAAATAAGCACACCCAAAAAAAAACAAAATAGAAATAACAAAGCCAAGAAACATGTTAGACTGTGCTGGATAAGATTGCTAGACATTTAGATACCCTGTAGTAAGTTCTTGTGTAATATATGAAATTAAATATTTGTTTGTTTTCAAAAAATTCAATTCTAAAATATTTATTCTGTTTTATTCTGACTTAAGTTGGAATTAAAGCGATATTCGAAGAGGTATCAAAGCTGCAAATAGCATATACAGCTGCGTTCATGAAAATAGTAGTGCGACTGAGCATCCATTATATTATTAATTTAAATGTTTCTTTTTGTTTTGAATAATAATGGAAATAGTAGTGTATTTATAAAGAAAAAGATAAAAGCTGCATAAATTTGCATTTAGTTTTAAAATAGCAATTTTTTTAAAATTTCAACTCAAAATATATTTATATATTTTTTATAAATCATTATTTTAAATTCAAAGTGGCAAAACTCTCCCATCCACATAGGACAGACGCACAGGGTATGCAAAAAATGGAAAGGAAACTTTGAAAACTATATTTAGGAGCAGCTGCCAGATCGCTGACATTTCGCTGCCATGCCAAGTCAAGCCAAGCTTGTGAACTTCTCGACATGCTGTGTGCTGTGTGCTGTGTGGGTGTGTGTGCTGCGAGGCATGCGCATTTCTGGGAGGGCACTAGAGCCAGCTGCGCGTGCGCTGCCAAAGTAGGCGCTACTTATCTGCCACAACGAGTGGCACGATCGGCAGACGGAACTGCAACAGCGACAGACGTGGGCGTCTAACCCAGACAGCCCAATGCCAAGCAAGGGAATACAAAAGTAAATAATGCAGCTGCAATTGATATAAATTGAATATTTTCGATTGCATACTTGTGGGCTGCACTGAAAAGCAAACTAAGTTCAATTCAGTTCAAACTTTGCATACTTAAGAGTGTCAATTATTTAAGTAAACTTTAACTATATAATTAATATATAATAAATATTATAATATAATAAATAAACTTTTTTTACATACCCATTTGGAAAAGAGTTTGTAGCTGCCTCAGAAACATTAGAAGAAGATAACAGTTTCTATGAAATTGTTCTTTAACCGTTTTCATAATTTTGCTCAACACTAAAAACATTACGAATAAATTGTACACGACTTTATATCGAGATGTTTTTGAGTCTAACGAATCGAAATTTTATAAATGTTTTTCTTTTTTTTTTGAATTATTTCATTTTGATTATCGAGTTTGTTATTATTTATCAAATCAATCTAGATCGATTTGAGAAATTCTAGATCTGAGTAAGTCGAAGCAGTTTCTGAAAATAATATATTTTGTGTATATTGAAAGATACATAGAAATGCCTTATATTTGACAGAAATGGCTAATGAACTGTTATTATGATAAAGTAGCAGCAGTAAAAGCGGAAAGTAGCAAAGTTTACACGCAACATGAAATCGGGTAATGAAATTACAAATACAATCGGAAATAGAAAGATTTTTACTATGAAGCGAAACTTAAGTAAAAACGTAGCAAAGCCTGAAACGTATCAAAATGTTCTTCATTAATGCTCAGGCATAGATACATCTCAGAGTAGTAAATCTATAGATACGAAACACAATCAAGGTTTAAAGCAGTTGATTCAAATCGTAGTTGTTGATGCCAACCAAAGTGAGCATCGATTAATATTAAAATGTACATTTAGCATAAGCCTAAAACAGATGTTTTCGAATACGCTTTACATGCAATGAAGATGGTATCATGTGAATAGCATAGGCTTTTCCCTTGATCAAAACCAAATAATAAACAAATGTGTTTTGCAATCTCTCGATATACACCTTAAGTATCCTGTTTATATAGGAACACTTTTGAGCAATACATGATTCACAGCAGTAATTGTCACAAGACTTTTACCTGCTGATTATAGTTTGATTGTCATATTTTAAAATGTTTATTGAGACTTTTTTTAAATAACCAAAAAACATTAAGTAACATTAATAATACAAACTAGAGCTGAAAATAAGCACAGAAACATAGTCATATAAAACTAAAAATTAAAGTATCCTAACAAAAAAACAACTACATAATATCACCCAACAACTGACTTTGAGTATCCGAACAGCTATAGACTCCAACTTTACAGTTGCCTTGCTATTCCAGCTAAATGTTTCAAAAAAACAGCAACAAAGAAACCAAAGCCTGCGTTTACTTACTGTAAACTCAACCCTAATCACATTCAGCTAACTCTATTAGATAAAGAACTTTGCCCCGTCAAAGAACTTTGTCCTATGCAAACATGATAAATTTCGTTATGTTTTGCCCATTCATCGCATATGTAATTGTTATTAATTATTAAACATAATTTATTGACTCACCTTCCATAACATAGACAATGCTGCCGACATCTCCCTCCTTGATGATTAGATTCTTGGCTGGATATTTGACCGGATACATGCAGTCGACAATTTCGCGTATTTGGGCCAAGTCCAAGTTTTTCATGAAATCGTTATCCAAAATGGCCGCTTTGATAAGTTCACGGGAGCTGTCAATAGATATAAAGCAGATATGGATAAATGTTTGGCCATAAATTAGTTACGGTAACGGTATAGGTAAGTACGAATATGGTAGCACAACTGTCAAATGGTTACGTCCCAAAAATGATCAGTTGTGGTCTTAACAACTATTCTGCACACTCGCCGCTGACAAAGTCAAAAGGCCAATTAATTTCGCGACTGACACATATAAATCGTTTTTTATCTGCTTCGCCAGTTTGGCTTACAACCAATGCAACAAGTTGCTGAACGCAAAAAAAGGTATATCAAAAATATACGATATGAAATTGAAACAAATTTGAAAATGAAAGAGTTAAGAGAGGTAGGCGGAGGTAGTTGCAGGAAGGTGTAAGGGGCTGAGACTATGCCATGTGCCATGTGCCATGTGCTGCCTGTAAATGTCAAATGACTTTATCTGTCAGCATATTTGACAACCAACCAGGCAGCCAGACAGTCAGGCTTAATCGACTTGGGCCGATTAATTAAAGCCAAGTCTTGAAATCGGGCGTTACGCACTTGTCGTCGTTGGTCATCCAATTTGTAAACTCTGGCAACGCTGCGCATGCGCGCAGACACCAAATTTGCTATACCTAGCCACGATAGTGGATGATGAGTTAGACAACACAGCCTGCTAGCCAGATAGCCAGCCAGCCAGCCAGCTAGCCAGGTCGACAACAGACAACAAGCTGTGCCGCCTGTTTGGCCGGTAATCACATATTTTTGGCACAAGCACACACACACAACATTTACAATTAAAATATAAAAATTTAATAAACATACAAGCTGCGTATGTTGCGCACCCAACGGCTCAGTTTAGAGTCCACAATCATACACTGTTCGGAAATGCAGACTATATTTGATATATGTCTATATATATCTATCTATAAATAACAATCGTGGTGTCAACAAAGCATATGATAAATATTTATATAAAAATGCCTCACACTTTAATTTGCGCGAAAACATTTTCAAAGATATCTTTGTAATGATTTTCTGATCAAAAGAAAACTTTCGTCTATTTATATTATTAATATGTATTCTTCTATTTCATATTAATTTTCTGATGCATTAGATATTGTATTATTAGATATTAGACATTAAAGAAAACATCTTGACATAGGCAATGTCTTATAACCGAAATTCTAAAAAACATATAAATTAAGTAATAACCAGTTTACTAAGAAGACTAAGAAGACGCCACTCTAAAAACCTTTTCACCCAGTAATCATTGTAACTAAATGTCTAATGTTTATATACGTTTAGGTAGTATTAATCAACCTAAACCAGGCGATGTTAAATAAGAAACAAGCATGATAATGCAGTAAAAGGAAGCTCTTAGTGCTTCCTAATAAAATTAAATTAAAAAAATAAACAAACAAACAAATTTTAGAAACACCAATTTACTTTGCCTTGATCAAATAGTTAATAGTAGTAATAGTTAATAGTCTTTAAACAAGTCTTAAGATCCTTCAACAAGCTTCATCATACTTCTTATTCAAACTTCCAAGAACACACTCAAAGTTTTCGAGCAGTGTAATCAACGGAGTTGCCTGTAAGATTTAGCTGTTGCCACAGTCGGTGCCAAGGAAGCGACCAATTTAATTTGGCATGCTGCAAGCGCCGTTTTTTTTTGTTGTTTTTTTCTGTATTTTTTTACGAAAGAAAAATGCGTATTAGATTTCGACGACCCGACCGAAAGTATATTTTGGGCAATGGAAACAAGTTCGACTCTAAGAGTTCGATGCTGTTCATGCAACACCCGCGGCGCTGTTCCAACGCCACAAGACGCCTTCTGAATACCCTAACTCTAAGGTGTTTGAAAAGTTTATTAGCTTTAAATTGTTAGTTGAAAAATCGACTATGTATGACTATACAATATAAGTATTATGATATGATAATAATAATAATAATAATATGGTAAAATCTGTTTAAATCTAATCACATTTCATAAATCCAAATGTTAGTTTAACCGAAAATGTAGTTCTTGTCTTCTTAAAATAGAAAAATATAATACTTAATTCATGAAAGTCTAAACCAGTTTAACGCTCTAAGCCCAAGGTAAAGACTTTATTCCTGCTGTGAATCGCAGCGCTTAACTCTTATCTGGATTCCTATAATACAGGGCATGCTCTAGTTGAGCATGCTTCAAACTGTTTCCATTTGATATGCGTAAATTAGCATACGCACAGCAGCTCAGCAGGCTAAAAATGCATGTGGTGTGCAATTTGTGTTGCCCACGGTGCAAGCGATCGCCTCATTGGCTGCAATGGTGTGGCATGCCACCGCGGGCGAGCCAAACAATTAATAGCTTCAATTAGACCTTTGGGGCGTGCTGGCAGCTAGGCAGTCAGGCAGCCTGGCACTGTTCCAGTTGTCTATCGGAAGCTATAACCATTTATATGACTATATTTGTGAGTAAATTTGATTTCATGTATGCCCAGGCATGCCAAGGCTGCTCGAATGCCCCGCCCCCTAAAAAGCAAACAGACGCCAACGAGTCGCCGAGCTGCACCTTTTTCCACAGCCAGCCTCCCAAGACGCTGACTCGAGAGCTACAGATTTCGTATTGCGGGTGCGTTTCAATTATTTGTACTCGACTTTTGCTTTCAGACCAAATTGAGTGTGCAAATGTCGAAAAGCAGTCCAACAATCCTCATAAACCACAAGCCGAACAACTCGAACGCGAAACCCGAAGGTATAAATGACACTCATTGATATATATGCGTGTGTAATTAGAGATAAATAAAGATTACTCAGGGGATTTTGTAAGCTCAAAGTGGTATGTGGGCAGCTCGAGGCGAGAAAACATTAAAGTAGCATTTAGCGCCTTTAAAGCAGTAAAGAGTAGATAAAATATAGGAGAGAGCGCGAGAGGGAGCGGCTGATAGCTGTTGAGCAAAGAATAAATTGAATATAACAAAGGTCGATCATAATATAAAATATATATAATATATTTTACATATGTTTATATATATATATATGTATTTATATATGTCTATATTTTTATTAAAACTATAAGACATTATAAAAATTGCCTTAATCTTAGGTCTATGGTTCGATTGCACCACATATCGTTGCATTAAATATCTTTTGAACTTCAAGCTTCATAAATCTTTATATGGCTTTGTGTTTCTATCGCTTCCCTATATATTTTTGTATAAAAGAAATTTGTGAAAAATAAAGCATTCATATCATACCACTTCAAGTTTCTCTATATATAAAATTATTCTTATTTTTCTTTTATTTTTTTTTTCAATATTTAAAAAGTTAGTCAACAAATAACTACCAATAAAAATTTGTATTGCATACCAAAAGGATGCAAAAAATGTATAAATTTCAGAATATTTAGAATAAATGTATAGAAAATGTTTCATATATATTGTAAAGGCATTTGAATGCATTTTGATTTTATAAGAAGCGGCATGTTAGTGCACTCTCCACTTATGCACTCTCATTATGGTGTCTACCTATGTCAGCTTAAACAACTAAACAGAATAATACTGAAACTGAAACCAAGTGCTCCTCATGGAGAATAGATTTAACTGCATTGGACCATTTGCCAAGCCAAATATAAGAAATCCAGTCCAAGAAGTAGTTTTTATAACTAAAAGAGCCAATGCAACACTTTATTGCACATATTATATAATTAGAATTCATCCGTCTAAAAGTAAACGATACTTAAATAAGCGAAGAGCTTTTATTAAATCAAACAGATCTCATTCAATGATAAGCACAATTTTTGTTGATTTGAAAACAAGAATACGACAATAAATATAACTAATAAATATAATTAATTACTAATATTTAACTTTATTAAAGCTATCAAAGTATTGGAATGTTTGTCATACACATTTTTTTTTTAAATATTTTTTGCAAATATATTGGACTAGATCTGTTATTAGCTTAAGTAAAATATCTAATTTACTATATAATATATAGTTTTTTTTTTTATATTAAATACCATGAGCCATTCTGATACTACTATATAAGTCACAGACTCTATTGAACTGTGCGGCAATAGAAAGAACTTAAATGTCAAAGGTATTTTATAGCATCTCTAATCAAAGCATTGATATAAAGCAACAGGCTTTATCTTATAAAAACTTTCTCATTCTACATTCACAATTTACAATTTACATTCAAATTCCTAAAAGTAAATAAATTGTGCAATTTGCAATTAAATAAAAGACTCTTAATAAAGTCCGCTTTTATTACGCAAAAGTTATAATTATAAATTGACCTATATCATGTTATACTATAAATTGAGTTGGCTTAATTGTAGCTTATTATACAGTTGCCTCAGGTAAGCCTGGCTAGAAGTGAGTCTCGCATTTACATAAGCTTTGCTATTGGCCATCTTTCAGCTGGCTTCTCTGCCACAAGGCGCTGCAGGCTGCAGCAAAGTTCTCTCATGCGACTCGCCGGTTGGGAGACAAGTCGACACAATTTCGCACAATTTGCTGGTATTATTTATTAGATGGCCCCGCTGAAAGCCACCAGGCGGCATTAACGGCGTGTAAATGGCCCCAAAGACCACTTGGCGTTGGAGAAGTGGGAACGCAAAGTTGTGGCGAGTTGAGTCGACTTGAATGCAACATGGTCAGCGCTTGCGGCCTGCGGCGCATTTGATTTATGCCACACAAGTGTCAAAAAATGTCCTGTTGCACACACGCGTTGCGGCATAGATTTTAGACAAAGATACGAGTCTACAGCGAATTGGTCAACTTCTTCTATGCCCCTCGCTCTCTGCTCCCTGCTGCCTGCTCCCTATTCACACTGCCTCGTCGCACCTTTGTCTGTCGCCTTGCATTTTCGGCCATTAAAAGGCTGAATTGTTGACAACGCATTTGCAGTCGGATTTCAATTTGCTGCGATTTTCAGTGATTGTGTCAGCAGCTATTGCGATTGGCCAGAAAATCGCATAAATTGCGTCCAGCTAACAAATTTGCGGCATTATTTAATGCCAGATGTAGATTTGTCACAGATAGATAGACAAATATATGCATGCATATATATAGTTGTATATATATTTATGACTATGCAAATGCATTAGAATAGTCGGCTATCGGAATGCAGCTAGCTACATGAATTCAATATTCCTAACAAGGTCAAGACGATCAATTGAGGACTAGAGTCAAAGATTATCCAAATAAAGTAAGCAGTTTTGCTAGACTAGCAACTTAATAAAGAAGAACGAGGATTCGAGTGTGAATAAGCCACAAGTGCCTTGGCCAAAGTTGCGAGGGTTGCTTTAAAGAGTTCGGCAAAG
The DNA here is from genome assembly GCA_035045365.1 of Drosophila leonis. Taxonomy (NCBI): domain Eukaryota; kingdom Metazoa; phylum Arthropoda; class Insecta; order Diptera; family Drosophilidae; genus Drosophila; species Drosophila leonis. Next base: position 1,507,010 of record JAWNPC010000389.1, on the reverse strand, counting down.
ATTACGTTACTTAAACTTAACTAGTCTATAAGAATCACTAAAGACTGACACATAAAATAGAAGTTGTCTCATAGAAAAGGATCAATATGATTACTTTGTATAGGAGCTAATTAAAAACATATTCTGATTTAGATAAGAAATTCTTTAAATTTCAAAAAACAAATGGCTTTTCATTTATAGATATATACTTTCTATAGAGCTGTCTAATAAAGTGATCATATTTTAGAGATAAGTTTCTTCGAGCTATGCTGAGAAAACTTAAAGCGGCTTTTTCCCTGAAAAACATATAATGTAATTATGAATTCAGCCGATTTCTGCATATATCTGCTGCTTGCAACGAACCTCTTAAAGAACAATAGTTGTCATTTTGTATAAAATTTTCAATGCAACAACAAACGGAAATTGTATCGAACCTTGTATTTCGTTGTGGTTTACAACTGAGTTACTTCAACATGCCGCAGAGTTGGAGCATGGGTCAGTTCAAGGCGCTGACCATTGCTCCACAAAGATCACATGTGCGATATTATTGGTAACAAATGCTTGCATGCTGTGCATTGGAAAAATACAACTTCATGCTGAGTCAGAAACTTTGATCATACATGGATTTTTGAGCATAACCATCACGCGACTACCACAAGCCAAATTGAACTATTGTTAGACTTTCGAGCATTCCATGATAGCAAAAGAATAGTTGTGGGACTTGTCATGCAAGCAAACAATTAATTTGCCTTAAATCATGTGGCTTTATCTTGTTGACTGTTGATGCTGGTGCATAAAATACATATTAAGTTTCTAAGGTCAAACACATATCCAGCTGCCTGTTTTACAATTCATAAAAGACTTAGGGATGAAAAAAAAATGTCAAATGTATATTTATACTGTATCTCCTAGAAGACATTGCTTACAAAGCAACACTTTTCTGTAAACGAAACTCTCTTCTACTCAAGAGTTTAGAGTACTGCAAAGATTTTTGTTTATCCTTAAGGTTTTCTGTTCAATTTTAATTTTATGCATATTTTGTGTTTTATTATATATATATAATTATGTATTATCTTATAATAATATAGTTCCCGACTAGCCAACACATAAACTAAAGTTTCCAAAGTCGCAACTCATAGCATAATACTTTTCTCAAAGATATCTATATACAAAATAAATAAATCATAGTTATATATAAAAATACCAGATTACAATAAAATCCAATATTTTTATTATATTTATAATGAATAAAATTTCGAACTGCTAATTAATAGATCATAAATCCCCTGTGTGTATATCTATATTATACATATTTAAAATGCTCTAAATAAAAATCGAATTCTTCAAGATCTAAACAATTTGCCGCTGTCTAATACCCTAATTATAATAGCTTTATAATAGCAGCCAGTCAACCCATCATTGACAGCCAATTGGGCGCGCGTGTCGCCGCCAAAGCGAGCTGCTCGTCTGCCAGGAAACAACTCAAAAATATATACACATATATAAAAAAAAAAGAGAAAAAAAAGAAAAACAAAGAAAAAATAAATAAATATTTATGTTTTTATGTTTCCATAGCAAACAAATTGGCGAAAACAAAAAGGAAAACAACACAGAACAGATCCAGTAAAAGCTTCTATAGAGGCGAACGCCCAGACAACCACCAAGTGTGAAAATATCAAAACTCAAGAGATTTGTATAGAGATATGTGTATAGATTCTATACAGATCTTTTAAGATCTGTGAAACGTAAAGAAAAAGTTCACCCACACAATTTCACATGTTTTTCATAGCCTACGCGTGGGCCCCATACGACTAGCTAATAACCTTTAGTACAAGATCTAAGAATCTATAAATGAAATCTACAAAAAAAACTGTAGGGTATACGATATGCGTAGCAAGCCAAGCGTTTCTCTCTGTGCTACCTTTGCTTCAGGGATTTTCGCTTGAAATAAATTTTTGGGACTGCTTCCGATTAAATTTTATAAAAAGAAAATTCATAAAAAAAAGAAGAAAATTAAAAAATTTGCCACATGACGCAATTAAATTGTGTGCTAGCTGCCCAGTTGGCACTGGCTTTATAGTACTCTCTACTGTATATATGCATAGGCATATGTAGTCTATGACACTGCCCAAGGCCAAATTTGATGATTTGTGGGCGCTGTGGGGACTGTGAACCCGTTGAAACTGTCAGCACAATTTTTAATAAACGCATTTTGGGACAGTTGCGAAAGGCGCTGCTGCTATTGATTAAGATCGCCGTCGATGACGCGAATGATGATCATTATCGGCATATGGCTATATATAGTAGCAAATAGCATACATATATACATATATAAATATATATAAAATATTTAAATATATATTTATACATATTTATGTGTATATAAGCATTCATAATAATAATAATCTAATCTATAGCTAACTCTGAGGTCTGTCTGGTAGAGCTGCTGATCTTTCACTTGCCGTAATCAGTTGTCGTGTTCCAAATTTCAATATCATTTTGTACAATTCTTGATGTTTACCCGGTTGAATGAATGCAAAAATTGAAGCGAAATGGGATTTTCTAAAAGACACGTAGATATTTAGAGAAAACTTGTAGTTATTCATAACACTAATACAATGCTACAAAATTTTCTTGGCATTGATATATTTTATACTGAAAGCAAAGATAAGAAATTTCTGAGAAAATATTTAGTTATAATTTGTTCTACAACATTTTTCAGATTTATACTTTATCCTATTTGATTTCTTTTGAGTTCTATTATAGACAGACAGTGAAAAATATTATAATTTTGATCAATGGCAATTTTTCAATATCACAATTATCGAATTATAATAATATTAATATAGCAAAAAAATATTGGAAATTTTTTCTATCTATCATATTTTCTATAAATAATCTTGAGATTCGATAAACTAACTGACAATTTTTGCTACATTTTTAAAAATAAAACAAATAAATATTTTTGTTTAAGAAGTTTCTTAAAGAAAAGAGCTTTAAATATTAATTTATTAAATATTTATATATATATATACAATATATATATAACATTTTTGTTATTTATCTTTGCTTTCGACAGTCTTTATAATACATCAAATTTAAATTTGCAACAAACTCTGCCTTACTATATTTAAGTCTAAATATTCTGCGAAATATACTTTATATATTATTTTATATATATTTTTCTGTAACTTTTTCATTGGAATCCCTAATCTAATACTCAGCTATTCAAAGATTTCGTATCTACAGTTTATTTAAGAATCTTCATGTATTTAAATTTTGTTTAATTTGCATATTATTTTATTTAATTATGCGAAACTTTGCTAACATAGCTAACGAATCTGTCACGAATCTCTCAAAATACATTTTTTAAATAATAAATAATATATTTTTAATTTAATGCAAGGCTTAAGGAATTTGTTGAAAACCCTTTCAAATTTTAATTTATTCGCTTCTAACAATAAACAAATATTCATTAAATATGCCCATTTCATATGATATATCTCGGAAATTCTAAGCAAAAACACTTTTCAGCAAAGCTAATTCTATTATATATAGTTACATATATATAACTCAATTATAAAACACATTTGGCACTTACCGCTCATCCTTTTCGTATTTGGGAAAGCTGATGTGATCGAGCAAGACGGAAGATTCGCTCTGTGGCTCCGCCGAGATGCCCTGGGCACGTTGCCGCTGAAACGTTTGCCCCGATTTGCGTGTGGCGCCGGTGGCAGTGCTTGGTCCGCTGCTGGAACCGGGACCATTGCCAGCGCCGGGTGAGGCAGAGCCAACGCCTGCACAGCCGGCGGCGCTGCTGCGACTGAAGGGAAAGACACTCTGGAACTTATCCAGATGGGAACGCAGCTCGGCGATTTCGTTGTCCTTGAACTGGAGTGCGCGCTGCATTTCCTGAATCTTCATCTCCTTGGCCTGTATGATCTGAAGAAAGCGCTCCTCCTGCGGCGTGGCCGCCACATACGTATTGCTCATCATGAGCGTCGCATCGACCATGCCCACCGGCGAGGGCGTGGCCGAGCTGCTGCCCGGCGTGCAGCCAGAAATACGCAGGCCCTGCATATGCTGAGCTAGCGCCAAAGAGTTGGGCGGCTGCGGGTGCTGCAGTTGCTGCTGCTGCAGTTGCTGCTGCAATTGTTGCTGTGGTTGGGCGGTGGGTGAATGGCAGGCGCCGGGTATGGCCACCGGCTGGCTACTCGGCTGATAAATCCCGGCCACAGGGCTGCCCGAGGCAGTATAAACGCCCTGCGTCTGCGCCTGCAACTGCTGCAATTGCTGATATCTCTGCTGCAGCTGCAGCTCCTGCTGATGCAGCAGACTGCGCGGATCTGTGTGCAGCTGTTGCGGCGTGCCCGAGGGCGGTGTGCCGTAGATCAACGTATGCGTTAGCACGTCCGAATGGCAGGGCGGCGCGGGGGCGGGTATCAGACGTAGACCCGCCGCTGTATGCTCCAGGCCGAGGTAGCCAATGCTGTTGGCTGCGGGCAGCGTAACGATGCCACCGCTGTTGTGGGCAAAGTTGCTGTTGTTGTTGCTACCGTTGCCGTTGTTTCCGATGTTGTTGTTGTTGTTGACGATGTTCACCAGACCCAGGTCGGGCTGAAACTGATAGTTGGCGTTCGGCTCCTGCTGCATGCTGACCGCTTTTCTCAGATTCGTATTCGAATTAGCTCTCGGCAATGGAATCGCAATCGCAATCGCAATCTCTCTCGTGCGCTGCTGATCTTCGGCGCTGCTGTGGCGCCGATAGCGGCGCTCTGCGAGTGGTGCTGTTGGCGGTGCTGCTGGTGGTGGTGGCGCTGGTTGGGGGGTGCTGCTTGTTGGCGGCTGCTCTCGACTGTTCTCTGAGATGATGTCCGGTGGCTTGGCCTCGCTGTCGTCTCTGTTGATTATCGCTGGCTGCAGCTTCTGGTATTCGGCATAGACAGTGACGGCTGGTTGTGCGGTGGTTGCGATTGGTGCATTTGTATTTGTATTTGTGTGACTGCTGCTGCTGCTGCTGCACGGCTCATTTGTGCCGCTCTGCTGCTGATGGCTGTTGCTATTGCTATTGTTGGCTGGTCGCTTGGTGGCGAAGCACAGCCTATCAAAGCAAAAACGCATCCAGGCGGCTTTCTTGAAGAACCGCCGCCACGTGGAATTCGCTCAGTGGATTAAACGCACACCTGCAACAAGCAAGAGAGAGTGTTGATGAGTGAGTGACAAATTGTGAGCATAGGAATCTTATCGCCAGCTAATCAGCAGTCATTGAAACTGATTTACAGCATTTCAGATTAGACACGCAGCATTGGCAACCAAATTTGTTAATTGACTTGTTGTTGACACAGACCACAGCCCAAGCTGGCTGTGCTCACTCTCCACTTCCACTTCCACTTGTACGAAACGTAACTGAACCTCAACCCCGCCCAACTTCAAAACAATCGCTGCGCTTCAGACATGCTAAACGTCGACCCACACAAATTAGCAGCCTTTAATGCCCCTAACAAAAATATTATCTTTGCTTTAATGCTCTTTTACAAGGTAAGATGGGTATATTGGCTTTTGTAACTTTATTGTAAGTAAGAGACTTGAAATATATTTCAATACACATAAGTCAAGCTAATTCAATTTGCTAACTTATTTGCAGCTCTTATTGAGCTATGAGCGTGTATGACAACATCAAGTACACCCGACTGAAAAATCTTTACTTGTTTTGGGTTTTTGCTATAGACAAGCTGTAAAACTATTCATTCGTGTGTCTCAGTGTGTGCGCTTGACTAACAGATACCATATAATTACTTTAAATGGTATACCATTTAGCTAAGCTATTAAAAAAGAAACTAAACATATTTATTAAAAATAAAATAAAATCATCAAAGTGTGGAAAAATGTTTGTGGCCATAATTAAACAATAAGCTTTTTCTAACAAACACGTTTTGCCAAACAAAGAAAAATTCAAAGCTGAGACCTGACAGCTATGTATTTTAGAAGGGGTCTTTGAGTATCTTTGCTTGTTTTCAAATTTCAGTTTACACTTTATCAAGATAAATATTAGCTATTTCTAATTCAACTCAAATGAGAAGTCATCTAAATACGTGGGATTTTCTAGTATTCTTTGACTACAAGCTGAATTGTTAAATAAATGACTTCCCTACTTTTCCCTAGTTTTTCTAGATTTTCTAGAATTTCTTTTTAATTACAAATTTTTTTATAATTTTTAGAAAACACTTGGAAGGGCTATTCTTCTTTTAGATTCAGCTGAACCACCTGAAAGACCCACACTCGCAATTCTTCTTAAAAACAATTAATTATTAATTATATTGTAAATATTATAAAGCATATTCCATGCATATACCCCATTGCGCACCTCAAGTCTAGGGTATAAAAAACATTACTTGAATCGACGGCATTTCAAATGTCTCTATTGACTGGGTAGCCGCTCGCCTAGCGCCTATCGCCGCTAAACGACAGCCACGCCTTAAGTCTTTCACGATATCAGCACCTAAATATTTTTTTTTCTCGATTTTTTACTTTTTATTTAATTTTTTGTTGTATCTGGATTCTTGTTATTGGACGTAAATATGTATAATGTGTCCAAATGCCAAGCACATGCTGCCGAAACTGGCACAGACAACTATTGACATATTTCTGTGTCTGCGCATAGACAATAATTCAATTCAGCTGAAATCCAAACGAAATGAAAAGCTAAAAATACGTCAAATTCAAACACGACAAAGGTGAGCCATAAACGATTAGCAATCAGGTTTTACGAGAAGCATCCCCGAGTGGGCTGGCAGCCACAAGATCAACGATCAGGTTCAGTCAGTTCGATCAGGTTGCCAAGAAGAAGAACAAGAAGAAGAGGCATGCAAACTGGCATGCAAAGTTGTTATGATCCAAAAGTATCAAAGTGAAGAAGAGCCTGAAGATCTTGAGTAGGAAACACTGAGGAAAATTTTAAGCAATAGAAATTTTAAAAATTCATTAACTGTTAGCAAAGTTTCCTGTTTTAGAGTACAAATATTGGTAAGTCTAAAAATATCTAATAAATAAATAACAATAAATATCTATTAAGGCTAGAGTTACTAACTAGAGTAACTAGAGTACTAACACTTTTCTCCAAGTGTATTTCTGCTGTAGCATTAAGCGTAGGTGTTAAAGCATTAAGTGTGGCCACTTGACAAGTTGAAGATCGGCATGAAACTTGAAGAGCAGCTAGCATAAATAACAGACTTGCTGATCGCATAAATTCTATTCTTAACCTAGACTTGCCAACCACTTGATGATGAGCTTGAATTAAATATAAACAAAACTGTGGCTACAAAATCATTAAGAAAACAAAACTTTTTAGCTGATCAGAAACATAAACAATTCCTGCATTATTTAAAGATTGATAGATCTAGCAATAACAAGAATGCTTACAAACTGAAGGTTAAGAATTAAGCATAACAGTTTTTCCATGATCAACGATCTTTGCATATTATATTCAATTATCTATAATATAATTGATCTGCAATTAATCATCTAGTTAAAAAGATAGTTTTTATTCCTTTATAGTAACTCAAGTTTAGTAATCTCATTTATTTGTTGCCTAACGATCACTGATCGATGTACAAACCCTTTTACAATTTATTACTATTTTAAGATGGGGAACTTTTTGTTCATTCCAAACGTTGATCAGCTAAACTCCAATGCTCATACCTCAACCACAATATAAACTTTAGTTTTTCAAATGATAAACAATCTGATTTATTATGTGGTTAGGAAGTGTTTTTCATGTATTTCGCAAGTAGGTTATCTTGATCATTAAACGATCAACGATCATTCTTAGCTAATTGACATATTTCGCAGTATATTCATTTTCTGTTATCAACTATATGCAAAACATTGATCGATCCGCGAAACTGATCTATGCAAAATGAGCGTATTAAAGGCTAATTAGCATTTTTATGAGCGCACAGCGAATTAATGACCGATTTGTATGCCAGGCAATTCCGACAACAAGCAATTCGAAAACAGAGTGATAAAAATACAAACTAAATGCACATAGAAAACAATGGCAAATTTTTGGCATTGGGGTTGCCCCATAGCGAGAACTGCGGGCAATTACAACGCGTAATTGGGCGAAAAAAGAAGAAAAAATAAAAATATATATAAAAGTTAAGAACAATACGAAAGTTTTGTTAGATGTGAAGCCGAAAAACTGTTGCTAAATAGTGAAAAGAATTCATAAATGAAAACAATTAAGACGAAAGCATCGAAATAGATGTTTTCATTTATTTATAGAACATCAATTGACAGGCCACTCAAAATATTGAAAACATCCGTCCATCTCTGTCTAACTCTGCCCGCCCATAGCTTTTCAATAAATGTGCCCAATGTGCGACTGTGGCTGGGGCTTTTGGGCCACTTAAGCGCAATTACGGCTGCAATTTGTTTTCATCTCGAGCACATAAATAATAAACACGAACCGGCTGTGGCGCGTATACGTAATATTTTAAATGATTTTATACTTTTTATTGTCATTTAAATGATGCTACTCCTCCCTCCCCCCTCCTTCGCCTTCTCCTCTTCAGCGAGTGTGGCAACTCTGTGCGCCAATGGAAACAGGTTCTTAACTTTAATTAGTATTATGAAAATATTTATAAACACAGTATTCCCCCCTGTTTGACCCGCACCCTGTCCGCCTGCTGTCCATTGTTCAGTCAATAAAAATGTGGAAGGCGCCTTGGAATGTCAACGCAACCCAATCGAGGGTATTAACATCAAATCGATCGTGAGTTCATTCATGCCACTGATAAGCCCGCTATGTCGCACCAAAAACCATCGAAAGTCATTTAAATATGGAAACATTGCTGATCTACGGCTCAAAACATATGTCGACACCATATTCGGTATTTTTCTACTTTTGCGTGTTTAGATTAGCAACATCTACAAATTGATCACGATCAATGACAGGGTTGCCAGAGTATGGAAATTTACAGCGAGCTGGCATGATAAGACTTACATAGTCATACTCATATGTAGAAGCATAAATCATATACAAATATAAAAGAATTTGATCGAGTGATCACAAATGATCTATCTGATATCCAAGGAAACTTCAACTTGAGAAGACTTCAAGATCAGGATTTGATTAAGTCATCGCAAATGATCTTCTAGATATATTGTAAGGCTTGAACCACTAACATCTTAACTTAAGCAGACTTCCAGATTGTATACTCAACAATCTTATAGACAGGATTTGATTATTCGCTTGATTGAGGATTGAGTGTTCGCGTTTTTAAAATGATCTTTCATCATAGTAATACTTTCATGCAGTAATACTCAAATAATATATGGTATATATATATACAAGTAGCTAATCTAAAAACTGATCACTATATTTTCAGCTGATCGTTTATTTTGTAAAATATATATTCTAAATATACATATATATAAATATATATTTATTTTTTATAGGAAAATTCACACATTGATCGTATGATCGCTTTAGCTCTTTAACTGATCTTACATTTCGTATGGCTACCCAATTAAATCTAATCTAAATAAGCATACATATATGGCAAAAAAATAACTGATCGCATTTGCTAATGAGTAAGCATTTGAGATTTAAACGATTGTTGCCATAGATGATTCATAGATCAAATCAGTTTATTGTGGCGTGTCGAAACACTAGCTGCCTAACTGAGGAAATAAACAGTTTCGAACAAGGAACTATTTAGTAATCATTGACGACTACGTGAAAAGATCATCAAAGATAATTCAGCTCAATTGACAATGGATATTACATCAATTTAGTGTGCAAAATTAAGTCATGCCTGACTTGAGCTAATCTTCAAATTATATGTAGAGAATTTTATGTGAATAATTTAATGTGTTTGTGAAGTACTAAAGAGAGTTAGGTTACCTAAAGAGTTGCCGGAAAATAAGAAAAAAATTGAATTATGATCAGTATAATCATAAACAAAAACTATTATTGGATCATCTTTGGATGGAAGTTTTTCAAGAGTGGATTTTAAACCCGAAAAACTTAAAATACAGCCCCTCAAACTGGGAAAGAACTTGGAGTTTGTAAAATATAATCTATTATAATTGATCATGTCATAATCCTTGTTTCATTTTCATTCAATTCCATTAAAAAGATACAAAAAAGAAGATCACAATAGATATATCATATTATAATTGTAATCCTGAAGCTCATAAGAAAATATCTGAATAAAACAAAAAGCAGAATTTAAATAAAATATATCCAAACCTTAGATCAAAGAGGCCTATAGCACCAATAATCAGAAATACTATATACTTATGCTCTAGCTAAAAATTCTATAAAAACTCGAAACAAAATGGTTGACTAGCAAATGGAGCTGGCTAATTGGACAGGCGGTTTATTTGCCAAATATTCATGTTAATTCATGTATCATATAAGTATTTCCTGGCCTAAACGATCTTATCATGTGACATTCCTCTAATTGCTTACGGCATTCTTTAGTTCGATTATGTGCGTTTTAAAAGGCAAAATCACATGAACAAAATTACATTTATCAAAAATTTTTAGTTTATGCTACAGCTGAGTTCCTCTCCACTCCCCTGCCCACCCCACCCCTTTGCCCTACATCTTCTCAGCATTTATTTGATGTACAATTGACATATTTTAGCTTCCTGATTGCAATCGTCGTCATCGTCATCATTTGCTAATCAAAAGAGACAGCAAACAAAATGCCACAAGACAACTGAAATGCATGCAACATGCATGATTTGATCGCCCAACTGTCCGAGCTGTCAGTCAACAAGTTAGCGACAAGATAAACACACACACACATACACACAGACAGGCAGACAGCTACACACACACATAGAGACAGAGAGACAGGCAGATATTGTGAGACACGAAAGCGAAGCATGCCAAAAATGCAGCTCATTCGAATCATTTAAACATAATTAAGCGGTTAGTCGGGTGCACAATTTGGAGAGTGTGGAGAGTGTGGAGAGTGCGGAGAGCGTGTTGGGTATTAGCTGCTCCTTGGAAGCTCGCGATCTTCCTCTATCTACTAAGATCAAATTGAGACATCAATTGAAAATTATGTCGAAACCATAACGGGAGACAGTTAAGTGTGTGTCTGAGTGTGTGTGTGCTTGTCTCGATTCGTGTGTTCTACGTATATAGAATGCTATAATTATAGGTTATAATAATTGTCAAGTGTCGAACTTGCTGTCTGTCTGTCTGCGCTTCCTCAGCTCAAGGCAAACGCTACACAAACGACAAACACACACACTCACTCACTCTCTCCTTCTCTCTCTTTCACTCTGCCACCCTCTCACTCATACATAACGAAGAGACAATTGGCAACGAGTATGAGCCGGAATTTTACGACTTTTATTTTACTGTACATTCGTATATATTTGTAAATTGATCAAGGCAACGGGCAGCTGCTTCTATATCATAAGCTCGTGCAATTATTCAAGTTATTTTTAAACACTCTGCATTGCATACCCTGGCCGTAGGGCCTTTAGAAGTAAATCAAGCATTATGTAACTGGAAATGTGTTCTTGGTAAACATATTTCGGTATTTTATGGCATTCAAATATACACAAATAATGGATTTTGCTATATTTAATCTCTATTTGATTTCTGTTTTTTGAATTTTAAAATATATCATTCATAAGAATTAGAGTTTCTTTACTTTATAAATATATCAATATAGTTAGTTTTTCAGATGAGATTTACTGTATTTTATAAGTATATATTATAATAGATCTACTATACCAAATAAGGAAAGGCTTTACTGATTGAAAGCTGTAAAACTTGTTTGAAAAATTATATTGTATTTCCTTACATCTCAATTCTCAACTCAATCTATTAAATTTGGAAGTTTTGTAGTATTTTGCACAAAAATTTCAAAATTAATTGTTTGAAACAGAAACATTTTAAAAATTGATTTTTTTATACATTTATATACATATACAGTTGTGTTCATAAAATGTTAAATAGTTTTCCTTCCTTTTTAGTAGTCACTACTATTTTAATGAAATACTAAATTTTTTCAAATTTTCTTTCTCAAGCCCTGAAATGGCAATGTTGCAAAGTTTTGTAACAAAATTTAATTAAATCTAAAAAAAATATGTATTCATCATAATATAATATTTGCTTCAAGTTATTTTCAAAATATTGTGCGCATCATTAAATTTTGTTGTCTAACATTTGGTACTAAGTTGTACTACTATTTTCATGAACACAGCTGAATATGTATACGAGGTCTGGCTATTAAATAACGAGACTGCTTATGAAAAAGAGTTTTATTTTAAAAATTATTCTACAATCGAATGCTCCCCTTCAATATACTCCCCTTCCCTCGCCACACACATCCAATGCTGCATTCGTTTCCCCCCCTACCCCTCTAGGACGCCTTCTGCGCGCGCAGTCTCGTTATTTAATAGCCAGACCTCGTATGATTTAAATGCAAGAGCATTTAAAGCTTCTATATAAATTTTATATATTAAAAATCTTTATGCGACAAATTATATATTTTTATATTCAACATACCAAATAATTAATTAAGTGTATTAAAACTTCGTTAAAATGTAAAAAAATACGATTCTAATTCTTTTTTAAAATCTTGTGTATTTTTTATTTTTGTTTTTCTTTTTGTTTTTGTTTTTCTTTTTGTTGACAGGCAATCCATAAAATTGTAATGTTTAAAAATAAATGTTTCGCCTTGAGCGTGGGCAGCACGCAGTGTCGTAAATTCTGTGACTTATTGGCAGAGTTCCCGATTGACCTGATGACCCCGACTAATTACCGATTTATGTTATATGTAGCAGAAAGTGACTTCAATGTCAGCCTAGACAGACATTACAGTGTATACGAGTCGGTGTATTTTATTTGATTTATTTTTCTGCTTTTTTTTGTTTTTGGGTCTTACGCGAAACACTCATTAGTCCCAGCGACACGTTCGCTGATCGATCGATCATAGCGGCCCGCGAAGGCAATCGATCGCCTGATAACGCTTTAAAAGACAGTCAGATACAAATGGAGTCCGTGCTAACTAGTTGGACGTTTTAGTTTTGTCGCTAGTGCGATACGATTTGCTGGCATTAAATGCACTTGCCACCGCCTAGCCCAGCCCCCTCCATTGCGCCCATCTATGGCGTTACATGGCGTATGAATATATCGCGACTCCGTGGAACTCAATTGGCATGCAGCGCACGTTCGATCAATTAAACCTTCGCACAGCGCAAAACAACGGGACAACTGCCGTAAAATAGCAGAGAATGCGACAGAGTGTAGGAGAAGAAGAGAAAGAGAGAGAGAGAGAGAGAGAGAGAGCGCGCAACATGGAAACCGGAGAGAAAATTGTTAGCGAAATGTAAGCGAAACAAGTGCGGAATTAGATTGGATTCGGTTGGATTTTGCGGCTATTCAAAGGGGTTGATTAATGTTTATGTATATGTAAATATCTAAAGGTATATATGTGTGTGTATGTGTGTATGTGTGTGTGTGTGTGTGTATGTATATATGTAATGGCTGGCAATGAAGTGCCAAGGCTAGGTCACTTAATAGAGTATAGAAAGTATTGTCTAGAATTCAAGAAAAAAGGTAGTTTTGATTGGAAAAAATTCTGTAAAACTTGAGAGCTGTCAAAACGAGCTTTGAATGCAGGAAATTTGCAATATTAAGAATACTTTATTAGGAATATAAAGTTTTAAGTAAAATAAATACTTTAAGACGAAGGATTACTAAGTTAAAAATTCTAAGAAAAGAGCAACTGCAATAAATTAAATTAAAAATTAAAAATTCTATATCATTTTTATATATAAATGAAGTTATTATATATATTTAATTGAAATCATGATTCTCTTTCTCTCTCTCTCTAATAAATTCATATTTAATAGCTTCAGTTCTTAAGAAACTTTGACTGGAATATGTTTTGCAGCACAAACTTTATAGCAATTAAAGAAAATCCATCAATCTGCACAATATAAATTAGTTTTAGTTTTTTTAAAACTAGTGTCAGCTTAAGGGTGCTTTGTATATCAAAACAAACAAACTATTAAGCCAAAAAACGTCAAGTCATAGAGCCTTCCGACTTTGATATTGACTTTAGGCTTATTCAGTGGGCGTTTCAATTTGCTAAGTTATGATAAACAAAAGTTTATACATTTTTTTTGTTAACTTGCAGGTAAAGAAATTGTAATAAATTAACTAAAAAACATTTTTATATGCATAAATGGACTCAAGGAATTATAATAAATATAAAATAAATTAAAAATCTATTTTATATATTAATATTCATATTGAAAAGAAGGAAGACAAAAGCTTATCTTGTTATAAAATATAATTTAACCAAAATAATATTTTTTATATAGAACAAACTCTGTAAAACTATTCTGGAATTGGAATAACTTTCAGTTCATCAAAAAAAAACTAGATCACAGTAAAAATAGTTCGTAAAAACTGGAACCGAAAAGGTAATCGAGCTTGAAATTGTAATTTCTGCAAACAAAAGCATTAAAATTTATACAGATGAGATAAGAATAAACAAATGATATGAAAAAAGAAAGCCTAATAAAACTGAATAGCTGAAATGTGTAAACAACAACAACAAAAACAAAAACTTTCCCCCACTGTATGTAGATCAGAATTATATTATAATCAAATGCAAACTTGACAAACAAATTGCAATTAGAACTGTTTTTTTTTTGTTTTTGCGCTCTCTGCCAAATAGAGCAATTACAACTTTCCATTGCAAAATCAGAGCTGGGTAAACAGGCTGAACACTTTACACACACACACACACACACACACATGAATATATATAGTATTTATATATATAGAATATATATATTTATACAGTTATGCACTTTGGCATTTCCGTCATAAGCATTGAGCATTAAGCTCAGCCCATCAAAATAGCATCAAAAACGCATTGTGAAGCAGTTGCAGCTGATATCGTGACAGGAAGCAGAGCAACAAACCGGAGTTAGAACCACGAACAGCCTTTCAATTTGAGACCACACAAAACGCGTCTAAACGCTGACAGCTGATTATGCGTCGCCTTTTGATTTGGTGCTGACAGTTGGCGGCTTCTGGAGAAGCCGACAGCAAATGCTGCCGCTGCTCGATGTGTGTGTGCGTCTGTGTCTGTGCGCATTAATTAAAACACCAATTTGGACAGGTGAGTTGATGGAGAAACTGCCTAAGAAATTGCACATCGGGGACCGCAACTGCAAATGGGCATTACCTTTGAGGCAAAACTCCACTTTGGACTTTGGAGATGCAGTCAAAAAAAAAAAACCGGCGACGGCGACGACGACGACAACAATTTGCAGCGCTTAATGAACAACAAACGAGACGATCTTTAATTAATTAAGTGCGTGCGTGCGTGCGTTTAACCGTTACAAAAATTAATTGAGAAACGCTTCGGCGTCTGCGTTTGAGCAGTTTGCGCGCGCGCTAAGAATTTTTTTAAAGGTTTATTTTTATTTTTATATAAATTTTTGTTATTTATTTATTCTGCTTGACGATTCTCGTTTCTTTATTTTTTGGTGTACCGCTGCGAATGAGCGACGCTTGAGAACTGACCAGAGAGCGAGAGTTGAACGACGACGACCGTAGACTGGCTATCGATAGTAGTTGGCTATGCTGCCAGCGACGCTGACGCTGGCGTCGGCAGCGATAGCGACGCTGACGTCGACGCCAGTTGTTATCGAAGTGAACCCCCAGAAGCCGTCGCAGTCGCAGTTGCCATGTCTGTTTGTTGTTGTTGTTATTGTTGTTGTTGTACGTATGTCGTTTAAATTAAAACTCGGAATTTGGCTGAAACCAGTTGATTGCACGCACACACACACACACAGGCACGATCAACACACACACACAGAGAGAGACACAGTTTGTGTGTTGTTGACGCCTTTGCGTCTTTGCTGTGATTCGTGCGTTGGTTCGATTCGTTTTAATAGAATGGTTGTAATAACAATACACAAACACACACACACACACACACACACACACACACGCACACACACTCAAAGCTAGCCAACTGCATGGAGCGCCTATGCGATCTAATTGCTCGCTCACATGCTACAGCAACAACAACAATTGCAACAACAACAGAGAACATTGAAACAAGTCTTGCTCGAGCCTTCAATTCACGATCCACTGACTGTATAATACCCGTGCCCTGAAGCCTCAAAACAATTAACGACACATTCAATTTTATTGAAAGTAACAAAGTCAATTTTATCATTTTTTCATTTATAAAAGACAGGGAGAGAGAGAGAGGGGGGGGGGGAGGTAGGGAGGGCGAGCAAACATGCAAACATAAACATTGTTTATAAACAATAGTCAAATTAACACTCGCGTTTTACAATACGAATATTGAAAGTTTCGCACATAATTAAAATTTGTAAAGTGCAATTTTTGAGGGATTTCTTTTATCTTTAATAATTAAGTTTTTAATAAATATTGATAAATATTAAATTTATATATAATGTTAAAAATTCATATTTGAAATAAATCAAGTATAAAATATTTTGTTTATATACCTAAGTATATATTCAACTAATGATTTACTTATTTAAAGAAAGTGGAAATTAAATAAATTGAAGGTTAATGCGGGATAGCTCCTGGTTCCAAGGTGGGAGGCAGCCCGAGAAAAGGAGGAGTCCGACACACCAGCCAGAGTGACGACCTGACTGACGGCGCATAAAGCACTTTTACCTACCTCAGCCACACAAGAAAAAAATAATAATATTAATTTATGTAATTTACACTTTCTTTTAAAGTTAAATTTAATAAATGAATATTATTTTTTATTTATTATCAATTTATTGAACTTTTTTGTTTAATTATTTATTTTTATAAATTTTATTTAATACTAACTATCAATTTTATTATCTAATACACATTTTATTATATTTCAATACTAATTTTAAGAGCGTATAATATATTATAAAATTGAGTGCAGTTAAATCTACTGCTTCTAAGTTATTTCACTTGCATTATTAATTCTTATTATTATTATTCATATTAATTTAAATGTGTTTATTATTTCATTTAAAATTAATTCTTTAAATTAAAAACTAAGCAGTTATGAGTTATATGAGTTTCTCTACTGAACAAAAGATGTCAAGATCGAAACCCAGAGAGGTGTATGAACGTATTTTTATCTGATCTAGAGAGCAGCTCAATACATTTATATATTTATAAGAATAATAAGAAAGAAGAATAATAATACAAAATAATATTAAATAACAATATCAATCACGATATAAAATTCGGATAATATATTCATATTTGATCTTTCTTTTAGCATACTTTTGGGCTTGAATATCCATAAAGGACTTAAAAGTCTTTGCTTTCAACCTTAATTAGGTACAAAAATATATTTTATTATAGAACTATACATTCTGAAAATAAAAATAAATAGATATCTTTTTCTACCAAAACATTCTTATGCTAGCTATATTTATAATCCCAACTTTTTTTGTATCAACATGTTAGCTATAAGAAAACATCATCAAAAATTAGAAATACATATTTAATTATGTAACTGACTATAAAATACTAATATGCTGGCATAGACTATTACTTACTAGTAATTTTAATTAATTGAATTATTTATAAATTTACTATAGTTTATAATAGTTAAAGTAGTTTCATTGCCTAACTACCATATACTCATAGCTCCGACTAAAATCTTAATTAATGTCATGAATCAAATATCTCTCTCTCAGAAACTGCTCTAACTAGCTGTTAATACCCGCTCTAAATAGCATGGGAACGGGTATGCAGCTTCACACACACACACACACACACACACACACACACACACAGACTCGCACACACACACACAGACTCGCACACACACAACTGGCAGGCACGAAGTCAACCTGCTCTGAAGATTTCCTATTGCATGCATATTTATGAGTCGCTTGGGGATCAGAGCATTCCACCTGACATGCGCACAATTTAGAGGATGTGAGGTAAATATCTTAATTACAAAGTCAACGCAAAGAGCTTTCCCCGAACAGAGCAGAACAACAAAAAAAAGACGCTAACAGACTTATTAGCCTCATTTATGGTAAACACAAAGAATAAGAGATAAAAAAACTTTCTTTGACTTAAGAATTAACTTAGATAAAGTAAGAAAAAATAAAAATATTATGCAAATATATTTAAATATATAATATTATTTTAAGAATTTGGCTTAATTTTATATATTTAATAATACAATCGTTATAGATATATTAGCCAGCTGAAGTTGCTCTTTCGTACGTATCACGCATACGCAGCGTAGCCTTAATAATGTCATTTGAGTTTGATTTGCTCGTAAATATTTGACATTTTGCTCGTAATAACATTTGACAGTTTTGTTTTTTTTTTTGCATTAATGTTGTCTCAAATTAAGTCTTAAATGTTGTCAGAAAAACTTGCAAACATTATATGATTTTATTTGATTTTATTTTTATTTTTCTCTTTTGCTTGCAATTCGCATTAATTTTCATGGACTGATTTATTTATTTATTGTGCGTGGCTATAAATCATATAATTTGCTTGATTATATATTATATTTATTTATTTGTATATATATTTATATATTCATTTATTTATCTATATATTTATATATTTGTTATAGCTCTGCAGCTCATTCGAATCTCGTCAGAGCCAATTGTCAACGTTTATGCTTTACTTTTGTTTTATTTTCATTTATTTTTTATTTCTTCTATTTTTCATTTTTATTTAGTTTCTCTTATAATTACAAAATCTTGTTTTTCGTGGAAGAGTGATTTATTTATTGTAAGCTTATTTAATTAAGTCGCATGTAAACAAAGCGACTTGCTTAAAAGTCAAGCAAATGGCAAATCAAAACGAGGGCTGCTCTGGAAGTTATGGTTTGTTTTCGAAGCTTAAATTCAGTAAATAAAATATTTTAATTATTGTCATAATAACTAATATATAGAAATGGTAATTTATTGTTTGTAATTATGTAAATAGATAAAATAAAGAGAGCTGCTATTAAAGTTATGGTTTTTTTAATAAACCTAATTTAAGGAAATAAATATTTTTCGTTTTGTATAATAATAAATATATAGCATTAAATTTTGTAAATAAATAACACGAATAGTTTCAGTCTATAGTTAACTAAAGACTTTTGCTTTATGTCGCATTTGCATCTTTTTAGCGACATTTATAAAAGTTATGTAAATCAAATCATTTGCAAGTGAACAAAGAATCTTATGGTTCATGACTGAACAAACTCTGTTGGACATTGTTACCTTATAACTGAACAAGTTCAGTAGTTCATTTAAACAATTGAACAAAATATCAAAATGATATGCCCATAGCCCAAGTCAACAAACAGCCCTCGCATACATTGCCAATTCACAATTTTATGGGACGTGCCTTTAATAGATCTGTGTGTACACACATGTATATACATATATATCTATATATACATATATATCTATATATACATACATATATATCTATATATATATATGAAAAAGTATTATTAATATTTAGATATTTATTTGCATTGGCAAACATTAAGTTCAAGCTGCACGCAAACTCAGCGAGTCTTACGAGCTCGACACGCGACGTTTAAAGTGAGGTTAGGTTCAGATTTAGGGGATCGGAAATATACATTGTTATTATTGTAGTTGCTGTAGTTGTTGTTATTGTTGTTCACAGTTTGCATTTGGTGACATTGGCAGCTTATCAATATAAGCTGCGCGGGTTTATGTAATTATATGTTATATACATATTTTATTTAATTGACGTAATCGAAAGGTTATTTGGGCGGCAACGATAACAACAATAACAAAACACAAAAACAACAACAACAACAACAGTTCATGCACTGGCAAATACTGCAGTCATAAAATTAGATAATAAGCTTAATGGCAAATAAAAAAAATAGTGCTGATATCAGAGATCAATAAGATAAGTATATAAATAAAACAAATAGCAGCTTTTATATATTTCTATATATAAAAAAAAAACAATATAATTCATGTAAATAAATAATATTTCTGTCCAGTTGAATTCAAACTGAAAGCTTTTGTCCGTTAAAGTTTGTTTGCTTTGCTGAATATCAGCAACAAGCTTTCGGAATATCAAAATGACTAAGCTTTTGAAAAATGCTGTGCTTATTCAGCAAAAGCTTTTCGCGACGCACAAAGTTAATCGATAAACCATTTATAACAAAACAACAATAAAGCAAAATTTATAAACAAAAGTAAAAATTGCAACAAAAGCTAATAAAATAATGCTATATTTATAGTAAGCAAAATCTTTCCATTGGTAAAACATTATTGGAGACAATAAAAAACAACAGCTGTTTGCATGCGCAGCTCACTTAACGCACAGCGCGCAACAGTTGTAGTTGTTTCTTACGTTAAACGTATGGCGCACTCTTAAAACTGTTTGCGCTCTCTTAATTATTGACCCAAACGTTGTGAAAGCTTGGACCACATTCCAATCAGCAAGATTTGACATTTTGTTTATGCTACAAGCGCACTCTCTCGCTCTCTCTCTCTCTCTCTCTCTCTGTGCCTAGGGCTCTCTATGCTCTCTGCGTCTCTTGTTGTAAACGTAAACAAGCAGCGACGCCGACTGCGGCGCGTGTTAAAAAAAACTTGTCATTTCGGCATGAATTTGATATGCAGCTTATACAAGCGCAACGAAATGAAGAGTGCCCAAGCGTGAGGCAGTGGGCGCGGCAGAGCGGCCGGCTAAACTGTGAATCTTATGACTTTGCCAAATTGTAAAAAAAAGAGGGGCGCGGCTGACCGAAATAATAGAAGAAGCACGAAGCAAGAAGCAAGAAGCAAGTACAAAAACGTTTTAGCTTCTTCCACGTGGCCAACAAATTCTAAAGAGAAATAGAAATTTGTTCAAATTTAAGAAAAATATTTTTTGCAAATATTCTGGGGGAAACTTGATGCACGCAAATGTTATAAATTATCTAAATGCAGTTTAAATTTATATAAATTTTATTAAACTTAATTCATATTGAATAAAAATGTATGGTTTGCTTGCTATAAAATATTCAAAATGTAAATATTTTGGCAATTTTGCTTACGTTTGATTTAAGATAAACGCAAATGTTCTAAATGATCTAAATGATATTTAAATGTTTATAAATTTTAATTTATGTATAAACGTCAATAAATTTTAATACAAATTACATTTTTTCTAAATATAATATATTTAAATTGTTAATATTTTGGCTATTTTTCTTAAATTTAATAAATATTAGGAATATAAATATCTATTTAAGAAAAGTATGCAATAAAAATATTTGTGCAAATATTTTAGGGGAAATTTGATATGCTAAAATGTTTTCAATGATCTAAATGCTATTTAAATATTTATAAATATTTATTTATATATATAAACCTTAACAAATTGAAGTATTATTAAAAAAAAAATAAAAATTTTGCTTGCTAGATATAAAATATTCAAAATGTAAATATTTTGGAAATTTTTCTTAAATTTGATAAATATTAGGAATTTATGTAAATATTTTGGCAATTTTACTTTTACTTATAGAATATTATTATATTATATTGTTACTCTATATATATTATTATATATATTATATTTTATTATATATATTATATATTATTATATACCAATTTGAAGGCTCTAAATTTTTTGTATATTTAGCTTTGAAATTCAAGTTTTAAAATAAATTTCGTATATATTCTATTATTTTATTTTCGATAAATGATCTCTATATAAAATATTCACAGATGTTTTATACTCTCGAAGAATCTATCGATATCGATCACTCTAATCGATATCTGAAATAAATCTAAAAAACTTGATATCTACATATATAATATCAAATATTCTCCGACTTATATATGATATACTCCCGAAGAATCTATCGATATCAAAGTTATTCTATATTCAAGAAATAGCTGCAGATATTGATAAATCTAATAAGCCTGATCTTGTGATAGTTCAGATTTATCACAGACCCATATATCACATATTTTCCAACTAGATTTCAATATAAAAATCTTCTAAATTGAGTCAACACACTATAGACAGTAAGTAATACCTATTTGGTCAAAACTCTTTCTCTCGATCTATTGCATACCTTTCCCCTACCTTATCATGCCATGTCTATCGCCTTTGAATGGGTATACAAACACATATTTATCTAGCTAAACTTTTCAAGTTGATTTAATTTATTTTTTGTTGCTATTGGACTTTTCGTAATTCTCCATTTTGATGGCTTCTTATCTGTGAGTTTATTTACAATTCGCTTGGCTTTTGCTTACACGTTTTT
The DNA here is from genome assembly GCA_035045365.1 of Drosophila leonis. Classification (NCBI taxonomy): domain Eukaryota; kingdom Metazoa; phylum Arthropoda; class Insecta; order Diptera; family Drosophilidae; genus Drosophila; species Drosophila leonis. Next base: position 1,484,733 of record JAWNPC010000389.1, on the reverse strand, counting down.
CGCTTTTCGTGTTTCGTTTGCTTTTCCCAATGCAAATGCACAAACGAGGGAAACGCAAATAAATAAAATTGATATCGCATGAAACGCTTCGCGAATTTTGAGTTATATAAAAGAATCGCCTGAATGTTTATTGCGATAAGATTCAATGGCCAATGAAAGTTCCTTTCTGTTCACCTCTAGCCAATGCTTATCGAAATTTGTATCTAAATATAGCTCAATTTATGGCCAGATACCATGACTGGTCATTTCATAAATGAGTTTACTATTTCGCTTGCAGGGGGAATTATAAATAGAATCGTTCAGATTACGAAATTGGGCTAGGCTTTTGGCGGTTTAATATAGTTTTTCCTTTTCTTATCAATTTTTATGGCCACAAAATAAAATATAATCTGCAGGAAACTTGTACAAAGATAACAAATCCTTTGGTATTTTGAGTACAGTACAGTAGTAGCTAGTACAGTGAACACACGCATTATTAGAAACATTCGTTTTCTAATGAAATTTCCATTTTTAATTTAATTTATTATTTTTAAGAAATATTTTACCATTTTAACCTTTCAGAACTATATCCTATATATCAAGTACAGTGAACACTCGCATATTAGAAATATTACTTTAGTTTTAGATACGATATTATTATATTTAAGAAATCTTTTGCCATCTCAACAACTCTATATCATATTTATAATCATGCTAATCAGATTTAAAACCCAAGAAAATATAACTTTCAGTTTCAAATCTTAACAGATTCAAACATTTTCCACTATTTTGGTTATCTACTATATTTTACTACATTTCCGTAGACTCAACAAAAGCTTATCAGAAGCGTAGAGCTATATATAAATATATATGTATATAGTTGTCAGATCAATTAGAAACTGTTGGCATCGAGTGCTACAACTTTTGTTTTTAGTTTTATATAACAAAGAGATAATAAAACTTGGTAAGAAATATATTTAATTATATTTTTAACACATTTGATGGATCTATTCAATTGTATTTTCGCGACAGCGATTAAAAGTAAAATAAATCAAATTAATCAAACTATTCTTTAATATATATAATATCAAAACATATATGATTGAAGACGTGTGCTATAACAGGCGTCTATATGTCAGCCTTATATAGATATTACATTTGAAGAGTGCTCTACCCAAATATCTATTAATAATGGTATAACAATGATATGGTCTCAGTTGTTCATAACGATCTAGAATACATATACACAGATATACACTATAAGTTTAAACTCTCATTTTCAGCTATTTTGTATTATTTACAGGGTATTCTAATTTGATACCAAAGCCTAGCCTTACCCAAATATCTATCGTTAATGGTATAAATAATATGTTTCGAACGACATTGTCTCAATGTTCATGATTTTTATTATTTACAGGGTATTCTAATTTGATAAATAATAAGTTTCGATCGACATTGTCTCAGTTGTTCATGATGATCCCTAAAACATATACACATATGTATGTATGATGAACTCGAATATACTCTATAAGCCTATACTCCATGCCTCCACTTTTCATTACTTACAGGGTATTCTCATTTGATATATCTTTATAATTTCATAACAATTCATAAACAAAAACAAATATTTTGTTTACATTTTTTCAACATTTCTTCCAAATTTTATGCATGTTTTAAGATTCATTTAAAATTCTTACAAAAACTTTTTTTATTGATCAAATGATTAAAATTGCTTGGCTGAAGGAAATTTCCGCCCTTCAATATCTGTTGAAGTTCTTGAAACGTATTTACTCAACGTTGTTCCGTTTGCTTTAAGCAGTTACAGTTATATTCAATTGGTAGAACAAACAAGCGATAGCCGATAGTAACGGTTGTTCTTAGTTCAGTTGTTGTTGTTGCTGCGATTTCAAAAGCTGCGTAGTTGTAAAACGACGCCGGCGCCGACGTCGACGTCGACGCTGGCGACGCGTCGCAAAATACTCGAATAATTTTATGGCACAAATTGTCAGCTATTTTATTTATTTTGTTTTTTTTTTCCGCAGTTGTTTCGCGTTGCGCTGTTTGTTTTCTAAACTTTATGACAAAAGTCTAAAAATAAACGAGAAACAACAACAACAACAACAACAGGAACAACAGCAACACCAATAAGTCGATCGAGTGTGGACTTTGGGGTGGGTAATGAATGCAAAAGAAATGAATATGCAATAAGCAAAAGGGCTGGACGTGCAGACTGACTGACTAGTCCATACCCTGTAGGCAGTTATAAATTTATATGAATATTTTTGTTTAGTAATATTTACATATGTATATATTTGGACACCTTCCTTTTTTTATATATAAATATAAATACTTGCATAACGCATAGATACCCTGTACTGTATAGTAAGCAGCAATCATACTTTTTAAATCTGATCGATACATCAATCAGTCTGTTACAAACAAACTTAACAACTGCATTATACACTCACATCTTCATTTACAGGGTATTTTAATGCCAACTATAACCATAACCATAACGTGCAAGGGCTTAAGCTCTTGTGAGCTTTAAAGCTGAGCTCCTTCATTGTTTATTCAATGCAGGCGCAAGGGCACACATACAAACACACTCACACACACTCACACACACACACGCACTTATGCACGCACTCAACACATGCAAAGAGTGGCGGCACGGCTTAAGGGCGCTCAAAATGGCGATAGCCTCGTCAACTTTCCACTCGATTGTGCAATCGCAAATCGTAGGCGTAGTCCATAAATAACATTTAATACACACACACACATACATATGTATGTACATGTGTACGTGTTTGTTGTAAAATAATAAATCATGCAACGGTAAACAATAATTGCATATTAATACTCACATTTTGACAAGTTGCTGAACAAAAAAAGAAACCAGAAAGAGAACCGTTGATTTGTTATTGTTGTGTAGTACTCTCTCTCCCTCTCTCTCGCTCTGGCACTCTCCCGCTTACACTTTTTCACTCTATTCTTTGCTCTTCTTCTTAATGCTGCGCAGCCGGCTTTTAAAGAAAGCTGTTGCTGTTGTTGTTGTTGTTGTTGTTGTTGATGTTATTTTCGCCGCTGTTTCCACTTGTTGCTTTTTATTGCCACTGTTTGTTGTTGTTTTTGTCCATTCTCCACAGGAAGCACAAAATTAAGGCAAGCATGCAGGCGACGCAGGCGTCAACGTCGACGACAACGTCGCTGCACTTTGGTACTTTGTCACAATGCTATTGTTATTGTTGCTTTTTTTAGGCTTAACGTGGGCACTAAAGACAGAGAGCGAGAGTGTAAAAGAGAGAGAGAGCAACAAGTTGTTGAGCGTGGTAAACAAGTGAATAGAACAGCTTTGCTCTCGTCGCTCGCGTTATCAGCTGCGCTCTCACGCTCGCGCTCTCTTACACTCCCGCTCTCGCTCTCTCGCATAGTTGGTCTGTCTGCATTTGCTGTGCTTTGTTGTTGCTGTCGCGGTCGCTGTCGCTGTCGCTGCCAGCGTAGCGTAGTTAACTTGACAGGCAGCCAGGCAACGGCAACAACAACAAAAAATATTGTTGCTAAAAATAGAAGCGCGCGGGCAGCACAAATAACAAACGAGACAGAAACGAAACGAGCAAATTGGAAGAACAAAAAAAAAAAGAATGTGAAACTATAAAACAGAACGAAGAAGCAGGCATAAGAGTAGTGGAAAAGCAGCTGTGAGGCTCAAATGGAAAATGATTTGCAAAGAAAATGCGACGCAAAATTCACAGCTAAAGCAGCTGCGTGGGCAGCTGTCTCTCTCTCACTCTCTCTCTCTCGCTTTGTTTTAGCTGCAAGCAGGTGCGAGCGAGACAGAGAAGAAGTGCATGTTTGGAAGCTTTGATTGATGTTGGAAGTGCAGCTTTTGATTTTCATTGCAAACAACAATGTGTCATATGCGAAATAGAAGCAGACAGAGAGAGAGAAAGAGAGATAGAGTGAGTCGCTGGCATAAATGAAATCAAATTGTTGGCAATTTTTTACACGCTTTGAATGCACAAACTAAATGAAAACAAAAAAAAAAAAACAGCAGCCGCAGCAGCAAAAGTTTAATTTATTAATTTTCCACTATAAATTAAAAAGAACGTGCTTTGTGCTTTTTGTTGTTGTTGTTGTTGTTGTTGCGACTAACTAAAATGTCAAATGAGCGCGCGCACTCTCTCTTTCTCTCTCTCTCTCACGCTCGCATGCACCGCGAGGTTGTCAAGTGCATTTTTTTTCGTGCCAATAATATTTTTTTCTGCTTAATTTTTCTTCTCGTATTATATACTTAGTTACACTGTTTAACACTCAACTTTAACATTTGTTCAACATTTACATTTTATGCTCAATTGCTGCACATATGGAATAGAACGGTTCTCAGGTTAGCTGTTGTTGTTGTTGTTGTTGGAATTGAGCACACAGTGCGATATGCGCTAGATCGCGCGACTAGCGTTCGACTAAACAAAAACGAGCACACGACCACGACCACGACGACGACGACGACGACGACGATGTTGCGTTCAGCTTTGACAATACGAAGTGAACGCTGCGGAAGCGAGACACAAACTGAGAGACTGGCGCAGCCCGAAAGTCGTTCGAGCACTAGCGCTGAGCGCATTATCAAACAGAGTGGAAGCTGCTCTCGCGCTGACATGTGGATTGAGTTGTTCAGCGTGATTTGTGAGCAGGTAAATTATTGATATACCGACTATAAATGTTTAAAAAATGTTAAAGTCTTTGTAATAGTAAGAATTTGTTACTTTATTCTTTACAAGCCATATTACAATAAAATTTATGCAAATCTTAAGCTCGCACACACAACTCAGAGTTCATTTTCGCCTCTAACTAACTATAGCACACATGCAAGAGCGAGCTTAATTCTAAAGAGTGTGCCAAACAAAGAAAGAGAGTCAGAGCGCAAAGCCACACACAACAGGTAGTCGTAGTTGTCCGTCTGAGAGCAGTTGGGAACGCATTGGCAGCTGGGCGGGAGTTTTGTGATTGAAATCGAGTGGAATCAAGTGGAACGAAGTAGTTGTTATATTTGATGGGGCTTAGTTGATAGTTAAAATCAATTTAATTAAGCTCGCACTTGGCGCTGCGCGAGTGCCGCCATTGAACTGCCGTTAACCAGAAAATATCTAAATTTACCGATTTCAATTATAGACAAGTCGCTGGCGACAATTAGAGCCAATGAAAGCTGCAAAATTACGTAGATCACTTTAATGATGTGTGCAGGAAATTATTTATTTCTGTCTGAAAAAGTTAAAGATTTATGTTTGTACAATTGAATTAGTGGAAAATTAATTTAAATCTCGAATTCAGATTTCTTATTCAGAACATGCAAAGCTTTTTAGTTCAGCTTCGCACCACAAGCGAAAAATATCAATTTGAGCGCAGACTCAAACCAGCCAAGAAGCGCAAGCGGTTGCCGCACTAGCTAGAGCGGGTGCTAGAGTTAACTGAGACTGGGAAATATACTGCTCACTGACACGAGCTAAATGCTATATGTATTGTACTCAGTTGCTGCGTTGCTGCTTTCTCTTTTGCTCTAACACATTTTGCAGGGGCTTTGCTATAAGGCGCAAGCGAGATGCACAGCTACAGCCATTTTATGCACATACATAGGGGTGGAGCCAGCGACAGAAAAGTACCAGCTGGCGGCAGGCGAAATTTATAAAAGTGGGAAAATGGACAAATGGGAAAATTTGAAATAAAATGAAAAAATGCTTAAAAAATATACTTCGAAGGTGAGATATTAGAAAAATTAATTGAAAATTAAATATTTGTATTATAATTATTATTTATGCGCTTAAGTTTTGTTTATATAGCATTTTCGTTGCCTTGACAAGATCAGCTTAACAATAATTCCCTTTATTAAGAAATTCCCTGTATCTATATATACCCCGCCAGCAGCAGTTTGTAGGCGTTCCATAGCAGCCACCCACTGGCTGCGCCGTTGCGTCTGCTGCCGCTGCTGCGGCAGCTGCGCTGTCGCTGTCGCCGTCGCTCCTGCTAACTGTAAGTCGTAAAGGTGTGGTGTGCAGCAGCTAGGCGAGGGCAGCAGCAGGACGTTGGCGGCAGCAAAAGTTGATTAGATGGATTTCGTTTGGTTTTTGTGTTTTTAATCACACACCAATTTCATTTATTAAATCTTCGCATCAGCATTTCATTTTTCGTATTCTCTCGCTCTCTCTCTCTATCTCCTTCTTCCGTTTGCCGTTACTCTACCGACGGCATTTACTCTGCTTGCTGCTGTTGTTGTTGTTGTTGCTGCTGCTGCTGGCTTTTTGGTTTTCTCTTTTTCGCACGCTTTTGTTTATTTGTTTTTCTGTTTGTGCAACTTTTTCCCATGTGCGTGTGTGTCTGTGTGTGTGTGTGTGTGTGTGCGTGTGCTTTTTGTATTCCTTTGCACTCACTCATTGTCACGAGCAATTTACGCTGCCTGCCACTGCCACGCCCCCCAGCTGCTGCTGCTGCTGCTGGCATTGAGGGGGCGGCAGCATTGTGAAACTTTTTACAAAATGAAATTGTTTTCGTATTAACAATTTCATTAAAATTAAATTACTTTTATTATTACGTCGCTGCCGTCGCTGAGCTTTTGCTGTTGTTGTTCTTCTTGTTGTTGCTCTTTATTTGCGTTTCATTTGTTCATCTATGCGCCATTTAATTTGCCTGCTCTCTGCCTCCCTCCACTCTTCGTCACCCTCTCTTTCTCTGCCGCTCGCTCTCTTCTTCTGCTCTGGTTGAGCTTTTACTCAAAAGTCTGGCGTTTGTTTTCTTTAGCTGTCAAACAAATTAATTGCGCTTTTAATTGATTTTGTGGGCCAAATGAATGAAATGAAATTAAGCCAGATCAACGCGTGAGCGCGAAAGAGACAGCAATTGCAATATGTATATTGTATGTCTGTATGTCTGTATGTTTGTATGTTTGTATGTTCATGTGCGTAGATCGTGAAAACTGTTATATTAATGGCAATGCGCTTGATTAGCAAAGTTATTTCTGTGCGAAAGTTTTTTTTAGTTAAAATTAATTGGAATTGGAATGAGACTGAAAAATTTATGAAAATTATATGAATTTATTTTTGTTTAATTAATAATATATGAATTCATAATACATTAAAATTATGCATAAATTAAAATATTATATTATATATTCATTTATTTGTGTTTACTTAAAAATATATACATATGAATTTAAAATACATTAGTTCAAATAATACATAATTTAATACATTATAATAGAATTGAATTACAAAAATAAAAAATTTTCCAAAATGTTCTTTAGAAATATAAAATAGTATTTAAAGAAGAAAACTTGGAAAATTGTAATTTCAACTTGAAAATATATATTTTTTACAATTAATAAAACAAATATTTTATGAATTTTATTACAATAATTATAGACTTAACAAAATTCTTCTTCAGAAATATTAAATACATTTTGGTAAGAAAAATTTACAAACTGTATTTTAAGTTGAATCGAAACTGCAAAGATTATTGAATATATAATATTGAATATAATATATATAATAATTATTGTATTGTATTTAAATCTACTAAATTTATTACTTTTTGTTATCGTTTTAAATACAAAAATAAAACATTTTTAAATACATAAAGTTTTGAATAGAAAACTTTACGATGTAAAAAAATCAATTTTAAAATGTTTGTAGGATAAAAATTTGTTTTTAAGCGGAGCAAAATTACTATTTGGCAGAAGCTAGTTCAGAACTTTTTGTTTTTTTTTTTTATTTATTTATTTTTTTTGGGTCTTTTAGCTTTTAATAAATACATTTGAATATAAATATACTACATAAAATATAGCCTTTACACACCTTTTTTGCGAAAGAACAAAATCTTTCTGGAGATGCGTGTAAATTGGAATATTTTCTATTTCAAATTTTTGCAAAGATAAAATTTGTTAATTAATTGGACAAAAATTCTAGGAATATTCACTTTATTTTTTATTATTTACAGATAGTACTTAGTAAATAATATAATGTCTGCCAGTATTAATATTTCAGAAAAAAATATACATTTATTTTTTAAATATTTATTTTAATTAGATTTATTTTGTGTCTTTGTTTGCAATTGTTTTGAGTAAAATTTCAGTAAGTTTTGGTATAATTTGAAGTCTTATATATAATCTCTATAATAAGCATAAATGATAAGAAATTGCAAGAAAATTGTAGTTAGTTTGCCCTGCAAGGAGGGCCGAGAGTGTGTGTCTGTCCGATAGCTTGTCAGTCAGTTGACAGTTCAATTTGATGATTTTCTAATCTGCTTAGGTGGCACTTGCAGTGCTTGGAGATTTCTTTGCGTAGTTTTGGTCTGCTTTTTGTCTCTGTGTGTGATTTGATTACAAACAGATCATTGAGCGTTATTTAATATTTTTTTTATTTTTATTAATATTATGATTATTATTATTTTTCTTAGTATTATTATTTTTATTTTATTATTATTTTTATTCATAATATTATTATAACATTTATCTCTTAATATTATTATTTTTTTTATTATTTTTTTAAAATATTATTATATATGTATTTCATTTGCATTTCTAAAAAACAAAACAAAGTTTTTATATTTATCGCTGCTTGAGGCCTTATAATTCGCAACTTGATTAAGCTTTTAAGTTAGTAAAGTCTGCTAACGATGGGCATGCCAATTGAATATATTTACGTATGTATATACATATATAGAAGTATATTTCTATTCATTTCATTTCTACGTACTTCCATCAATATCATTTCCATTCCAATCCAAAAAGAACAAGATGTTTAACAATTGAAATATAATCCAATTGGAATTGGCATGCCAATCGGAATACTGAAAACTGTTCAAAATGAAAAGAAAGTGGATTTTTGAATCTAATCAACATCTGATGAAGCAGATATAACTTTTTCTATACATAAATAACTTTTTCTATAAATAAATAAAGATATATATTTAAAATAAATAAATAAAATATATATTTATTTTCAAATAGTATTATAAAAATATTTAAAAAAAAGAAAAAATATTCTATTCATTTCAGAAATTAGAAATTGGATTTTGAGCAACATCGGAAAAGGCACTAGATATAACGTTATAAATTATTTCTACATATTCCCATCAATTTTATTTCCATGCCACTCAAACCCTTTTCCAACTCAAATTTTGTCATATTTTTTATGACTTATTTTAAGCTAAAAATATTTATTTTGAGCTGTTTCGAAATAAAATAAAATATAAAAAATAAAAATAAAATGCAAATGCATCAAATTTGTAGCGTAATTCGAGTCGAAGTTTTACGTTTTCGACTTGCTTTGCATTTCGGGTCTTTATCGTAATTCTGTTTAGACATTTATTTTATTATGCGTTTTATGCATTGGCCATTCAGTCGGAAAATGGCAGCTTAGCGTGTAAGTGGCCCAAACAGCGCGAGAGAGAGAGAGAGAGAGAGAGAGAGAGAGAGAGAGAGGGGAGAGAGGGAGAGTGAGTGGAGGCAAAGAGTGATGGTTCGAGGGCTCTCAACAAAATTATGCGTTGGCCATAAAAAGGCCAAGTGGACCAGGCAATTGGACCACGCTTGCGATGACAGCACACAGAGAATGGCAAAAGGGTCTAAAGAGAGAGAGAGAGAGAGAGAGAGAGAGAGAGAGAGAGAGAGCGAGAGAGGTCGGGGTTCAGAGCGTTAAGGCGTAGCCCCAAAAACAATTTGATGGCGCCAATAAATTTGTTTTCATGCCTCGAAATTTCGCTGAAATGTCGCACCATAAATAAAGTCGCCCCAACCCCATCCAGCGCTCAGCCCGTGGAAAAGTGGGCGGGGCGAGCGTCTAATGACAGCCGAACTAAGCGAGGATAACTGAGGAGCTCAATAAAAGTGACTGCTGAGTGGCAACCGCAATGTAATTTGGCTCAACTCGGCTAAAAGAAGTTAATAACATTTTGCGCAGAGTGTGTGAGGGGGGTGGGCAGGCTAGGGGTAGCTAGGGGGGCAGTTCAGGCAGGCAGTCAGGCAGGCTATTCATTTCGAGCTGCGCCATTTTGGCTTGGGCAGAATTTATAACCGTAATTGAGCTGCCTGCTCGAACAGGAGCTACCAGCTTTTTGGCTTGCGGGTCTGCTCGACTAGCTAGGCTGTCTGACTGGCCGTCCCTCCGTCCGTCCGTCCGTCCGTCCATTTGTCTGACTGGCCACGTAAAATGCATTAACTGCCAGTTGGTTGGCCTGCGCGCCAAGTCCAAGGCACTCGCAATTTGGTTTTCGAAAAATAAGCAATTTGTAAATTGAAAATGGTCGTTGGGGAGGGCGGGGTTGGTGTCTCGCCCGCCTCCCTCCACCCTCCTCCCTTGGCCCACTTCTGGCCAGCGCTGGTCAGTGGGCGTGTGGGCGACACGAAACGCGGAAGCACGAAATTAATTATTTGCCATTAGGGCTAAGTAGATGATATAAAAAGTGGCAGCAGCAGCAACGGCAACGGCAAGAACTTCTTCTCTAAGGGCGGCATGGGCATGGGTGGGCGTGGCTGGTTGTTGCTCTCCGCAGGCAATTTAGACAGTCAAGTGCCCATATAAATTACATAAATTTCACCCAGAGTTTCGCACAAAGTGCGACTGCAAAATGGGAAGTGGAAATGGAGCCCGCCGAGTGCTCTGCCGCCTCATCGAGTCGAGTCTCTGCGTATTTAGCGCTCTCTTCCTCTCTTCCTCTCTTTGTTTCTCAGTCGCTCGGCGTGCCATTTCCATGTCGTTCCCTCCAGTAGTTATGAATGGGCAATGGTAATGCTGGCATGGAATAAAATGGAATGGATTTAAGTGGGGTTTTGGAATGAAATGAAATTGGAACACGAATTACTTAAATGATGACTTGGTATAAAGTGAGAATGAAATATGAGTTAAGCTATTGAGAGAAAAGAAAGTGGAATACAATGAAAAGAAACATCGCTTGGGTGCGAAACGAATGAGAATGAGTGGAAATGGGAATTCTAAATATAAAATTGAAGATTCTTGGAATGAAAGAGGGAGAGAGAGAGAGATGGAGATGAAGAAGACAAAGAGTGACAGAGAAAGTGATTTCTTGAGAGAGAGCGGCGAAAGAGAGGGAAAGAGACTTAGAGAGAAAGAAACAGAGATAGAGATAGAGAGAGAGAGAGAGAGAGAGATAAGGCAGACATACATACAGGGAGAAGAGAATAGATAAATAGATAGAGAGAGAAAGACAGAGAGAGAGAGAGAGAGAGAGAGACAGAGAGAGACAGAGAGATACAGCGAGAGACAGTGAGAGGCAGAGAAAAGGAAGGAAAAGTGAAAAACAGATAAAGAGAGAGAGTGAGAGAAAGAGAGAGAGAGAGAGAGAGAGAGAGAGAAAGAGAAAGAGATAGAGAGCGTGAGGTAAACAAACACAGAGAAATACCTATGCATTGCAGATATGTATATAGAAAAAGGCAAATAATATTGGATTCATTTATCTTAAGATACAATATTATGTTTCCCTAACAAAGATGATAAGAAGATTAACAAATCAAGAATATTTAGTCTAAGCCCACTGACATATATATTCATGTTCTAAACAAGTCTGATTATACAGTTTCCGGTTCCATTAAGTTAACATTTATCCAACTGAAACCCAACTAAATGAATATAGAGAAAGCTTTTTGTTTGGTTTCATTTTCCTTTCTTTTCACACTTTACAACACTGCAAGCGAATAGAAAACAAATCTTCAAGCGGAAAATCTCTCAAGAGCCGCAGCAATCCCCTAACCACCCTCTCCCCCTACCCCTGCCATCAAGTTGCAGTTGCAATTTCGCATCCAAGCAAAAAGAAGAAGATGAGACAGAAGAAGAAGAAGAAGAAGAGGATGAAGCAGCCCAGCGCATCTATTATTAAGCAGGTAATTCCACTAAAACGATGAGAAGAGAGAGCGAAAGAGAAAAATGAAGCTGGCAAATAAAATGATATAAAATGAAATAAAGTAAAACAAAGCAAAATGAAATGAAATACTAATAGAACTAAAACACAAACTAATGGCAGGAAAAACAATAAAGAGTGGATGAGGGGGAGGGGAAGAGAGAGGGAGGGAGGGAGGGAGGCATAAAGAAAAGTTACAATAGACAAACTCATAAATCAGCGCGCCAATTTGCGAGGCTGACAGGCGGCCCCCAAAGCAGCAGCAGCAGCAGCAGCAGCAGAAGAAGATGAAGAAGAAGCAGATGATGATGATGAAGAAGAAGTAGAATAAGCCGAGGGAGTCAAAAGCTCACGTAACGCAGCAGCAGGCGAAAATAGTTTCTGATAAGTCAAGTCAAGGCTGGGGCTGGGGCAGGGGCAGGTAGCCAAGGCAGGCGAATTCATTTCGTAATTGTGGCCAACGACCCAATCGCAAACAATAATAAATGGATCAGGCCGTGCCAACATGGCGGCAAGAGAGAGAGAGAGAGAGAGAGAGAGAGCGAGACAACGCGCAGCAAAGTCAGCAAATAACAATAAAGGCAATAATGCAAGATAATAAATTAACTGAAATTCACTTAAATGTTGTGCAAGGGATTTGTATTGATGGAGCAAGAGAGTGTGTGAGAGAGAGAGAGAGTGACGTCGACGCTGCTGCTCAGCTGCAAATTAATAAAAATAAATTGAGTTGTCAAAAATGATATGCCAAATAAATTCCAACGGTGAGTAATCGCTTTTAGTCAGGGCAGCAGCAGCAGCAACAACAGCAACTATAACGGACCACCCACAGCACACAATGGCTGAAAGCTTTACACACACACACACACTTACACTGTGCTCTCTCACTCTCTCGCTGCTGCTGCTGCTTCTTTACCGCAACAACCTCTTCCCGCGCTCACTTAACGGCAAGCATAACGATGAAAATCCAATTTAAGGCTGCCTCAGCGAGTGAGACGCTTTGTTCTTGCTCTCCCACTCTCTCTCACTCTCTCTCTCTCGCTCTGTCACACGCACTGGCGCATATATAAAGTGTAATAAAATAAAGTAGCCTTGCCGTGTGTGTGTGTGTGTGGAGAAATTAGAAGGCAGGCAGGCAGCATCTACGTCGACGTCAACGTCGTCGTCGTCGTCGTCCTGACGTCCTGGACGTTCCCATGCCGAAAATTCAATTTCACAATGAAAATGCGCACACACAAGAAGCAGCAGCAGCAGAAAAATGAGAAAATTGTCTTACATGCGTGCAACAGAGCGCGCTGCTCTGTGCAAGCGAGTCGGCAGCACAGAGCAGTGCACAGGCCGCTGTCGGAGCGCTGCTTTGGCTGGCTGGCAGCGCAGCGCGTGCGCGACAAAAAATAAAGGGAAATACACAAATAGGCAGCAAAGGCGGCGCTTAGGGGGCCGAAACGAAACGAGACGAGCTGTGAACGACAACGACAACGCGCACGAGCCTGCGGCCGAGCTACAAAGCCCGAACCACCGAAGCCAACCCAACCCCCGTTGCGGCCATCTTTAGACGATGACAGCGACGTGGACGTCGACGTCGACGGCAGCAGCGACAGCAACTGCGACAGCAGCAGAAACAACATCGCAGCCACTGCGTGCGCTGTTAGATCATTCGCAATCAGCCGTTGCACGCGTTCGGTACACAGCCATTCCCAAGCAGTATAACAGTATCACAGTCTATGCAAATCTACGTGTGGATTACAGACGAGCCAAAGACAAAGACAAACAATTGCAATTTGTGCATTCGCGTCGGTTAACCCCAGGTGTAAAGTGCGAGTAGACAAACAATACCCAAAAAACCCCAAAGCAATCAACTCACGTGTGTTGAGCTGAGCGTCTGTCTGTGTGTGTGTGTGTGTGTCTGTGTGTGTTTAACTGTAAAACTTTTATGTGCTAAATTTGAGCTTTGATTGAGTGTGACTCGAAAGTTGGTCCAGTTGCACCTGCACCTGCACCTGCACCTGCCCAACACTTTGAACTCTATACTCACTCACGCACGCACTCCGCAAAAGTTTGGCGCTTTGAGCCGCCTTTTAGACGCTGTCGAAAGTTTACCTTTTGTTACCTGCGCCTCGCCTCACAGTTTGTCCACAAGCCAAGCCAAAGGATTTCTTTTCGTTCCACGCTTGAAGAATTACTGCCAAAATTTTCACAGACGGTAATAAGGTAAGTCGAGGAAAACTAAGCAAAATTGCTTAGAAGCTGGAAAATTTTCAGTTGTTAAGCCTAAGTGCTGGCATCTAATCTAATCTAATCTCATGTAATTATGGAAAACTTGCGGAGGGAAAACAAAAAGTTTGCTCAATTTTAGTTATAAAAAGGCTAGATTTACGTGGGGGCTCATATGGCATATGGCATGGAGCAGATGCTATTTAGAAAGTAATTGAGATTGAGATTTGTAGAGAGAATCTTTGGAAGTTTATAATTATGGCTAACTCTATGTAGATGAAAGATAGAAAAGCTGTAATTATATTTGTTATATGATGTGTTGTCTGTGTGGTTTACTCCTTTGGGTAACTGAACAATCCTTGATTCGGATCCGCACTTCTAACTAGTTTCTGAATTTATTTTTGATTAAGGCAAAAGCTTTGAGATCGTCTCTTAAAGTATTTAAGCGCATTTGATCAGCCTATAAATTCCTATTTTTATAGCAGCAATTCTTTGGAATTAAAATCAATTTATGCCTTGAAATAAATTCAGAAAAAATTAGTGAAAATATTTTTTAAATAGCGAATAATTTAGATTAAAAAAAAGGAAAATAGTAAGAGATATATTATATTTATAAATTAAATTTATAGAAATTATGAAAATTCAGAAAAAGTGTATTATAGAAAAACTTAAGATTATATTTATTTTATACAATATTACAATATAATATTTTAAATATCTAAAGAATATCTGATGGGATTGACATAAAATATGAAAATAATTAGAAATGAAATGTGAAGATATAATGTGGTATGGTGGGATATGATAGATGATATGATATGATATGATATATGATATAATATGATATGATAGTATTATAGTATGATATGATATGGTATGATTGAATATAGTATGATATAGATATAGATATGATATGATATATGGTATGATACATATATGATCTGGTATGGTATGATGTTGTTTGACAGCATATAGTATGATATGATATGATACGATATATGTTATTCTATATATATGGTATGGTATGGTTTGGTATGATATTGTTTGACAGCATATAGTATGATATGATATGGTATGGTATGATACATACATGTATGGTATGGTATGATGTTGTTATGATATGATAGTAAGATTTGATATGATATAATTGAATATATTGTAGTATGAGTTGAGACGATATGATATGATATATGGTATGATACATATATGATATGGTATGATGATGTTTGACAGCATTTAGTATGATATGATATGATATGATATATGATATATTATACATATATGGTGTGGTATGGTATGATATGGTATGCATTGTTGTGGCTTGATAACATATATTGTAGTATGATATGAAATATGATGAAGTACTATACGATATGATAT
Organism: Drosophila leonis; assembly: GCA_035045365.1. Taxonomy (NCBI): domain Eukaryota; kingdom Metazoa; phylum Arthropoda; class Insecta; order Diptera; family Drosophilidae; genus Drosophila; species Drosophila leonis. The sequence goes on along the minus strand of JAWNPC010000389.1, from coordinate 1,469,262 downwards.
ATTCTTGAATAGTCTATATGTATGTATATCTTTATATCTATATATATCTGCATTTAATTTGCACTCATATTCAATCATATATTTATATATGATATGATATATTTTGATATTGTATGATGTGATATAATATGATTTGATTTATTCTTGAATAGTCTTGATCTTGCTGTCTCTATTGCATTCTTATGCAATCATATAATACTCAATATTCAATCATATATATAAAAATACTATATCGATATGATATGATGTAGTGCGATATATGATAGGATATAGTATTTATGATCATATGATATGATACAGTGTGATATCATAAGATAGTGTAATATATGATATATTTTTGAATAGTCTTGATGTCCTTGTCTCTGCCAATTTACCCTCATATTGGAGAGCATAGAGCTTAAGCATTATTCCAAATTACTATTTATATATACGAGTTGTGTTCAAAGAGTATCGATGATTTATTTATATTTGATTTATTTATCTATGAATTTCAATTTTGTTCCCTTCAAAGTAATCCCCATTAGATATTATATATATAAATATATTAGTTTAATAATACAGTCGAGTCTCGATAATTTGTACCCCGCTAAATCGATAATCGCGATAAATCGAAACAAATTCTATCCCCTTGAAAAAAATTCGTTACAGTCGAGTCTCGATAATTTGAATTTCCGTCTAATTCGTAAAAAACCTGATCCCCTTGCCATTTCGAATTATCGAGACTCGACTGTATTATATTAATTTAATAATATAGAAAATTCTATGTTCATATAAAATCAAAAAAATTTCTCTCCATAAAAATTCTTAGATTTAACTTAAACAACATTTTTATAGTCATAGAAAATACTTCAAATGCCAGCAATAAGATTGTTTACGCAATTAGAGCTTTATAGATCAACATATAAACACACACACATATATATATATATATATATATATTTATTTATCATATATACACATACATTTCATGTTATATTTGATATCCAAGCAGATTGTCTTTGAATTGAATTGAAGGCAAAAGCATTTTGCGCATAATTTATTTACACGCTTTTAATTTGTATTAAAAATTTCTTAATGAGTGCAAATGTGATAAAAATCTTGTTCAAGTGCTCTCAAGTACACACACAAGAGTGTGACTGCCTGTGTGTGTGTGTGTGGATTGCTTAAGTGCCTCCACTCCAGTCGGAGGGGCACACCAAAAGTGTTTGTGTTGATGCCTTTCCTGTGAGAAATCGCACAAAATTTGTGAACACTTGAGCTGCACACAAAAAAAGGATGTGAGTCGAGGAAAGAGAAGACGAATAGAGTGAGAGAGAGAGAGAGAAAGGAACTTCGCTAGACGAGCTCAAGAAATTTGTAGCTGAAATGCAGTTCAACACTCGCGCTGTAATTGGGTACAGACCCCAAAGTTGATCACTCCAAATGCAGTTTGAATAATTGATGTTAATTAAAAACAAAAAAAGAGGAAGCAGCAGAAGAGGAGAGTGCTGAACACTGCGGTTCCCCAGGCCCCAGTCGGCAGCCAGACACGTGCTGGAGCGGGACAGAGAAGCAGCTGAAAATCAATGGCCAATAATTTGCCAAACGAATCCAGAAGTGCGCCAGCCAAAGGGGGTGTGGAGGGGGCCTTGGCGGGGCAGTCCGTACCACCGGACCATGTAAAGAAGACTGGGCGAATGAAAAAAACGAAACGAAAGAAAGGGCACAGCTACAAATTGAATTGATCAACCGCAAATTAATTGGCAGCCATGCAAACGCCAGTCTCCAAACGACCCCCCGCCGCCGCCCGCCCAACGCCGCCAACTCCGCAGCTCCAACTTCCATTGAGTGGGTGCCCGTTGATGGGGTCGCAAAATTTCATTTTTTTTGCTGCTTGTTGTCATCGTCAAGTTTCGATTCGTTTTCATTTCGTTCAACTCAATTAGGGTTGGTTAGCACTGCAGAGGGGTCACAGTAGAGAGTGGGGGAGGTCCGAGCGGGTGGGGCTGGCGGTGGCGGCGGGTTGACGTTTTGGCGCACAAAAATAAAATACAATTTGGCATATTTAAATTAGCAAATAGAATTATCGTGCAAATGCGCCTAGTCGGAGGTTAGTTGCCATGTTTATTGATTGCTTGATTGAATTGGCTATCGAAATGGGGAAATATTTTTGGTATTTCGCTGGCAGCCGCTGCCCAATGGGGCGCGCTCGGTTCAGATCGGTTTGCCAGCGCGAATGCCAAAGGCCAAAAGCCAAAAGCCAAATTCAAATGCTCAAATATATTTAACTATTTTAGTTGACATTTATTTTGGGTTTGCCTAACTGGCTAACTGGTATTAGCCATGGCAAATTGATTGATGCAATTTGGCTTCATGGATGGAAGTTATGTATTTTCTTTTTGGGCAAATAATTGTTAATTAATTTGACAATTTTATAAAAAAAAACATATATGTTAAGTTGATTTTCAATTAGGTTTTTGAATGAGAAAGTTTTGAACGAAAAAAAATTTTAATTAATTTTTTTTTGGAAATTTTTGAAATACCTGAAAATACCTATGTATTTTAAGTTTTTGAAAACTTTGACTATAAATATAGTTTCTAAGATCTATTTAGAGAGAGAGTGCTTCATTCGAGTTTTCTTATAAGCTGTTCAAGTTTTTTGACTTTTCAAATATAAATATATTTTATTTAATTTAAAAATTGTATAAAAAATATTTATTTATCTATAAAGTTGATTTTCAATTATGTTTTTCACAATTTTTTGAAAATTTGTTTTAGTTTTAGAAAATTTTAAATAGAAACATTCATAACAACAACTGCAAGACAGACACAGAAAAAGCCTTTTTTAAATATATTTAATATATTAGAAACAGAAAACTCGTCAAATAAAAAGAGTTTTGATTTATATTATTATTATTATATATCAAGACAGCTATGAGGTAGTAAAGCTGCTCTAAAGGCGACTATATAGAAGCTAAGATAGATTCTAAGATCTATTTAGAGTGTGTTTTTTTGGAGTTTTTTTTTTATAAACTGTTCAACTATTTTTATTTTAAAATTCTGATAAAATGCTATTTAACCCTTAAAATATTCTCACTTAATTTTGTGCACTTAACTTGGAAAATCAATTCAAGATGAGCATATTTAATTTTAAGAGCATAGAAAGAAGATATACATATACTTTTATTATTACTATTATTGGACATTAGATCATTTATCTATATTAAATAAGTAAGAAAAACTCAAACACACAAAAATGTCACCAACACAACCAACAGAAGACTGAAAAGATTCCACCCTTTGGATCTCAGAAGTGACTGAAATTAAAAGCAAACCAGACTTACTAGCAATACAGACACTTAGCCACCTCAGTGGTTAAGGTATATATTTAAAAATGCCCTATAGAGCTAAAGACAATAAATTGCAATAAAAATAACAAAAATAAAAAAAACACAAAAATTTAGTCAAATATTAATATTAATATAATTTATAACAAGCTCTACAACTGGGATTGATATATTTTTTTCAATTTGCCATAAGTCTCAATTTTATGGCAGTTCGATCTATATCGAATGTCAATACTAACTATACTAAGTTTGTATTTATATTATTCTAGAATTGATAGTTTTTCTTATTGTAATTTTCCTTATAAACTTTGTTTTGATTTCGGATCACAGCTTAACATATTGAAGAAATATAAATTCTGATCAATTGCTCTTCTCTCAGTCAGTCTTCTCTCTGTCTCGCTCTTCCTTTCTCTTTTCTTATATGTTCCCAAGTATCTCTCTCTTTCACACACACTCTCCTTGCTTCGCTTATGCTTAATCAACTAACCGACGCCCCCCAGGCCGGTTACAATTGTGATCGAACAAGCAGCAGAGAGGGAAAAACTACAGGCAGCAAAAAATAAAAAAGCCGTTGGCAAATGCACACAAAAAGCAATTTGCTTTAATTAAACAGAAAATTCAATCAAAATATTTATAATAAAACAAAACACCAACCACGCAATTGTCAAGAGTGCATATCAGCATATGTATATATATTATATATGTATGCATAGCTCCTACTATATGCGGGCGCCCCGAAGACGAATGTAAAATTGAAGGGTTGCCTTGCCCACCGCCCTCTGCTCGCCTTGCACAATTGCTGACACTTGGACACGGATCGCAGTCGGAGCAACTGCATCTGGCAACGGGTGGCCGTTTTTTTTTTCAATTCATTCTTGTTCTTGTTGCTGTTGCTGTTGTGCCTGTCGCGCACATAATTCAATTTAAAAGCATTTTCGTAGCCACAACTGATTTTTATTGCATGCATATACCCTAAACATAATTGCAGAAAGGGTATTTGCAAGAGTTGAGAGTAAAGTTTGTGCATGGCATATGCCTTTTATTTGATTTATATACAGATTGATCGATAACTTTGTTAGCTAATCGATTTACATTTAGAAAAATCAATTTAAAATGCAAAAAAAAAGATTGCATGACTTTCAGAGGATCACACGAAAGCTACGTTATAGTTATATCAATTGCTTTGATTTATAGCTAAAGAGTAACTATTTATTAGTTAATATATACATATATTTTTTAAATACAGTTGTTCTGTTTTATATAGTAATTCTGTTTGATTTCGAAGCGAGCCAAGTCAATTGGCTAAAACAAACATCAACCAAAGCGCAAGCTCAGCCATATTTGACTTCATATATGTCTTGAAAAATGGATAGACAACTTATAAAGTAATGTCAGCTATAAAGCAGTTGTTACTGGAGTTGAAAACTAGCGTTGATCCAGGTACGATTCTTAGTACAACAGTTTCCACTTTCATCTACAATACTTTCTGAAAATGATAAAATTATATTACATTAGAATAAAATATAATAATATTAATTATAATATATGGCATTGCTAGAAAAATATTTAAAAATATATATTATATGAATATTTATTAGAAATTGAATTAATTCATAGAAATTTCCAAATTAATTCTTACATCAAACGCTGTGAAAGCCTCTTCTTGCTTAGTTTAAAGTAACCAAACTGCAGTTAAGCTTAGCTATCGAAGCATCTTATAGGAAGTCATGAAAACTATGCATTACATGTGAAATGAATATGGACATGGAATATGTGACTAGGAATATGATATGCTATCAACAGAATGCTACAATTTTAGTAGGCCTGCAGATGCAGTCAAATGATCACAGATTTCGCCTTGAGATTGACCAAAAATAATATATGTCAATATATTTAAAATAATAATATAATATAATATAATATATGTCATCAATAAAGTGTTTAAAGTTCTTAACTGAATAAACAAAATTTAATTAAACTAGTCTATAAAAAAAACATATATATATCGACGTCAACTGGGTTCATGGCAAATCGAAGAAAAACTATATATTCCAGAATTCTTGACTTAAAATCGTCAAATTGTAGGAGGATCGTCACCGCCAGAGAAGGACCAACCTTCCAGACATATTGATTTTTGAATACATACAAAAATTAGACATTTATTGAAAATATAATATATATACTAGTAAAATATCCCTAGTCCAAAATATTATATAATACAAAGACATATTCTTTTTAATAAAGAATTTCTCACTAATAAATTCATTTAACTTAAGAAATTTCTATGAAAGTCCGTAATGTAATAGCAGGAAAGCGCAGAGAATTGGTTAAATAAATTACATTTTCAAAGAGTATAAGCTCAAGTCGAGCAGACATGCCTAGATCATGCCCATATATGTTTCTATATCTATTTGGTATTTTGTTTTCCTTTCTTTTTCTATTTATTTTTTTGGTTTCACTTTGAGCCTAGGCGCGAGCCAATTGACACAATCAAATGCGCTTAATGCAGCTGAAACAAAAACAACAACCGAAAACTGCAATCAACGCCAGAGAGATGAAACCACAGCAAAAGTGGGCGGGCGGCGTGAGGATTGGAAGGTGGGGCGGGGGCGGGGCATGGGGGCTAGGTAGATTCTGCGCCAGTTTAGTTTGATTACGCGGACGGACAATTCTAAAAACGGATGCACTTTACTTTTCGCCAAGTGATAACCTCATCATCATCATCATCAGCTGTGTGTGTGAGAGTGCCTCCACCTTGCCTCGTCCCGTCCACATGCAGCGCAAAATTATCGCGCTTTTAGGCACAATCGCTTTGTTGTTGTTGTTGTTGTGTGGGTGGCAGACAATTTTGCAAATGCGTTTAAGTGGCTCTAATGCAGGCGGGATGAGGCGTCTGGCCGGCATACGGGGCTGCCTCGCACGTGGATACAACTATGGCCAATGCAGTTGATGATGATGATGATGCTCGAGCTGATGCTGATGATGATGCTGTCTGCCAGGCAAATTATGGCAGGCTGCAAAACGGCGTTTCTCCATTTTGCCGCGATTTGGCGAGCGATAGCCGAGATTTAGCCAGCCGATAAGTCCATTAGGGAATGAAGCGTACCGAAGTGACGCGATACATACATATGTATATCTAGCTATGTGACTCTGACCTTGGGGGCTCGACTCGATTGCCCATCCGATTGGAGCAGACACTGAGCGTTGAGCAAGTGCTCAGCGCAAGTGTGCGAATTATTCTGGGGCACTCGGCTACAAATCTGGGTTAATTGTGCTCCAGATGAGCAGATTTCTTGCCAGTGTAAGTGCCATACGAGTGAAATGTTATACAGAAACGGAATGAACTCAGGATTGGAGTGTTGGCATAGAGTTGGGTAGAGTTTTAGCAAGTCAGTAGATGATCTGTTCAGGAGCTAGTCATGCTGTAGTATATCAGAGATCAATATACAATAGTTTATTAGTTGAGATTCGCATGGCCAGATGATCAGGTTTATATGTAGATCTACTTAGTTGATAATGATATAGCTTGAAAGTCTTAGTAATGATCTAAGGGAATTTAATTTCCATTAATCATACTTGGACTTTCGTTTAAAGGTTCTTCGCAGCAACTGCAAACTGCCAAAAATGTTGGCAGAAATTAGAAAAATTTAGATACAAACCGTAAACTTGATACATTCTATGGCTACAGCATATTTCAAGTCTGAGAACAATTTTTAGACTTTTTAAGGCTTTTACTATTCGAAAATTTGAATATTTTCTGAAGGCATATATCTAAGTAATTACAAAAATTATTTAATAAAATTATTTGAAGGCCTCAATCATTGAAGGATTCTGCACATAAGAAATTCTTGCCACCTAAATAAAATTGATATATTTGAGTGATATACTTATTTTTCATGAATTTCCTTCATAATTCTATGTCGAATATTATTATATTCGAATATATATTGAATATAAATATATATAATATTATAAATATTTGTATTGTTATATACAAGTATATCTAAAAACATATTTTAATGTAATATTTTCTATATAATTATAATAATATTTTGAAAATATCTTTCAATTTATTAAAGCATTTCTTGTGCACATTCATCATAGATGTGTCAATTTCACAATATTCAAGATATTTGTTCCTCACATGATTGAAATGCTGCAATAATAAAACAGGAAAATGAAAATAAAAAAAGGAAAACAAAAATTAACTCAAAATTAATTAAAACGCATCAAAATGTAATGCAATTTACAGCACAGCTACATCTGATGCGCATTATGCAACAGCAACAGCAGCAGCAACAGCAGCAGCAGCTGAAACAGATGCGAAAAAGTAATAAAAATATAAATTAATAATGTTACAAAAAAAATAATAAAAAAAAACAAGAGCAATTGCATTAATTGAGCAAACAACAAAGTGGAAATGCGTCTGCGACATTTCGCTTTCCCGCTTGCCCCGCTTGCCCCGCTCAAACAGGTCTGCAATATGGGGGCTGCTAGAGACAGATGCATATGAATATATCAACCAATATGCGAATGCACTTTGGCTGCTATAAAGGGTGGGCATTGACTCTCAGATACCCTGTAAATGGGAATTGTAATAATTATAACAAAATCTACTTTAATTGGAATAATAATTATAGTAAATAAATCATATAAAGCCTGCAGTGGAAGATAGATCTTCTAGATAAAAAAATAAATACAAATATTTATACATATTTATATTTACAATTCTCAATTTTCATAGATAAGATATTCGAAATTCAAGTCAAATTAAAACAAAAATATCTGTTTAAAATTAACTTGAATTATATTTAAAAATAAAAGCCTTCAAACAATTCAAAATGGCCCCAAAACTGATATACCTCATTTCCACCAATCAACAAAGGGTATTTAAAAAAAAAAATAAAAACAAATTGTCAACTTCGCTTGATTAATTTGAATTAACCAAATTAAAATGAAACACAAGTCAATCAGCGGCTGCAACACCCAGCGCTGAGTGCAGCGCCAAAAGGGCGCCAGACAGAGACAGCAACAGCTGGAGTAGAGGAGCATTAAAAAGGAAAGAGGGGAAGCTGCAGCGCAGCAACTCCAACGCATTGGCATAAAAAGCGCACAACAAACAAGCGAAAAAAAACGGAAAAAAATGCAAAAAAGTACAAAAAAAAATATTGTTAAATTTTTAATTCCATTAACGCAGTCAGAACACGCGCATGTTGACAGCCCTTACACACACACACACACACACACACACAATGGACACAACTGGGCAGAGCTCGCATGCAGCTCCCTAATGCAATTGGCATAGACAGCGGCTGCTGTTGCCTAATCCTACAGCTCTGATTGAATTTCCCGTTTTGGCGACGGCTCGTGGCAGCAACTAGCGTCGACTGCAACACACTGTCACACCCACACACACACACACACACACACACACACAGTCTATGTCCGTGACAACAAAGGCATTTCGAGTCGGAAGCTTAGCACACAGATTTGCCCAGTTTTGGCAGCCTGCCTCTGCCAGCCTTGCAACACTCGCTCTAGCTGCTCCACCCACAACTGCTGCCGCCACCCCCTCTTCCTCTTCCCTATTCACTGCCAGTCAAATCGAAATCGTTGCGCTGTTTAGTGCGCACCTAATTGAATTTCGCGTGTGCTGCACTCCACACAGCCACACAGCCACCTGCCACAGCGCGTTGCATTGTCTGGAATGGCTGCCCCAAGGCCCAAGGCCCGACTGCAATTGCAAGTGCATTTCGCTGCAATTGGATAATTGCATTTGGCTGCTGTTGCAGCTGCAGCAACTACTGTCCACCAGCAGCTGCCTTAATTAGTTGGCTCAGCCCAAAAGTAGGCAATAGTTTTTTGGTTCTTTAAATTTCATTTGTTGATGGAATCAGTCTTAGGTCTAGATGAAATATATAAAATATATAAAAAATATATTATTATTTATAATTTATCAACTCTTTTCCTATCATTTTTAAAAATCACATGTTTTACTGGCTTAAGATAATTTTGTATCAAATGGCAAATCTTATCACATATTTTAAAAGCAGTTTGTTGTCGATAACTTCAAGAATTATTTAGATATAGTTATCAAAAATAGTATAGTTCTCGCTTAGTCACTTATGATATATACAATACTTGCATAATTTAAATTCAGTCGCTGCTTGACATAACATTCAAAGTCTGCATAAGCTAAAAGATATTGAGATATGCAGACATTGTCTATAGGTCGCAGAAACTGCAGCTCGTACTTATGTACTTCGGCTTAGACTTTTGAAAATCAGTTTCTTGACTTAGTAAACTCAAACATGGTTTGGTGCTGTCACAAAAAGCTGTTAGCTTGCCTATAACTCTATTAAATAACAAATAAAAATCATAATAAAAATGTAAATAATATAATAATACTTTAATCACACTCATAGGATCTTAATCTTTTCTTAAACTTATCCAGCTGCTCTGCTTTAAAAATATAATAAGTTTTTATTTATAGATTTTCTATTTGATTGAATGAATTCCAATTGAAACTTTTTAACGTTGGTTCTTAGCTCATTCTTCATTCATAACTAATGTAACAATAACTTGATTGAGCTTCCACTGCTGCCCAGTACTAGATCATTATTATAGCTTATCAAACTCAACTTTGGCTTAGCTCTGTAAATTGTTGCCATACAAAATGTTTATAGCAATGAATTTTAGTTAGAAACTTTAAACCAATGCACTGCAGATATTACATGAAGCTTATTCAATAATGTTTATTTCTTAAAATTTAAGCTTTTTTTATTTTATTTTATACTATTTTTCTTGCCAGCTCTATAAAAATATCCTTCAATACCTTTAAAAGGATTTCTGTAACTCTCAACAACTTTGTCAATTGAAAACCCTGCATAAGCTAAATACTCCAACTCTCTATCCACACACACACACTCATACACATTCACACATACATAAATGCTTTGCCAGTTATATATCTCATCAATTTATGATAGTTGTGCAAACATTTGGGCATAGAATTACAGATTCTTTGCTTTCAATATTAGATAGTGCCAGCGCAATTTCCTGTTGCCTCGCATTTCCAGTTGCATTTCAATTTCAATTGCAATTAAAATTAATTGTGTGCATATCCACTAGATGACATAAACATACATATTTATATATACACATATACGTATATATATATATATATATATATATATATATTTATATAACTCCAGGCTAGCGATGATTTCATTGGAAAACAAATTTTGTTGCCGCTTCCTTGCGCCGTTTTAATTTATTTGAGTAAATTTGTTAAAAACAAAAAAAAAAATATACAAACTTTATGAATTTTATTTATGGCTTGCACACGACCCACCCAAACCACCCAGCCAACTGCCACGCCCCGCTGGGCACCACAAGTGTTAGCATATCATGTTACAGACTATTTCCGCCAAATTTACACACGCAAAATAATTTAACGGCATCAGAGAGAGTCAGAGAGAGAGAGAGAGTAGAACGCGCAAATGTCCTGGCGTCAGCTGCGTCCCTCAAGGCTGGGCCAATAAATTTCCATTTAGCATCAGCAGCAGCAGCAGCATCAGCATCAGCAGGCCAGGTTGGCACAGGTTGCCATGGCCTGACCAGAGCATTCCATTAGAATTGTGAGAATTTGTAATTTTGCATAATTGTTGTATTTGGAGTCCGTCGGCCGCAAAACTCATTTGCCAAATGGAAAATTGCCATTTCGTGTCTAATGTTGCACATGCGGCTCATTGGTGAGCCACGCCTCCCCCAACCGCTGCCCACCGCTCGCTCCATTGTTGGGTGCAAAGTTTTGAGTGGCGCCCGTGCTGGGACCGAGTAGGTGCCCAGCTTGCGACTCACTGCGCCCAGCCCTGCTCACGGCCGGCGTGGCGTGTTGTTAGTGAATTAATTTCCATTGAATAATTTATGCTGAATTATTTGGCCGTATTAAATAGCCGAGCGCACACACATTGCGCTGCACACCTATTGCGGCCACTATTTTGGGCTGGCTTACACAGTTCAGCCTTTGCCGTTCCTCTGGCCCCATTCTGCATTTTACTTGGCTAATAGATAGCCGGCATCTGTGTGCTATGTCCATGTCGCCTCTATATCCCCCATGGGCGGCAAAGTGGTTCCCTTACATATGTAAATCAAATCAAAATGCTATTTCTGAAATTGATTTTTACAATTTTAATGGGCTGATTTAAAGCGAATGTTTGCTAATGCAGCGAGGAGATGCTGCCTGTGGAGATTTAGAGCTGAACTTGGATGGGCAATAAGCAGTAATGAAGTGTTGAGTGTTGGGATAGTGGTCTATATTGCAGAGTGTGGGTGTGCAGAGCTTTGCTATAGGCCTTTAGATTGGTGATCTGGTTAACTCTTAGCTATGATATGCAGTTGCTTAATACAGATTTTTAGTCATAAATGAAGAAATTGTGCATGTTTAGTCAAAGCTTGGATTTCCTTTGTTGAACTTCACTTGCCTAGCAAATTTTAATGAAATAAAACCCACTTGTTAGGCTGAGCTTGGTTAGATACTAACATGAGATAAGTATGAATGCTCTGGTCAAGAGAGCTCGGCTAGCAGATTTTCTGGAGCTGCTATTCGCTGCACGCATCAAATCTGGCCACAGAAGTGGGCATGATCATACTGGACTGCCTCGGCCTCTATGTGTTGCAATATCACCAGCTGCTGGCGGATAGTCTGGTGCTGCCCAAGCTGGCGCTCGTCTATTTGCGCTTCCTGCCGCTGGGTCAGTCGGAACGTTTGTCCAAACATCTGTTTGCCGCTCAGCGTGGCTTCTTCAACAACTCTTCGATGGCCCTATTTAAGGGCAATGCCATGCTCTGTGGCTAAGAACTAAACTATTTGAAATTTTCTAGATATTTGTATTCTGCGTTTAAAATACTAGAATTAACATATCATCATTGATGTTAGCTTTTATAGCTGGCAATTTATATATAAATATTATAAATCAAAAATTTTGATATTGATCGGTAACAAGAAAATTGAATAAGATATTGAAAAATATTAATATAAATTTAGTACTGTATACAAGTGCAAGGATGGTCTTTTATAAGTCGCGCCCAATAATGAAAACATTTCAAAAAAATATAATAATTGAAAGTCAAGAATCTTCTGCATTCGCTTGCTATAAAATAGCAAACTCAATAAAAACAAGTAAGAACGTTGCAGTCGGGCGCAACCGACTGCGTGATACTCTGTTCCCATAGGGGCTTCTGGCATCTTACATTTTAAAGTTTATCTTAATTTGTTAAAGTCGCCGCTCGAATTAGCTTCTGACTCAAAATAACTATATATTTATTAAAATTCTAAAAATATATATATGTAAATGAGTAAAACTTTTATAAATTATGGCTCGCTTTAATCGTTTGTATGAATATGATGATTTTATGAGCTAGACAAAAAAATATAACTGCACCATGCATTTTATAATTTTTATGCAAAGCAGTCTGTTAGCTTAAGAGTTGTCTGTTAATTTGAAAGTGTGATTGATTTTCTTTACATAACCAATTGAGTCTTTTAACAGTGCCACTTGGGAATCGTCTGAAGCATTGCCAACATACGAAAATAACGAAATAACTGACCTAGGCTATGGAAAACTATATTAATATTAGGTGGTCAATTATTTAAACATTAAATCGAAATACATATATTTATATGTCTCTTACAATTTTTTCTGCCTACTTAGCAAGAAATTAAGCTTATTTATGTAGGCGGTACATGCTTATGACTAATTCCGCTATGTAAGAATATTGCAGTTTAGCGCCACCTACCGGATTATTATTGTGATGGTGATTCTGCTGCAATTTGCCACGCCCCCAGTGGTCGTAGACATGTAATTTTTGGCCAATTCTTAGAAGGAGTCTAAATTGACGTAACAGCAAAATTTGGAAGCTTACCTTCCAAAAATGTGGAAATTACAGGGTATTTTTCGGTGCGCCACGCCCTAAAGGGGCGTAACAATTGGTTTTGGGTCATCGATAGAGGAGGTCACCAGTAACTCAATTAGCCAATTTTGAAGCTTCTAGCTCTAAAACTTTAGGAGATATAAAAGGAAATTATGTGCAAAATCTAGATATTCAGATCCGATTTGCCACGCCTCCGATTGGCGTAGACTCGTTAGTTTTGGCCAATCTTTGGAAGTAGTCGAAGGTAAAATAAATGCCAAATTTGGAAGCTTACCTTCCAAAAATGTGGAAATTACAGGGTATTTTTCGGTGCGCCACGCCCTAAAGGGGCGTAACAATTGGTTTTGGGTCATCGATAGAGGAGGTCACCAGTAACTCAACTAGCTAATTTTGAAGCTTCTAGCTCTAAAACTTTAGGAGATATAAGCTTTTGCGGTTTGCCACGCCCCCTTTGGGCGTAGATATATCCGCTATATCTTTTTGATCGTGGGTTGTCAACGCGAGTATATGTTCCAAATTTCAAGTCTCTAGCATCAATAGTGCTCGAGATATAGAAGAATATGTATAAATCACTATATAGTCAGATCCGATTTGCCACGCCCCCAAGGGGCGTGGATATATAATTTTTCCATCGATCTTTATAGGATCTTAACAGTAACTTACATGCCAAATTTGGGCATTCTAGCTCTAAAACTGCAGAAGATACAGTTTTACCCGATTTGCCACGCCCCCAATGGGCGTAGATATATCCGCCATACCTTTTTGATCTTGGGTTGTCAAAACGAGTATACGTTCCAAATTTCAATTCTCTAGCACTTCAACTAACAGGGTTTCTGACATACCGGAAAATGCATTTTCCGATTTGCCACGCCCCTAGTGGGCGTACCGGGAAAATCTTAACACTTTATAATTCGAGGGTATACACGAGTATGTGTTCCAAATTTCAAGTCTCTAGCTTCAATAGCGTCGAAATGGTTTGCGTTCATACGGACAGACGGACAGACGGACAGACGGCCAGACGGACAGACGGACAGACGGACAGACGGACGGACAGCAAGACGGACATTGCACAAAACCAATATACTCTTTTTCCCTTTGGGAACAGAGTATAAACATCATACTATATAAAAGACAGTATATGTCTGGTTGAGCATGTCTTTATCTGCCTTTTACTTATATTGGGACAAATGTTTTTAATCATTTTTAAACATATTCAATATGTATATGTGATTCGATTACCTGCCTCAGACTATATATATTTTTTTTAAATTGCTAATTCCGTTTGCTAATCAATGAATGGACATGAGGATGTACATAAGAAGAACTAATGTACATAAGAACTAAGAACTAAGAAGTTATAATTCTAATAAAATGAAATTGTAATAACAAATTATGATTTCGATTAGCGCTAACTTTAAGGACAAAAGGATATCAAAGTTTTGCTTTTTCAATACCATTTGTAAATAGGAATTTTGAAGATAATTTTGATATGAAAGGGAAACGTGATTCTTTTATATAGTCTACAATTTTAGGTAAATTGAAAATTATAAATCTAAATATATATTCAAAACATAAATCTATATTATAAATTTAAATATAAATTAAAAATATAAATAATAAAAATATAAAATTATTAATTTAAGTATATATTAAAAATATAAATATATATTATAAATCTTAATATATATTCAAAATAAAAATATATATTATAAATATTTAGTTAATCGAAAATTATAATTATAAATATTTATATATATTAAATTTTATTTTATGTGTCTTAAGTGATCTCTAAAAATATTCCATTTAAATAAATTTCAAGCTTATCTATAATATTTATATTGTAAATGATCTTCAGATTTCGACTTCTCACAAGTATCGTTTACACATTGAACTGAAAGCAGAATCCTTAGAATATTTTGTGCACATATTGCTTATTGCATGCAAAGCTTATCTGATCTGTTCTTATCTGGTTGACTGTGAATGGGTTTTCCATGAGTTTCTATGTGAAATTCTTGGTCTAATTAAGAGCTGAGCAGATGCAAAAATAAAAGGGCGCCAACTAGGCGACAGTCAGCGGCAGTGCAGCTTTCAGAGCGTCGATGCCAGTTCATCAACTGGCAACAGCAAGTGGATCGAAATGTGGCAATAGTTGAGTTGAGTTGAGTTGAGTGACGAGTGGACTCGACTTTGCGGCAAATGCAATTAATTTAAATCAATTGATTCGTTTGAGGACAATTTAATTGTATGCAGACAGCGGCAGCGACGGCGCTGCATTCGGCGGCAGAGCAGAGCGAATGCAAAGAATGGAATGGAATGGAATAAAAACTCAAATCGATTGTAGATTATTTGTCATAAGGCTGTAATTGTCTTTAATTGAATCGAATTGAGTTTGAGGTGCATATGACAACATTAAAGGCGACGCAATGTCGGCCCGCATGCGCTGCATTCGACGACGCAGTCACAGTCGCAGTCGCAGTCAGCGTCGCCGTTGCCGTCGCCGTCGCCATCAATTGAATTGCATTTAAATTACAAGTTTGTTCAGGCCTCAATATTGAAATGCTCGTAACAGAGTTCGAGTACGTGATTGGCAAATAAATTAATCAAAATTACTGACAATCTTTTAACCAATTTGTATAACTTGTGTTCACTCTATTTACAGCTCGGTCCTGCAGCTGCGGGCAGAGGAATGTTTTGCTATCAGTGCCCGCCCGCTTTGCATCCGTGCGGTCCGCATCCGCCGCGCCTGCCCACACTCGACTATCCATTTGCTGCCACACATCCATGTGAGTATGAAGTGCACAAAAGTATGATCCATCTATCAGATACATTCACAACACAACAGATGCTCAGTTGGCAACCTGGCCGGCCGGCCGGCCAGCTTCCAATTGAGTTTAGATTAAAAGCCAATGATAATCGCCCGACAACGGATTATATTCTACTTTTGTATCTTGTAGTTACATTAACGAATTATTCTATTAGTGGCACGAAATGAATGAAAAACGTGCAGCGGGTCGAGGCTAGATGGGTTCGGGCATTACGACTGGGACTGGGACTGGGACTGAGACTGGGACTCTGTCGCATATCGAATTACACTGAGTCGCACATGTCGAGGGTTTGCATTGGGTTTGCTCGGCGGGCATGAATTATGCGAATCGGTCAGAGGGTAAGTGTGTCTGTGTGCAGACACAAGTGCCAATGAAAATGAAAGAGAAAGAGAGAGAGAGAGAGAGGGAAAGAGAGAGAGAGAGAGAGAGAGTGTGTGTGTGTGTGTGTGTGCTAAACGAAGGGTGTCTTGTTGAGTGTCGATTTCGCATCTAATTAAATATTTGTAGAGTTCATGAACTGACAAATGTTTTTTTTTTTAGCTTAGGCATCTGTGATTAAAAAGCGCAAATAGTTATGCATAGATCTGGACAGATAACTGACAAGTAATTGTTTATAGCAAGTGAAAGGGGTAACTGGAGTAGACTTTCGGAATGATGCATAGTAAATTTAAGAGCAAGCAACTTTTGAGGCTAAGAATCAACTTTTATGTTGTAATATTATGTTGCAATTCTCTCCATGTCAAATCTAGAATGATGAAAAAAACTGAACTCAAGGAAGGCCGTATATGCCAATAAGTTTTATATTATCTCAGGAATTTAAATTTTAAGCCTAAATTAAATTTACAATTTTTTCTATAATTATTATTTGGTCTCAACGAGGTATTAAATATATATAAAGTATACAAAATTCTAATTGTCTGTTTTTTTGCAATCTAGAAAAAACATTTCTATAGTGATCAGAGTTTTATTTATAGTAGTTTCTCATACAGATAGAACAAATAACATTTGGCATAGTCTTAAATTCAGCAAACTCATTTGTAGTCTAGCTCTGATTGCACTCTATGAAAGTACTCAAAATGGGGTTTTTTGATTGAGTTCATAATTCTTATGTCAAAGCATAAACGAAGCTGAACATTTGGAGTGAGCCAGCCAGTCAGTCAGTCAGTCAGAGAATTCACGAAATGGTCGGGGCATAAAAATTCCATTAAATGCTATGCGATGGCGACGAAAGAAAACCGCAGAGCAATTCGATTTGCTGCTATGCGCGCTGTTCGCTGACAGCCTTCAATAGGAGAGCTGGATAACTATAATTGAATAAAAAAGAAGCGAAACGAAGCGAACTCAATCGATATGTGGCATGAGAGTCAAAGGAGTGCCAACTTCTACTCAACTACGGCCAAAAGGGCTGCCAAGAAGTGAAATAAGTTTTTTTTTTGGGTTCGGTTGGGCTTTTTGCTTCATGCAATTATTTTTAGCAAAGCGTTAATGCTTTGGCATGCAAATTTGCTTCAGTCGCTGGAATGTGCGAAAGTGTCGCACACGGATATGGCCAAAGTGTGCGGCGATTTCGTCAGCTGCATTTATTCAAATCTGAAAATCAAAATCAAAGTGCCACCTGCCGCCGCCGATGCTGAAAACGATTTTATTGATTTTTGGTTGTTTTTTGTTGTTTTTTTGTTTTTTTTTTTATCATATACTACATAAAAGGCGCCGACAAAGACGATCGACCGAATATGTCAATACGTCTGACAATTTGCTGCTCAAATTGCAGCGCATTTAGTTTTTGGGATGCCTGAGCGCATGTTCGAGTACTTAATGGGATTAGCCAGAGACTTACGAACGCATTACATCAACTTCAATGGGGCGGACCCAGGGACTAACTACTTGTGTACATAATGCATGAGCATTCTGCACGTAGAGCTGCTCACGTTCAGCTCTCTCTCTCTCTGTCCCTCTCTAATCAGGTGAGGCTGGTGCTGGTGCTGCTGCTGCTGCTGCTTTAGGTGCAAATTCCATTTTGGCCCTCCTCGACTGATTTATTCAATATGATATGACAGACAGGCAGCAGCTTGTACTCACAACTTGCAACTTATGCCTCATAATGTGGCAAGCTACGCATATTTACGGCTTATTACCTAACAAATTCAACTGTCGCTTATGATTCGACTTGAGTCTTGACTCAACTTGACTCGACTCGACTCGACCTACGTGTCTGCCAGGTGTTACTAATGCAATTTATAAATTGTGGCTGCTTATCAGCTGCTCTAGCTGACGTCTGCTTCTCTGTGACTTTTAATGAGCTAAAAGCTGAAATATGAGTTGAATTATGCACGACAAATGTGAATGTTATTAGACAATGTGAGAATGAGCCCTTAAGTATATTGCCCTTTAGTATATTGCAGACAGACTAAAAGCTGGCGGCTTTACTCAAAGTAAAGCATGAAGAGCATTATTTAATTCATAGGCCAATCAAATTTGAACTTTAGTAAGCAAGAGTCGGAATAAAGTTTCTGTTGATAAAAATTGTGATTTTGGCTTACTAAAAATTCAAAAGGGTTTAGGTGGAAGAAAGCAACAGCAAGCGAAATTTATTGAAAGTTATTTCGTGCTCAACTAGCTTAAAATATCTTGAACATCTTTTGTGCTAAAGTTATTGAGTTTTGGTTTTACCTCAACTGGCCTGGTTATTGTTTACTATACAACTTCATTGTCTATATCTGTTTTACGGAGCTTGAAAATTAAATTACTTATTGGACCTTTCTTTCATTCCATTTTACTCTTACTCTCCCTATTTCTATCACTGTACCTTTCTTTCTCTCTCTTTTATTCTCTCTATTAGCTTCTTTCGCTATCTCTATCGTCCTTTTTCTCTCTTTTCCTCTCGGTCTCTTTTTCTTTCTCTGTCTCTCTCTCTGTCTCTCTCTTACTCTTACTCTCTCACTACCTCTCCCTCTGCCCCGCACGTTCTCATTCTCACCCCTCTCTCTTGTATGAACTTCCCAGTTCCATTAGCACATCATTTCAATTAGATATTCTGCATTAGATAAGATATTCCTCAAGCATCTTCTGCTAATGTAAGAGGCCAAGTAATTTTTGATAGAAGCTATCTATGGCCTAAGAAATTAGTGCAATACCAAAATAAATTTGATTCTCACACTAATATCTATGGATGCTAGAAAAATCTCCGACATATGACATATGCGTAATAGAAAAAATGTTAATAAATAAGGATTGGCTTTGATTGATTTACTAAATAAATTAACAAAACTGAGTTTCAGGCTCAAATCACAGATAATGAAGTCTTATGTAAAACTACAATATATTATATAATATTTTTGTTTTTTATTTGAAAAATATATGACAGTAATATATAGGGTCTTTGATACTATTGAAACACGCAGTGTCTAAGTAAATTTACAGAGTTGCAGGCTCGAATCTAATGCAAGTGATTAGCTGTAGCGTTGTCTTAGAAATCTATTCAAATATTCTTCAGTTTTGACTGTAATGTAATGTTAATTCATAAGAATTTTAGCGTAAGCATTTGGATTGATGGCCTGCAACTAATGTCATTATCAATGTCACAAACAATTCTGAGATATTTGTATATATGCAAATATATATGTAAATAAATATATCAAATATCTGAGGTAACAACTGCGACACTTTACGCAAATCAGAAAAGCTCAACATTTGCATGGCTAATTCAATTTAGTTTCGTTTCGTGATTCGTGTTTCGTGATTCCGTCACTCGACACCAAGAACGCTTCTCAATTGCTAAACTAATTTAAAATTTCGAGCGCGTGCGACAACGGCGAGAGCTCAATGCGGGATTCTGGCAAACGAGAGCGTGACACACGGGGCGGGCTGGCAGGCGGGCGGGCAGAAAGGGCTGCCCTGTGCTTTGGGAATTGGGGAAATCAAGAAAAATGTTGAAAATGTCAGAAAAAGTGTCGCAAGACATTTTGCGAGCAGTGCGGCACGTTGCCTGAGAAAAACTGGGCCAAAACTCATTTACAGCAGAACTATAATAAATGTTAATTTGTCTGAGATTACGCAAGCACACATACATACACACACACACACACACTGAGAGACTCCTAGGGTAAAAATCGAATGAAAATTGATTTTCGGGCTTAGTGTGTATAACCAACGAATACTCGAGATGAAGTCAAAGTCAAGCTGCATGCCAATCAAGCAGCAGACACAGCCCAAAAAAGTTGCAGACAAATATCTTACTGATACAAAATACACAGACACAGCCACAGCCACAGACACAGACTCAGACACTGATATAGATACAGCTATGGCTATGGCTATGGCTACAGCGGCAGCTAGTGCCAAGAGGGGGTAGCTGATTGCAAGGACTCTCAACAGAGTCAGGACCAAAAATCCCTTAATGACGGTTTCGCTTGTTATGCCAAATGTTTAAAAATTGAATTATCTCCCATTACCGGCTACAGCTAACGAGCGAGGCGGCAGACATACAGACAATGCGAGAATGAAAGAGATGGATGGAGAGAGTGAGTGAGAGAGAAGGAGAGAGAAAGTGGCAGTTAGAAGCAGAGTTAGAGTGAGAGAGAGTAGAGCAGAAACAGAGCTGTCTTGTTGTGACCTATAAAGAGGTTGTTTGCGCTGTAGAGTTGATAGATAATTATATATTATATATAATAAGAATAATATTGATCGAGTTAATTCTGTGACTTATGCATGCTTAAGCATTAAGCAACTGCCCTATGAAAAGAATGGCTTTTTGATCAAAATTGGAATGAATCAGAAAGGTTTATATTTGATGTGTTTTTCCTGAGCGAACAAACCTTAGTCTTTCTCATCTCATCTATATATAAAAATAGATGCTTGATTTGAAAGAGTTAGTAAGAGACAGTCTAAGGCACATTGTCTAAAGTGTGTACTCCTGTCTATAACTTCTAACTTCTAGAGAGACTGTAAAGCTAAGTTATTCATAAATTAGATCATAGCTAAGCTCAAATGCAAACTCAGTTTTAAAATTCAAGTTTGACATAGTATCTTATAGCTCTGTAATATCACAATTTCTACATATTTATCAGCTCAATAAGAATCTAGATCACGTTTACTATAATGTTGCCATCCCTACAGACTCTAAGTTAACTGCGAGGTATTTCATAGTCTATCACTCTGGCAGTGACTATGTCTGTGTTGGTTTCATCTCTTTGCTCTGTGCTGCGTACTTTTTGAATCAATTTGCCAACAAGGATTTGTTAATCCTGTCTTCCTGACAAGTGCGGTTAGTTGAGTTGTTGTTGTTGTTGCTGCTGCTGCTGCTGCTGTTGCTGACTGGGCTGATATTTGATGTTTGGTCTAGTACGCAGGTCGATGCTTTCAGCATGAAATTCTTATGGGAAGTGGAGCTACAGGGCGACAGAGAGAGATGGGCAGAGTGATGCGATGGGCATATAGAGAATTGAGGCTGGAGAACGCTTTGGGGATTTGCACTGGCAACCTAATTGTGCTAATTGCCATTGCCGTTTGCTTTTTTGGCCTCAAACTGAACGGCACATGCCGTCCATGCCGCACATGCCACATATTCAAGGCGTCCATTTGCATTTCAAGCAATTATTGGCAACAAAAAATTTGATTAGCTCGCAAAACGAAACGAAAACGAGCCGAAAAGTGCACGTAGCTTGGCTCATTGACTATTTGATTAGCCAGTCACTTTCTGTAGCTCGGATACTTAGTGCGCTAGTCCCGGCCCCCTCTCCTAAAAATGTTGAGCCAAATGCGGGGGCTTCATTAGCCATTGGCAAGTGGTAAGTGGCAAGTGGCAAGTGCAACTTGTGAATTTTACCTGCACAACATTTTCTAATTATTTTTATAATCAAATATTAATGACGGCACAGAAATGGGTAGCTGCATAGCGACACTTTTGATAAGTTGTTCGCCGGCCAAACAGCATTAGAGCGCATTAGAGGTATTCCCTGGGGCAGCGACCTTCAAGCAAATGGGCGCAAATGAGCGTCGAGGGCTGCTAATAACATTTTCCAGCTAATCGGATTACGCAACCTTCTCCACATACAACAACGCAAAAAGTAAAATAAAATGGGAAAAGAGAGAAAAGTTTTGACATGGCTGGAGCTTAGTAGCGTCGAGCAGCAAGAAATTAAAATTAAATTTTGCAATTTGCTAGCTAATTATTTATTTAAAATCAAATTGAAAATTAATTTTACAACATGGCAAAAAGGCACGGCAACAACAATGAAAAGTCCAACAATTTTTGGCCTTTTCTCTGCTCGGCCTTCTTGCCGTGGGTCAAGTGCGGCTGTCAACACGAACACAAACTCTGTCCTCCCACTCTCTCTCCTCTTTCTACTCTTTCTCAACTCATCTCTCTAGCTGTCTTGCTCTGTTATAAAATATTTGGTATCATACAAAATGGCGCTGCTGCTAGAAAATTCAATTAGCCTGCAATTTTGGCAACAGCTGCCTTTCAGCACTCAGCCTCAGCCTCAACCCCAGCCTCAGTCCTGCCCTGCCGCTGGCCAGCATCATTTCTATATCTATGTTATCTCACACACTTTTATAACTGGCATTTGCTGGCTGCCAAGTAAAGAGTTGGCAAAAGTTCGGCACTTACTTGAAAGCACCGAAGTTTCGTTACTCTTGCTCTGAATTATTAAGTTTGTGGACATTTTTTTACAACCTTTAGATAGTTACCATAGAGTTCTATTGGATTGGTTAAATTTTTGTTATTATTATTTAATAAAGGTATACGTGAGCACAAAACTATATATTTATAGTTAGTAAAGGTTTTTATAACTTAAATGTTAATATCATATTTAAAAGTAATAGGTATTTATAAGGCATAAAAATTAAATAAGAATAATAAATAAAAGCATATATTTGATGTATGTATATGAATTTATGTATATTTTTAAAAATTGATAATATCATTGGTCATTACACTCTGAGATGCATTTTAAGAATATTTTATTTATATTTATTTATTTATTTTAGTTTTCTTTTAATTTAACTTAGGGCTTATCTTTGTAGACTTTGATGAGAAAATTTAATTAAATTTTGAATAATTGATTTTTGCTTTAAAATACATTTTTTGGTTTTGTTTGTTTTGATTTTATATTAAATTATATTTATATAAATTTATATATTATTATTACATTTTTGTTCAAATATTTATATATTTGGGAAGACAATATTAATTTAGAGATTATAAATTAGAGATTTAGATGAAATTAATTTAGAAAAAATCATTAAATTCAGTTTTCTTATATATATTTTTTTTTATATAATGTCAAAGAAATAAAAATTATTATTATATTACAATCAAATTGTTATTTAATTAAGTTCTTATCATTAAAAAAATTTATAAATATAATTTGATTATTGCTCTATAATAAGTAATTTTTTAGTTCCATACAAGTATTAAAAAATTATTCAGGTTTATAAAAATAAAAGTTGATTTTAAAAATATTTTTTCATTGAGTGGGTAAAAATGAAATCTATATCTAATTTAATTATTTTATTTATTTATTTTATTATTTTTTTAATAATTAAAAATTTTAAGTCATTTTAAATTTTATATCACTAAACACCATCTTATTTAATTTTTAAAGCATTTTTAAATTATTAATATATGTTTTTACTTAATTTTAAATTTTAAATTAATTTAATTTATTTAAAATATTAAATCTTTAATAACATACATATAATAATTTTTCTTTTATCATAATATTTTATTTTTTAAATATAAAAAAAAAATATCTCTACAAATATCTAAACATTCTCTTCAATCAATATAGAAACACGCATTTAAAACTATATCTTTATTTTTTTCAATAAATGCCATGATTCTGCACGCTTATCCAGCACTGCAACCGGCTTAGTGCCGCTTATGTTGCCTAAGCTCAGGCAGCAGCGCCAACACCTGCAGCTTGAGAGCTGCAACTATTTCAATTATGCCAGCTAATGCAAACACCTAAGGGATAGCTAATACCTAATGCCTCTCTCTTCCTGTTGATGCTTACAGATACCAGCTACTCGTATCATCCTGCCATACACGATGAGACGTTTGTGAGGCGCAAGCAACGACGAAATCGCACAACTTTCACATTGCAACAGGTAAGCAAGCCAAACTAACTATCCTGAATGCCAAAGAAAAAACTGAGAGGAAAATACGTAAATTTTTTATGTTTTGGCTACAGCTGGAGGAGCTGGAAACGGCATTTGCCCAGACCCATTATCCGGATGTGTTTACACGCGAGGATCTGGCGATGAAAATTAATTTAACAGAGGCGCGAGTGCAGGTGAGTGGACAGGCAGCAGAGACTGCGCACCTGTGACTGTAACTGTAACTGTGATTGTGATTTGGCTGTAGGGTTGGTCAGCCCTGCCAAATTATGCAAAAATATCAAGAGCCGAAAAAAGGTTAAGTAACAAACAAAAATATGAATGAGAAATGGAGCAAAATGAAATAAAATTGTATCAAATTTCCCAAGAATAGCGAACTGGGCAACCCTAGCGCAGTCACGCAGCCTGATCAAAGCTACTGTGCCCCGCCCACTTTTCCTTTCGCTCTCTATTAATAATGCATATGCATGTCGTACATAAGGAGTGACAGAGACAGCTAGAGAGAGAGAGAGTGAGAGGGAGATGGCCAAAGAGGTAGCTCGTTGGGGTCATGTACAACCTAATGCAATAACTGCCTTTAAAAATATTCTATATACATTTTGAATGAAGCAAATATGCAAAGTTCTTATAAAAGCCAAAAACTCTGCCCTCACTTCCTGCAACTGCCCCAGCCCCCGCTCCTCTGCTCCTGCCACTCTCTTCCATCAGCTCTTTCAGTCGCTTTCTATAGCAACTTGGCCAGCTTTTTTGGCAGAGCAGAGCCGAGCAGGGCATTTCTCGTAATAAATCAAATTTATTTTTCAATATACAGTTAGATGCGAGTTTTATGTAGGTTGATAGACAGTTAGAAAAGCTGCTTTGTAGCGGCATTTCGGCATTTGCCATAAAGAAAGAAGAATTTACAACAACAGCAAAAAATAAAATATATATATTTATTTTATATAAAGTATGTAAAGCCCTGTAGCAGCATTTTATGAGAAGCGCAAAGAAAGGCTGTATGAGAAAAAAATACTGAAATTTGCTTGAAATTTAAATGTTGAGTTGAGCATTGTGTAAAGGCAACAATATGTATTAAATTATTGTAATTCATTAAGTTCTGATTGGAGTATTAATATATGCTATTAGAAAAGATTCTTGTTTGGGAAAAAATAATATTGTTTTATTTTAAGATATTTTAATGAAATATTCAACACAGATTTAGTCCGTTTTTCCATGTTCTCAATCTAAAGCTAATCTAAAAATGCATTTTTAGTTCTGATTACCTTTCCAACATGTGCACTTCCTGTAGTTCTATTGCCTTTCATATTCAGTCACAATTTTATTTTGAGCATTGCCAAATTGTGAATTGCACATTAAAATTTATGAACTTAAGCAAATAATTGCGCTTGCATGCAAATTAAGTCAGCAAATCAGAAAAAGACAAAGAAAGCTAGAAGAGAGGGAAAGAGACAGGGAGTGAAATGGCAAATTGCTATCATTAGCGTTGACAATTTGTGACACTGTGCAGTGGTTTATTGTCGGATTAGATGCTGGGGCAGATGACAATTAGCGGATCTACTATGTAGTTCCACTTCCACATATACACACACACACACACTCAAGACGTGGGTGGCTGAGGCACTCAGGCACGTTGCCCACGCTACAGATTGAGAGACTGAGCAAATTATGTGGCAGCAACTTAATGAGGATGCAACCTTAACTAGAGACACGTAGCGCTATGTGATAAGTGCACCGGCCCACACACAGGTGGCTATTAGAAACACTTTGGTGGCGTTAGGCGATGACAATGATGATGCACTACGCTATTTCCGGCACAATTAGAGACAACAACAACAGCAGCGACCACAGCAACAACAACTACCCTGCAACACTTGAAGTACGAAAAAGTTTCCCACGTGTAACCTGATATTTTGAATTCAATTTTGGCCACAAATTTATATGTCAAACGTCCAACAATGGGACACTTGTGCCAAACACGTGTACCTGTCAGCCTAACAAAGTTAGAAACCACCCGAGCCCAGCCCAGCCCTGCCTGTCAGCTCGCTGACGCTGACTTCTGTCCAAGTTTTCAGCTCAAGCTGGCCTTTAAATGTCAGACATATAAAATAAAATAAAAAAACAAGAAAACATAAAAACATGAAAAATACTGCAAAAAACAAGTGAAAAGCAACAATTGGAGAGAGTGAGGCAGTGAAAGAGAGATTCAGTTTTTGGGGCCTGGCTTAGTCTGGGATTTCGATAATGGAATGAATGCCAAATATTTTTGACGAGGGTGACGCAGTCGCAGTCGCAGTCGCAGTCGCATTTTCAGCGACCGCATTTTGACACATTTTGCGAAAATGCGCAAATAAATTTTATAATAAAATTTATTATGTACTTCGCTTGTAGCCCCCTTGCCGAACTTGTTTGCCGCTCACTTGGATACGTAAAGCCGGGCACTTGCCACCGGTAACCTGATATGTTTTTCTCTTCGCTTCCTTTTTCTCTTGCACTGTCAATTTTTGATGTTTGGCGTCGTCTGTCGCACGCCATTTCAATCCAACGCAAAATCATTTACTTAATGCGTATCCGTACGGCTGAGCAAGTAAGCCAGGACTCGCGCTCTCTTTCTCTCTGTCTAGATCTGAGCTGGCTATACATCGACTTGACAAAGACAAAGTGCTTTGAAGTTGAGCTAATGTGCCAGAGTTACCTTATAAATGATATTGATTGATAAATCTGCTGGGAATGGAATTCAATTTAAGCTAATGCAAAGTATGAGAGGCAACAGATTTTGGAAATTCTGATTATATAGATTTTAAAATTGAAATATAGATAAAAATTTGGAAACGGGTGAGTTGTTTTCTTGTGATATTGAAGTCATGAATAATAGCTGAGAGCTGAATGAAATAGTATAAATAATAATATAAATAGATAGATGGATAGATATAGATAGATATATAAAGATATAAATAGATATAGATAGATCTAGAATAAGATATAGATAGATATAGATATATATGTATATACGTATATATATAGATATATGTAGATATATAGATAGTTATAGATGTAGATAGATGTATACAGATATACATAGAGATATATCTATATATTGATAGTTTTTTTGTTTGATTTTTCAAGAAGAGCCTCAAAATGCTACTCAAAGCTAGAGCAAAAGTTAGATTTAATTTTTTAAATATTATAAATATAAAAAAGTTATATAGATTCAAAGTTTTCTCCTTCAGCAGTGCACAATCTTATCCAATGAATTTTATCTATCATTCCAAATATGCCTATCTATTCGACTCTTGTCAGTTCTTCCTAAAACAAAATAAGATTTTGCTTAAGAAAATATTTTCAAAAAATGTTTGGAATATTCTCTGCTTAAACAACACATATAACATATTTGGCCAAATAACTTTTGCTGTTTAGAAATCACATTTCGCACCCTTATATCATGCGCCTTGATCTCAATTACAACTCGAAATAAAACTATTAATATTCATTGAAGAAACTTGACCCCCTCTTGGCGTTACAGAAACTTCTCATTTCGTAGATAATTCGTTTAGAATTATGTCTGCAGCATGACAATGTCGAGTGGCACACCCACAACGCCCACACGACCGCATATAATACCAATAATTGATAATTTATTATAATCACAGACTATGGGAATTGGGCAGAAACTAGTGCGACCAGCCGAACGAACCACTTGCACCACTTGGCACCACCACCAGGGTGTCGGATCTCAAGACATCGTCCAGGCAAAGGGGTTGCGTTGGGCTGTGTTGGGCTGTCAAATAATTGCATTTGCTTCAATAATCCTTTAATGCTGATCCAAGCTGATGGCCCGCACTGCATATGCCCGCTGCCGCCGGCTATGGGCGGATATTGAGGGGTGTTGCTGTTGCGGTAGCCCAATTATTGTTGCTGCGGCAGCAACTGTTTGCTGCAAAGGGTTCACGAAATGCGTTTGATATTAACACATCTGTTCATTCATTCCACTTGAGCTGCGTCATCGGCCCGCCAAACTGTTTGCGGAAGCTAATGGTGCGCACTTGCCATAATTACCCCGGGCCGATCTCTCAGCCACATTCTCAACCTCAGCCTCAGCCTCAGCCTCAGCCTCATCCCCTGGTCCTGCTGCGCGTCCGCTTTCGTTTGGGTGGTGTTTACCTTGTTGTTGTTCTGTTTTGGCTCGCATTGTTTCCATTTTGCTTAACAACTTTGCTTTATTTACCGCTGTTTGCTTATTTGTTTTTGCTTTATGCAACACAAATCGGTTTTTGTAACTTGTAACCACAATGTTTTTTTCTCTTTCTCTTAGTTTTTTATGAGACCTGATACCCTGTATTCCAATGTTTACCTTATGTCCCATTCGCATTGTTAGCAAAATTATGAGCACTTTTGCCGCCTTCGGGCGTTTTATTTCCCATTTCTGTTGAGAGGTAAATAAGGTATTTGAAGTAGGACTGCTGTGCTCTCTATAGGGAGTGCTCTTTCCCATTGCTTACACTTATGAGTCGCGACGTGTGCTCTGGAGCGAATGTGGGCTATGATGAAAGGAGACGTAAAACGGTGTCAAAAATTGGTTCAAGTTTTATTTTTATTAATATTTCCTGCTGTTGCAATAGTTTTTTTTTTCAAATGGAATGGAAAGATGATAAGTATTAGAGAAATATGAATAGAGTTTGTGCTTCTTGGGCCTATGGGCTTGATTATTGATATGAAAAATATCAGATTATTTCGATAACCAACATATATATATATATTTTTTTTTAAATAAACAATTTCTATTCTCTTGCTTTCTCTCTAGCGATAGGTAAATATGCAATTGCAACTTGCAACTGATTTTTTCAGCACTTTCACTTTCTTTTTCTGTTCTAAATAGGCGTTCGTATACTACTAAAAGTCCGTGTACTATAGGCTCAATAGCCAGGGATTCGACTTTAAAAGGTTTACGTTTAAGCTTTAGTTACCTTTAATTCAATTTTAAAAACATTTTTATTTTTTAAGACTTATAAAAGTGAGATTTCTATACAGAATCAATATTTGATTTAAGCTAATTTATTTTTGCCAGCTATCTATCTATATATCTATATATTCCATAAGAGTTTCATGAGATAATTTTTACTCAAAATAAATCTTAACTAAAGTATTTTATTCACTGCACCTAAAAGTATGCATTGACTTAAGAAAAATGCAAGCAAAAACATGTTATTTTTCAAATTGAAAATATAATTAAGAAAAGTAGCTTAAAATAATGTTGTTGCCAAACGAAATCAATTAGCCACGTTGTAAATGAATATGCCAAAAGGCAAAAAAACAAACAAACAAATCAACAAAAATGGAAAACTTGCCGCAGCTCAGCTCTAGATGGGCGAGACGAGAAGCAATCAAGAAACTAAACCAAGCGAATTGAATAAATAAGAAATATGGTAATGTTTTCAGTTGGGGTTTACTTCTACTTCTACTGCTTCCTTTTTTCGGGTAGGTATTGCTATAAAACCAAGCAAAATTGTGCATGAAATTATTACTGAAGAAAAAATAAAATAAAGGAATTATATATAGAGAGAGAGAGAGAGATAGAGCGAGAGTGAGAGAGAGCGATGCGTGTGGGTGGGCTAAAGTCAAGGCAGACGCACACAATTGTTTTTCATTATTCAATTTTTGTCATGATAATAACCAGAGCTCGGAGCACTGGCAGCTACACTGTCTGTCTCGCTCTGGCCCAGCTATACGCGTCTCGCTCAGTCGAGCCCCCGAGGGCCACGGCTGCACTTGGAAAAAGTTTACCCAGCCATATTTTATTGGTAATGTGCTTATGGCATAAATATTGTATTAAGTAACTGGTGGGCGTCACCACCAAAAAAAAGAGATATATATATATATATATGCGAGAGAAACTCCTGCAATAACTTTGCAAGGGGCTTTATGGGGGTGGCTGGGTGGTTGGGTGTTGCGCTCTTGGGGGTTGGATTGTGCGCAATTTATTGTTAGCTGGAGCCATGGCCTGGGTTGGGGTAGTGTTTGGTTAAGTGGGTGTGTGTATTGTGTCTGGTAGAAAGCCAACATGGCGGCCATAACACTGGAGCAACAGAGATAAGGCAAGATAGAGAGAGAGAGAGAGAGAGGGAGAGGGAGAAAGTTGCCTAGAGGCGCAAAATGCTGAAATTGTTTTATGTTGCGTTATGATTACAACAATGCGAACTTTTGTACAATGTCTAATTTGAATTTTGATTAGGAAATTTACTTACACACACAGAGAGACACAAAGAGAGAGAGAGAGAGAGAGAGAGAGCGAGGCATATAGTCATACAAGATGGCGCCCCCTTAAGTTAGAAATCCCATTAGGGGGCGCTTTAAGCATGGAATCAGCGTAACCGGAACTAAAAGCAAACACACAGCAGCAACAACAACAACAACAGCAGCAATAGCGATAGCAATAGCAAGAAAAAGGAAACACGCGCGCATAAGCAAGCAGGCAAAAGGATGCCAAGGATGCCAAGGATGCGAAGGATGCCTGGGCATTGTCTTGATTGAAGCTCATTAGTGAAGAGGCTGTGGCAACATGTGCATGTGTGTGTGTGTGTGTGTGTGACAACCTTCTTCCACTCCGCCTTTACCAATTTAGGCGCTGATTACAGGCCAAATTTGTTTTGTGTGCCTGTGCAAAATTGAAAATCAGATTTTGTTTGTTTATATCTTGGCAAAGACAATAGGGCTGAGTGGGCTGTTGTGTGTGTGCGCGCCTGTTGGCAAACAACAAATTGTTAAAGTTTCTGAGGTGGAAAATTTCGTTTATTGTTTTTTTTGCCCCACCATGTGTGTGTGTGTGTGTGTGTGTGTGTGCGCGTGTGCTTGTGACGAAAGTTTTCCAATTTTCAATTGGCTGGCAGCCAAAGTCGAGTCACAACTTTGGCCCACAGCATAAATAACAGCACTCAGCCGTACGAAAGCAATTTTCTAACTTTACACCAATGCTCAGCCCACAATCTCTTTGTCATTGGCAGGTCTGGTTCCAGAATCGACGCGCCAAATGGCGCAAAGCGGAACGACTCAAGGATGAGCAGCGCAAGAGGGAAAATGGCGAAAGCAGCAGCTCATTGGACAAGGTAAGAGACCAGCATATCAGGGAATACAATTTAAATTATAGCAAAACTATGCATGCAACTTGTTTATCTTAGATTGAAGTTAGTTCTCTGGGGTATTCACAATAAACTTGCTCAAATTCAATTCTCATTATTCATTTATTCAATCCCCTTCTGCACACAGCTTCATGACTCACGTGAGTCGTCGCCTGATATCACCGGCGAGATCGATGATGATATGGATGATCTGCCGCCAAGGCAGCGTTCGCATAGTCCTCTGACTAACGGACCCATGGAGCAGCAACAATCACGCAGTCCCAGTGGAGGCCATCATCTCGACTCCAGCGACAATGAGCGACCGCTGTCCTCTGCCCAGCTGACCGCCACACCGCACTCCGCCTCGCAGTCGCTGGGCTCGATTAGCGCCGGCTCCCCGTCGCCTGGCATGCGTGAGCACACGCCCCTTGCCGGCGGCCTGGGTTCCAACAGCCCCTCCAACTCACGCAACACGGACTCGCCCATTGAGGTGGGTGGCCCCATGTCGCTGACCACGGGCTCACGCATGGCCGCCTCGTCCAACAACTCGGCCTCGTCCACACCAACGCCAACCACGCCCCATGCAGCCCAGCTGCCCCATTCAGCAGCCGCCGCCGCAGCCTTTGGCAGTCACATCTTTGGCAGCTTTGGCGCTGGCAGCGTTGCCAACGATACGTAAGTACCAGTTATATCTCACTTTATAGTAACTGAGTAACTAGATTAAGAAGCAGAGAAGTCTAGTCTGACTCTGTTGATTTCTAAGGGCTTTTGAGAGGTGAAGCTATACTTATAATTTGCTGAGAATATGCAATAGATATATGCTTATGTATATATGGGAATGTTTACATATATATACATATATATATAATATTTCTAAAGTTTTTTTTTAATTTTTGGTGTAGTCTTTGATTTAAAAAAATTTAAAAACACTTTAAACTTTTAAAAAATCAATTTAAAATGTTATTTTTTTCATCGAATTTATAATTTTTATACATTTTTGTTTTATATATATTATATAATATTCAACTTCAAAATTAGGTAATTCAATTTTATCTTCTCTTATTCGACATTTCAATATTTATCTATACAAAAAACTAACAGAAATTCTCTTATACATAAATATATAAATATAAATATAAAACAAAGTTTTTTCTAGGGCATTTCATGTTCATATTTAATGAAATGTTTTTATATTAATTAAGAGCTACCTATGGTAGCTTAACTAAAGATTCTTAAGAAGATTTCAGAGTAAATAATTTTATTTTAAAATTCTAAAATAAATACAGTTATTTATAAAATTTTTATTTACTTTCAATTCCAAGTTTTGTTTATGGTATCTTCTGTGAAATTATTTAAGGGTAAAAACTACATTTTTTATATTATTTAGCACAAAATTTGAGCATTTTGTAGATCCGAGCTATAAAAATACACCAGCTTTCAGACGCTGAAGAAAGCCATTGTCCTTAAGTAGGTCAAGCTAGCGTTAAGACACCTTTGGGCAGCATGTTATTCATTTCTTGAGCGTCTCATAGCCATAGTCAAGGCAAAATTTTAATTATATCAAGCAAAGTTGAATTGATTATAAATTTGGGATTATTCTGTCTTAATCTTTACTTTAAACCGAATAAAAATCATTTTCCAAACGGAATATGATTGCATTTTGAATAGTTTACATTTCAAGTGAATTCATTTGTTAGCTTCCATTGCTTTCATTAGCAATCCGAATTACTTGTAACTCCTGTGACCAGCTCTAGTTTATGCCAAGGGTCATCTATAGTAACACACACCCATAACTAGCTACTCAAGTCAAGCCGCTGGTTGACAACCCCTGTAAAGCAGCGCGATTAAAACTCAACGATCTGCTAATTGCTTGCGTGTCATTAAGCCTCCACTTACAATGGCATTAAGCAACAACAACAAACAATAAATTTATGGCAAGTGTCGCATTTTGTCGTCAATTTGACAATAACAATGCGAAAGAGCAGAGAAACAACAACTGCCAGCAAAAAAAAAGTAAATAAAAATAGAAGAAGGGAAAAACGTATAAAGAGAACAGGGCAAACAGAACGCCACCCCCCGAGAGCAATTTTCCAAGCAAATATTTACAAATCCCAGGCAGCAGTTGGCAGTGGAATCACCCCTAAAGAATGTGTAGATTTTTTTCTTCTTTCTGGCGACGATGACTAAATTAGCAATTGATTACGAGCCAGAGAAAAGAATGCAGGAAGAGCAAGGGGAGAATTGTGGGAGTTGGTATTATTATAGCCAGACAACGACCACAATGAGAGCAGTAATGATATTAGAAGGTTGGGCTGGTTGGCTGTTTTTGGTATGGCATGTGACTCGCCTTGCGACTCCTGTGGTGCCCCGGACCTGGCACGGGCTATTGAGCAGGCGTGCGCAGCGGAAGACGATTCAGTTAATGTTTTGGATGAAAACGTTTAAATTCCATTGGCGCACTTCCGGTCAGCGGATGTCGTGTGCGCCAGCGGAAACATTAAGAGTGCCTCCCAGCATCTCTCAGCCAGCCCCAAAAACTAGAGATCTCATGATGCTGATGCACTGATATGGCCAACACGTGCTGCACAGCCTCTAATCACCAACGGCATAGCGTCTGAATGAAGCTGCAATTGTCTTTAGCTTTTAACTTCTTATTGAGCTAATAGATAAATTAATCAATTTGGCAATACTCATTAGAGTAGAGTTGTTCGGGGACTCCAATTTCTAATATTTCATTGGCTCTTTATATAAAAATATGTAAATTTTGTATAGTGTGATTAATATATAACTCCTTGAGCTCTTTAAACCTAAATATACTTCGCTAGAAAACTCTCCAGCCAAGCTAAACTGTTTAACTACAGAATTCTTAGAACCTTAGCGATATCATTCTTGACTTAACTTCATTTCTTAACTTATTATTTGATCAGTAAAATCCATTAAAGAACTTCAAAATTTATGTTTAATTAAATAATTTTTTTACTTTCAACTGTAAATAAAAATAAAAAAAATTATTATATATATTATATATATATATATATATATATATTGTAAGATGTAAGCCTAGTCTAGAGTGCTAAACACAAACACAAATCGAAGTCTTACGCTCAGAGTCTTAGAATCTTCGCCTTGAGTCTAGCCTAGACTATGTTTTTAGTCTACAGCTAAAAACTGAATGATCTTTTATGAATTCATTCATGCTCTAGCTTTTCATTTATGGCTCTAATATTTTAAATATGACGAATGCACGTTTTCGACTTCAAATGTTTTCGCTCATAAAAAGCCAACTTGAGAATGTAATTGGGCGTAAATGAGGGTGTTTCGTGCATTTGTTGTGATGATGGCAATGTAACCATATGCCACACCCGGCAAAAGGCCGCGGAGTATGAGTGGATGTGCGGCGTTGGTTAGCGGTGGGCGGTCTCATCAGCCGGCAAAGAGGCCACGGGCGGCCCGGCGTTGCTTCAGCTCACATGTCAACGCGCCCAGACAACAACAACAACAACAATAAAGCGACACACCACAATAAAAACAGAAAAAAAACAGCATAATACTTGGAATCAGGATGCGGATCGGCATATAATAGCGCAGCATCAGTAGCTCACGAGTTGTCGAGTGGGTGGGGGGCGAGGACGACCCGCTGGGCAGAAGGTCGACTGTCACTCCTGCTGCTGCTCTGGCTGCTGTTTTAGCTGAATCATTGCCCGCTGTTTGCTGCCGTTGCTGTTGTTGTTGTTGTAACGGTTGACCAAATCAATTCCAACTTCTTTACCAGATATGCTAATGGCAATCGCCTTTGGCTCACTGCTCATGCACTCAGCACTTTGATATCATTTTGATATCGTTATTGTTATTCAAATGCCGTCAACCGGATATCCTCTGTATGTGTGTGATTCCATATTCCATCTTCCATCTTCCATCTTCCATCTTTTAGTTGCTATCATGTTGTTCTTTTTTGTGCTTCTCATCTGAAGTCGAGCGTTTCATCGCAAGCATTTATCATCGCATTAGACATGCACTCAGCTATTTCTATATCTCGATTGTCTTGTATATTTTATGCAAATCGAAAAGCTACAAAAACATAGAAAACAACACACATATTCACTTTCCAATCATTCGAATGGAACTCGAGTCAACTTCATTGCTGATGTCAGCTCAGCAGCTCGGAAAGTCAATCAATGGCAATTATTGTAGTTCGGCCAAAGGAAATAAATAATTTTAAGATTTTCTATCTAAGTCTGATGATTCTAAGTGTTTGTTGCTATAACTATTGGGTCGATCACTAAGTACTTTCGTTTTTTTTTTATTACAATTCAAACAAATTATGTATTCTCCATTTATTTTGTAATATTTTCTATTATATATCTAACTTTCATTCATCATTATTATCTATATGTTTGGCAGCAATAAGCAATAGTAAATTTATATTTTTGGTAGTTTTTTAATTTCAAATGTTGTAAGAGAGAGTTTAAGCAAATCATCTCAACCTTTGCTTCTCTTGAACAGCTGAAGAGCTGTTGAGAAAATTATAAAAAAGATTATAATATAAATATATATATATATATAGCTCTTTCTTCAGTTTGTAGATTATATGTCTAGTTTTTAAGTTCATCCCATAAAATTGCTAGCGTATGCAAAGTTTCATGTAAAAATTGAATTGTTTTCAATTTTACTTTGAGGTCTTACATTGTTCAGCAATATTTTCAGCTACCATTTGTTCAGGTACAAAAACAATTAACACCTGTTGTTGGCTTTGTTGTCAATTTGCATAAACAATTATCAGAGGGAATACTTAAGTTGAACGCAGCAACTGAATGTGTGAAAAGTGCTTGAGTGTAGTTGACATTGAAACGATTTAGACTTTGTTAAAGACACAAAGTAAATAATTGAACAGGTTTGTTGCTATTTTCAGATGACTTGAACTTGAGTTAATTGTACTATATTCGGTATATACTATGTATATTAATTCTTGTTCCGTATTTCCAGTTAGCTCAGCTCCAATTGGTTCCAGCTGCACTTGCTAATTGGTTTTTTATAGTGCAAATTCGATTTGTAGATTGGATTTGTTTCTTTTAAGGAATTGCGCTGTAGCTTTTGTCTAGTTAGTCTTTGAACAGTCGACCTTTAATAATAGCTATTCCAAATGAAGTACGTTGCATTGAGCTACCTGCTCTACCAATTGTATGGTATTGCAATGGCCGTAAAGGATCGTAAGAATTCGATAAATTTCTTCATGGATATTCGTTATTTAGCCTTTGTTCAATCTTTAGCTGTTTGTGCACAGAGGCCAGCTAACCCAGGGGATACTGGTAATGGAGATTCATCGTGCTTATCGTATAAATCCAGATGGACTTACTTTGATATAACAAATGACTGTCGGGTTTTCCAATATGGCGGCTGCAACGGCAATGAGAATCGATTTACCTCCAGAAAGAAATGCGAGGAAAAGTGCTTGCTGTAAGCTTTGATACTGTAAATTTGTAAAACACACAACTTGAGTAGATAATATGATTTTCGATTAGTCAGATTAACAGTTGTAAATTTCACTTCGTTTCTCTAAAATTGTTTCTGGCTAGACTCACTTGTACCTGTGTATATTGTGCTTTGACTAACCATTTAAAATCTCTGATGTTTACCAGAGAAGGTATTTCTAGTTATCTCATCGCATTCCAATTAGTTTAATTAGTTTCTTTTAATGCAAATTCGATTTGCAGATTTCGTTTTGCTTCTAATAACAAGTTGATCTCTATATGTATTTAGCTAGTCTGTCAGCAGCCGAACTGTATTTAAAGCTATTTAAAATTAAGTACGCTGTATTGAGTTACCTGCTCTACCAATTGTATGGTATTGCAATGGCCGTAAAGGATCGTAAGAACTCGATAAATTTCTTCATGGATATTCGTTATTTAGCCTTTGTTCAATCTTTAGCTGTTTGTGCACAGAGGCCAGCTAACCCAGGGGATACTGGTAATGGAGATTCATCGTGCCTTGCGTATAGATCCAGATGGACTTACTTTGATATAACAAATTCCTGCCGGGTTTTCCAATATGGCGGCTGCAACGGCAATCAGAATCGATTTACCTCCAGAAAGAAATGCGAGAAAAAGTGTAAGCTTTGATACTGAAAATTTGTAAAACACACAACTCGAGTAGATAAAATGCAATTTGACATTGATTGATTTTCGATTAGTCAGATTAACAGTTGTAAGTTTCACTTCGTTTCTTTAAAATTGTTTCTGGCTAGACTCACTTGTACCTGTGTATATTGTGCTTTGACTAACCATTTAAAATCTCTTATGTTTACCAGAGAAGGTATTTCTAGTTATCTCATCGCATTCCAATTAGTTTAATTAGTTTCTTTTAATGCAAATTCGATTTGCAGATTTCGTTTTGCTTCTAATAACAAGTTGATCTCTATATGTATTTAGCTAGTCTGTCAGCAGCCGAACTGTATTTAAAGCTATTTAAAATGAAGTACGCTGTATTGAGTTACCTGCTCTACCAATTGTATGGTATTGCAATGGCCGTAAAGGATCGTAAGAACTCGATAAATTTCTTCATGGATATTCGTTATTTAGCCTTTGTTCAATCTTTAGCTGTTTGTGCACAGAGGCCAGCTAACCCAGGGGATACTGGTAATGGAGATTCATCGTGCCTTGCCTATAGATCCAGATGGACTTACTTTGATATAACAAATTCCTGCCGGGTTTTC
Organism: Drosophila leonis; assembly: GCA_035045365.1. Classification (NCBI taxonomy): domain Eukaryota; kingdom Metazoa; phylum Arthropoda; class Insecta; order Diptera; family Drosophilidae; genus Drosophila; species Drosophila leonis. The sequence goes on along the minus strand of JAWNPC010000389.1, from coordinate 1,431,236 downwards.
CAATATGGCGGCTGCAACGGCAATCAGAATCGATTTACCTCCAGAAAGAAATGCGAGAAAAAGTGTAAGCTTTGATACTGTAAATTTGTAAAACACACAACTCGAGTAGATAAAATGCAATTTGACATTGATTGATTTTCGATTAGTCAGATTAACAGTTGTAAATTTCACTTCGTTTCCTTAAAATTGTTTCTGGCTAGACTCACTTGTACCTGTGTATATTGTGCTCTGATGTTTACCAGAGAAGGTATTTCTAGTTATCTCATCGCACTCCAATTAGTTTTAGTCTTGCTTTTTAATTAGTTTCCTTTAATGCAAATTCGATTTGCAGATTTCGTTTTGCTTCTAATAACAAGTGGCTCTCTACATGTATTTAGCTAGTCTTTCAACAGCCGATCTGTATTGAAAGCTGTTTAAAATGAAGTACGCTGCATTGAGTTACCTGCTCTATGTATTATTCGGCATTGCAATGGCCACACTAATTTGTAAGAGTTTGATAAACTACTCGAATGATATTCGTTACTTAGCTTTTGTCAAAACTTTAGCTCCTTGTAGATATCCGCCTGGCTATCGTGGCCCATGCACTAAAAAGATTGTACGATGGACCTACAAAGCTAAGACGAATACCTGTAAATTATTCTTATATGGGGGATGCCTAGGCAGTAAGAATAATTTTTTAAGTCTCGATTCTTGCAGGAGCGTGTGCAACCCATTCAGGCTTTTTAAAAAATTTATATTTTATTTTTAAAATATAATAGAAAATTTCCTTTGTAAAATAAATTATAACATAATTTTAAACAATTGCTAACTCTAAGCATATATTTATTAAATTTATTTATTATAATTTAATAAATTTATAAATTCACATATGCATATTTAAAGAACGCTGCTGAACATATCATACATATTACAGGAAGTAGAAATTGGACTTCTGACATAATATTCAAGAAAAGAAAGCTATATTCAATATTTATTCACATTTAATATATATTATTTATAGGTCCAGTTTGAGACTAGGTTTGATGCTTGACTCTTCCTGTCTCAGTTGCTACCTTCTCTTGTTTCAAACTATTTTTGAGGTATTTTTGCGGTTTCTTTTGCTGTCACAACTCTTTCTGCTTGAGCTGAAATTTAAAGAAGCTTTTTAGTGGCAAAACTGTATGCCCTATGTTAATATGTTATCTCTTGCATCCGTCCAATTGAGTAGCTCCAGTAGATAAGCAGACTGTACCATTAAGCTGTGCCGCTCATATGTGTATCAGACTGAAGTCGCTTTTGACTGTATACAGGAGATTATAATTATAATTATGTGCCAAACTATGTGAACTAAAAATAAGATTTCAAGCTGAATTGCCAAATAATTTATGCACAACTAACTAAATATGTTATTAGATGCCGAGGCACATAAAATCTGAGCTACTTAAACATGTAAACAGCCGCATGCCCAGGCAGAGGCCAAAAATCAAATGAGGTATTCAAGCTATATACTTGAACACATAGTATATATACATAAACATATATATATAGTGTTTATATATATATATATATATATATATATATATATAAGTATTTACCTATGTGTATCAGGCTCGTTGATGTTTGCGCGCACGAATGCTTGAATAATAAATTAGGAAAATATTTTAATATTCATCATGCAATTAAAATAAGCCGCTGACTCGCGCTCAACAACAAACAAACAACAGAGTCCCAACCCAGCCAACAACAACAACAACAACAACAAGTTTGGGTTGCCTAATATAATAAGCGTATAATGCTCAGAGCAGGAGTTTTAGCTAGCAGCTCGGGTAGCAAGTAGAAAATAATTTCAGCCAAAGGTAGCTTCAACGAAGTGAAGGAGTAGAAACTGAAGTCTATAGTAGCTTGTCTATTGAATATCCTGTAAGCTTACTACAAATCTCAGTAAAGAAGAAAATTTGCTGCTGACAATCTCTAGCGTCCATTTATCGCCATGTTAGAGATCTTCTTGAAAACACTTTTGAGCATTTCGAAACAGTTCTCAGAAAGCATAATTATACCCTCTTTTATCAATATTTCATAAGTCCAGGGTATTTCGTGGAAAAAAGAAACTTTTACCAACACAAACATTTTTGCGGAAATTGAGTTTGGCTTCTGGAAAGTGGGGATTCGGCATTGCGGTGCCCGCTAAGCCGTTGAGGTGTTGATTGCTCGAGTTTAATTTGTTAGAATTGCGTAAAGCATTAAAATGTTTGCCAGAAAAATTAAGAGCAAGGGGGGGGGAAGGGGGGGTGTGTGGAGGCGTGGCTTGGCGGGGGCAACATGTGTAAAAATTCATTAAGCCAAGTCGGGCAAAACTTTCTCCTTGGCAAACGGCAATCTGTGAAAAGTGCGAAAATTTAAAGAAAACTTTTTGTGCGCTAGGTGAGCGTGCCAGGCGCTCACTCTCTCTCTCTCTCTCTCTCTCTCTCTCTCTCTCTCTCTTTCTCTCTGTCTGACATTGACAAATGCTCAAGTCACACACACAGCAGCAGCCTCTTTCCTCTGCTACACTTGGCCCACAGCAAAAGTTATGTACTAACTAACGAGCTCAACGACAACACTCGAGCTTCTGAATGTCTTAATTAGGAGTGCGAGAGCAGCCAGTCTCTAGCTGGGCACGCCGTTGAGTGTTGCAATTAGGGCGGCAGGCGAGTCCCGGCTGGGCGTGGGGCTATGTCAAACAGACCCGCCTGTCGCCTGCGGCTCTCAGCGTTGATGCTGGCAACATTTTCTCAGACAAGATGTACCAAATCTCCAAGCCCTGCCTCCTATCGCCCCTCCCCTCCCTTGTCTCTCTCTCTCTCGCTCTCGCTCGGCGGCAGCTGTTGGATGTGCACATGCAAAATTTAATTACGACCAAAGGATGAGTGCTTAATTATACGCAAACATTTAAGTTTACTGCTTTTTTCGCTGCAACCCGGACAGAGCGCACAGGTCGCCGCTCGAGTCTGCAAATGGAATCTGGAACTATAAATACTATACGTTGTAGTGCGAGCATCCAACTACTGCTGGCGTCTCTGTTTGTTAAATCTTGCTTTTGCTTTTTACCCATTTGCCGTTTGGGCCTAATTGGGCTGTACTGTGTGAAAGGTTTTGAGGAGTCTATCTAGGTATATGGAAATTTATAAAATTAAAAACAAAAACATGTATATTATAACATAGTTCAACTATATACATATATTAAAAAATTTTCAAATATTACTTGAAATTTCACTCAAATGGGTGAACAATGTTTTCTTTTAAAAATCTTCTGCCTTAACCAATTGTTCAAAATTGCACCCTAATCCAATGTCGTTTCAATCACTTTACAAATAGCTTACAATTCTTTGAAAAATTCATAAGCCTAACACAAAAATAAATAATGAAAATTGTGGGAAAAATAAACAAAAATTACGCATTCGCCGCATTCAAAATTCTGTTTCAAGCCAAATAGTGTGCAGCAGCTGCCCCAACAGCCAGCTCTCGGCTGTAAGCACGAAAAGCGGCCAAAAACCTCAAAAAAAAAAACGAAATCAGGACAGAATTAGGACAAGGGCGAACAGAATGAACGGGAAGGCAAAAAGCAAAAGCCAAAAACCGTCAAGTTTAGAGCGGAAAAAACAAGTGAAAAGAATTAAAAGCGACAGCCGCGACGACTGTGGCCCAGCGGCTGTGGTCGCGACATTCGGCCGGCTCTCTGCCATGGCCAGCTTTTTTTTCACCCGCAACTCGATTAGCATTCAGAGATTTGTTCAGCACTCCAAATGCTGCTGGCCACCGGCCTCCTGATCCACTCCACTCCACTCCACATACCTGTCTGCTGTTGGCCCCTCGCGTTGAGTTAGGCCGCGCACTAAGAGTTATTAAATTTTGGACACATTTGCATCCAGCTCCAATAGTCCCACAGGACTAGATCCAAATGGACTAAACGCTGAAAAGCTTAGCGCAAATTGAAATAAATTAAATTGAATTTTCTTTTCCATATACTCCAGCAGAGGGTATTCGTATTTAGTTGCAAAAGATGTGAGGCATATTTTATTTTGTCATCAAAAACTGAATTGTTGTGGGTATGTTTATATAAAAGACTAGAAGTTTTGCCAAGAATTAATAATCATAATATGTATATGGACTCGGTTGCTCAAAAATACTACAATATATTAGTTAGTTTTTCAAAGATATTTTCTTTAAAATTAGAATTTCCCTTCTTCATGCTCATTAGCTAGTTTCTGAATCAACAATAAATTTATAGAACTAATTATTTAAAAAATAATATGAAAAGTAATTTATATACTTAAGATATCTCTTTAAGTAATTCATTTCTTGAAATCTTTAAAAACTTTAGTTTGATTTAGATTTCTAGCAGACATAACTACTTCCCATAGGGCATGCGATACTCATCATCTCTGTTATACTTTTACATTTATACTATACATTTTTTATCTAGCCTTTTTTTGCATTGTAGCACTCTCACACGTCATTGAATTCATTTGGTTATGAGTTTTCAAATATACATAAAAAATAGCGCTCAATTATGACTAATAAAAAACGTTGTTAATTTTATTAATGGATTATGCCATTCATATAATTTATCTATATCATGCAACATTATATGCTTATAAATATTTTTTTTTTATTTTCTAAAAACTGTTTGGCTCGCTTATCAATTAAAATTGTTTAAATTGCATTAACTGTTTGTTCGGGGACACGACAAATGGGAGTTGCTGCTGCTGTATGACCTAAGCGTTATATTTCATTCAATTAAAACAAGTAGGGGCCTAGACAACAACAACAGCAACAACAAGTGACAACAGCTGCCGCTTTTTTTTTTACATATACATATACAAAATATTTAGGTTTATTAATAATAATGCAATTACGCATAAAAATGTTTTAATTTATTTCAATTAAGCGTTAATTAAAAGCTGTGTCTCTTGTTTGTGTGCTGGGTGTCATACACAAATAAAGCCAACCAGTTGCCATTGCATATTTAAAACACACACATCTATGAATACAGACACACAAACACATATGTACATATTTATATATACATCTGGAATTGTGAAATGTATAGGAGAGAGCCGAAAGGCCACAGCGATCAGAAACTTTCCCATTGTTGAGCCTGTCAAGTGAATGGGGTTAAATTTCTTTCTCAAGCTCAAGCTAGGCATGCGATACAATATGTGAGTCATAGGCAGAAGCTGTAAGAGTTATTGCTATGCGTTACACTAAGGAAATCTGGAATCTTTTTGGCAAGCTGAGTGTTCCGATAGGAAAAAGTAAATTATGAAGAGTCACAGATTAATTACATTTTATGGCATTTGGTAAACAAAAGGTTTTGATTCCCTGAATCTGCATCTGTAATCATATATCTATATGTTTCATATAAAAGGTGCATAGTAGTAGAAAAGTCTGAATTTTGATTAATAAAATCTGTTTATCTGCTGATTTAGGTTATATTCAGGGTATATTCTAGTTGGGCATCTCTAAAAGTCTAATATACTTATATATTACAAAGCTTAACAATTTTATCTATATATTAATTCTATATTAAACTGTTTGTCCTTGTACTTGCAGCACTTGCGGCTTTCGGCCGGTACTCAGCGAGCAGAGCGCTGTGGCCGCAGCAGCAGCCGCTGCGGCAGCGGCTCAGCGTAACGCGAATCATCCACCGTTATTTCTGCCGCCGCATCTGGCGGCTCAGTTTTCGCATCAGCCGCTCTTTCCGGGCCTTAAAGGTGGGTGGACTAATGGCATAATCTCTATCGATGGGCTGTCAATCAATGCGCTAAAGAAAAATCAAAAGCAATTGCTAATCAAATTAGCAGCTGCTGCCAGCGCAAAGATGATGACGCATTGACATCAAAAACAATTTTCAAATTGATAATTTAAATTTATACAGAAATCTTTTCCCCAGGTGTTTCGCCATTTCAAAGTCTCTGCTCGTGCTGCTCGCTGAAGCCGCCGCCGCTGCCGCCGTCATCGACGGCTTCGTCTTCGGTGATGGCGCCCCTAAGCGTCCCTGTGAGTAGCAGCTCGGCGGCCAGCTCGCCAGAGTCACCCAAGTCCAGTGGTGGTAGCTCGCACGATCCACGCTCCAATTCGGTGGCGGAGCTGCGACGTAAGGCGCAGGAGCATTCAGCTGCATTGCTTCAATCGCTGCATGCAGCAGCTGCTGCAGGCTTAGCCTTTCCGGGTCTCCACTTGCCGCCGCTCTCGTTCGCCCATCATCCGGCACTGGGGCATGCCGTCAATCACAACAATAACAACAACAATAATGCGCTGCGTATGAAACACGAGGCACAGGATATGACGGCCAGCACCATGAATGGCTTAGGTCCAGGCGGTGGTGCAGGAGCGGCTAACTCCACATCGGCTGCGCTGCTTGATCTGGCTGAGTCGGCAGCGGCGTATCATCATCATCAACAGCAGCAACTGCAGCAACAGCAGCAACTGCAGCAACAGCAACATCAACAGCAACAGCAGCAGCAGCAACATCATGCCACTTTGTCGCCCCCAACCACGCCCACTCAGCTACAGTCACAGCAGCTGCTACCCACATCCGCTGCAGTGCGTTCCGAGTCGCCGGCAGTAACAACAGCCAACAGCAATGGCAACGCGCTGCCAACCAAAACCGAATAAGCAACATTATAATAATAATTATTCATTTTAAGATTATATAAACTATATAAATATATATAAATATAAATATAAATATATTCCATGTGGCGGATCTAGCATTTAAGCATTAGTTTTACGCATCTAGAGGGCAACACACACAATAAAAACTCACATTTGAAATACTTTTAGATTACTTAGCTAGACTTTTAGAGATTTGCAGGTGGCAAAGCAGCTGAAAATCTAAGCACAGAGCGTAGCTGCTAGAGAGAGAGAGAAAGCGAGCTCTATCAGTTAGAGGCAAACACAGAAAGTTCTGTTTGAAAAAATTATTTTAAATTATGAAATCATTTATAAACAAACAACAACAAAAATAAAATAATTTAAAGGCCTTGCAATAAATTAAAAAAATATATATATTTAAATAACATTATTGTCCACATACTTTTTTCAAATGCAAAATAAGCTGTCAAACAGATTTGAAATATTTCTCTGAACATCTCTCGCAGTTAGAGCAGACACTGACCTGTAGCCTCATAGTCGACGATGCAATCACATTTCATGCAAATCGTGTTGAGATTTCAGCTGGCAGAGCCACTTCAATTGATTATAAATATCAGTAATAAAAAAAACATATGCATAATAATATAATATATATATATATATATATAATAAAAATATACTCTTGTATAGAATGAACAGATAGCTAAGAAATCAGACATCTGCCTAGGCTAGACTTATCTCACTACAAGAAAAAATAAACCTACAGCAACAAGAAAAGCATAGAGCCATTATTTAAGCCCACAAGTATTGAAAATCACAGTTAATTAAAGTTAAATCAAGTTAAATAAAACAATAAATGATCATATTACTAAACAAAAATAATAATAATATTATTCAATATTTAATCAGCATTGAAAATTATGGCGTTTTGCAGGTCTTCTCGCAGATGCCCTTCAACTCGAAGAGATTCTTGTTGCCACCGCATCCACTATAGTTGAAGCCGATGCACTTATTGACGTCTTGGCGATAGGACCACATCGGCAGCAAGGCACGACAGGTGCCGATCTTAGCAAACTTCTCACCACAGACAGCTACAAAGAGAAAAAGTTGAGTTAGAGAGAAAAGTTTAGTAGAGTAGAATGTTTTACGATATGTGCTTGAAGCAATAGCGATAATCAGATTAGCCACACATAGTTCAGCAAACTGCATTCGAGAACTTACGATCCTTAAGGGCGGCCAGTGCAGAGCCCAAGAGGGCGCAGAGCAGCAGCAGCACAGCGAAATATTTCATCTTGACTTTAGTTTAGGTATTGAACTGATATTTGGTCACTGTGTCAATTGCAACTGAACTTCGCGCCGACATGTGGCGCTCATTATATAGGCTGAAACCGGCTGTAGCCATCTGTGTCGGTCAAGCAAACAAACAAAACATTTAAATTAACGTGAATTTTCGTGTTTATTTTTCAAAACAATTTACGCTTCGGTTATTTAAGATTAATTTTGCTGTGGCTTGCCAGCACTTGAAACTGGTTGGAATTGCCTCAGTGCGATGGGCCAACTTAGTCCTTGCAGGCCTTTTCACATTCACTTTGGCTGCCAAATTGGTTTTTATTGCCGCCGCAGCCACCAAAGACGAACTCAATGCAGGCATTCTTCGACGAATCGTAGGTCCAGCTGGGCATATACGCCATGCAGGCAGCGCCGTCCTGTTCCATGCCAGCCTTCGAGTGTTGCTCACTACACATATCTAAGAGGGAATGAATGCATCGCTTCGTCTATGTCTAAGAAACTTTCACAGATCTACCCACCTGGCTTGGCGCACACCATGCCGAGCCACAGCAGCAAACCAAGTGTTGTAAGCCACAGATATGCGTACTTCATATTACAATTGAAACTGTAATTGCTGCAGTCCATAACGGCGCTATATAAAGCCCAGTACATATAGACAGACATCTTAGACATCTGCAGAAGTACAGCAGATGAAGTGTGGCTTATCTGTGCTGTGCTCAGAGCCGAACGCAATGGGTCAGCATAGAAAGCCCACATCAATAACAGCTCGACACTCTCACTCTAATCTACCGAGTGTCTATATTGAGCTGTGATAACCAGCAAATCATATACTTAGTTTATACAAACTTCATCTATATATATAATATATATATATATTATTAAATTTTGTTCTTGATGTATAATAGTTTTATAGTAAGAAAAGAAACTAGATTTCATTATGAAAACAATTTTCTGCTTTTTATAATATCTAATAAACTTAAAAACTCTTTTTAAATTTTGAGTTGAAATTAAAAAATTATTTTTCGTTCTTTGTGTTTTATGTTGAGCAGCATAAAAACCAAATTTTATATTATTTAAAAGTCAAAAATTACACTTTAAATATTTCTTTGAGCAATCACTAAATATTTGAAATATCTCTCGTAGTTAGAGCAGACACTGACCTGTAGCCTCATAATCGTTCGAGATTTTAGCTGGCAAAGTCTCTTCAATTGATTATAAATATCAATATTAAAAACATATATATATATATATATATATATATATATATATATCTCGCAGATGCTCTTATATATATATATATATATATATATATATATATATATAAACATATACGCATCAACAGAAAACTAAGAAATCAGACACTTGCCTGGAGTCTGAAGCTCACAGCAACTAGTAAACTTAATAAAAACAATAAATGAGCATAATTAAAATTAAAAATAAAGATTTATTAAAATAAATTTAAACATTGATTAAATCAACTTAGCAAATGCTTGCGCTTAAACTTTGCAGGTATTCTCGCAGATGCTCTTCGACTCGAAGAGATTGTTGTTGCCATGGCATCCACTATAGTTGAAGTTGATGCACTCATTGGTATCCCGGCGATACGTCCACATCTTCTGGAGGGCGCGGCAGGTGCCGATCTTGCCAAACTCCTCACCACAGGCAGCTGGGCAAAGAGAAAAAGTTGTGTTAGAGATAAGGGTAGAGTAGAATGATCTTTGATCAGTGAATGGAATGAATAAATACAAATTTAATAATACTATATATATTCATGTATAGAATAAACACATCTGGCTTAACATCTGCTTGAAGCAATTGTGATAAGGAGATCAACTATACAGAGTTCACTCCGTCATAAATGATGATTTCTACTTAGTTTTCAAATCACACACGAATGATTTTCATATTCATTCAGATATTGGTTTCAGAGCGGAGAACTTACGATTCTTGAGGGCGGCCAGTGCAGAGGCCAAGAGGGCGCAGAGCAGCAGCAGCACAGCAAAATATTTCATCTTGAGTTGAGTTTAAGTTTTGAGTTGATATTTGTTGAGTTAATCGATTGCAACTGTGCTTGGAGCCGGCATGTGGCGCTCGTTATATAGGCAGAAACCGGCTGGAATCTTATCTGTAGGTCAAGCAAAAACAACAAACCTTCAAATTATAGTGAAATTTATGTTTATTTTGCACAACAAGCTGTGCGCTTATTTTATAATTATTTGTTTTCGGTTTATTGGGTTTTGCCATCACTTCAAACTGGTTTGTCTTATTCCTTGCAGGCCACTTCAGATCTGTTGCGCAAATATTTGTAAAAGGCAGAGTACGCATGATGTCTGCCAATGCATTTTCAAGGCATGTTTTTACAGGCAACATAGCTCCAATTGGGCATACCACGAATCGGTAAAAATACATATCTTCCACAGTATTACAGGTCAAGCCATTGAAATTGAGTTACAATTGACCTAGACTTCTGATTGACCAAAAATATATATATACATCTCTTGTAGGCTTGACAAATAGAATAAAGCTATAGCTATTATAGTTATAGAGCTCGGACTACCAAATTCAGAAACAGTTTATAGTATGTGTATCTATGTACATTTTTCCATCAATTTAAAATTGACACTTCTTAGTAATCCACTGGAGTAAAGCGTTTCTCATTCATGCACTTCGTTTCACACATCTTTTTCGTAACAAATCGATTGACAGCTTTAGGGCAAGCATAATCGGATAATGGAACGCATTTTTCAGACTGGAAATTGTAAGCCCATACTAGACGCTTTTTCCCACAGTTTTTGCCAATATGTTCTTGTATACTAAGTTCGTGTCCACATGAACCTGTGTATTACATAAGGATTAACTAAACTTAATTTGATAAATATGCTTTAATTCTGTATCTTTATACCATACGCTATAGCTCTCAAAGGTAAGACAGCGAGCAGCGAAATTGTGAAAAACAACCTCATTTTAGGAACTATGAACTGAAACTCGTAAACCTATATTAGGAATAATAAAATCGGAGCGCTCCATTTTAACGCTTAATGTCCGCTTAATATCCGTATCTAAATCAGTTAATAGCGTATCTTGTGTTTGAAATAGGTTTAGTGAGAAATATCAAAAAGCAATTGGACTCAACTTTATTTCAAATTCCACTAATCAACATTGCTATAAGCTGCTGTAGCTTTGTTAAAATTATGTTACACTTGCAGAAAGTAGGGAATTAGATGAAAGAAGAATGAACTGGAGCAGAAGGACGATCCAATAACAACTGAATATGAAAATCTTCTAAGGCAAAGAACGACGTTTGACAGTGAGAGAGTCGCTTCGACTGAGTTGTCGTTGTAAAAGGAACCGAACATGAGGCATTAGCAGAGCAACAGTGCGAGAGACAAGAAGTTTAGTAGGCATATGAGAAAAGAAACTTTGAACATGATTAAATTAGAGAGAGTTAAAGGGATTCTGAGCTAGCTGCCGATGCATCAGAATTACCCCTAACCCAGACATACATACATATATAATACTTGGGCTTGTCTTTCTGCTTTCTCTCTAAAAATCTATGAACAAACAAAGAGAGCAAGTATCACAACATCATTTTTCACAATGACAGGCTTCTAAGTACTTCATGTTGTTAAGAAGAGAATACAATTGTCAGCTGACTTAGTTGCCAAATGTCTTCCTAAAAACTGGAGTCAGTAAGTACAACTTATACAAATTTGTTATTTTATTTTACATTTTGTGTATTCATTAAACAAACGCTACTTATGATTAAATGGTAAAGAGCTGCTGAAGTATAGCTATTGCAAAAAGTATCACTCTTGCTAGGTCACCCCAAAGTAATAACATTTGAAGGCAAGGAAAGACAGTAAGTTCTTGACTTGAAAAGCCAGCAATTAAATATGCATTTAACAATTTAATCAACTCAAATCAAATTCAGTATTTAAATTTTATTCAATTATAGCCATAATTTCTATTTTTGTCACTTAATCTAAGCATTTTTCCTCACAGATCGCTTTGGTGCCAAATCGATTGTCATTGCCGCCGCAGCCGCCATAGATGAACTTAACGCATTCGTTGGCCGCCGCATCGTAGCTCCAGCTGGGTATGTAGGCCTCACAGGAAATGCGCCCATCGCCATTTAAAGAATGTGGCAGGCCGCAAAGCTCTAAAGAATTGCAAATAAGAAATGGAATCATTAAATGACAATTGGATATTTACCATTTTTGAGCGCAAAGCAGCTGACAATAGAGACGAATAGCACTAAAAACAATACGTGGAACTTCATGATAACTCTGTGCACCGAATACAGCTGGACAAGAATTTGAACTAAACTTCAAGCTTGTCGGAGTAGCTTTTTAAATACATTTTAGAAGCTTCGCTTTGCCGTCTTATCGCCTCGACGCGCATGGCGCAAGCATTGTATACAAAACAAAATTATTCCGAAATGTTTTGTATTGGTAAATATTTGTTTGCCGTGCTTGGCAAAGTGATTAAATATGATTAAGTAAACAAAGTGGGAAGCAATAGCATTCGCTGAGATTCTCAAATACTCATACAAACATAACTTTGATGCTCTTTCCAGTATTAAGATGCGCTCAGCAATTGCAGTGCTCTTAACTATTTGAACTTGATGAAAGATTAAAAGAAAAACAAAGCAATTTTAATTATTTAAGTTGAATTTGACAGCTTAGTGAGCTTAGTGAAGGATAAGTGAAACTTATAATATATCGAACTACAACGAGACGAAAGTTCAATTCATTTTGTTAGACTTCTTGCTACGATTAGGTAGAGAGATATCGCTTTTGAAGCTTTTACTTACTTAATACTTAAAAAGTGATATAATAATATGGATGGTTAGCTCAGCTACACGAAGCCTGTATACCCTGGAACTCCATTTTCGTAATTGGAATATTCAAAATATGCTTCATATTTTATTAATCTCTTTTACATCGATACAATAAATGAGAGTCTGAATAGCAATATTGAGTTACTTTCGCACACACTTTCGTAGGCACTGCGATTTATTCAGGAAATTGTTGGCATTTCCTCCACAGTTTAAATATGTGAATTTCACGCAATTATTAATTGCAGCATTGTAGGTCCAACGGCGCGCACTATTCAAGCAGGAAGTGTAAACATCGATATTGTATGAATGGGTTAGGCGACATATCGCTAGAAGCAATAGGCAAATTGGTAAATTTATGTTGAAAGCGTATTTCACATTTGATCACATACGATTTTTGGTCGTTAAGCTGTTGACCTGAAGAGCACCACAAATCACAGCCAATAATAAAAAGAACTTCATTTTGTTATAACACTTTATGCCAATTTTCTGGCTCACAAGCTTACTTTGGATATGCAGCGACAGATTTGGACTAAACTGACTGCAGTCTGCACCTAATGCTTATATATTTTTCTTCACTGAACTCAATTTAGCAGCACAGTTATATACTCTTTCCCCAACTTTGTTTCAATGGCGAAATTTCCTATAAACATAGTAAAATTGGAAGTTGATTTAAAGTTTTTTGAAGTATGAAAAATGTTTTCTCTTTCATTTACTAATCATAAATTTTGTTACTCATAAATTGAAGAATTTTTATTTTTATTTTATTTATAATATATATTTCTAATAATAATTAAATACTTCCATTCGAATTCAAATATTTTTACAATAAATTCTAGAATATTTCGTTTTTAGTGACAAATTTCTGATACCCTTTGGTAGAGTATTAGAAAATAATTACTAAGCAGCACTTCGCTTTCAAGTCTGACAAAGAAAATGAAAGAAATTTTCATAACAGCTGAAAACTGTTTTAAAATATAAATATTTTCGTATTGCTCATTGAGCGAATTGAACAAAATCAAGTTAGAGTGCTTCAGTGGGAAGAGCACGACTAGGAGCTGCGCAAGCCCCATTTGCTAACTAACTGTTTGCTAATATTGTAGCCTAAAAATATACAAAGTAACGTGCGTATATAATCCTGCAAGCGCTTGTTTGACATTTACATCAATGATCTGTTTCTTCTAACTTTAAACAGTTCAGTTCACGTTATGAAGCTTTGTACATTCAAAAATCTATTTTGTTTTTCCCAATTTAGGTGAAAGAAACTGTTGAGTGGCCGTTGTGTGTTTAGAGTAATACTTTAATATTTAATATTTGGAGATTCTAGAAACAAACTTGAACTTGAGTCGGAGTGAGATCGGTGCGTCCGTTACTCCGAATCAGGAATATTTGTATGCCAGAATGGGATCGGCAACGCCTTCTTCTGCCCGTTACATAGACGGGCACAAAACCAATAAACTCTCAAACCCAATTTTCAATGGGTACAGCCTATACACACATATACGCTCACACATGTGAGCTCTAAAAGTTGTTGCCTCAATTGTGTGTTTATTTTTGTTTACTTTTCTATGACCACAACAATAAATTTTATATCTCAGAGTCGTTTTAGGAATTTCCCGAGCTGTTGACAAACAAATTCGTTTCCCAGAACTGAGAACTGCATGATTTTGTTTTTATTTACTAATCACGTTGTAAGACGTGCGCTGTGGAAATTCGCATTAAAATATATATACTTGTGTTGATTTTTTTCAATATTATTTCTTAATGATTTTACAGAGTTCTTTGGTCTTGAAGACATTGAAAGCCTATGCATCCGTTGAATTGGAATTATTAGCGTAAATTGTCTGCTGGATAATATCTTTAGGAATCCATGGGAAATTCGCATATGCTAGTGTGTTGCGCCGGCAGGATAAGTAAACGATTGAAATCACAAATGGAATTGGAAATTGGGTTATATAGCTGCGATCCCCACAGCTTGGAGAAATGCTGACTAGGCAAAGCGTCGAGTAGGCAATGTAGATCTTAGAGTAACCAGATCTAATAACAGATCAACTACTGTATGCAAGTCTCTGTCACGTTTTGCGTAGCTAAACAAGATCTTAATATGACATGTAAATTCACAAACCTCTCCGAGCACATTTTAATGTCCAATTGCATCAGATCACTCAGTGATTCATATACCACGTTAATTTATTGCCCAAATGACTTATTGATTATGAAAATGGACTTTATGTACTTGATGAAGCAGTTGTCCTCACCATCAATTCCGATAAAGATGATTTTCGTGCACTTATCCGTTACAGCGTGCAGTCCACCTGGTAATTTGTTCCGTTGCTGCAGGAAGCACTAATACTAATTTATGTATGTATGTAGAAGTGCTTGTGTATAAATAAAGTTAAATTTAACTTACAAATGCCTATGCAAAATAATCGATAACTAGTTAGCGTTTTTTAAAGGCATAGAGACCTCTCAGTTTTATTAAATTATTTGCTCAAATCATCAGGTTTCCTTGACGATAATGCACTCATGCTCACACAATTTAGTTGAATCTCTCAGGATCAGTTACTTAAACAAAACAGGCCAAAGACAGCGAGGAATACACAAAGTATTGCTGAGTGTTTCATCTTATATATTTTTTAGCGCTTCTATCGAAGAACTATTTCAGCTTGCTGCAGATCACAATCATGTGTACTAGAATTGTGTATAAATCATATTGAAGCTAATTTACAAATGCCTTTAATTGAATTATGCATTAAATAATCGATGCAAAGCAGAAACGAATCATTTTGGAGGAACTGATTGATTGAAGATTGACTGAACCATTTGCCAGGTTTAATGATTTGCCAGATTTTTAAGGGGCACTGACACCTCGCACTTTCATTGAACAATTTGATATATTTAGATTATCAAGTTTACTTTACAAAAGTCTACTCCATGCACGTGCACTCGCGCTCTATCTGAGATAGGAAACGATTTAAATTACCGCCGCAGCCACCATATATAAAGTGCTTGCATGTATTGTGTTCAGGGTAGTAGCTCCATCTGTGACTTAACGCATAGCACACAAAGCCGTTATTGCCATTAACGGCTGGTGGCAGATTACAAATGCCTGAGCATAAAGTAAAGGTTATTTTCAGAATTGAGCTATTCAGGGTCAGTTTTTTAGACTTACCATCCATGAGAGCGATGGATAGGCCAAAGAGGGCGAGGAATACGCAAACCATACCATACCATTTGCCAAGCTTAATGAATTGCCACGCTTTTAAGCACATAGACTATTTTCAGTTTCATGCAGCAATTTGATTTATTGAGATTATCAAGTTTACTTTACAAAAGTCTACTCCTTGCACTTGGACTCGCAATCTATCTGAGTTTCGAAACGATTTGCATTGCCGCCGCAGCCACCATAGTTGAAGCCCTTGCATGTATTGTCTTCAGGGTAGTAGCTCCAGCTGGGCATTAACGCAAAGCACCTCATCAAGCCGTTGCCATCACCGGCTGGTGGCAGACCACAAATGGCTGAGTACAAAGTAAAGGTTATTTTCAGAATGAGCCATTCAGGATCACTTTTTGAGACTTACAATTCTTCAGAGCCAGGGACACGCCAAAGAGGGCGAAGAATACGCAAAGTACTGCTGTGAATTTCATTTTGTATATTTCCTTAGGGCTTCTGTAGAGCAACTAACTAAATTTGTTGCAAAGCGCAATGATTTATACTATTCTGTGGCTACAGCTAATCAGTAAAGCTGATCAGTATTTTTATGTGTGTATGTATGCCTGAGAATAAATCGAGTTGATACTGATTTGCAAGTGCCTCGAATAAATATTTAAAAAATTGACAAAGCTAAGCGGAGCGGATCAAATTTGATTTAGCTAAGATTAACTTGAATTTAATTTAAAACAATAAATTAAACTGCTAAGCATTTGTTGCAACATCTATGATATTTGAAGGTATATTTGTAGAGTAGATCCACAGTGAACCATTTGCCAGACTTAATAATCTGCCACGCTTGAAAATTCATAAATGCCTCCGCAAATTTTGAAATAAATAATCAGGATCAAATCGATTTGGATGCACTTAATGATTGACTTAATGATTTGCCACATTTTAAAGGAACATACACACCTCTCACTTTCATTAAACAATTTGATTTATTCAGATTATCAAGCATAATTTACATAATTCTATTCCTTGCACTTGGACTCGCAATCTATCTGAGTTCCGAAACGATTTGCATTGCCGCCGCAGCCACCATAGACGAAGCTCTTGCAAGCATTGTCTTCAGGGTAGTAGCTCCAGCTGGGCATAAAGCCGGCACACTTGATCAGCCCGTTGCCATCGCCAGCTGGCGGCAGGTCACATATGGCTGAGATCGAAGTAAAAGTTAATTGAGTCCATCAGGATCTGTTACTCGGACTTACAATCCTTCAGAGCGAGGGACAGGCCAAAGAGGGCGAGGAATACGCAAAGTACTGCTGTGAATTTCATTTTGTATATATTTTGAGGCTGCTAGCGAACAACTAACTCAGCTTGCTGGAGAGCACTATGATTTATACTACTAATGTACTCAATGGGGCTTATCAATATGTTTGTGTGTGTCCATTTCAATGTGTATGTGTGCATGTGTACAAATTTAGTTAAGGCTCATTAACAAATACCTGCGAAATATTAAACAAAATTTCTTAGCTTAGCAGGAGAGGATCGAGGCAGTTGTGATTGATTGGAAAAGTAATATGAATTTTGTATAATATTATAAAAACCATTTATTTATTATTATCATTATTTATTTTTAGCTACAAAGTTGGCATAACACATATAAATTTGACTTAAATACTATCACCCTCTATCTGAAGATGCCGGCCCTGGAGTTAACTACTCATACTCATTAAAGCTGTGCAAATATGGGTGAGTAGGTATACGCGACTGATTTCCATAATTTTAAGCGAGGGTTATTGTAATACTTATATACTATATATATATATAGACACTATCCGGGTGCTTCCCATTAGGCTGCTGCGCTGCTTGTCGTCTCTACCGACTGCGGCTGCTCTGTAGTCAGCTCTGTGCTCTGCTCAGTCGCGGATGCTGTTGTCAGTTGTATCTCTGTCTTGCCGAGGCAAAGCTTCTCGCACTCTGCCTTTGACTCGAAGTTGTTGCTGTTGCCGGCGCAGCCGCCGTAGACGAACTCCTCGCAGGCGTGCGTATCCAGATTGTAGGCGAAGCGATAGAAGAGCGCAAAACAGCGACCCGTTTCCTTGGGCTGGTGGCACTGCTCCGGCACACTGGTCTCGTCCACAGCCGGCAGCTCTGTTGTCTGGCCCTCCAATTGCTGTTTCTCCACGACCAGCTGTGATTGATCCACAGCAGCGCTGTGCACGCACATGGCGCCAAGGACCACACTGAGCGCAATTAATGACAGCTTGTAGCACATTTCGTTTCAGTTTCTTTGCCGCGAATGATGCCAGCTTTGGCATTTAGCCAGCCTTAAATACTCAAAGCCGAAATGAATCAACTGGCCCGCAGCCGCACGTAGCCGTAGTTAATTTCGTTATCATATCGTACGAGTATTTGCTCGAGTCATTCGTCAAGGCATGTAAATCACAGTGTCTCGTTGACAGTTTTTGACGTCCTCACCTGCCTCAGTTGCAGTTCAACGCACCTATTAATATTTCAGAGTTTTATGATAGTTCAGCTCTAGCTAAATCATATGCTACTTCCGCACAGCTGTCGCCAGTTCCCCAATTTGTTTTGACGCACTTTGTGCTCATGTTATGAACAATTGTCACGGCACAAAAATGACGTGACGGTCAGTATCGCGGATATAAAATATCATTTATCCAAAATATTGTAGTTAGCGTGGTATAATAATTATAATTATATATATATATATATATATATATATATATATATATATATATATATATATATATATATATATATATATATATATGTATATACATATACATATATATATATTTTTTTTCAAATGTTGTTTAATGGCAATTGTTGATATTGTAGGGGATTTTTGGAAATATTTTGATATTCATTTTAAATTTTTCACAATTTTAGGGAGACTTTAGGAGCAAAACATTAAATTCTTTTCATGTCATATATCATACATCATAATCATATAACATACATTTATACCGTATTTTACATTACTTTATTACCCTACATGCCAAGCTTTTCATGTAAGCTTGTCCATAAAATATTGTCTAATTTAATCAGTTGTATATGTTGCTAGTAGAATTTTCAATATTTTCTATATTTCATCTATATATTTCTTCTTCTTCTACTTGTATATCAAATGTTATATATATTTGATATAGTATTAGATTTTTATTATATTTAGAATATAACAGTTTCAATCAGGAAGTTATAAAATATCAATAGCACTATGATAGTTCCGGTATTATCAATATAATATATCTATATATATATATATATATATATATATATATGTATTTGTGTAATCTATGCTTGATATCTATTTCCATCTGTATATATTATTATTTTTTGCATATTTGTATGCAGATACACATCTGTATATTTCAATGAATATATTAACGTTTGCTTATATATATACATATATTTATATATGTATATAAATATGTATGTATGTAGGCTTCTTTTATATATGTACAAGTATGTGTGTGTCTTGTATGGGTTCTGAAGCTGAGAGCAAACCAAGCTAACTTGCGGCAGTCTTGCATATAAAAGCAAGTAATGCACTTCTCTGCGATTCTCATGAATTCAAGTAAGGTTTGCAAGAAAGTATCAAAAGTAGTAGAAGTTGGTGTTGATGGCGCTTGAAAAAGTATTTATATAAGTGTGAGTGTTTAAGTGTGTAAATATGTAGATATATATATATATATATATATATATATATATATATATATATATATATTTTATATACATATATATATATATATAGGTACATATATATGTACGTATTTCTCTATATATTCGTGTTAATATATATTTCTTCTCTTTCTGCAATTTCTATTTATGCATGTGTTTATATATCTATTTCAGAGCTTATATATACATATATACAAATATATTTGCTGTCTGTATACTTAACTCTACGTTGTCCTACCTTACGATTCTCATAAATTATGATTTAATCTGGTCACATGAATAAATTTTCCTGGCAATCGGTTAAGCTTTGTCTTCGATTTAAGTCTATATGTTTTTCTATCTCATTTTAAGCTTCATTATTTCTTCGGCTTTCTCCTCAGACTCTCAATATGTTACAGCATTTCTACTGTTATATTTGAGCCAAGCTAACAATTTTTGACTATAGTCACTATCAAAATATTATGCGGAATTGGCAAATTGTTATGAGCACAGTTAATGATAAACACAAATACGCCTTTCTGACTAAATTAATCAATAAGCGGAACATCTTGTTTGCTAACCAAGAATTCACACTGAATCTATTTAATATTTGACTAGCATGCTCAGTGTGGTAATTGACCGCAAAGTAGATCCTTGCAAATGATATAAACAAACGTTTGATGGATCTTTTATTTGGTATGCACAGAGTATGGCCATGGAGCTGTTGTCGATTCATAGAACTTGAGTCACTTCTTGACTAGGCACGCCTCCTCGCACGTCTGTCGGAAGCCCCAGCGATTGTCGTTGCCCCTGCAGCCGCCGTATTTGAATGTCTCACAGCTGTTCTTCTCCTTGTTGTAGTAATAGCGCTCCAGGCTCATGCGACATGGACCCGTTTCCAGAGGCTGCAGGCATTTGACATCTGTTAGGAATTTTAAAATTTACGTAATAAATATCAAAAAAAAAAAAAACAATTTCTTTCCGACTCTACCTTGTTTGCGCTGTTGTTGCGTTGGCTGCTGCTTGACAATTGGCTTGGCTGTGGTGGTGCTGGTGCTGGTGGTGCCAGCCACCGCTGGTTGTGCCTGTGCCAGCGGCTTGGGCTTGGCTGTGGTCACTGCCTGAGCCAGCTGTGTGAGGCCGAGCAAAACAATTGCGGCCAAGCACAGAAATTGGGTCATTCTCGTCATTTGTTTCATTCTCAATGTGATCGCTGATAACTGCGCGTTAATAACTGCAAACAACAACTGAATCTTCTATTTTGTGTCCCAAAGCAGTCTAACGAGCTTTTCGTAAAATAAAAAATATTTATTCATACGTAAGCTGTGTGTGTGTGTGTGTGTGTGTGTGTGTGTGTGTGTGTGTGTGTGTGTGTGTGTGTGTGTGTGTGTGTGTGTGTGTGTGTGTGTGTGTGTGTGTGTGTGTGTGTGTGTGTCTGTTAAGCGAGGCGTTTAGTGCAAATTGCGCATACGAAGTGTTGAACACAAACTGGCTTAATTATCAAATTTACACACACACACACATAAGAATATGTGTATATGTATGTATGCAAGTATATACATATGTATGTGTACATATATTATATACTTATGTGTATATGTAAGCAGCGCTAGACAGTCTACAGCTATCATTCGGTCAAATTTTACTTGCTTACTTTTTGAATAATCTTTGCATTGACGGAACTGTAAAGCAAAATAAAAAAATTATATAAAAAAAAATTAATAAAAATATATATGCATACATTGAATTTTTTCAGTTTTTTTTAAATTATATTTTAAAGTACTTTGGCTTTGATAATCATAAAATATTATTAAATATATTTTTGTTAATATTTTTAATAAAATTCATAAATTAAAAAAAAACTGTTTTCCTTTTTTTACAATATTACATTCATTTAAATTTATATATAAACAAAAAAACAATTGTATACATATATATTATTATTTTGTATGAATATAATCTGGTATATTTATAATATATTTTAAATATTTTGTATATTCAATTAATTTAATAATTTTTAATTTAATTTAATTTAATAATTTAATTTAACACATTTTTCATTGTTTCTAAAAATTGTACAAATTGCTATAACAAAAATCTAGTTTGAGTACAAATATATTTTTCTTTTGCATATGTATTTAAATATAAAACAAAACTTTGTTGAAACTATTCTTAAAATTCAAAAATATATTTTTTAAAGCATAATTTTGTAAATATTTGGCTGCCTGTGGACTTTATGATTTACTTAGCCATTTCTTGCCTGGGTTAAATTAATAGTTTTGACATGCAAAATACATTCAAAATTCAAAAATCAGTTGTAAAACTAAAAGAAAATAAGAAAACATTTCTAGTATTGCTATTTCCTATTTTTAATGAATTACTTTTAAATTAAGAAAAGTAATACATTTTATATTTCAATTTATATTCAAATTACCAATTTCGAATGATTAAAGCATATAGTATATACAAAGTTCTTTATCTGCAACAGAGATCAACAGCAATCCATCAGCATCAGCAAAGCTAATTTGAAAATATTTGATTACATGGTAGCCCCGTAGTCGACTACCCTTGATGCTCTTGAGTTATTTTGTGGCTGTTGGTCGACTGAGTAAATTTGTAATTTCATTGTAAATCATTCGTTGACAAAGTAAAGCAATTTATGACGCAATAAACATTTACAACTATCACTTGACATATTTGAAACACACACACACACACACACAGAAATCAGAAGCAAATTACGAATGAAATAGAATTTCCGGGGCAATGCGATAATTTGCATAAGAAATTCGTGTCTTTGGAGTAAGTCATGTGTTTGATAGCAATTACTAAGTTTAAGTAGGAATCAAGTGTTGCACTTTGCAGGGCACATTAATAATGCATTTGTCATTGGGACAGGCCACTCGATGGCCAGTTGCTAATAATTAGACTGAACGGCCAACAGATGTGGGCGTGGCAAATGGACTAAGGCTGGGCAAAAGCGTTAGCTAGGTGTTAATGCACAGGGCAAATTGAATTAGCACTTAACTATGCTGCTAATCACAGCGATGATGAGGACGGTGTCGATGGTGATGATGATGGTGATGATGATGATGATGAGGAGTGCAGGCAACAGTCGTGCTATTTATTCATTAGTCCAACTCAACACACAGAAGCATATGTGGAGCGTGGGTGGCACACGAAAATTTGGCTGATTGAATGGCCGAAATGAAGTCTATCTACCTATCTCTCTGTCTGTCTCTCTTTCTCTCTCGCGCTCTCTGCGCGTGTGGTGACAATTCAGTTAACTGTTTAATTTGCCCGAAATAATTGAAATGCTGCCCAGGCGAGACACATTAATTGCGCTGCTCGTCATCCAAAACTGCGTTTAATTACTAAATTAGACACAGCTCGGAATTGAGAGCTGCAGCTAAAGCAACTCTCTCTCTCTCTCTCTCTCTCTCTCTCTCTCTCTCTCTCTTCATTCTCTCGACTCGACATTCATTACTTCATTCAATTAACTTACTCACAGCTGCCTGTGCGCTTTAACTGTGTAGCCAAAGTCCCAAGCGTATCTCTGTCTCTGTATCTCAATTAGCATATGCATGAGACAGCGCGTAAACAACTTCAGTTGAAACTGAAAGCCCAGCTAGTTCTGTTTTGTTTTCGTTTTCGTTTTATTTCTTTTTCGCAAATGTATTGGAAATTCCACCAGCAAAATCAACTTCAATTTGTTGTATCTATATCTGAAGCTGTTGCTGCTGCTGCTGCTGCTGTTGTTGTAGTTGTTGCTGTTGTCATTGATATGCGGAACATGTTTTTGTTTAGTTGCCACTGCAAAAGTTTTACGTCATTTCGTGTGAGCAACGAAGCCGTGTGCTATAAGTGTTATGAACGTAGGGTATTGACTGCAAAAGTTGAGCCTCTCACTAGTCAGCTGCAATACAATTAATTTTCTAAACAAAATAAGAAAATGAGAAATGACTATTCCCACATAGCTTTTCGCTGTCATGCCCTATACAATTTTCTAACTGGCTAACAACAATTTGAGTACTGCAAACTTGTTATGAATTCATCAATATTCATTAGGGAGATCTTTGTAGATAGGTTGAGATATCTCAAGTATTGCTTTATATTGAACTATTCTCTATTGAGGAGTATGTCCTAGTTTTGTAAACTTTCTAGATTTACTAAAAATAGACTTGAAAGATTGTAAAATTTTTTGTTTGATTTAAAACAAACTTGATCTACGCCTGCTTTATAAGCAGTTTGGGCACTTCTTGGGCTATTTCTGAATACCCATTGCTAAAGAAATTACAGGCATCAAAACTACATGGACTTTTAATATAGAGCATCGACAACCGGATATACATACATATACAAAGTTGAGTTGAGCCAAGTGGTATCTTATCAAGTTTTGTATTGATATTTTGTCATTTAACATTTACACATTTTTTTATATTTATATATATTATATACCAAATTTAACAAAAATATAATTTCCATGTTATTTTTATACATTTTTAAGTATGCGCAACTAAACGTAAAATATTTTAAATATATAAAAATATATTAATATTTTTTTCAAATATATAGATATATGTATTAAATATAATTTGTTAATTTTTTAAATCAGGACTATATACTTTTTAAAGTTTTTTTCTTATTTATTTTTATTAAAGATTTTGATTTCTTGCAATCAAAACTATTTCAAAGCGCTACGCAATGCAGTCAAAGTTGAAATAGTATTTCTAGATTATTTTTCTACATTTAAGTTTCAGTATTTAGATGATATAATTGTTATAGACGCAAATTATTTTAATCACTTTTCACAAATAATAATTTATGAACCTTTGAACTTAATGCCAAACCAATGTAAACTGGAAACTTTCCGTGAGAATTTCAGCGAATTGGGTAAAACTAAAATACAAAATATTTTAAAATAGTTGCGTACCAATTTAAAAAGCCTTAAATAAATCAAAACTAAAAAAATACAAAACAAAAGGCAAAATTTTCTGAAGAAACTTGAAAGAAAAGACTGATCACTAGCTATATACATGATAATATATTTCCACATAAGAGAACTTATGAACCTTATATACTATATACATCATTATGAAATGTAATCTAATCGTTAGTGTATAAAATAAATAGATGATCTAAGCTAAAGCTAGAACAAACAATGTTTGTGATGCTTCAAAAATTACAGTTCGAATGTCTTTTGCAGTGAAGTAAGTAGGTGACTTGGCTGTCGTTATGGCCGACTTCGCATTTAAATTGGTCAATGTTGAATCTTGGCTAGGCAAAAGATATAGTTGAAAAAAAAAAATGAAACAACAAACAATTGGCAAAGCGCGCTTAGTGAGTTGTTAACCCAAGAACGAGTCGGTTGTACGGAATGCCTTGGCTATGGCAGCTGTTGATGGTGCTCCCAGTGCTGCTCCTGCAACTACTGGGTGAAGTTGATGGCGCCTCGAAACGTGGTAAGGCTAAAACAGATGGTCCATAAATTGGCAAATAATGTGGAACATGATGTTGCAGTTAAACTGTGCCTACAGCCCATGGTCAGCGGCCGTTGCTTTGGCTATGTGGAGAGCTACGCCTACAATCCGCTCGAGCGACGCTGCGAGGCCTTCATCTATGGCGGCTGCGGTGGCAACGAGAATCGTTTTGACAGCAAGGCCGCCTGCGAGTATAGCTGTCGTGATGTCTGATAACTGATAGCTGAATGAGGATTGATGATTGTTGATTGTTGTTGACTGATGATTGATGTTAATAAGAACTACAGCTAGTGCTATTGCAAGTGCTTATATTCAATTTGTGGTTTGATTGCTTTTGTTGGCCGAATTATTGCGCCGCTTGACATGTCGCGCATTATTGCAAATCTTCTCGCAATCCTCCAGCGAGGCAAAGAGCCGCTTATTGCTGCAGCCCATGAAATGGCAATGCTGCGTTTCCACATCATAGTAAATGCCCAGCGTGGTGGGCACGCACAGGCTGCTCGTGCTGGGCTTCACCTGGCATATATCACCTGTGCGACAAACTTAAGTGAGACTCAGAGACATAAATGAATTCGTTAGCTAGTTGAGACTTACGTGTGCGTGCCACAACCATTTGCCACTCGAGGCACAGGGCCAGCAGCAGCAACAGCAGCGAGATTTGTCTGCTTCCCGTTGAGGCGTTCATTTTGCCAATGTCTAAGCTGTAGCTGAATCTGTTTCAGGATTAATATTTAAGATATATTTCGTGTGCTTTCCTCTTCTAGTTTAGCTCCTGGCAAATTCAGCTCTGTACTGTGGCTGGCACAGTTATCATCTGTATTTCCATAGATTCCCTGTCGACTGTCGCTACGACGAAGTTGTAGACAAATGCGCAGCAGTGGCAGCTGCCTCCCGCCATATATTGAAGCGCAGCAGTTGTCAATATATAGTATATGGCGATCTATTGATATGCCTCTTCTCGTCTTCTTGTGCAATTTATGGGTTTTTTAATACGCGACAGCCACAAGTTCAGCGCACAGCACACACAGTCCAAAGCCAAATATTCCACACACACACACACACACACAAAAATCGTTTTGGCACACTTGCAGATTAACTTTTATACGACTTGTTCCGGTCACCTTTTAGCTATATAGAATGATTCTTTGGAATTAATTCACAATGTTTGGGAATGAATATGAAAATGGGTCTTGCGCCACATTTGATCGCTGGCTGAGCTATTGCTTTGCTGCTGTCGCAAACTCGACTCGAAACCTCGAACAAAAGGCAAACAGATTCGTAATCAGGTTGCGCTCTGCCAATAGCCGCTGCTGACGCTGCCGTTGACTGATAACAACACAACAGCAACAACAACAACAACAACAGCAACAACACCCACAACAACAATGTGCCTGAGTCTGTGATGTCTCGCTGCCTGCATGTGCGTTGTTGATAATATGCATGGAGCTGACGAGCTGGGCCTTTGCCTGGGGATCGCTGCTTGGGGGTTGGAATTCCGGCTCAAACCGGCATACGCCTGTTGCAGAAGGCCGGCCCACTAGCCCTGGCCAGGGCTGTCTTACAACGAAGCTTGACTACACTTACTAGGCTTTTCTTTAATGTAAGTTTGCCACAATTGCTGCCTAGATATTTTAAATATCAAAATACGCTTCTACCTTTCGAGGAATAGATAGTTAAATGTTCTTAGAGTTTCTCTGCTAAGCCTTCATATTTTGTTTATATTGTAAGTCAATTTCGGTGGCTTATCTTAAGAATCTTCAGATTTATATAATGTTTAGAATTATCTCTAAAATTGTAACTATAATTTCTTTAGTTTGGACTGAGCTTAAGCTTAAGCCTTGCTATTCAATTTACCCGAAATTTTATGTATATACATAAAGTATTTTTACTTAAAAAATTATTAATATTATTTTTTTAAGTAAAAATATTTGAAATTAAATAAGTAAATATTTTTCAAATATTTTTAAAATATTTTTCAAATATTTTTGTATATTAAAATTTTGAATTAAAATTCATACTTTTTTGCTTCCAAAGACAAAAAATGTTGAAAATATTAATGAAATGATAAAAATATTTTAAAGTATTTATAAAATATTAAATAAATTTCAAATATATACAAGTCTTTCTTTCTTAAAAAAAAATATATATTTCTCAGGTGTAAAAAATATTTGAAAATAATTTTAAAATATTTTTCAAATAATTCTCAAAAGAGAAAAAGATTTTAAGTCCAGTTAAATCATTAATATTTATTTAAATAAATTATTATAATTTACGCTATTTTCCTAATATCAAACA
The DNA here is from genome assembly GCA_035045365.1 of Drosophila leonis. Lineage (NCBI taxonomy): Eukaryota > Metazoa > Arthropoda > Insecta > Diptera > Drosophilidae > Drosophila > Drosophila leonis. The sequence goes on along the minus strand of JAWNPC010000389.1, from coordinate 1,403,878 downwards.
GAATAATCTCTCAATTCGCAGCCATTTAGATGATCAAACTATAATACCCCCATTCGAGTGAGCGCATTAAGAGCTGACGCAAGCATGGCTGGAGCCTCAACTAAGTAAAGCAATTAATTAGGCTGCTGCTTGGAACATGCCACAAGAAGACAAAGTCAAGCACGTTTCAGATGCTCATTGGAAATAACAATTACGTCACGGGTCAGGGCGGTGATTAACACCGGGGCTCGATTAAAATCAGACGCAGTTTTTTTTATTTTTTTTATTTTTATAGTAGACAGAGATGCGGTTTATTCGTCTCAAGCTCTCATTCATTTCTATAGTAATCGGGACTGCGACGCTTGCCCAGCACACAGGTCGCCACGCAGTCCTCCTGGCTGCCGAAGCTCTGGCCGGGCGTCAGGCGGCAAGCGCCAATTGAGTACATCTGGCAGTCGAGCGTGGCCGGATCGTAGTAGAAGCCTTCGATCTCAATGGTGCACATGCCCTCAGAGAATGGCGGCGGCTTCATGCAAATATCTGTGTATCAAATCAAATAATTAGTGGATGCACTTCTGCTCTCTCTCTCTCTCTCTCCTCTCCCACTAACTCACTTGGCATGCCGGGCACATAACGTGCCTCAATCTCAGCAAATCCCAGCAAGCCGAGCAGCAGCAGCAACAACAAAGGCTTCAACGGCGACATCTGGCTGATAGTATATAGCACAGCACCACCCGCTGACAACTGAGCGCGTGAGTGAGTGAGTGAGTAAGTGTTGCCAGAGCAACGCTAAACTTGGCTGCGGCAACACCTCACACACACACACACACACACACACACACACACACACACACACACACACACACATATATATACACACACTCGATTACACACTCACACACAGACATATAGCTGCCGATAGTCCACGGATGCGATAAGCAGAGCCATGCGACAGTTTTATGCCAAAAGGGGACGCATGTGACTCCAGATTGTGGTCCGCATTGGATGGATGTCATAGATCTCTGGAGCTACATATAGAGCGTGGCTGAACATGAATTGTGAATAGTGAAAAGTTGCTGAGAGAAAGAAAACTTTAAAGCAAATGCTGAGCGAACATGTTTTGAAAGTCTTGAAGTGAAAGATCTGCTAATGATTAATTTATATAATTTCTCATGAATTGTATAAACGAAGATTTCTCAGTTTTAACAGTCTAATTAATATATAAATCTATCTGCCTGTTCGTTTTTATACAAAGTGGCCTTTCAGTCTTCAAAGAATTTCAATCAAATCTTGCGTATACTCGATTTCTACGAAATTATCAATAATGTGCGGCCATAACTTTTCTGATTTAATCACAAATTGAAATGTTATTAAAAAACATGCATTATCAGCTAATTAATAAATATATTTATTATAGTAACAACAATAAATTGAAATAATTCTCTCTTAAAGCAATTCATTTAGATGCACATCTTTTCGCACAGCATTGTTGAAGCCCTCCTTATAGCGATACCATATGGGACTCTTAACAATTGCATCAGTTTTGACTGTAAAACAATAGTTAAAAATAATAAAAATAATATATATAATTAATGCTTGAGATGCAAGAGCCATTAGCCTACCTTCCTCTGCTGCAGCTGCTGCTGTTGTCTTGTGTGTGACGCGCCCAAAGAAGTCTTTCGTAAGCTGTTGAAAAATAAAAAATAAAAAAATGTGAACTTCATAATTTAATAATAATGTAAAAGGCACAAAGATTATGCTAAAATGAAATGAAATTTGCTATATAATAATAAAGAAAAGCTTCAACTCTAAGTGAGAGAAATGAAGAGCATTGGCAAAAAGCAACCCCTAAGCAAATGCACAACCCCAGTGAAAAGGACATTTTGTTGTTGTTGCTGCTGCTGGCAGTCGCTTTCGCTTAGGATTGGCAATAAATGTTCGTTTGCGCTGATCCCACATTACGACCCCGAAGACAATGGGCAGCCGAATCCCCTTATGGGTTATTAGCTTTTACAGGATTTGCGGCAGCAGCGAGACGGAGGGACGGACTCTAAGTCGAAGGCGGATTTGCGAATGAGTGGCTGTGGCAATTTGGGTAAAGCTAAATTTCAATAAACTGCGCCACAGAAATTTGCAACAGAATTGCTGCTAAGTAAATGCAAGGCATGCAAATTGCTAGAAATATGGATGAGAGCAGCTACAGCTCACCTGCTGCTTGGGCGGCGCATTGAAGTCGCTTATTTGCTTTGGCTTCAATGTTTGCAAATGATTTGGCAGACGCGTTGCAATCGCCTTCTGCTTCGAGCCGGGCGCTGCAGCTGTCGTTGCTGCGCTCTTTGTTGCATCTGCGGCACCACCTTTGGGCGCGGCGCGTCGTATGCGCTCCAGATCGACCTCGCGTGCTATCAGCTGGCGACTGAAATAGGGCAGCGTCAGTCCAGGAAAGCCTATAATATAAAGCTCATTAATTTATTGATAATGCGGCTAAGCTCAGCTGTGCATTGACTTCACCTGGAAAGCCACACAGCGTATCCAAGTCCGGTTCGGTCTGAAACACATAATGTCCCTCCGCCGATTTGACTTGCACAAAGGTCATCCCAAGATCAACCAACACTTGAATCGTGTGACGCAGATCGTATTGCTCCCTGGGGGGAAATTGTACATTAAATATTGTGTTAAATTTGAATTTGCTTAATTCTAACTGAACTGATAAAGTGGTAAAGAATTGAAATGCTCGAGATCAGAACTTCACAGCCTTCGCAGGATGTTGCACTTTATCCTTAGGTTAACTTCTTTGCCTTTCCACATTTTGAGTGTCTTATATCACGACATGTTCGATGTTTGCTAAAGTTGCCAAATTTCAAAAGTCTCTCTCGATAGCCGCTGGGTTTGCTGCGTGCACTCGATGCTCTCTCGAGCTGTCAATATATGCTTGCCTCCTCCCAGCATACACTTACTTTTGGGATAGCAGTTGAACAGCCACTGAGCGTAGCTGTGGCGAGAGAATGCGCTTCAACAGCGGCACCGTATCCAGCAGTAGAATGCTGCCCTGGCCCACGCCCTGTGCCGATGTGGTGATACCTTTGCGCAGCGACTGAAAGATGTTGCGCTGGTTCGTGTGCTTCTGATTGAACTGTGCATGAGGAGGAAGAGAGAGAGAGAGAGAGTGAGAGAGAATAAGTCTGGGAGAGCAAGTGAATGGGGGCTAGTGTAAACAGTGCGAAATCTATGCAGAACTCTCATTAATCTTGTGATTGCATTTGAGGCACATAATGCACAAGAAATTACAAGGCTTGATTGTGTTGATTATGCACTTTTCTGTGGCCCTCGCCAGGCTTGTTTGCCCCAGCTAATGAGGATTGCATAATACATGAGGCTGGCTCAAAGAACCCACTGCTTACATGCCAAATGAAAAGAAACGTTGCGACCCGGGGCCGACTGCAAGCCTCATCGTTTGCCTACCTCAAAGCCACGCGTGGGAAATGCAATTTTCGGCCAGGCCAATGTGGCAAAGAGCAAATGCCAAACCACAAACCCGTACTGCAAATATGGATAGATGCTGTAGTTCTGCTGCCGTGAGATTTGATGCTGCAGCGTATCCGCAAAGCAAAACCATTGCAGAGCCTCGCAGATGCCCGTAAAATTTGGATCTGGCATCTTTTGCTGCAAATAGTTCTCATAGACGCCTTGAGCGAGCCTAAAAGAATTTCAAATGAGTTTGATTTTATGTATTTTTTTTTTTGCAAGGGTATTCAAATGTCTGCGTACCTTTCATAATCACCGCTGGAATGCACCACGTCGAGCACATTGCGCACTCGCGTTGCCACGGACATGTTCGTCATGGTCACCTGAGCAGTTTCCTCAGCATTGTTCGAGCTGCTTTGTTGCAGCTGCTTCTTTGGCCGTTGTATCTATGAATGAAAATGGAATATTACTTTATTTATAGTTTCTTTTGTACTGCATGGAATAAATGTGTATATGTATGCATGAGATTTAAGCTGAATTAAAGGGAATTTATTAGTGGGGATATAGTGGTATAGGTATATATGTTTATATGTATATGTAAAAAGGTTTAGCAAATCTAAAAATATGCAACTTTGCTTATTTGAGTTTAAAAATATTGGAGTTCTTGGTAAAGCCAAATGAATTAGTTTAGCAAAAAATATCTAAATTAATCCAAAATATTTTAATCTTAATATGCGTTTTAATATATTGTGTTTATGACTAAATCTAACTTCCAACTTTGTTTAAAATTCGTTATGAATTAAGTTTTTTAATTTTTAATTTTGAAATTCAAAAAACCTTTAGTTATTATTTTTTTAAATTTTTTTTTTAGTTTTAAATAATAAAACATAATATCTAGTCAAAAAAAATTTTTTTTTTTTAATTAAAAAAAATTATAACTAAATTTTGTTTTCCAACATTAAGTGGCTTAGTCGCACTATTATTTTCATGAACACAGCTGTCTATAAAAGAAAATACTAAACTGGGTTTTACATTGACTAGAATGAGTCTTATATTATATTTATTTATTATATATATTTATGAAGTATCTGAAGTTATGTCTGCGAAAAAGTTAAATAAGATCAGCTGTTGTCATGAAACGAAATTACTTAGTGAACGACCCAATATATATATATTATTTCAAGTGCTTATATATGTATAAATATATAAACTTATGTAAAAATTAAAATATAAAAAATAAAATATAAAGATATAAACTTATATATAATATATAATTTATATACAAATACATAATTTCTATCAACTCACCCTAAATATAGCGCCCCACACATCGAACAGACCTTGATGCCGATCCTTTTGACCCAGATTGTTGTTGAGCACATCCTGCAGCGTTAGACAATGCTTTTGAGCGCTGCGAAGTGTTCGAATGAATAATTAATGTAATATTTAAACAAAAAGGTAAATTATATTTTAATTTACTTAAAGCAGCATCATTTAGTAGTTAATTTCAATTTCGTGTTACGACTTTTTATTTGATTTGATTGATTTTCGTTGATTGAATTTTGTGCATAAATGGCTCAACTATATCTCAACTATATATTGTATTTAGAAGAACATTCATATGTTAACTAGCTACAATTTAACATTATTTCCTATATATAAATATATATTTAGCATATTTTTATGCTAACATTAGGTCACTATATATAGAGAGAGCACTTCACCTCTAAATTGGCAGAGCAACATGTTTGGCTGTCTACTTGAAGAGATCCATAACCAACCTAAATGCTTGTGTTTTATGGAAAGTTATTTAAGCTGTCTACAACTTCCTTTATTTACCCAGCTCGAAGCCTTTGTAGATGTCTGTGTACCATATGTAACTGTATGCATATAATGAATTGTCTCAGACACTCTATCATATAGATAGATTCTTGCTCTCACTTCTCCCTCTTAGTTTGCTTAACATACCTGCTGTATTTATGTATTGCCTAAGGCAATCTATCTTGATAGATTCTTACTCTTTCTGCTCCCTCTTAGCTCTCGTAATCTACCTGCTGTATTTATGACAATAGTCTAATTCACTCAATCTCTATCTAGAGTCTTGCTCTCACTCTTCTCTCTTGATCTCTCTTTCTGCCCCCCCCCCCCCTCTCACTCTTGATCTCTCTTTCTTCCCCCCCTCTCTCTCTCTCTCTCTCTCTCTCTATCTGTCTCTCTCTCTCTCTCCCCTCTCTTTTTCTTAGATTAACTTACTTGAAGAACTGCATAGATGAGAGGCAGCTGCGCACATCGTTGCCTGACTTCTCCGCCAAGGAAATAAGTGAGCCAAAGTCCGTCTTCAAGTGCTCCTTGTGCGCAATTTGCAGCAGTCTAAAACGTGCAAAAAGTCAATAATTTAAATTAAGATAAGATTGGGTAAATCTTCATTGAGTACCGCTCGGCCAGACGCGCAGCATCGATGGGCGGAAAGTTGACAACAAATGCAATTAGCCGCAATGGTCGCAGGGCGGGATCGTACATGTCGTTGCAAATGCAGATGATGGGACGACGCAGCACATTGTGCTCCGCCTTGGCACCTTTGGACTTGACCTTGCTCAGGATGCCATCGCTGACAAATTTCACCAGATACTCAATGGACTGACGTGGCGCGCCATCAATTTCATCTGCATTGGGAATTGGGATTATAAATTTGATTTAATAACAATTTAAGCCTCCTCGACTCACCCAGCACAATGCAATTGGGTCGTTTGTCCTCGTTTAGCACCGATGACATTTGTGTGCCATTCTCCAGGGCCAACTTGAAGGCCTCCGGACTGCGATCATCGGAGGCATTGATTTCGCGCACATTGTAGCCGGCGTGCCGGGCAATTGTGTGCGCCAGTGTGGTCTTGCCCAGACCCGGTGGGCCGCAGAGCAGTGCCACCTTTTGCATGGGTCTGCCCAGCTCATCCACATTAGTGTTTAGCGCTTGACGCGCCTTGCGCTGACGCCAGCCGCCGTTCGATTCGAATTTGCCAGTTCGTTTGTTGAAGCTGTTCAGCTGTTGGCCGGCCGCTGCTCCAGTGTTGGCTGCTGCCTGCTGCTCCTGCTTGCTGTGAAACACCTTGCCAAAGACCACCTTGTCCCACATCTTCAGCCAATAGAGCAGACTGCGATTGGTCATCTCATCCGACAGCAGATCAATGTATTTCCGCGGCTTGTACTTGTCCACCCAAAGGCGGCCCGTATCCACGCTAGCCACAACTGGCTCGAGCTCGACCAGCTGCGTTGGCGGTGCCATGCGTCGCAACACCTGCAATGACAGACTGTTAGACAAGTGTTTGGCTTGGGGCTTGGCCTAACTCACCAGCTCGTTGGCCTCCTGCCAGATCTGTTGCTTGGCCTCGCCGAGCAGGCTGCCTGTTAGGTTGTCCCTTGCGCTGAGCAGCTCCAGCTGCCGTCGCTCATACTCTTCGGAGTGAAAGCGCACATAGAGACGTTCCAGGTCGCTGCGTTGCAGCGCCAGAAATGGCCAGGTGGGTAAATCGTATGAGAGATTCTTCATTTTGAAGTCGTGCAGCGCACGCAGACGCGACACTTCATCCTGGCGCACCGTCTTGCTGGACTCTCTCAATTTGCGCCTCAGCTCCAGTATGCGTTCGATGGCCTCGTTGTCGCGCTGCTCCTCCGTGCGCGCCTTCTTCACCATGGGATCCTCGTAGCTCTCGTGATACAGATCGTCAATGTCGCCGAAGAGATCTCGTTCCAGCCGTCGCTTGTTATTGCCCCGCAGGCCCAATTCCTGCAACTGTTCGGCGGCGGCGTTCAGCAGCGGTGCTGCCCTGTCGACAGTGGGAGTCAGTACCTCCTCTATAGCCGGCATGCGGTGCATTGGCGTCGAGCAGCCGCGTCCCGCTGTCGGCCCTCTGGGCGTGCCAAAGAGACGTCGATTGACGGCTCCACCACTAGCCTCAGGTTGACTGGCGCCAAATGTGATCTGTGACAGCTGCGGAGAGTTGAGCGTGGAGTTGCTAAGCCGCGAGACATCTTTGAGGCCAGCAACACTTGTGTTTGCCTTTTGTTGTTGTTGCTCGAGCGCAGCTGCTGCCTGCCGAGATGTGCTGGGTCCGTTGTCGATGGCATCATACTCGTGCGGCATGTCCTCGAGCAGTTCCATTTCATCCTGGTACTGCAGCTCAAACTCTTCATTCTCATCAGGATATTGATCCATTTTGAGATGGGTAAAATTAAAAAAAACCAGCAAGCAGCGAATAATAAACAATAAACAAGTGCGTTAAGTTCCCGCCAAAACAAATGTAGAGCCGCTTAAAAGCTGACCGCTATGCAACACGCAAGGAAGTCTGGCAACGCTACTCAAAATGGCAAGGCCTGGCACAATAAAAGTAAGAGGTAGCAATTGGCGTAAGTCATTTGATGTGACGTCACGAAATTATACTAGTATGTTATTTTTGGTATATTAAATTAAAATGATGTGTATTTTAAAATAAAATTAAGATATATTGAAATTAAAGTCGTTTAATTGGCAATAACTAAGATATTTCATAAGTATCTGCTGACTATTTCACCACATGACGTCATACATTTTGTTTGATGTCAGCACAACTCATGTTTGGAAGGTAACCTTAATAAATGATGTTACATGCGCTGGCTCCAATTTTATACATTGCAAACTTTCAGTCTCAGTTTGAGTGCTAACAACGCTAATTCGCGATAAACTCGATACATGCACATATACAATTGTTATAAAAAAGTGGAACATACACAGCAGACAATATCTCAAAGGCCGACAAACATGCTGCGTTCATAATATATAAGAAAAACAGCTGCTCGTTGATTGCAGCAGTAAAATAAAAAAAAACAAAAATAATTTTCTGCTCGATAGCGAGCGAACGGACCGGGGCTTCGTCTTCTTTGTTTGAGCATATCTCAAATGTCAAAATGTGCTTGGAACTTTAAAGCCGACAACAACAACAGCCGCTACAACAACAACAACATCGGGCAATAAAGATCTTTGCACTGTCCTTGCCTCGGTGAAGAACAGCTAAAATCAAGAATTGCAAAATTTGCTGAGGTGAAAGTTTTTGTGTTCATCAAAGAGTAAATCAATTGATTTGGTAATGGAACGCTGGAAGCCTGCTTACGATTGCGAGGAGGATGCCATGGCCGCACCCTCTGTGTGCCCAGTGGCCGAGACAGTGCCCACTGCTCAACGCATCTATGGCGACATTAGCACCAATCGGCTCTGGACATTTCGTGTGAGGATGAACGAGAAGCTATCCGCCTGCGAGCAGCTCGGAATTGTGGGCAGCTGCGAGGCACTGGGCAATTGGAAGCATGCTGGTGCAGCTTTAATGACGCGTCAGGAGGCGCTTGAGGAGGAGGATGAAGATGCCTATGTGTGGACAGCTCAGGTGTATATACCACGGCATTGTGACACGGAGTATCGCTATGTGGTGTTTGGTGTGGATGCCGTGTCGGAGCAGCTGTTGGTGCGTCGCTGGGAAGTGCAGCTGGAGCCACGTTGCATTAAGGAGTTGGATGAACAGCCGGCTGAGTGTCAGGAAACGTTTGGCTATGTCAACGGCATGGAGAAAGTGGATCGTGGCTGGCTGACCAAAGAGTCGCTGGTGCAGCTGAAGTTCTTCTATGCGCCATTCACCTGGAAGCAGCGCATGAAGCGACGTCTGGTCCATGTCAAGGTGACGCCCATGAATCTGCGCATACCCAGCACCGGCTGTGCTGAAGCGGCGCCCGTCACCACGCTCGAGGATTCGCTATCGAACGACACCCATGACACGCGCGAAAATGGCGGCGATAGCACAGCCTTTGCCTTCAGCGAGGTGGTCACCCTCAGCGCCGACAGCTGCGAGGTGCGCACCCAGGAGCAATTCGGCACCGCATGCAGCGCCACGGACTTGGTCATCTTTCATCTGACTGTTGCTGATCTGGACAATGCGGCCTATCTGGTCGATCTGTATAGCTACAAATCGAAGGTGGAAAGGGAGGATGGGCCGCCCCATCACTTGGGCTATCATTATGTGCTGCCAAATCTATTCAAGCGTTCCGAAGGCAATCTGGAGCTACCTATTACCTGTGCCAAGACCCACCGGCCGCTCGGCATGATGCGACTAGGCTATTTGATAGTCAAGCCCTCATCCCACAGCGCCCACATGGACATGCGCGTGAGCTATACCCGTTACTGGAACAATAAGTGGACCGGTCTGGATGTGGGACATCGCGGCTCCGGCACCAGCTTCAAGGTGGGTCTTGCATACATGCAAAGTGAGCGCCAATCAAATACTTACTCCAAATATTTATCAACTTAATCTTACTTTCTGTGAACTTCTTCCACACATATCAATATTATAGATTTTCGTAAGATGAGCTCTTTTATAGTACGTTTTGTGAAGACACACAGACAGACATACATACATACATACTCGTATATGTGTACAATATGATGAACCTAAGGTATTTTGAACAGATTACATTATTCAGGAAACCAGTTTGTAGCAAACAAAATTGAAATTCCAGAACAGTGATGAACAGGTTGTTCCCAATGGAAATTGAAATTGAATTTGGTGGGAGGGATAAAGTATTGGTATGATTGACAAAAATTAAACTATTGGAAGATGTCTTAACTGATGAAGATATATAATTACGGATGTATACAGCTATGTATGTTGTGTGTTCATAAAAATAGTAGTGCGATTGAAATGTTGGACGCCTAAATTTTGTGATTACTTGTATTAAGATTAACACATTTATGTGTGTTTTCAAAATTTTGCAGTCCAACATTAAAGTCGCACTACTATTTTTATGAACACAGCTCTGCATACTACTATTTTTATGAACACAGCTCTATAAGCATACTACTATTTTTATGAACACAGCTCTATATGCAGCTCTATATACGAACAGATAAGGGTTCAAATTGATTCATTTCAAGAACTTTGTGAAGCGAGAGCAGAAGGAATAGTTTGCTTTGCCGTTTCTTCAATGAGAAAGAAGTTATTAATCTTCAAAACTCAAAACACTACGGTCTATTAAAATTTCGACTCCTTTCCACTGTCGTTAGACCTGTTATTGGTTATTAACAAATGTTAATCTAATTTAAGCAAAGTCAAATTAGAAAGAATTGTAAACTTAATACATATTTTTAATTAGTTTAGCTTGAGTAAGATACAAGTTAAATATTTATAAACATATTTGTCTCAAACTGGATTGTTAGCAGTATACGAACATGAAGATAAAATGCAGATGAAGCATATAAATTTCAAGAGCAAGATTATAGTGTAGTTTCAAAAGCAATAGCTCAAAATTGACATTCCATTAAATTTATAACATTTGTTTATATAAAATTTCATTTAAATGATTTATACAGCACATTGAATTGGAAGTATTAATTGAATCAAATTTCATCAGCAACTTTGACAGTTAAAGTTACTTAACTTTCGTCAATCTTTTCAGGCGAAGGACGCAGTGATCAGAGAGAATACAATCACCTCGCTGAAGAACGCCGCCGAGCATGGCGCCGACATGGTGGAGTTTGATGTGCAATTGAGCAAGGATTTAGTGCCGGTTGTCTATCACGATTTCATGATCTATGTGTCGCTGAAGAGCAAGTGCAGCATGCAGGAGCACGACTTTTTGTCGCTGCCCATGCGCGAACTGACGCTGGAGCAGCTCAAAAAGCTGAAGGTGTATCATACGGCTGAGGGGCTGTCGCGTGAGACACGCTCCTTTCACAATGATGATCTGCTGGAGCATCAGCCGTTTCCGCAGCTGGCAGATGTGCTGGATGCCATGGACGAGCACATTGGCTTTAATATAGAGATCAAATGGTCGCAGCGTCTGCAGGACGGTCGCATGGAGGAGGAGTTTGAGCATGTGGTCGATCGCAATCTCTATATCGATTGCATTTTGGATGTGGTGCTGCGCAAGGCGGGCAGCAGACGCATTGTGTTTAGCTGCTTTGATCCGGACATATGCACCATGCTGCGCTACAAGCAGAATCGTTATCCGGTCATGTTCCTCACGCTGGGTCATACGACCAAATACGAGAAGTATATGGACCCACGTGGCAATGCAATGGAGACTGCCGTGTGGCATGCGGTGGCCATGGAACTGTTAGGCATTGTGGCGCATACGGAGGACTTGCTGCGTGATCCCAGCCAGGTAAACTGAACTGCCAACGAGCAGCATTGGACTTTGTTGGACTTTTACCTAAACGGGCGTTCTAGGTAAATCTGGCAAAGGAGCGTGGCCTGGTGCTCTTCTGCTGGGGCGATGACAACAATTCCAAAGACACAATCAAGCTGCTTAAGGAATTGGGTCTGCATGCCATCATCTATGACAAAATGGATGTGCTGACCACCAAGGAGGTGAAAGTGAGTAACTGCACTATTTCTATATCTCTATATATTTCTTTAGCTAATTTCCATTCATTTGCAGCAAAGCGTTTTCCTGCTGCAGGCCAAGGACAGCCAGAAGGAGATGCTGAAATTGCAAGCACTCGAAATGGGCCACGTCTGGCACACCTCTGCCTCGGGCAGTGAGGAGCAGCAGGCCTGAGCTTTGCATGGCTTTAGTTTTACAAACAAACCACAAACGCGGACAGCTGTTGGAAATATGTTTATTTATATTCTCAATTTTTCAGTCTGTGCTCAGTGGAAGCTCTCCAATAACACACACATATATATATAAATTGATATACATTATGTATACACATACACACACACACACACACACCTTTGTGTACATTTTCTCACCTAGCCAATTGCATTTGCATTTTGTAGTAAATTTTAAATTGTTTTTCTCAGTTGCCCACGCAAAATAGCTTTTGCTTCTCCTTACATCAATTTGTATTTGAAATTTTCTATTCATTATTTTGACAGTTCGCTCTATACTTCATTTTTTACGTTCCCGAAAATTGTTTACTAAATGCAACTGTGAAAAATGTATTTTAAATAAAATAAATAATACAAGTATTTATATAAATTGTTGTATATATTGTCGTATTTTGGCAAACTACAGTTCACATGTTTTCTTTTTATGTCTGCTAAACCTAAACACTTTTAATGGGTAAGTCAAACAAATTTAAAATAGCTTTGATGGCCATAATAAAAGCGAGATTGAAGCATTATTTTTGGCACACAGAATCTTTGGAAATATCAATATATTAATTTAAAGTGTTTTTCCATGTAATCTTGTACTTCGAGTTGAGATGCATTGATTCATATAAAATGAAATATTAATGTGTGAATAAGAATATTTCTAAGAGGAAAATTCAAATTTGCATCTTTCGTGGTATTTAAATTACGCTTAAGGAAACCAAATCAATTAGTTGATGCGATGGGTTATTGAAAAGTAAATGATAAATTCCACTGTGAATGGCATTCAGGAATATATAAGTTAAATTAAATTTCAAGGCCTAAGCTTTTGTGGCTTACGAGATTATTGCATTCATGCCCACGCACAGACGGATATGGCTATATCTACACAGTTCGTCGCCCTCATCAAAATTATGTATGCTTTATAGGGACTTTCACGCCTTCTGCCTGTTACATAGATTTTTACTAAATCAATTTGCCCTCAATTAACATTTTCAATGGGCATCCAAAGCATAAGTTTTTCATGCAACAATTTAATCTTTTACATAAAGGCGGATCCTAATCAGAGCTGTTAAAAATTCCATTTGAATGGAAATTCAAAATGGGTTTTCAGAACAAAAACCCATTTTGAATTTCCATTCAAATGGAATTCTTAACAGCTCTGATCCTAATATATCTAATAATTAATTTATGACTGAATATCCTACCAATTCGAAACATCAAAATCATATAATAAACCAATACAAAATTTGTACATACAAATTTACATGAATTGGCTGATGGTGTTGTATAAGAATATTAAATCCAAATTTTTGAAAATAGATGAAAGCGGAAGTTAAATATATGCATTCAAAGTTAAGTGAATTAGTAGCATGAAAAAATAACATTAAAAATATTCAATTTTCCTAGAGAATTGCAAGAAAACAACAATAGAAATGATTGATATTTGGTTTTAATGAAAAGATATCATTGTAAACAGCGAAAAAAATATATTTAAACATAAAGAAAATTATGCTCACTTATTAATTTACGAGCTAGCTTTATTCTAGTAAGCTTATATATTTTAAAGGCTTTTTCAATTTTAGTAAACTATAATTGATTCGGAGATTTATAAAGAACTCTTAAGGAAGGTGTTCTCTATCCGGTACACCTACATATATAATTTAATTTAATAATTTTTAAATCGAATACCCCAAAAAAACATTGAAATGGAAACGCAAAAAGTACGAAAATTACGTGCAATAGCAGCAACATTTCTGAGAAAATATGAACATTTTATTAATTAAAAAAAATGTTTTAAATTAAATTAAATTTTAACGTATTAAAAAATACATTGATAAATTGTATAAACATTGATTTACTACCAAAAATATGTTGTTTGCTGTTGTAAAGTACCATGAACACCCCATGATTAATATATTAATTATAATATACATATTATTATTAATATTAAAGCTTGAAGCATTTCCTTTCATGTCATTTGAATTTTGCAAAAATGTTGCTGGTTTCAAAAGTTATGATTTTTGCAACGAAAAATGTGCAAAATTATAATATGTAATAATAAAATAGAATATATATAATAATAATATATAATATATATAATAATATAATATATAATATATAATATAATATATATAATACAAATATATTATAGATAAAATAATATTTAAAACACATTAAATATGTTAACAAAACGATTAAATATCTTTTGTATGAGCGTAATTTACCTTTCATAATCTTTGTTAAAAACGAATGGTAGTAAAATACATGAATTCACACTTTCGAGATTGCGTAAACGAAGCGGACAACAATGAGATTCATAAATTTAAGGTAAAATAAATTATAATATATATATTGGCATAAGTATGTACAAATATTTGGGAATTATGTAAATAATGTGCATTAATTATTTACATTTAAAAAAAAGAAATATTATGATTTCTCAGCACACAAATGCCGCGAATGCAATTTTGTATACCTTTTTATAGCCTGAACGCATTTGACAATGGAAAATCAGGGTATAATGATTTTTTTATGTGACAAAATTTTAATGAGAAGCATTACATTCTTATCTTTGACGGTGAGTTATTGTTTTATGTATGCATTATGAAGAGAGTGAGTGAATGAATAAATGGATTATTTAGAGAGTTTGGAGATTAAAGAGTTGACTGTATTTGATATGACTAATAATGAGTTTCATGATTGAGTTTTTCGTAAATTTGTGAGTTGAGTTTCTATTGAACTTTTTGTACTTTACGAGAAATCTTTAAGTAATTTACTATGATGCAGCTATTGAAATTGTTAGTACAACATTCAAAATTTACTTAATCATAAGCACATAATTAAATTTAAAATATAGACTTATTAGAAATTTTTAAATAATATAAAAACGCGCTGAACCACAAAAAGAAAGAAAATAGAAATTTTGAAATATTAAAAAAAAACTTTTGGAATATTTCTAAACACAAAAATACGTATACGCAGCGTTGCATGTGCCGCCAAATGGCAAAAGCCACGTGGAATGTCAGCGCAAAAGAGAACTGGAGATGAGGCGCAGAGCGCATGCACCACAACAATGCCAAAGAGCACAGCGACCAAACCGAAGGTAATCCGTAAAATTCCATCAGATTTGTATTTCGGGTTTTAGTTTGTTGAATCGCATCGGATCGTTCGGAACGCGCTGAGCCCAAAAAAAAAAGAAGAAAGAAATTAGAAAGAAAACGTCGTGCGCCGAGCAAAGCGAGAAGCAGCGTTGAGACGGGGCACGTTAAACGGCACAAAAGTGTAGTGTAGTTCTAGGCTTTAAGTTATTTTCCCTTTTTTTTTGTTGGGTTTTGTTTCTTCTGTTGTTGCAATCCCTTTGGTAGGTCGCTGAAACACACGCACACACACACCCACACACACACATACACACCCAAAGAAACGGAGAGCAACGGCAACGGACAAACTATTCAGCGATTATGTTTATTGGCAGCGCGCACAACAACCAAAAGTCCAGCAAATAGGTGAGAAGCGGCCATTGAAAATGGTTTGAGTGTATGAGTGTGAGTGTGAGTGTGTGTGAGTGTGTGTGTGTACGTGCGTGTCTCTTATGTATATATACACACACACACAGACACTTGCCAGCTAGTGGAAAATGTGTAAAGTTTGATCTACACAACACAAAATTCGGTTCATTTTAAAGTCAACGGGCAACAAAACAATCAGGAAGATTTTCGTGCTACACCAAACGGAAAAATCGATGCGTGCGCCTGTTCCCACACACACACACACACACAACAGCTTAACTCTATATTTGTGTGTGTGTGTGTGTACACTTCAAGTTAACTGAAGGCAGCAACGACTTCATACCACAACAAAAAAGAGAGTAGAAAAAAAAGGAACTGAAAGAAAAACAGCAGCATTTAGAGGCAGCGCCGCACTTACTACACGCTACTTACTACTACAACTTGCAGCACTCCTGACCTACTGCCACCACTCTGGCCAACTCTTGCTGCCTGCCCCCAAAGCCCTGTGCGTGAGCTGCCAACAACAGGATATGCCAGGCTGTGGGTGTGTTTGGTGTGCGTGCATGTGCGCCAGTCTCTATCCCTGTGTGTGTGTGGGGGCTAGGTATAAAAAGGCAAACAAGCGCCACAAAAACAGAAAACTCATTTTAAATATGTGTACGCGCCGAGCTTTTTGAAGTTCTTCTATGCTCATTAAATGTGAATAAATGATGGCGTGTGGCGAACGGGGGGAGCAGGGACTTCTGGCCTCAGGCAAATGAGTACCCCTAATATAGCCGGAGCCATGAGCGTTAGCGTTACCTTCATTAATAGCATTTTTAATGGGGACTCTGGCAGTGCTCTTATGCTGATATTAATATTAAATAATATTAAATTTTTGACCTGCCAACAGTTTGACAGGCACTCGTCAGCAGCTCCGATTGCTGCTGGGCAAATGCGTGCGCCTCAATAACTTGGCTGGTGGAACGAAACGATTTACTTTTATTAATAGGATTTTTAATGACCTGAGTTGTTATTTAAACGATTTATATATAGAATATTTTCATTTGTTATATATCTATATATATGTATGTATGTATACAGTTTGACATTCACTTTCAGAATCATTTTAATGTATGATTGATGTGTGTTGGCTTAACTGGATTTATGCTTAATGAATAGATGTGCATCGAGTGTGTTTTTGCACATGATTGAGTGGATTTTTCATAAATAATAAATAGTGTTTAGCTGGCAAACAGTTTTGCAAGCATTGCAGCTAGTACTTAGTTCGAGCTGATTTTCATATATTGTGTGCATCTAATGAAGCATTTAGTATTAAAAGAATTTTTAATGACAATTCAGATATTATTATAAAATATATATTATATAGCTAATTACAGTTTGACATGCATTTAGTTGTACTAATTGGCTAACAACGTGGACAGAAGCTGTTTAAAAAGAAATAAAATAAAGAAAAAAAACCAGGCAGTATTATGGGCATAGTTAATGATGCTTCTACTAAAGCAGCTAATCTTAAGAGTTTTTCTAAGCAACCAACAAGTCTTTTGCAGCTCTAACTGCTGCAATACTAAATGTTGTCAACAGTTTGACACGCATTGTATTTCTGATTGATTCCAATAATAGAAGAAGCAGACAGGTGTATGACAGAGAAGTCAAACAGTTTGACATGAGTTGTGCTCATTACACATTCAGTGTGATTGCTGGATGCTGATGAATGATTAATAAGTCTAAAGTGTCCCATCCTCGATATAGATAATATATTAATAAAAAGAATTTGTAATCCTGCAGGATTGCCCCTACAGTTTGACATGTATTCACATATGATAGAGATGTCAAACAGTTTGACATGAATTGTGCTCATTACACATTCAGTGTGATTGCTGGATGCTGATGAATGATTAATAAGTCTAAAGTGATCCATCCTCGATATAGATAATATATAAATAAAAAGAATTTGTAATCCTGCAGGATTGCCCCTACAGTTTGACATGTATTCACATATAATAGAGATGTCAAACAGTTTGACATGAATTGTGCTCATTACAAATGCTGGATGCTGATGAATGATAAATAAGTCTAAAGTGTCCTACTCCATATAGATGATATATTAATAAAAAGAATTTCTAAAGTTGCTGGATTGCCTCTACAGTTTGACACGCATTCTGCTTTCAATTGATTGGGCTATAAAACTAACTCAAAGATTGATGCTCAATAAACATAAATAAGTTTTACTGCGTAAGTTTTCCATATGCCAACAGCTTGCTGCTGAAAGTAAATAGTGAAACTAACAAATGGAACAGTTTGGCAAGCACTGTGCATGCTGGGAGTGCGGACGAATGCGAGTGCGCCCAGCATAATCGTTTAACATTAATTGCCAAGCACTACAACCGCAACTGGAACACCCTACTAACTATATACCATAAATGAAATTCTTATATATTTAGCCTGGACTACGCTACTCGTCGCTGGCTGTTGGGCTTTGGCGCGGGGCGTTGCGGTGTCCACGGCGTGTGTTTCGATTGTTTGTTTTGTTTATAAAGCTCATGTTTTTCACTGCGCCCGTCTGTTTGTCTGTCTGTCTGTCTGTCTGTCTGCCTGTCTGTCAGAGCAGTCAGTAAACAATTGAACATTGAAAATCGACTGTCGACAATCGAGAATCGACTGACGCGTCAGACAAGGCAGAGATAGAGCTAGCCAGCTAGAGAGACAGCAATTTCGCTGGAACGGCTGTTGGCTAGTTCATGTGGGTGTATTCTTTTTCCTTTTTTTTTTTTTTTTTGGGGGGTTTGAGTGTATTCGTGAATACAATGGCCGAAAGTGTGTGCGTGTAAACAATGCAGCGTTCAAACTAAATATTGTTTAAGAACAAATATTTGGCTTTTGTGCAAATCACGAATCAGCGAGATTTTTGTTGTTGTTCGCCTCAAGGCGCAAAAAAACAATGACGCTATCGATGATATTCTTTTTCCTATGTATATATAGATACTACTATATATTCTAGCTACGATTAAATTTAGTCATTCGAAGAGCCAAAACATTCTATCGTGGGATGCCTTTCACGAGCTGCTAATGGGTCATTTCAATTGAACCAAATATAATTGCGAGTGCTTTTTCGAATTTCGTTTTCATTTTTGTTTTTTTGTTTTCCTTTTGCTTATGTGTGTGTGCTTGTGTGTGTGTATATACCTGGGAAAAGAAAATGTACCTGGACTCGTAATATTGTAGAGCACTTCGTGCCGGGAAGTAGGAAGCATCAATCAGTTATGGATTTTCTTTGAATTCGCATGGATTCAGGGAGAGTTCAAGAATTGAATCACTATTTCACTATTGTAGTTCTCGTTGAGATATGCGCATATTCATAACAAATCGCTCAATAAACCATTTGTTTTTCCAATAATTAATGGAGGATGTGCGAAAGTGTTAGATTCATTTGTGCTGATATAAAATATGAATATGCTAATGAATTGTTTACGCAAATATTGATTAAAGACACACTTTGTGTGTATCGCGGCTGGAGATCAAGGCTGTAGCTGCATTCAGTTTCGAATTGTTTGCGATGATCTAAATTTGATTGAATATACAAAAATATCTGTTGATGCGGTTTTATTTTCTATAAAAACTTATTTCTAGGTGGATTGTTAAATTTCCATTTATACTTTAAATAGATATTTTATACTAAAAGATTTTGCTGGTGAACAAATTATTCATAAAGCAAATAGCTTGCTCTATTAAGAAATTCGAGTTGAGCTCAAACGGCTTAAATCTGGAATTTATATTTAATATTTACAAACAAAATTGTAAATGAGAAATGCAAAATTTACTTCAATTTGACATTATGAAAACTAAAAACTTAGGAATATAAATATATACTTATAATTATTTTTTATTTATGTTTAATGTTTATACTCATTGAAAATTGAGTTTCTGGCTATAAAGGTTTTGTGAAAATGTATGTAACAGGTAGAAGGAGGCTTGGCAGAACCCATATAGTATATAAATTTATGAGCAGGACGACAAGCTGAGTTGATAAAGTCACGTTCGTCTGTTCACTCGTCTGTCCGTCCGTAATTTATAACGAAGTTTGTTGAAGTGCTGCATAAAAGACTTAAGCCATTCACCTTATCTCTAGGCTTAACAAGCTCATGCTGCAAGTCTTGTAAAATTCATTGTTGTCTCCTTTGGATATGGATCAAATGTATATATCAAATATTGTATATATATTATATATATATTAATCACACTAAATGTTAGCAGAGTAGGAAATGCACTTCAGACTATTAACATTAGCTTATTTGTTGCATACAAAATGTCCATGAACTGCAAGAGAAACCAGGTTAATGCACTAAATACATATGCGAAACAGTATTTCGAATGTTGAACTCAAAGCCAATGTCTGTGGCAGTTCACACAGACCATGAGCCATTGATGGGAACAAATGGTAGGCGGAAGAGGCAATGTCTGGTGGCGTGTCAAAAGCTTCCTTGACCACCCTCGCCATATGTGGCCGACCGGCAAATTCCGTCTTTCTTACATGTTTTCTGACATATTTTTAGGCTCTGTAAATTTGAATTGTTGTTGATAGCACTGCCCTCTCATAGTTTCTCATAGCTTATGCTGAAGCAGCTTATTGTAGATTACTTCAAGCTGCTGATAACTGATGCAGAATTTTTCTAAGAAGCTTGGCTGTTGTCGTTTGACGCATGGCTAGGTTTTATGAGTATATCAGATATTGGCTGAGGTATATGTTTGAATACTATTCAAAGTCAAGAAGAAAGTATTCATATTCATATATAACATGGCTAATAAACATAATCAGCTGTGTTCATAAGAATAGTAGTGTGACTGAAATGTTGAACAGCAAAATTTGTGATAAACATTATACAGTCGAGTCTCGATAATTTGTACCCCGCTAAATCGATAATCGCGATAAATCGAAACAAAATCTATCCGCTTGAAAAAAATTCGGTACAGTCGAGTCTCGATAATTTGAATTTCCGTCTAATTCGTAAAAAACCTGATCCCCTTGCCATTTCGAATTATCGAGACTCGACTGTATTATGAAAACAATTTTAAACGAGTATTAAAATTAACATATGTATTTATATATGTATGTATTCAAATTGTTTTCTAACTATAATGCTTATCACATAATTTTGCTGTACAACATTTCCATCGCACTACTATTTTTATGACCACAGCTTTATATATTACTCTTATGTTCAAAAAGGCAATTGAGTACCCCCATATTGCCAAATATTATTCAAAGACGTACATTTACTGTAATAAATACACTCAATATGTATTCCAAGTAGTCATGCTATTCATAAAAACATTTACATTCATGCAATAAGAAAATATATTTCATATTTGCCTTCACTATACGACTCGTTCGCCTCTATTTTTATAAGTCCAAGCTGACCTCTCTTCTATAAAAATAAATAAAATTCACATATGTATGGAATTATTGATAAAATCTAACAAATAAATAAAATCTAAATAAATATGGTTTTACATATGTTTGCAAATTCATTTTCAGCGCAATGTTGTCCGATCCGAGTCCAACCTAGTGAGTACCTCAATGCCACACGAAAGCAAGCAAAATGCATTCGTGGTGCTAACATCTAGATAAATTTCAAGTGCAAACGCGCTGGGCACATTCAACTGATCGAGAGAGGGAGAGTGAGAGAGTGAGTGAGTGTGTGAGCGGAAGTAGAAGAGTTTGAGGCGCCAGCAGCGGAGAACGCATCATCATAGCATAGCCGTGGGCAAGGAATACGAGAATTATTCAGGTTTGCGGCTAACAACATCCACAGAAACATCCACAGAACACCCAACGTAGAACTTAGCCACAACACACAAAACATAAATACAACACCAGATCTGACGGATCGCATTACTCAATCAGTTAACGCATTGTGATTATGACTTATATACCTAAAAACATGAATCACTATGCGCATGCAGCCATGAATCTGATCAACATGGACTCGGAGAATCGTGTCGTGCTCAATGTGGGCGGCATTCGGCATGAGACGTATAAGGCTACATTGAAGAAGATTCCAGCCACGCGTCTATCACGTCTGACCGAGGCCTTGGCCAACTACGATCCCATACTGAACGAGTACTTCTTCGACAGGCATCCAGGTGTATTTGCACAGGTGCTCAACTACTACAGGTATAACTAACTATCTACAATAATTTGAGCCTTATCTATAACTGACTGACTCGATGTATCCATTCTAGAACCGGCAAGCTGCATTATCCCACAGATGTGTGCGGTCCGCTGTTTGAGGAGGAATTGGAATTTTGGGGTCTTGACTCGAATCAGGTGGAGCCCTGTTGCTGGATGACCTATACACAGGTGAGCTCAAGCGTACAAACAAGAGAAGATCTAATCATTGTTCTTCATTCATCTCGTACACAGCATCGTGACACACAAGAAACCCTAGCCGTACTCGATCGCTTAGATCTGGATACGGAAAAACCGTCCGAAGAGGAATTGGCACGCAAATTTGGCTTTGAGGAGGATTATTACAAAGGCACCATCTCCTGGTGGCAGGAAATGAAGCCGCGCATTTGGTCGCTATTCGACGAGCCATACAGTTCAAATGCCGCCAAGGTAAGTACCTGATATCAAAGCCGAGCTGCAGTCTGACCCATTTGCTTGCCTTCACAGACCATTGGCGTCGTTTCGGTGTTCTTCATATGCATTTCGATATTGTCCTTCTGTTTGAAAACCCATCCGGATATGCGTGTGCCCATCGTACACAATGTCACAGTGAAAACGGCAAATGGCAGCGCCGCCTGGTTCCTGGACAAGTCAATGACCAATGCGCACATTGCCTTCTTCTACATAGAATGCGTTTGCAATGCCTGGTTCACATTCGAGATATTGGTGAGTCGAAAGTGAAGATGTAGAGGAGTGGGAAGTGGAAAGTGAGAGCTACTATGAGAGCATAAGCTTGGTTGTATGTGAAGTAGAAGTATTTGTTATAGACTAGGAGAAGCTGGAGTTAGTTCTAAATTAAGGAAACTTGAAGGAAGCTAATATAAAGATAGATGAACGATAGGAAATGAGATGCTTTAAGTGAATGTTGAGTACAATTGGAGCTATCACTGAAGTTTTTTTTATTATTTATTTAATTTTTTTTTTATCATTGTCTTTTATTGTTGCAGCTTATAGTCTAAGCCTCTATTGCGCAATTATCTCTAATCCTTAACTAATGAGTGGGCCAGTATGCAGGGATAAACTAATTATTACAATGATAATAGTTATTAATAATAATATTATATTCAGAGATCAGATCACCAGACGATCCAAAGGGTGTAGTCTTTTTAGTATTCGCCTGTTATTGTTGGTGGCGTATCTGGAACTGTGTCTTCCAATCAGTTCGGCGACTGTAGGAATTTCAAGATCCCTGTGTATCACTGAGTTTCTCATAAACCAATTTGCTCCAGTCCATCTTCGCAGTGCTTTAAGCTGTAAAATTTGGATTTTGTTTATAGATGTCCGTGCCGCAGATCCCCATAAAGGCATTCCATATAGAAAGGCAGGCACTACTATAGCCTTGTAGATGATGGCTTTGCTGTTATACGATGGTTTGCTGGAGGCTTTGTTTCTGCTAATAACATTATAGCTGGCATGATGTCTAGAGCAGTTAGGAATTGATCTTTTGTTGACTATATAGAGTTATATCTATTACTCATCTCTCTCTATCTCTCTTTCTCTCTCTCTCTCTTTCTTTATTTCTCCAATTTGCAGGTCCGCTTTATCTCATCGCCGAACAAGTGTGAATTCTTAAAGTCATCTGTTAACATCATAGATTATATAGCGACGCTTAGTTTTTATATTGATCTAGTGCTTCAGCGATTCGCTTCGCATCTGGAGAACGCTGACATACTCGAGTTCTTCTCGATCATACGTATCATGCGTCTGTTCAAGCTGACCCGCCATTCGTCCGGCCTGAAAATCCTGATACAGACGTTCCGGGCCTCCGCCAAGGAGCTAACACTTCTGGTATTCTTCCTGGTGCTGGGCATTGTGATCTTTGCCAGTCTCGTCTATTATGCCGAGCGCATACAGCCCAATCCGCACAACGACTTCAATAGCATACCGCTAGGCCTGTGGTGGGCACTGGTCACCATGACTACCGTTGGGTATGGTGACATGGCGCCCAAGACCTACATTGGCATGTTTGTGGGCGCCCTCTGTGCTCTGGCCGGTGTGCTAACCATTGCACTGCCCGTGCCCGTCATTGTTAGCAACTTTGCCATGTACTATTCGCATACGCAGGCGCGAGCCAAACTGCCAAAGAAGCGTAGACGAGTGCTTCCCGTCGAACAGCCGCGACAGGCCCGACTGCCAGGTGAGCGTAAGTGTCGCTAGAACTCTAACTTACTTAATAGAACATATTCCAATCACTATCTCTCTCTCTGTCTGTCTCACTTAGGCGCTCCAGGCGGCGTCAGTGGCTGCGGCACTCCAGGCTCTGGCCCACACTCCGGCCCCATGGGCTCTGGGGGCACTGGACCCCGTCGCATGAACAATAAAACCAAGGATCTGGTCAGCCCCAAGTCAGGTGAGTGTTTGGTTGCGTCTCGAAACAAATGACATTCAGCAGCACCAATGTACACCAGCTTAACAACTGAGCTGAGCGCTTCAACACCCGGAGCACCCCGGTACACCTAACGTACGCCGCTCTCTCTCTCTGTCTCTAAACCAGTGTTGAGTAACAATTTGCGAGGCCTAGCGGCAAACAGTTCCTAACCTTCACGAACGCTCAACGCCTGCACAGCTGCACTCAGTACTCAAACGTTTTGCTTTGAGGCTCCACCTAGCAGTTGTTGTGCTGTCCTCCTCAAGCGTACTACGCAATATCTATTCGAAAAATATACTTTCAAAATTCTGCAAAAACAGCTTGCGCACAAAGCCAATGATCTACAAAATTTGACTAATGCTCCTTTGACCTATCTATTGTTATATATATGTTATATATAAAATTTTGATTTTATTTTTGGGGTGCGCTCCTTGAGCTACTTGCAAACTACAATAAACTACAATAAAATATATATATCGCAGTTGTACGTGTATATATGTACTCTATGTAATTAAAATGTGAATGCATTATTCGAATCACAACATCGAAAGTTCATCTTCTGAAATCATCTCAAAGCTTGGCTTTCCTTTTACGCTGCTCACTGGCTCGAAGAGCCATTTGATTCATGAACTGTTGATTGGAGATCTGTAAAGATAGTCTAGAAAGTCACGGAAAGAACATATATAATCAAAGCTTCAATATGTTCAATCCAAAACGTTGCTTGAAAAATGAATCAAAATGCCAAGAGTTATCAATAAATGTTAATATATTTTTTCGGCATTTATTGATTGCTTAACAGATCTTTTATCAACATTCAATTATTCCATTAAAAACATCAACAAAACTTCATTCATAGCTTTTTCAATAAAACGCTTTAAGTTCCCAAAAAAAATAAAACCCTTCAGGAAATTCCCGAATAAATATTTGTGTACAATATATTAAAGTTACCGCCCTTTCAGTTTTTGGCTTAAGCGGTTTAATTTCTCTTCTTTTATTATATCAATACAAAACAAAAAACTTTTCGACCGCAATTTTCAAATAATTTTTGCTCACAAAATGTAATTTATTTTCATTTTTGTTTTTTTTTTTTGTTAATAATAAATTCAATCAAAAACCACAACAAACAAAAAAAAACCAAAAATCTTATGTAAATACTTAGATGAATATACAACAGTGATTGGCAAACCACGAGATGGCAAAAAGAGCAGGCTGCTCTGAGCCATAAGCAAAAAATCACGAACACAACAACATCACGAACTCTGAACCCCCCAAAGAAAACTCCAATGAAATTTTGAAATGCAAAGAGCAATTGTGTAACGAAGAATGGATCATATCTATGAAGCTACTGTCATCCACATCATTTAGCAAGAATTCAGTATATCAGAAACTATAGAGAAAGCAATGCACACGAAATCAAAAGGAACCGCTGGATTGAGATGCGAATCGTGGTACGTTGGCCTCCCACCAAGGACCTTCTCTATATGACACAGACGGCGGCGTCTGGTCTACTCTACCACTGCTACTACTACTACTACTGCTACTTCTGCTACTATATAACTACTACAACTTGCTATATAGTCGTATATATATGCTATATATATATGATCGTATATATATAACTACAATATGTAATTTTCTGCGTGTTTACTTCTCTCTCTCTCTCTCTCTCTCTCTAAATACATATATATATATACCTATTATATATTGAATATTGATTGATATATTGATATACGTGTTGTTCATCAGTTCTGGCTCGTTCGTTCGTTCGTTCAAAAGTATCTACTCTATATGCATACATATATATATATATCTAAATATCTATTCTACAAGTATCCCTATCTCTCTCTCTGTCTCTATTTCTATCTATATGTGTGTCTGCGTGTGTGTATTTTTATATAAATATATATATTTCATTGTTACTCGAAATGCCGAGCAGGCGTTCAATATAATATTAGCTAGTCATATATACGTATTGATATTTTTTATAGACAAACATATTTGTATTATCTTGAACTTTTGTATTTCAGATATGGCCTTCAGTTTCGACTAAAAAAATATATATAAAAAGAGAAACAAGTTCATATTTTGTAATTTGTATTCCAAAAAGTACCGAAACAGAAAACACAGTTCAAATGAAAGCACCAAAAAAAAGAAACAACTCAAAATCAAAAAGAAAAAAAAAACAAAAATCAAAAAATAATTTAAAATCGAAAAAGAAAATCAAAAGAAATCGCAATCGCAATCGCAATCGCAATCGTTATCGTTATCTGTATCGTAAAACGCTCATCTCTCATGCTCTCTCTCTCAGGCTCAGACAAAAAATGCCACACGGATCAAGCTGGGCGGGTGTGTTGGTTTACCATATTCTAAATAGCATATCTCTATGTACTAGTACTCTATTCTAATCCTACAACAAACATCCTATCTATGTAGCGTAGGCGCTGCCAGCAACTCCTACCAGAACATTTCTAAAACTAACTAGTTTGTAGATAACATCCTTCTACTGAATAACCGAAAACCGAAAACCGAAAACCGATAACCGCTAAACCGCAAAACCGAAAACCGATTCCGAACCTTCACACCTCTAACATCCAGCGTTGATACGAAAAAAGTTTGCAAATCACTTGTGCAAGCACCCCTCAAGTAGTTCGATTGCATGCTGCATGTTTGCCCGTGCGGGGTTTGATCTCTCATTAACCCTAGTTTAGTTGTTAATTATCTTAAGTTGTCTGTGTGTGTGTTGTGTGTTGTATGTTGTGAGTGCATTATGTGTGTGCATCGTATGTTGTTTTGTATCCCAGCCACAAACACCCTGTAACGTGTAGTATATCAAGTGCACTCTGTATTAAAGAACACCGAATAGCGTTGCGTCTACCCTTGAATACGACTTAAGTAAATTGAGATTGGATTTATTTAACAGCTTTATAACAAATATTAATATAATTGCTTTTTTTCTCTCTCTCTCTTTCTCTTTATTTCTCTCTTTCTACTCTTTCTCTTTCTATCTATCTCGCTGTCTCTCTACTCTACATACTCTACATTCCTACCTACCTTCTGTTCACGTTTAACTGCGCCTAAACCAAACAGTTGCTCAACTCTTCACAGGTCCCCTGGGCGCCAGCATCGTTGCGATGAGTCCACGCACTATGCTAGACTTGAATCCGGCACTGGCCATGGGTAAGCCCACATTTCAGCCACGTTTTCCAACCCAACTGGCTGCCACGCCACCCACGGCGCCCACAATCCCAGTGACATTGGCAGCGAACATAACGGCCACAGCTGCCGGAGCAGCAGCTGCCGCAGCATCTGGAACACTGCCAGCGGTGCCCAGCATAGCGGTGTCGACCACCGCCAGCTTGGGCAAAGATAGCACCGCCACCGGCACCACCACCACCACCAGCACCACCACCCTGGAGGCCAGCAAGAAGGCGTTCCTCTAAGAAGCCGCCCACACTTCTCAAGTCCCATCAAGCAATATTTAGCCTAATAACCTATTGTAACCTTCGCATACGTATATGCCTACTTATGAGTAATTATCAATCTAATATCACGCGAACAACACTCCCATATCATGACATACATATTACTGTAGCTATATAAGTATTATTACAATTAATAATGCATTCGGCACTGCTTGGCATTTTGGAGACAACAAAAGTCCAAAAACGACGTTTTTAACTATGAAGTTTTTTTTTAGAATTATATTTAAATTGTTTTTATCGATCCGATTCTTTTTATATACTTATATATGTATTTGTCTTCAGTTAAAAATAACCAAAGTTGTACATACGGCATAGCTAACGATTTTAACTGCACGTTAGGATCAACAATAGGAATAAAGATGTTTTTAATTCGGTTTTCCAGTTCCTTAAAATATGCAAACAAATTTTCAAATAGTTCTTGTTTTATTTTTTGTGCTCAAAAACGTTTTTAACTGAAACAAAGCTTAACAAAGCTTGAAATATACCGTTAAATATAAAACTTATATGCGCATAAATGAAGAAATCTTCAATTTTTGAAAGCTAATTAAATAGTTATACAATTTTTTTTTCTTCAAATTTTTAGTTTTCTAAGAGAAACAATCTAAAAATTCTTAAAGCTTTCAAAGCAGTTCTTAAAGTTTTTAGCGTATCTTAAGTTTTTTATATTTATAGTTAATATTTCTCTAACATTGTGAAAATTTAAAGCTCATTAAAAACAGTCGTTAAGTTTCCCAGATATTCGATATTCTAAAAGAAAACATCTTGAATTGTTATAAGCTCATCAAACGTAAAGCTTCCCATAGATATATATATACTTGCACAACTGCAAAAAAATCTATTTCAAAAGCTCATTAAACACTTTTTAAAGCTTTTTATGTATTCGAATTTCTCCAAATATTTGTTATACTACAAGAAAGCAACTTGAATCGTTATAAGCCCATCAAGCTGTTCTTAAAACTTTTCATTAATTTCTATAGGTTTCTCAACAGCAAGAAAATCTATTATTTAAAACTCATTAAACAGTTATTAAAGCTTTTCGCGTATCCTATGTTTTCCAAATATTTGCTTAGTTTATTAAGCTGATCTTAAAGTTTGTCTTGTACGCAAATCTTTCTATAGGTTCTAATATATTTGCCCAACTGCAAGAAAATCTCTTTTCAAAGCTCATTAAACAGCTAATAAAGCTTTTTATATTTACTAAGCAAACTACACTGAAAGAAAAGCCACTTTAGTAACTCAACTTTGGCTCGTGCTGTGCTTGAGTTACCCCGCTAAAAAGCTTCATAATTGCCTAATTAGAAAACCCCTGCTGAGCGTCTGTTGCGTGTGTTTCGGGGCGTGTGCGTGCTCCAGACAGTCGATCTATAAAATTTATATATATATAGAAAGAAAAACTTTTCGTATATTATGGCAACTGCTTAAAATTCATTGGAGCGTTCGGCGCTTGTGCGAATCGCTTGTTAAAGGCGCGTGTTAACTTTCCAGCTAATAAGTGCTTACATCTAACGGTCTTTGCCTGGCTTCAACGTCTGAACAGTTAAAAAAAAAAGAAAACATTGTGGAAAACTTTAGAAAACTTTTGAAAAACAAATGAAAATTTCCGGCTGGCTGTGCGTTCATCACCACGGAATACGCATCAGAAGCGGATGTTTCTGTGCGAGCGGCGCTTCAACTTTAATTACATTTTTTTTTATTTTTTATTTAACCTGGCGATGGCGTGCCCGGAAAGTTGACATGGAAAATCACGGGCTGTAGAAGTTTTGGCGTAAAACGATTTAAATTTTCAAATATTCAAATGTTTTTCTTCCGCAAAGTTTTGATTCAAGCAAACGCAGCTTTCAACTTGTTTCGCCTACTCAAATACTTACAATTTACTTAGAAAGAAGAGGGGCGGGCGGCGGGGGTCAGAGTTCAGAGCAGAGTACATATATACACACACATATATATACATATATATAAAGATAGATAAAGATGTGTTTCTATTGAATATCATTAGGTAAATAAAGCCTCTTGTACATTTTGAATATCTCTCAGCAAGCATTATACATACTAACATACAAACGTAGCTATTGTATCTATACATAATACTAACAATAATTTCTAAGCTAAACAAAAACAATGATGAATAAGAAGATGTTAACGCTTTGCAATAAATACATATTTCATAAAAACAAAGAAGAAACAAAACGATAAAGTTTGCAAAACATTTGTTAAGTTTTTACAATGGAAAAAGCATTCATAGAAAACTTATAATTAATATTAAAATATATATATACGAGTACATATACACATACATATACATATACAAACATACATATTATAAACATTGTTTAGTTCTTATTTACTATATTGTTACGCATTTGGTTTTCCTCTCAAGGTACTTCAAAACTGATTTTTTAATTGTATAGTTAAGCGAATTGTATACTATTTGAACTAAAATGCAAATGCAAAATGAAAACTGTTCTCTCAATAATTCATGAACAAGCATAAATTTAATTATATAATAAATATACGAAACTCAAAACTGAAATGCAATAAACAAAATTTATTGAACACCAAACAAAACACAAAAGCGAAGCGTATTTGAACTGGAATGGAAAGAAGTTTGGGATTTCAAATTAAATTTTGGGTAAAATTGGGGTGGATTATATTGAAGTAGATTTTGGAGTAGAACAAAATATTTAAAAAATATGCATTCCTTTTTGTATATATAAAATATGAGTAGCTTAATTACAGTAGTCCACATTCCACAAAAAGCTATGAGAAATGGTTAAATATCTATAAGAGAATCTATTGAGTTTGAGTTTTATTGATAGTTAAGCTTCTCTTCATATATCTATACTCACATACGAGCTGTATATAATTTATATATCTGTATATAATTTTTGGCTAGAAACAACACACTAATAAGGGCCACCATATAACCCAGACCTGTACCCGTTTCTTCTTTCTTCCTCCCCAAACTGAAGAGGCCCTTGGAGGGAAAACGTTACGTTGCCATTGAGGAGATAAACACAGCAACCAAGGAGCAGTTGAAGAAGATTATAAAAAGAGATTTTCCAAAGTAATTCGAAGATTAGATAAACGTTGGCAAAAATACATAATAATTAATGGATATTGCTTTAAAGGGAACAAAATAAATATTCATACAAAAATAAATAGTTAAAAAAAAAATAAAAAATTCAATAGACCTCCTAATACCATTATGCAATATGTGAAACGTATAATTTTCAATCTTCGCTCAAGTACAGCAAATTTATATTCAACTGAATTTATTGTCAAAGTTTGAGTTTGGCAAAAAGAGAAAGGAAACAATTTGTTAGAGTCAGTGAAGGTTTGGCTTCAATTTCAAGCCCATTAAGGCATTTCAAAGCTTGATTTCAGCTAAATCTTAAATGTTTTCTTCATTAGCTCAGCTATTGGTAAGTTAAACACATAATAAACATTTAAAAGATATTATTTAATTATCATTTGCAGTAGGTAGACAAATATCATAAGAGATGATGCCATATAATCTCTGTATCAAATTTGAACTTTGCATCTGAAAAGTATGGCTAAATAAATGAAAAGCCAGGATATTAACTGACTTTTATATAATATATACATATAAATAATTTAAGCTAATATATACAATAGTTAATCAAATCTATTTTCAGTCTGGATATTTTTTTGAGCAATTGATCTGATTCGGAGTCAACAAAAAATTGTAAATTCAGCTTCAAAATTGTTGCAAATTAAGTTTTGATTAGATTAGTAGACAAACAGAATGGCTAAGACTTTTTAACTGCATTCAACCAAGTCTCATAAATCTCAATTTTAAGAGACAAATGAAATTTATATTAAAAAAGAACTTTTTTGTTTAAATTTTTTATGAAATTTCTATTTAAATAAATTTTTATTGTTCTAATAGCAAAATAAAATTTTTATAATAAAAGATTTTTATTTTTCTAATAGAGAAATGAAATTTCTTTTAAAAAGATTTTAATTTTTATTTTTGAAATGAAATTTCTTCAAAAAAGATTTTAATTTTTATTTATTTTATTTTAGGCAAAAGCGTACACAATTTATTGTTTCAAATACTTTAAGTTTTTAATATCAAAGCATTTGCCATGACGACGATAATCTCGCAGCAAATACTTTTAAGTAATTCATCACAAATTGCGTTGGCTAGTTTTGGGGATTCGGGCCAGGACTTTAGTGGGATTGCGTTTTACTGCCAATTTATTTGCCTATTTCTTGAAAGTTTTTGCCATTTGCTCTTTGCTATTTGCTAATATCTGCAACGTTTTTCGTCGAGTCATCAAAACCTATGCAAAATAGCAAATCATGTTTGGCTACCCAAGGCCTTGGGTGTTTGTAGTTTCTTTTTATTTTGGGTTGTTTGGAGCGTCTACAGCAACAACAACAACAACAACAATAACAGCAAAGAGAGCGTGGGGGAATTTAAGTGTCTCGATTTCATTGCTCAATTGTGAAAGCAATTACATTACTCGTACCGTTAGGCAGCGCATCATGTATACATATGTATATATAGCTGAGGGCTAGCCCATAAAAACAACAACAAACAATTGCCCCAACGGACTTAACCTTTGGTCTTAACTTTGATAGCGATGGCCAGGTGCAAAATATTTGTTGCTCTCGGCATCAGCGGCTATTGAACAGCAAAGCGCTTCATTAGGCGGCCACATGGCCCATGAAAGCGAAAGGACTTAACTAAATCTAACCCAAAATATATAAAGGCATCTGCTAAGAAGGATTGAGGAGGCGACTGTGTGTGGTGGGGGCCAAGTCCCAGCGGCCGTTGACATACCAATCAACAGTTGGCGCCCATTCAGTCAGCTGCGCGCCGAGCGTAGGCGGACCGCAAAGGTTGTCCATTGGGAGCTTCGTACTTTGAACCAACGAGAACTAATAATGCTTGAAATTTCAATTACAAGTCAAAAATCATAAGCCAGCTCAGAGTGACTGAGTCTCTCTCTCTCTGTGTGTGTTTAAGTGTGTGTGCATCTATTAATGTATCTACGAGTACTTCACACTGGTTCGCAAATCTTCGAGCGTCATAAACATCAAAGTTGTTGTTGTTGCTGCTGTTGCTGTTGCTGTTCGCTCTCTGCTTGCAGGAATGTTGTGGGAGCAGGTAAAGCAAAAAGAAAAGAAATCAAGTAAGTGGAGAAAGCCGACTTTGAAATACACTAACTTAACAAATTTACAATATATATTGTATAATATAAAACAAACAAAAATTGCTAGCAAATAGTTTTTATTTAAAAATTACTAAAATTTGACTTTGATATTATTAGTAATATTTTTATTATTATTATTTTTTAAAGAGCTTTAAAGTTTCTTTAAAAAATGATTTCTTCCTTCTCATCATTAAATTTTAAAAAATTTGTTATATTATTCAAAACTTGAATATTTATTTTTTATATATGTTTAAAAAAAAATTAAAAATTTTTTTTATACATTTATTTTAAAAACTTGGTCTTCTATTTTATTAGATTTTAAATAAATATTAATAATTTCAATATACATAAATAACAATAATTTGTATTTTTAATTCTCCTTGATTATTATTTATTATTTTCTATTTTCCTTGAACATTTATATTAATGTATTTATCATATATCATTTATAATTTCAGTTTATAATCTTCAACAGGCACATAATTAGTACAGCTTTCACAATACCCTACGCAAGTGCATGAAAACAAGCTAAAGACTTGCCGACATTACGTGAGAGTTGAAAGGCATTTACATTAACAGTTTTCCAGTTTTTCAGTTTTCAGTTATTTTTTGGCTTTTGGTCTATGCGCGGTGAGAGTTACCTGGAAAAAGCTCACTCGACGCTCTCGCACTCTCTACGCGTCTCTATGGCATTTGTCAATGAAGCTCTCCCATGCATTCGCTTGTGCTCCCACTCGCTGTCTCTCTCCCTCTCTCGCATTCGGCCTGTCTCTCAGCCGAAAATACATTTCTCTGACGCTGCGCTGGCTATTTGGCTATTTTGCATGAACGACGGACTGGCCCACCTCCCTGCGCCTAGCCCAGGCAAGCCCAGCGCAGTCGGCAGCCAGGCAGCGGGGCGTTCGTGCACTGTCTTCGGTTGCCATAGATCCCGTTGTATTTGGTCGGCTTGTCTGCCGGCCTGCCGGTCCCGGCTCGGCTCAGCAGCGGCGACGTTGACAGCGACAGCGACAGCAG
This sequence comes from Drosophila leonis, assembly GCA_035045365.1. Lineage (NCBI taxonomy): Eukaryota > Metazoa > Arthropoda > Insecta > Diptera > Drosophilidae > Drosophila > Drosophila leonis. Next base: position 1,370,034 of record JAWNPC010000389.1, on the reverse strand, counting down.
CAGCAGCAGTAGCAGCACTGGCAGCGGCAGCGGCAGCGGCTGCTGGAGTTCACATTCACAAACGGTTTCAGTGTAATTTCGGCTGCGCGGCGTGTTAGTCTCCACGTCGCTCTGGGGACTCGGGACAACAAATTGCCATCTTCGTGTGTGTGTGCGTGTGTGTGTGCGTGCGTGTGTGTGTGTCGCGTGGTGTCGTATCTTTTTGCTACGTCGTGCTCCAGCTGTCAGCGGAGTCGTCGTCTTCAGTCCGCCGTTGCGTCGCCGCCGCCGTCGCTGTCGCCGTCGTCTGTTGCTCTTCGCGGTCGCATCTACAAGTTTTCCTTTATTTTTTTCGGCATTTTTTTTTTCATTTTTATTATTTTTGCTTGATATTTGCTGCGTCGCGTTGCGTTTTCCACAATTGCTTGAGGTTGGTTGCCATTTGAATATTAAAGCCAAGTGCGAGGACGACAGTTTATGTGTGTGTGTGTGTGCGTGTGCGTGTGTGTCCCACTCCCTGAATGCCCTACGCAGCAAGTGCTCGCCCCGACAGTCAACGCGAATTGAACGCCCCCTCTGGGCTTTCACGAGTTTTCCCCCCTGCAGTTACACTTGTGGCCATCGCCTGGGTCGCACCAGGTCTCTCAATCTCCGCCTCAGCCAGCGCCAGCGCCAGAGTCAGAGTCTGAGTCTCAGGTCTGAGCGTTTGCTTGACTGGCTCTGCGATTGCGATTAAGACCAGTCATAGTTGCTGTCCGCAGTTGTTGCCTGGTTACGTTTACAACTGCCACACTGACTGTGGCATGCATTAAACATAAGCGCCACAGCAGGACTGTGGTGCTGGGGGGGCCGGGCTAGCCAAGGGGAATGGGAGCGCGCTTTGGTGGGGTTGTCAAGTCTCAACTAGATTAAGTGTGCGTCGAAGCTTTTATTTCACTGTGTTAGCTGGTTTTTTTGTCGCTCACTGTTGTTGCTTTACTTTTGAATCTTTATTATTAGCACATTTTTGCGCCTCTGGAAGTCCAGTCATAAATTAATAACATTTCATGACAAATATTGCGGCTGGCAGCATGTGGCATGTAGCATGTGGCATGTGGCTGGCAGCAGTTGCAGCTGCAACAGTAATTGCAACTATCAAAGTAATAAAATAAAATTAATAAATAAACAAATTACAATTATCGGAAATGTTTATATTATGCGTCGTCGCATTGAGAGCTTATCACGTTGCAATAAACTTTGTATCAAATATGCTGTGAATAGTTTTTGCTTAATGATTTTTTTTTTTTAATTTAAGCTGTTTTTATTTCAGTTTGTGAATAGTTGAAATTTTTCATTTTCAGTCTGATTTACGTGTATTTACTTTGGGATTTAACTATTTATTTTAAAGCATTTTCCCATAAACTGTATTTAAAAGTGCAAATAAAAAGTATTTATTGAAAATATACAAAATATATTCGAACATTTTATAATCGATCATGAATCTCGATTTCAACATGCGGCATGCGAAACTATTTAAAATGCATCATCAATAAGTTATGCACAATTCAGATGACATTAGGAATTAAATTGTAAATTATGCTCTGCCACAGCCTAAATGCGGTTGGACAATAATTTCCAAATAATTTGTTTTTTTTTGTGGTAATTTTTATTTACCTTGGAATTTTTTTCATGTTTGATGTGTGAACATGACTAATGCATATAAATATTGTAAATATTATTCAAGCATTTAAGCACACTATGCTGTATAAATTATTAAATTCTATTTAATAAATATAATTTCATATTTAATTCAAAAACAAAAATTTCAACGAAAATTTCAGTAAAATCTAAGTAAATAATAATAGTTGTAATATTAATATTCATATTCATAATTTGGTTTTGTGGTTGAGTTAAGTGAAAATGCTTTATGCACTGTCAGTGAGGTCGTCATTCTGTCCGGTATGCAGAACTGCTTTTGCTGCTTCTCAACTAAAGAAAACATTCTCATTCTTTGGCTGTCTCGCCCTTCCGAACCGGACATCATTCCTCCTTAAGCTTCAAGGTGTAACCCTTCGCTGTGCTCCAACTTAGTATTATCCTCAGTGTTTCTGCGTCTAGTGTTACAGTCTCTACTTTGATACCTGAATCTGTGAATCTTTTCCAAGCATCTTTGCTGTTGCACATTTATCCTATTATAGTCTCTGCTTAAACGTCATTGAGAGTTTCTGTCACGCCGTTCCTTTCTGCCTATTGCGTCTTCGCCTTTGTGTCAAATAGTAATTTTAAAAATAATAATAATCATTATTTTTAAAATAATAATAAATTATATATTTATCAAAGTTTACATTGCCAGGCTTAGACTATAAAAACATTTCTTTGCAGCCTGCAATAAGCTCAGTTTTTAGTTATTTACATATAATATTTTAGAATACATTTCTTAACAAATTAAAACAAAATTAAAAATATATTTTTAATTTATTATAAATTTTTTACTGCTTTTTGGCTTTTTATTTTGTACTAGTAAATTAATTAATATCAATTAATTATATTAAAAATGTCTAAATATTATATATAAAATATATCAATATATATTAAGAACTTTCAAGCATTTGCTCCATCAAATTCAAACCGTATCGAGTCAAAAACTGATATATTATATATCAAATTAATAAGAATATTTTTACTTTCTAACATTTTCTTCATCAAATTCACTATTCAAACCATATCGTATTCAAAACCCGATTTGCTACAACTCACCTTTGCTACAACTCACCTTTAACCAACTTTAATCTCTAATCTAAATTTCTACTGTATTCCCTCAAAGCTAACACGATTCACAAGTTATCTGAAATGTAAATCTTAAATGCGTATACGTAATGTAAATGCGTGATATTTTGGCAATCTAATTGTCTGTCACTTCATCTGCCAAATTGCAGGAATTCCGCAGCGCCTTGCGTAGTTCGTAATGTTTTAATTATCTAGACGTACTTAATGTTGCCTTTTATTGCAGTCAGTTGTAATTGAGTTGGCTTTCCGCTCAACTGAAGTCAACGGAGATGAGCAGAATTAATGAGAGTGTTTCGGGATTGTTTATACAATATTTCAGAATTTCGTTATTATAGGAGTATAGCTAGAGCATTATTTGTTGCTGGCACAGGGAATTGTGATTGACACGCAGCTATTTTTAATTTCAACATTCCCTTGGGCAAATGTATTTAGCATAAAGTCCGACAGCTGCCATCCTCAAGAACCTAACAAGACAGATAGTATGCCTTGAAGCGAAGCGAAACGAGGCGCAAGGCGCAAGGCGCAAGGCGCGAAGCGCGAATCGAGAGGCGACAATCCAAAGCGGACTTCCGCACTATTTTTCTCTTACTTCAAGTGGAAGCTGTTGGCAATCTTTTAGCGGAATATGACGCCAACGGCCAAATGGCTCAAATGGCTTGAAGTTGCAGTTGAAGTTCCTTGACTTCTGTTTGCAGCAATTCATATAAAATGAAGACAGAAAACGTTGCACTTTCCACTCAAGCAGTCCGTCTTAATTTATCAGCATAACCTACTTTAGGTAAGTGAAGTGAGTCTTTAAAATCTGGGTAATGGAGTTGACGTTTAAAGAAATCTGATTTGAAGATCTGGGTAGAACTGCTTTTTCGCTTGACCTCTTGACCTTGTGTCACTTTGGCTTATCTAACTCGAAGTTCACGAAAGCGAAAATGTTGTGGGAAGAAGTAGAAGTGATTCCGAAATGCTAGAACTAAGAAAAGGACTTATAATGTTTGATGAGCCCTTAATAAATATATATGTTTATTAATCAATCAAACAATATATAAACATATTCCTATGAATGTTAAATATTTATGGAAATCTGAAAAGCATTTCTATATTATATACAAAGTTTAGTACATATTGTTATTCTAGTATTGAATATTTGCTTAGGAAATCAATATTAAAGTATTAATATCTATCTATATTTTATGCACAACATATATAAATGATATATATATATGGCAATATATAAATAATAAATAAATAATACAAATTGTTCAATACATTTGCTAAAAACGTTTGTAAACTAATGAGTGACCCAACAAGACTGATACTATTTTTAATAATTTTAATTTGGCAAATATTTAAAATATTGGAAACATGTAGCTATTCAAATATTGAAAAAGACTTGCCATTTAATTATAAATTTAAGTTTGGCTCAGTTCATTATACTTAACACCATTACAGCTGTGAGTTGGCCATCGTCTAATCACAATCTATGTACAAAAACACATGCGAAACTGGCAAAGCTGCAAAGTTAAATCTAATTTAAGAGCGTTCCACGAAATCGATGTTTGCTTATCTTTAATTTAAATGTGATTTAAGTTTTGCTAACTCAATAGAATCCTTTTAATTTGTGCCACTCAATTAATCTGTGTGTTGTGGAGCAAGTGGTTAAGGCAGCTGCTGCTAAGTTGAAAAGGCAACAGAAACATGCGACCGAGTCACCCCACAAAGCTCTCAGATCTCAGTCAACAATTGACAGATAGAGAGAGAGAAAGAGAAAGGGGGAGAAATGGAGTTAGACGGCCAAGCGAAGGGCGCGTCATTCAACGATTAATGAAAGGTTGCTCGTAAGCTCTTTTTTCCAATCGCATCTCTAACTGCAGCAGCTGTATCTATCGAATTGTATCTGTATCTTTAACTACAATTGCAACTGGTGAGCGAGCTGCACAGCAATTCCAGAATGCAATTCAATGCGCTCTGCTGAGCTGTGTAATTTTTATAACCTTTGTGAGTTTTTTATGTTCAACTGTTGCCTTTTTTTATGGCGCGATTGAAAGTTGTGCGACAAAAAATAGGGCACGCAGCCAATGGAATGAAATAAATATTATATATAACAGATCAGTTGAGATAAGCGACCATAAATCGCTTTAGGAATATTTAAAGCTCTGAGCATTTCTTGTTAAAGTTTTTATCACGAAAATTACAAGGGTTTGAGATTGAGGATGCTAAATATTTATTGTTCTTTGGTCTCTCTGGGGCACAATATTAAAAACTTTCCATTGTGAATAATGTTTTTTTGGAATTAACTCGAGAAATTTAGAAGATACAAATGCAAAATGCAAAATACGGAGTCAAAATATATTTTTGTTTTGCTGCTTTCTCTCTCAAATTAAAGAAAACTCTGATATGGATTCTTATTTCAGATGAATTCATAATTAGCTTGGGGTTCTCTTTGGATTTCAGCTTAGGCAGATAAGGAAGCCGATGAAGAATCAGTACAAATAGCTCAGTAGGCCACAGTGCAGCTTGCTGATAGTAGAACCTGTTGGGTTTTCATATTTGATATACAAACAATTGATTAGTTACAATTACCATGACCTCAAGTCCTCAAATATTTACCGTGCTCATCCTTAAGTACCGAGTATCTATTAGTCGAGCATTATCAACTGAAGTACTTCTGTGTGTGTGTTTTTTTAGTCAATGCAGTTCCATTTGGCATTTGTAATTGCATTTTGTTATTGATGGCCTTTATGTTTGAGTGTGTGTGAGCTGTCAACTCTCATTGCATTGCCGTACTTCATTTATGAAATTTACATTTATTGCCAGCCATTGACAGGTGAGCAAATTAAAAATATTCATTCACTCACTTTTGATTAACGTTTTGTTTGTTGATTTCTTTCTCTTTTTTTTATTTTTATTTTTATTTTTTGGTTAGTTTGTCTTAGGGTGAGGGTTGGAGCTTTTCACGAGAGGTGCGACATTTGCATAGCTCAGCTTGATTTTGATTTTGTTTTTCTGATTTTGTTTGAATTCGTCGCTCATCGCTGTTGACACTCGACAGCTGTGCAAACAATTCGTGAACTGAAAGAGAATTTGAGAATTTGTCAAAAATCAATCGAGGCTTCAAGTGCCATCGATTCACTCACCTGTGTGTGTGTGTGTGTGTGTTTGCCTGTCTGTTTGTCTGTTTGTTCACACACACTTTGCGTCTGTCATATTGCAATTTGTTTTTTTTTTCCATTTGCCCTTCAGAAATTCATACTTTTTACGCTCGGACCAACTCTCAGCGCGCAATGCCATCTGTTTACACAATAAAATACAATATGCCATATTTTAAGTATTCCTATACAACAAATGGACAGAGTCCTATACAAAAGATTTCTTTCTTTAAGTGTATTCCATAAAGGCAGTTTGGATATGAATTTGACAATTCTCTTTAAATCAAAATGGATTTTGATTGGAAATTATTACAATTTATTGTGAATAAATAAGAAATAGATAAGAATAGATTATTTGTGTGGTAGCTAAAAAAATACTTAATAATTCTTTAGTATATTTTTTTTGAGATAGAAATGAATTGAAAACCAATTTGAAATCTGATTTGATATGTATTCAATTCAAAATACATTTTATTTACAATTTTTTCTCGGATTTTAGAGAGTATTCCATAGTCTTTTGAGCTTTTTTGTTTTTGTTTTGATTGCTCAAATTTCTAGGCAATTTCATTGACAAGTTCATTTCGAGGGTGCATAAAACAAAAAGAAATAAAAAATTGAATTCGTTCCAAAGATATCACATTCAAGTATTTGAAATGAAAATAGGTATTTTGTTTTGCACGAAATGGCAAATACATTGGCTACGGGCCAACCTCGTTGTCAACAAGTTGTGGAGTTTAATTTAACGAAGCTTAACCTAGGGATAGAGTTGAACCCTTTCGCTTGTTTACCAACATCTTTTGGCGGAGTTCCTTTTCCTATTTCAAGTACACAAAGAGTGGAAATTATTGATTGGAATTCGTTCTACGAAATGGAAATACGAATCATATAAATGTAAATGAGTACAAATTGGTTTAGATTCAGCTGGTTGAGCTGTCAAAGAATCGAGCCGCTGCTCCACTTGACTGCACTTTGCGGTCAGAACATATTAATTTTTAATCAGAGTTGATTGCGCACTTTATGAATCGAACCTTTTCCGTGCAAACCGTTATTTTATATTTTATGAAAACAGGCTATGGAAAATGGACTGTGAACCATTTTCCCACAATTCTCATACAATTACTAAGGGCATAGAAATTGTTACACAAACAAAATCCAGCAGGTGTGTTTCCACAAATATGACATTCGCATGTGTGCATGTATTTGGCATAGCACAAAGTTCTACAATTTGAAATGAATTTTCTTCGGAATTGTGGTGGAGCGGGCAGAGATTATGCAAAAACTGAAATATTCATATGTGCGTATTTATGAGAGGAACCTTTCTTCATACCAAATTTGTTATGTCTAAGTTATGCTCTCAGTACAAATTTTTTTATAAAGCAAGTGAGCAGAGATACTGAATAAACATTATAAATTAGTAACTTGTGTACGATATGCTAGAATGAATATATTTTGTATGTATATAAAATCTCAAATTTGTAGTGTATAAGATTGTTCATATGGATGAGGTGAATAGGTGGAGATGGCTACTCGTTTCAAATTGTTTCCAAAATATTTAGTTTATCACAACATTTTGCTGTGCAACATTTCAGTTGCACTACTATTTTAATGAACACAGCTGTATATGTGGTCGCTAAAGCCTTTTTCCCTTTTATATATGCATTGGACCAAGTACATGATAGCCTTCTGTATCATTTTCAATGGGCTTACGTTATAAAATGAAATATTTTGCAAAGCTCTCAGTTGCCAAGCTTAAAATTTCCATTTGCTGCATTAATGCAAATTTCAACTATGTTGACTGGCATTTATGTTGTATATCTTATAAACAATACAACTTTCTAGATATCAATTTATTTTTATTTATTTATCAACTCTTTCTAATATAGATTTCTAGTATGACAATTCAATGGAACTAAAATGAAACTTCATCAAATTTGCTATGCTAATGTTTGTTTAATAGATTTTTTCAAAACTAAAAATAGTTTTAAACAAAAGCAAATTTTTAAATATATTTTCTATTTTATAATAAGGTTTCTATTCTTCAATTTTATTATATTCGCACTGGACCAATATGTTGTAGCTTTATTAAGCAACTGAATACTAAATATATAGGTGTATATTATATACATTATATAAGTCTTAAAGCGACTAAAACTTTTATCTTATGCTTAACATATTTTGTAACACATTTAGTATGTCCACTACTCATAGCCCAGCTCTCAGTACCTGTCAAGATACATATATCTATGTAAGTAATATTTACCAGGAGTTTTGCTGTTTGTAAAACTTTTGGATGGATCAACGTTGGCATTATTAAATATTTATAGAAAATCAGAACTTCTTTTCTTCTTTCCTTGTGACATTTATTAATAAAAAGTTCTTTGCTAACTTAGTCCATAGTTTTGCTCGACAAATACCAAAAAATGGAAAATAGATAAAAAATGGTTCAATAAATATATACCAAATATATATAAACATTTTTCAATATATTGTATATCTCGCTTTAACTCTTAATAGTATTACATGTAATCTGTGCACAAAATTGGCCCATATTTTACAGCCGAGTGAAATGCTTGTGGTTAGCCTTTGCCCTTGACAGCTCTAATAAATGTGCCTATTTGGGTAACTTTTTGGTATTATGATGTTTTGACCAATGTATTGCCTTAATTGGCTTTATTACATTTTTGTAACAATAACTCATTCATTTATAGCTCCAGCTTTGCCGCCTTAGCCTACTATCTAAATTGTTCTCAATTGCATTTCTACTTTATCTCTCGCCCAGCTGCTGTAATCCCAACAAAGTTTGACAGTCAACTTTAAGTATATGTGTATGGGTGTGTGTGTGTGTGTATTCTTATGGCATCCATAGCCAGAGTAAAGCTCCAAAGACCCACATCTTATCTTAAGCACTGCCCAAATGCATTGACAGCCACTTGCTGCTCTGGCTGCCTTTGGCTCGGCTCAGCTCCATCCTCGAAACTCCAACTAGCTGGAGTTTGTCTTCAAGTTCGACTATCTATCTGAATTGAGACACTAAAACAGAGCAACAGGAAGCGTTTTTGTGCGTTTTGTGCAGTTTATAGCCTCAGATCCTTTATGATTTAGTGCGTTTCATTGTGCCTGTCACAGAGACTCCTAGACTGCCAGTCCTCCCATTCCCACTTCCACTCTCTCCCGCTTCTCTCAACTGTCAAGCGATTAAACTTTGAGCAGCTTATGCATTTCCCAAGAATGTATACTATATATGTATATATATATGTGTCTATCTGTTTGGGTATCTGTTATCTAGTTAATGTGCAGCACTCAGCAGTCTGCCCTGCTCGTTACATCACTCATACGCCCCTTGAAACGTTTCCATTAGTGTCGAAAATTGGTTTTTGGCTTGGCCCGAAATTAAATTTCTTATTTTCTAATGCACTTCATTTGCTTTACAGCTTCTGCTTGCTTCTGCCCTTTCTCTTCCCCTCTTCGGTTTCATGTCCTTAAATGTTTTGCAATTATTCTTGCTTACTTTTTAATCATGCTCGCTTTGAGCGCTTCCTCATGCCTTGTTTACGCATTTTGTTTATTGTATTCATTGCCCTCTGGAGCTTTTACCTGTTTTTTATTTTCTCTTTCTGTTTTTTATATTCTCTTTCTTGTATTTTTTTTGTGGGTGTATATATTATTATATGTGTGTATGTGTGTTTGTGTGTGTGTCGCTTGCTGTTCTTCTCGAGGGGTAACAAAGCGTGTCGCAATATGCAAACGATGTACTGAGCGACAGCACTAAACAAAGAATCCTTTTTTCACAGACTCGCAATTTGTTTATATTTGCATGCCCTGCATTTAAGAGGGAATTAAAGATATAAAACACGACGAAAATAGCTAAGAGCTAAAAAGGTTTTTTAAAGTCTTAAATTATATGAAGTTAAATGTATTTAAATGTCTCAAATTTTTGCAAATATAGAATACTAAGTATTTCAAATCAATTTACAGGGTGTCAACTAGTCATTCGCTTTATTCCAACATTTTAGACAAACCACACTGTAATTGGTTTTATGCATACAAAATTAATACAAAAAGAAACTCACTTTTCTAGTTACAAGTAAAAGTTTTCGCTCGCATAGCAAATTTATTTACAACAATATTTTTCGCATATCAACTTTGGTAATTGAATTGAAAATACATTTGTATAAATATTTATAGCATATGTAGCCGTTGGCCAAAGTATTTTCAATTTATATTTTATAAATACAACAAATTTCAATAAATGCAGAGCATATGTTGGCGAATTTATTTTTATTTGCTAGGAGTTTTCTGCAAGCATTTCCTTCAGCTGTTAGTTTTACTAAATGAAACTCTTTAGGTTTGATATTCTTATTGATTTTTGGCCGCAGCAATCAGCGTACAAAATATGATAACCTGAACTTTAAAGAACTTATAATAAATAGTAAGTAATTTGATAACCTGTTGTGATGGAGCACTTTTAGTTAACAGCTTCTTCATAAAACATTCTTGCTCCTGCAGCTTAATCAAATTTTTTCTTGGCCTGTCTAAGCGACAGCTCATATAACATTTGTCTGTCAGCTTTTTTTTAGCTGTGTCCAAGCTTTACAAAACTTTCCTTAGTTCGTCATGTAGCCAAAGATGATGTATTTTTTTAATAAAAATGTTGCATTGGAAAGAGCATGCAACTCTATAGAGTTTCTAACTCTTTCTATAGAAACATGGAGCTTCCAACTCTATGGAAACATATGCTTCTCTGCTTCTACAGAGTTTCAACCTCCTTTCAAGCAGAACAAATGTTTTTTACCTTTAAAGGTAGGTTAAACAGACAAGCCTACCTTTCATATCCACACAAAAAAAGGTATGTCCTGCATATGTTCGGGTACAGCTCTAGTCCTTAGCCATGTAATGGACAAAACTAATGTTTTCTCCCAATTCAGCCATTATGAAGATAAACAGCGTGCGTACTTCTACTTAGGCATGGCCATTTGAACAGTAAATGAATTTGTTTCTAATTAGATGCGTGGCCAGACGTTTGCGACTTTAACGACCTGAAATTCTTAGACACACTCAGGCACTCGGCACGTTGGAATCTGTGCAAATAACAATAGTTCTTGCTTTGTCGTTAAGGTCTCGTGTACTTGGTCCTCAGTTTTACTTCACGTTACTTACCCGATTGCGGGATATTGTGGGCCTTTTGTGTCGGGGCCATTCGCTTAATTTATTATTCAATTAAAGCAGCAAAAATAAACTTTAATCGCACCACAGACATCAGCAGCAGCAACAGTAACAAAAAAGTCTCCAAAAGACACACACGCAGCACACACACACAGCACACACACACATTAGCACACGCCCATTTAGCATGTGTGCCAAAATGAGAAAAAAAAGTAATGAAAGAAATATTTTTTATAAATATGGAAAATCGTGTGCCAAGAAAAATTGTTGTCGTTGCTGTGTTGTATAGCTGCTCGCTCTGCTTTGTAATCGATTAAAAGTGCATGTCAAACTGTGCGTGCGGCCGCATTTTTTTAATGGGCTGCTAAAATACAAAATGAAAATAAAATAACAGCAAAACGAAACAAAACAAAAAGTCAGGCGCATTAACAAGCAAATGTGCGCCTAAAAAAAGGCATCAACATCAACATCAACAGCAGCAGCGACAGCAGCGGCCGCGGCAGCAGCAACAAATTCATGGAAAAAGTTGAGCGCGAAAGACGAGAAAATATGACAAAATTTACGAGCGCTGCTCAGTCATATTTGTAGGTTCACAAACACACATACAGTGAGCGAAAGGCAAATGAAACACCCTGTGGTGGCGCTTGGTCTTGTTTTTAGTGCTTTGGCACGTAATGGGGTCGACATACACACACACAACACACAACACACACACCCAACCTACACACACAACACACACTGAGGCCACTCAGTCAGCAGCTGCCTTTTGTATATGTTGCTTCAGCCTTTGGTTCGGTTTGCCTTTGGTTTGCTTTCTTTTGGCATCATCAGCAGCAGCAGCAGCAGCTCGAAGTTGAAGGAAATAGGGAGTCGTGTAGTTGGAGTCTGTCGCCACTTGCCACTTGCCACTTGCTGATGAGATGCGCTCACTAGCTCACAGCTAATGGGACTCCTATTAGAGATGGGCTTGAATGCCCATCTCAGCTGCCAACATAATTAATCTATTTCATATTTATGTTTCATTTTACATAACTAAAGCTCAAATTGCACTTTGTCTTCCTTCTGGCCGGAGCAAATTTAACGTTAATTCTTCTTTTGTGCTCTTGCTTGTGTTATTCTTTTTCGCTTTGGGTAATAAGCAAAAGTGCAGAAATAATTAAAAAATATTTTTCAGCGTTTAGGCTAATGCAATGCCCTTTAGTCATTTACTTAACTTGAAAGAATTTCACGAAACTTGACTTCCGCAACATTTTGTAAAGCTTGTCAGAAGCAGATTTTGCCTTGAGAGAAACTTAAATTTGCAATTATATTTAAAAAAAAATTGTTTCAATTTAAATATAACATAAACTAAATATATAAAAATCAAAAATAAATAGGTTTACAAAAGTAAAGAAAACATTAAATATTATAAAATTAATATATTAATATATATAATTATAGCAAAGGTATATAACTTATTAAATATAAAAAATTATATAATAAAAAAATAATAATTTACAAAGAGAAATATGTATGTATTGATCAAATATTATATCTGTATATAATCTAGATATATATATATATATTTTTTTTTTTATCAATATATAATGTTATTTACTTATTACTATTATTATTTATTTTTATTATGTAATTATTCATTTTTTATTAAGTAATATTTTATTTACATACATTTTCTAATGATTATTCATAATCATAATTTTCAATTATTTTTGTTTGTGTATTTTTTATATATAGCACAAATAATAAATAAATTAAACTAATTATACCATGAAATGATTAATCAGATTTTGCTTCAATAATTCACTTTATAACTGAGTTGCTTTGGTAATAATACATTAATGACTTTCCTGCGTTGTTTTGTCAATTTATTAGTAGTGTAAAAATAATATAAAAAAATAATAATATTTATGAGATAATTTAAAAATGCATACAAAATTTATATAAATAATTTTTATTTTTATTTTGTATTTTATAAAGTTTGTATTCAATTTTAAATAAAGTTTTTCATTCATTAGATTTTCTAACACAGAAACTTGAACACTTTTCTTTACCAAAAAAACCGCAAATTACTGAATCATTAAAGAAAAATTGTCAAACTTTTTTTTACTCAATCATTAAAATTGAATTCTTTTCCCGTTTTATATATATTTATATAATATTTATTATATGGTTTTATAAATTATGTTTTGTTTACCAAATTTACCAAAGTTCTGTTTCTTCTTAAGCTTTTCTCAGAATTTCTTTAATATTGCTGCAGATATTGGAAACATATTGCCTTAATAAACAAATATTTGGGCATGTGAGACTCACAGCCGCGCATTAGGCTCAACTAACTCTGCCATCTCTAACTGTTTGGCTGTGGGTTATTGCAGATTATGTTGTCGCTGATGATGAGGCCAAGTTTCAGCAATGCGGTCCCCGTTTGATGCGATATGAAGAACCGATTAACGGCATTGAAGTGCCCCGTTAGCAGTGCTGAGTCCTCATATCTGTAGTCGGTTTGGTCTCCTTGGCAGATTTGTGCAAAACCACGAAAGCAAATTACGTTGACGATGAGCATCATTTTCCACTTTATTGAATTACCCCCAAAAAGCTAAGTAAAGCCGGGCCAACCAGGCCAAGTCAAGCCAGGCCAGGCCAGGCCATGCCATGCCATGACAGGCCGCAATGTGTGCTGAGGGTCTGGAGGGGTCTTGGGGTTTGAGGATTGGGGTTTGGGGATTGCGGGCTTTTGGTCTGTTTGGACGATTTCGTCAGCGCGATAAACAGAATTTCAATTTAAAATATTTTTCGTGCTGCCTTAGCATATTTTTATTTGGAGCGGAGCGGAAACAGAGAGCCCAGTTGGACCCAAGACGTAAAGAAGTTATCAGCGGTACGTTTATGGGCTCTTCTACGAGGGAATGGGCGGCAGTGGGTGGGGGGGCATGGTTTGTAGGTAAATTGCGACTAATGAATGCTGCGTGAAAGCAGCCAACGTCTCTGTCAGTGTCTCTTTGTTTATCTCTTTGTTTGTTTGCTTTTTTGTCACATTTTGATGAGTGCCGCGGCAGCAGCTGCCAATGGGAACTCTGTTTTTTATAGGGTTTATATATATATATATAGCTCTGTTTCTGTATGTGTGTGTGTGTATAATCATTATTGTTACGCGTATTTGAGGCACTTTCGCTAGACAGCAGCGCTAAGAGCACCCAGTACCCATGCCCACCTTCCTGGCGCCTGCCCCATTCATAGCTGCGTGCTTAAAAGAGCATTGCCCGTCGGCATTATGTTCTGTGTCAGCTCAGAGGGGGCTGACTGCGGCGTGGCATGGCTGCCGAGGGGCAGCTGTAAATGGTGTCGGCATTGCACGTTGTTTTGTGGATTACCAGCCATGGGGCATGGGGCATGGGGCATGTGGCTCGAAGCATGAGGAATGGGCCTGGCGCCTGCCGCTATGTTGGCCATGTTGACTATGTCATTTGCTAATTTAGCACAAGCCGTTGCTTTGGACTACTTACAAGTTGCCCACACAGTGGTTCGAGTTGCATTCGCATTCGCATTTTGCCAGAAAGGTCAACACAATGTAGTTAGCAGCCGCATCGACATCATCAAAGCAAACGAACATTAATTAAGTAGCTCCCTCGCTCAGCTCAGCTCAGCTCAGCCCAGCTGAAATTGATGGCAAACAATATTCAGAGTAAATTGTTTATTCCTTAATGCAAACTATGCCAGGCAATTGATTAGAGTAGGCAAATAGACTGACTTACAACAATTAGCTGGGAAAGAGTCGGTCTCATATACATATATATATATATATATGTACGTATATATATATATATATATGTACGTATATATATATATATATATATTAAAATTCTAATGCGAAAAAATCCTAAATCATGTTGATAAATGTACTGTTTTATTGCATGCAAAAAAGAAAGCAAAAATATAATATATAATATATATACTCTTGAATTTATTGATATAATTTATCATTTTGCTATTACGACTTCTGTTTAGCCTCTAAATACATTTGTCATTCGCATTCGCTGCATTTGAATATGAAAAATTAGGGTGTTACCATTAAATATAAGATTTAGCTAGATTTTGGGCTAAAAATGCTTTTTTTATATTCTCACTTTGGATTAGAGAAAATCTTTTGACTTTAACTGCAAATAAAAAGCCTTTATCTAGCCATCAATTTATATTCTTAAATATAAATGTAAATATATTTATGTAAATTTATTATTGGTTGTAGATTATAAATGATTGTTGTATTAGCTTCATTTTGAAATGTTCCAGAAGTTCTAGTACGAAGAGTTTAACACGATTCGCATACAGTTGCTCAATTGATGTAAACTTAAGACTGAACTTTCTCGCAGTACAAATGTGCTCAATAGTCAATTGCCTCAGATGTTGTCTCTGCAGTAAATTTTCCTATATACCTGCTACTGCTCGATGGCATATAAGGATCTTTCTGTTCATATACTCTGCCTAAAGCGAATGAGCTCATATGAAGCAGGTCTTTGATGTATGTTGAAGAACTTGCTCTAGAGTTAACTTTTTCATAAAGCGAAATTTCTCATTAACTGTCACGAGCAAGCAGTTTTTTATATACCTACTCCATTGATGTTTTGTTTGTTATATTTCATATTCCAATTACTTTATATATTGACTCTTGCGCAAATTAAATCATCTGAAACTGATTTTTTTATGTAAAATGAAACTTGAACAATGATATATAACAAATTTTCTCTCTAGAGCCAACTTTTCAATAAAACTAATTTTCTCATATTCCTCATACTATATTTAATGTCATGAGAAACAAATATTTCATATAATCTACAGCATTACTGTAAGGTAAATCGGCTTCTTTAAAGCCAAGTTCTTCAAATTCTGAATTTTCTTATATAATCCTTATATATCCTAATAAGCAACCTCTAGCAAGCTCTCCTTTTCTCATATGGAGCATATCCTTGATATAAGATTCAATATTGACTAACGAACTATCTCTTATAGCTCATATACTGGCTCAGCAGTAAACATTTCGATAAAGCGAATTTTGTCATATCCCAATTATCTTACATACCGAGAGTTTCCATATATACCTTGTCCCTCGATTTAAATTGCAGATCTTTCTCACAAAGCATATTTTCTCATAAATCAATTACCTTAAGTTTTTATATATATATATATTCTCTCTAAAAAAACATGTCCACGCGTATCCCCATTAGCTTATATACTCTCATAAGAGAGAGGTCTCTCCTACATCAATGTAAAATGAACATTTTGCTCGCAAAGCGATAACCTCATATACTGTCTCTAGAGGTAATTTTCTTGTTTTACAACTTACGTAAAATATTCAGGAATTCAGAATTTTTTGTCGAAATTCCCAACTCATAAATATATAAAAAAAATAAAATACTTTGCCAAACTTTCTATAAAGTTTATTTATTTACAAAATTTCATAAGATTTTGTATAGATGTCATTAGAATTAAAAACAGCAAAGTATTTTTTACTAAGTTAAAAAAACATAAATATCATTTAATCAAATGTTTTTTGCTCTGATTTCAGCTTCAATTGATGTTATAAAATAAGTTGAAGTACTCGGTGCTAATGAACTGGACTTCAAACTGACTTTAAGCTGCTGTGGAATTAGCATGAAATGCCTCGTGAACTGCAGTACGTAAGCAGCTAATTAATAATGCTGCACAGCATATCACTTCCCATGGCTTCTACTGTATTATAACTGCCAAAGTGAGCTCATTAGCCGAGAGTTTAGCCAATACAACATTGAATATCTGACAATTTCTCAGAGAGATGTTGAAGTGTTAAACATTCAGCTGAACCACATAACGATTATGATTTCACGCATTTTCAACAAAGTGCGTACAATTTGCAAATGAGAAACGAGGCATAAAATTAACATAAAAAATAATTTGAAATCTTTTGCCATAAAAAGTTCAGCTCGAGACTTTTTATGCCTTTGCATATGCCAAAATAAAAAGATAAAATTATGAAGCACACTCAGCGGAGCTGGCCATAGAAACAGGTTGCAAAAGGTTGCTCTACTTTTATTGTTTTAAATGGACATTGTGGCCATGTGACCAATTAGAAGCATTACTGTTATGCAACGGCAGCTGGGTTAATGCTTAATTAAGCATCTCTCCCCCCCGCAGGGTATTATTTTCAGTAATAATTCACTTTGTGTGCGAAATCTTTTTGCGGTTTCCATTTAGGTGACCAGCATTGTGGCACATCAGCCAATGGCCTTAGGGAAAAGTGCGCCATAGCTGTGACTTTATCGAGCCTAATGGCCCGAAGGCTCAAGGGTGGAGCATAGAGTTGGGACTGGCGCTGGGGCTGGGACTGGGACTGGGGCTTACATCGACAAAGACTAAAGCGCGCTCGTCACACACTTTGACACATTGTTAGTCAAACAAAAGATTTTGCATGCTAATTCGATTCCTCGCAAGCCGTACAAACAAAGTGACTCAGACAGGCCTGGGGAAAGGGTAGCTAAGTGGGTGTGTGCGTGGGTGGGTGGCTGGGTTGCTGTCGGTTGCTGCCAATTTATACAGGCGAAAGATATTTTATTGGGGCCCAATAATAAAATTGGCTGTGTCGATTTACAGAGTTGCCTTCGATGTTGATAAAGCAGTCGGGCCCGGCCTACAGGCAAGTCAGGAAATCAAATCCAGACCAAAAACCAAAGCCCAAGAACCCACCAGCCACCCGCTACCCGCACCACCGCAACACCAGTCACAGCCAGTTGCGTCCAGTGGCTGTGCTTGTAATTTTCGTTGTTTTAGGCCTTCCGTTCGTCGTCGCCTTTTTGCGGAAGTGTCATTTTTCAGCCAAGAAGGGTTTAGCTTTCGCTTTATGATGTGGTTCACGCCTGCCGCAAATCGCCCAACCACACCGCTCCCCCGCTCCACCACCCTCCGTCCGCGCTCAATTTATCTGTCTGCCTTTGGAGGATTTGTGTGCGTTTGTGTTAAATTTGAGGTCTAAGCAAGTTTACGTTTTAAATTTATTTATAATAATATTAATATTAAGGTCGTGGCTCGGTTCCAGCTTCTGACTCTGACTGCCTGACTGGCTTCGTTGGCAACCTAATTACGCGCAGATACGAGTTTTTGAGTAAGGTTAATGGCACAAGGCTTCTGATAGCAAGTCGAAAAAAAGCGCAAATCCAAAGTAATGCGGCATACTTTCAGGGGCCTCGCAAACGTTTGACTTAACATTTAATTTGATTATTTAAAGCGTGAATCAGGCGAGAGCAATTGGCATTTCGACTTCATGTAGTTCCACTGAAATCCATTAGTCAGCTTCTGAAAGAGGTCGCAAAACTCTCGCTCAAGTGCTGTACATAAAATATGCACAAAAACTTTGAGCACAAACAAAATATTTGGTCAACTTGGCAAAGTTTTTGGCCAAAAACCTTGGGATCGCTTTGCCCCCAAACCGAAAGTAAATGAAAAAGTATTAATATTTTCTGTTGCCAGCCGGCATTCGAATTATTTTTCCTCAGGGATTGCGAAAATTTAACATACACACGCATGCACAAGCACAAACACAGGCACGGGGACAGAGACAAGCGCACAAACACAAAAGGACATCCAAATGTGTACCCTTTCAGCAGCCAGCGAAATATATAAAAAAAAGGACTTTGCTTATAGCAAAAATATTTTATTATGAATTCCAAGAAACGCTTTCGCCGCAATTTCGCAAAGTGTTGCGTGCAAATCAATTTAATTATGCGCCGGAAATTACTTAATTAAAAAAGGATTCCAAAGATTCTTTTAATTAAATACTTTGGAGCAAGAGAAAGAGATTAAAATTCTGATGATTAAAATCAAATGTAAGGTCTCTTTCTCACAAAATTCTCAATTTGAAGGCGAACTTGTTTTTCGGAACTATTTCCCATAGATTTTTGCTATTTCCTTGCACTCTGCTTGAAGCCTTCCTTGCATGTTGTCATGTGTTTATTACAACGAAAAGTGTAAAACTAAAATGTAAACCCAGCGGCAACATGATATCCATTATCTTGCAACCAGGGACCAGGGACCAGGGACCAAAGACCAAGAGCCTGGCACCCAGCCACAGGGTTCTAGCTGCGACAGCTCGCCGAAATAAAGCGTGAAAAAAAACGATCTCAACACCAAAGCAAACACAGCTCAAAAGCAAAAAAAAAAAGAAGGAGAAAAGAGCTCGGTGTGAATTTAATTTTGTGGCTTAAAATTGTTTGTGGTTTTTTTCATCATATCCTATAATTAAGTTAAAAGGGCTATGTTGCAGAACCTCAAGTCTTGTTACATGCAATTGACGGTTCTTTAATATGATACTATAAACATAACATATATATAACATATATTCCCATTCCGTCCCCTACTTACAGACCTTTAATTTATGTGGCTTGCTCATTGGGGCGTAGTGGACATGGTTTTTGTAATTAACTTTTAGCTTGTTTTGCTTTAGCTTTTACTCTTACTGGCTTTAGGATTTGCTTAAATAGGAATTTAATTCGGTTTTCTGACAATTCCAAATAAATTTATCATTTTTTTTTAAGTAAAGAACAAAATAAATTGTTTCTAATTTTTGGTATTTAATTTTTGGTGCAACATTTCAGCCGCACTACTATTTTCATGAACACAGCTGTTTATGTTTATATTATTTTATATTATACATCAAGCTCACTCATAATGTATACGAAAGGTATCAGCAAGTTGAGTTACACATATTGTAACTTAAATATTACCTTTTTTTTTGGCAACATGCTCGTCGCCGCAATATGTTTAATCAGCAGAGTAAACCAGAGAGAAGCGGACCAGGCTCAGGCTCTGGCTCTGGCTCTGGCTCTGGCTCTGGCTGAGGCTGAGGCTCGGCAACGCCTCCCACAAAACAAAAGTGGGAAAAGCAAAAGGACCTTCGCCTGGTGACTGGCCACAAACGTCCGTCTTTGTGTCCCTCGAATAAAAGTTGTCCTTTTTATGCACATGCACAGAGACACGATGGACGATATTTATATGGCACGCTGTATATTTAATTTTAGTGCATCATAAAGTTGGCAAAGTCAATGACCAGTTAAGTCAACAGATGAACCTGCCCAACCAACCAAGGCCCTCCTGGGCGTGGCTGTGGGCGTGAGCTGCGCCCATAAACTTTTGAATGTCCAGAGATTATCAACATTTCTGAGTTATTTGAATTTGCACATCGCTTACAATTTAATATAACATTTGAATGGGACCCAAAGCCTGCGACCTGCGCCCCTAAATGAAAGCTACGAAATCATAATAATAATAAAAAATCATAATACACCAAACCGCAGAGAATATCTAGGATGATATTATTGAAATGTGGCTGGCTGGCTGGCTGGCTGGCATTAAGCGCTGCCCGCGGCCTCTGCCACCGACCAAAAAGCATCCTCGAGAATTGTGCAACATTTTACACTCGACTGCTAACAAAAAATATTTTCGTAAAATATTTTTATACCCGCACCAAGCGTATGCTATGGGGTATAATCGCAACTATTACCAGCTTTTCATTCCTCTTTATCTTTTTATTCACTATTTTGAGCATTGGACAACGGCAACACGAGTTTCCATTGTGAATTTATAACCAAAGCTGCTTTATTCAATTGAGGATGAGCTGAACTTGTGCCTCAAATTTCAGCTTCACTGCAAATTCTAAACAATTTTAGTGGAATATTTTAGAGCTGGTTTATATGTATGTATAATTGACAATGAGCTGAGGCTGACATGAAATCAAATTTCTGACATGAGCTCAGCTTGATATCAAATCAAATTTCAATTTTCACATATTTTTAGCAGTGCGAAATTTTAAATACAATTTCTAAACAAATTCTAAGCAAATTTCGTGGCTTTGGCTACAATAATAAATAGCAAAAGTTTCTTTAAAATTTAAGTCATATTTTAAGGCTTTGGTTTTTATTAAAAAGTTTTCGCACAAGAAATTATTGTATAATGAAAGTTAGCAAACATTTTACATATGTATATATGAATGTTTATACTTATATATATAGATATATATATATTTTATTATTGTTTGCATTACTTTAAAGTTAAAGCTTATGTTATGTTCAGCATATGCACAAGTGGCTCCATCCATTCAGCCATTCACATCAATGAACTCAGATTTTGGTTCATAACTTTGAAACTTTTTAATGATTAAAACAATTCAATTGTAAAATTTCATTTACACGCTCGTTCAACTCCAAGTAATGCACATCATAATTCATGTTTTCATATATTTTGTTCGCAATGCACGCTAAATTTAATCATAAGCCACAATTTGCTGCCAACAAAGTTTTTGGTGGTAACAGCTGATGGCGAGGAGCTGGTGCTAAACTAATTTTTGCCTTGTGGCTGACTGGATACATAAACATATATATATCCATAATATATATATACATATATATATATATTTTTTTATGTTTCAATTTGCATTTCGGTTTCTGAGTAATTGATTTAGCTTAAGATTTGCTTTTTAGTTTTGCAGTTTTAATTTCACTGAGTTAAAGCCAATTTGTTGCCCAAACAAATTTATTGCAATTTTTTTAAAAACTATTTCACACAGGCAACAAAGAAATAAAAATATATAAATTGAATAAATTCAAATAGAAATTTCCCATATTTTATTTTATTTATTTATGTGCTCAAAGTTGATGGCAAATAAAGTTAAAAGCTTGATACGTCGATCCTTGGCGTCCAGGCCTTAAGCTCCTTGTACAATATATAGTTGTTGTCGTTGCAATATTGTTTGCATTTATATTAAGTGGCATATGTAGCCCAAACACATTAAAGAATTTTATAATTAAGTAAACATCTTTATTTGCTAAGTTAGTTAGTGCACGTTGTTGGCATGTGTATGACATAAATGTGTTGATTGCTGCTACAATTAGTATAGCCTACTTGTTATGGTATGAGTTGAGTAATGAAATAACATTCAGTATTCGTGCTGAATTTATTAATACAATTGATAAGCAACCTGAACTGATAATTGAGCTGAGAGAATGAGAACTTACTTGGGAATTGAGTTTGGACTCTCGTTGTTTAGTTTCCTTAGTAATAGGACTACTTAGAGAGCTCAACTATCGAGGACTGTTGATTCTATTATTTAAAATTTTTATACAATTTTGTACTTTCTCTGAAGTAATTGAAATAATTAAAGTATTCCAATATATATTATAAAAAATGGTTTCAAATTGCGTCTCCTCAAAGTTCCAATTGGTTGTTCTCATTGCTGGCTGCAGATCAAGAATCATGCAGCTATTTTCTTCTAATGTGTTTGAGCTTATAATTTTAAATCTTCGATCAATTTTAAGTACTCCATATTTGTAAGATAGTACGACTTCTGTAAGACTTTAAACTTAACTTTACCTAAGTTTAAGATCAATCAAGTTGAAGTTTCTCACAGGAATATAGCTGGAGTACAAGCCCAGATTAATTAATTTGAAATATTTAAGAATTCGTTTCACGTTGCCATCTCTAGGCTGCGTGTAAGCAGCTTGTACAGGTATTTCATAGTTATGGGACTTTTGGCATTCCTTTATGTGTATGCTCACACATTTGCTGCGAAGGAAGTGTTTGGGCCAGAGTAGGATGTCTTTATGTATTGGTTGTAGATGTTCCGGCAGCTGCTACTGCTACTGCTATTGCTACTGCTGCTGCAGCTGCTGTGGCTGTTCCTTGTGCTATTCTTGAATTTTATGCTTCCACAGGTAGTGGGCGGGCGGATGGGTTGGCTTGGCGGTTCCTTTGGCTGGGTGGCTCGATTTAAGCTGGCTTCGTGCGGTGCCCTGGTGGTGAAGCTCCCCGCTGTATGCTTAACGTGGGCGCTCGGGCACAATGCGTTTTGATTGATGTTGGCTGTTCGCTGGATGCTTCCTGTTTTGCTTCTCGCTTGCTTACAATCAATTTAAATGCGCCGTTGTGCATTGTAAAAAGTTCCTTTTTGCTGTTGTCGGCCAAATCGTTATGTGAGGCCATAAAAATGGAATAGTGGGACACACGCACACACACAGAGAGAAAGAGAGCGGATGAAGCGCTCGCAATTGATGCTGTTTGCTCTGGTAGGTGTTGCACTTGCCCAGCCCCAAATGCAACTTGATGCAGGTTTCCTTCTTTTTTTTTTTTTTAGTTGAAGTTTTTGTTATTGTTGAGCTGAACAAACCAAATCATTTATCATCTTTATAGCCAGCTCTACGTACACTGGGCTAATCGAAGCCTGAAAATCAGCCCGGGCTGTAAGGACAGATACAAGAGTTTGTCGTTCCATAAATAACAACAACACAAATCAATCAAGTTTCAAGACAGCCCAATAGGAAGTTGCAGAAGAAGCAGCAGTAGCCGGGCATGACTGAAGCGAAACATTATTCAGGCTTGCTTGAAATTTCAATTTGCAATTTCCTTTTTCATGTCATTAAAATATAAAGAGATTACTGAGCTGCACTTGCCAAAATATCCTTAGAGATGTGGTTTGAATAGAAAAGTAATTTATAATAATAAGAAAATAAGTAGTAAAGATATATGTAACTTCATAAGTATTTAATATTAAAATATAATGTTTTATTTAAAAAAAAACTATATATATATATATATATATATATATATATATATATATATATATATTTAAATGAGTATATACACAAATATATATGAAAAAAATCTTTTTAAAATTCTTGCTCTAGTTGACTTGTCTTAAGCCATACGTAAACTGAATATGACAGATATTGAATAAACATTTTCTGTTTAGCGTTAATGTTAAACTGCCTCCGTTGAACCATGGAGCTCCGTATAAAAATTTCTCTAAGTTTTCATTGTCAATATATATTTTGTATTTAATAATTTATGTTTAATTTATGTTTCTTAACATACAAGAACAAATATATATACATTGTAGCATATATTAATATATAATCCCATGCATTATTCATAGCTGAAAAGTTTTCTTTTTCACTTCTTACAAATTATGTAAATTTGTTTTAAATACATTCAATTTTTCTAAGTGTATGCGAAATTGATTTGTGACCTACATTCATTGTTAAATTCTCTCAGTTTTTTGGTTTTTTGACTTCTATTTTTTTGTTTTTTTTGGAAATTTCTATGAATGCGAACACAGAACTTTACTAACAAAAGTGCCAAACTGTCTGCAACAATCAGTTGGTCAATTTCTCAAAGTCAAAGCTCGGTCGAATAATGGCCTTAGTGCCCACTTCCACTGCCCAGTGCCACGCCCATATTTGCGTCTAAAAGTTGTTTGCTTGTTTGTTTGTGGCGTGCACTTTTAACTCGATTAACTATTTGCAAATATTCGAATTAAAGTCATTTTTGTTATTTCCTTTTCCACTTAGTTCAGCTCGGGCTCTCTTCAAGCCATAATCAACTTCTCGCCTTCTAATTCCCAAGCGGTTATTGCGCAAATTGAATTGATGTGGCTCACTTGTCAGTTATCTTATTTTAGCCCAGTTAACTATGCGACGCACTCGAGCTATAAATACTTCAACAAGTTGGACTCCTGCTCGCTGCTGTTGCTGCTGCTGCCGCTGCTGCTGCTGTTGTTGTGTGTGTGTGCCATGATTGTCGATAAGTGATGATTGATTCCTCGTTGAGCACAGATGAATGAGTATCGTTTGCCAGGCGAATAAACCCCCTCATATTGTTTGTTTAATTCAACGCCAGTTTATTAATTTAGCTACTTACAATCGCAAATTACTCAATGCTGAGCGAGAGAACCATCACGTAGACTTCGAGCTTCATTTGCTGGCTATGCTTATTTCATGCTTGATGATAAATTTGTTTATTAATGTATTCAGTCTGCAAGCGATGGGATTTGTAATTGAAAATGAGACTGTTTTTTCGGCATATTGTTTTTCATTTATATGCTGTTTAATCATTGCTACAGCAATAAAAAGTTATAATTCGGAAAGCGGCAGTTTTCGAAGCTGTCAGAAAAAAGGGAATTTTAATGAGCTTATGCTGATATTACCTGTGTTTCTTTTAGACATATATGTTAAAGGTTAATCACTTTGTAGATCTTCGCAATGAATTCTCAGATTATGTTTAATTTAAATTTTCATATTGAAAAAGAAAGCTCATTTCCAATACTAAGAGCCTTGAAATTTGGCAAATTTACATATTTGGCTGTCATTGACTATTTACTACTATTTAAATGAAAGCATATTTAAGACAAATGTTTATCTATAAGTAATTGCTCAGTAATTTCTCTCATAATATAGTTTACTTTCTAAGCAGCCATTAAAACAAAAAACTAATTGCAGAAGTTACTCTGATTTGTCACTCAATGCTCGAGCGTAAAATCTTGCTTAGAGCGAGGCTCCACGCACAAGTTCTCTCTGAACGCAAGCCTGTTGCAGCTCATCTTCAGTCGTCTCCACTAATCGAGCGTCAAACCGAACTGAGAGCGAGGCTCGACACTCAAGTTCGACTCTGAGCGCAAGCCTACTGCAGCTCATCTTCTGTTATCTCCACTGATCGAGCGTCAAACCAAACTAAGAGCGAGGCTCGACACTCAAGTTCGACTCTGAGCGTAAGCCTGCGGCAGCTCATCTTCAGTCATCCTCACTGATCGAGCGTCAAACTGAACTGAGAGCGAGGCTCGACACTCAAGTTCGACTCTGACTGCGAGCGTCGACCTATATAAGGGCAAGCCTGCTGCCGCGCACCTTCAGTCGCTTGCTTTGTCTCTTGGTGGTCGGACGTGCAGTGTAGGGCTCTTCTTCTGCTCTGTGGTAAATATTTAAATAGTCAAAGTTAATAATGCTAAATATTGTAAGCAGAATTGTTATTAATAATTTTTAGCAATAATTGTATAATATAAATAATTGTTTACAAAATATGTAATTATAGACATATATATATTAAATATTAAATGTTATATATTATATATTATATATTATATATTATATATTATATATTATATATTATATATTATATATTATATATTATATATTATATATTATATATTATATATTATATATTATATATTATATATTATATATTATATATTATATATTATATATTATATATTATATATATATATTATATATTATATATTATATATTATATATTATATATTATATATTATATATTATATATTATATATTATATATTATATATTATATATTATATATTATAACAAATTTGATTGCAATTTGTAATTTGCTTGTTTTAATTATTTTTTTATTTATTATTTATTATTTTTTATCAATTTATTTGCGGCATATTGTCTTAGACTCCATAGCGCATTTAACTCTGAGCCTTAACTAGTGATTGTGCCTGTAAGCCAGCATATACATCTTAAATCTGGACTTATTTATGCCTTATTCTACAGCATTTCAAGTTCATCTGAGAGGCTGTAAGCTTTTCAGCTTTCGCCTGTTGTTATTGATAGCCAGATTACATGCGAGAGGGTTTGGATGCGCATATGGGGTTAGTGGCGTATCTGCAGCTGTGTCGCCCAATGCCTGTTAGCACTAAGTTTCCCACAAACCATCCATCTTTGTAGCGCTTCATTTTGCAGAATTTAGGGTACCCATAGAAATATAGCCTTGTAAATGATAGCTTTGATGTTATACGACAGTTTGCTAGAGGCTCTCTGCATCCAATTCAGTTTTTTTCATTGTGGTCACCTGACTTAATTTGTTTGTTTGAAAAAATACTTTAAAGCAAAACGCCCGAAAGTATGCAAATATTTTTACATTGAATATTTATGAATTTGATTATATGATAATTATTTATATTTATTTGTATTTTTTATTGAAATTAATTGTTTATATATTAGCAATAATATTTATCAATAAATAAATAATAAATAAATTAGTCTTGTATATTTTTTTATATAATATTGAAAAAAAAAAGATTTAACCAGAAAACCCTCATTGCATATTTTATATAAATTATATATATTATACATCTGTTTGTTTCCTACAAAAAATATAAGAAAAAGTCGCAGCTAATGACTTAAATAAATATCTATAAATTTATATTTCTCTTCTACATCAAGCTTTAAAGTGTCAAAGACTAAAAACTGAATGCCTATTTAAATGCCTTATAGAATTTAAATTCAATTTCATTGATTGACATAATATACAAGAAAGTATATGTATGTATGTGCATATGCATAGATATATATATATATAATATTAGCCCTTCAAGTATGTTATAATCACTGATTGAGCTGTGTTGTTCAACAACCATTGCTTTCAAGTCTTTTGGGCAATAGTAATTCTTTCATGAAATGCACACGAGAGTGCTTGAATTTGGAAAACCACTAACCGAAATGCTTTTAAGCTATCTAATTCAATGGGCTCTCTAGCTGTGACCGCTACAGCAATTTGTCTCCCATTCAAGTTGAACTCGCATTGCTCGCAGCCAAATGGCAAATTCACGCAATTAAACACCAAATTAAATTATGCATATGAAATATGTGTGCAGAGTGTATGTGTGTGTGTGTGTGTGTGTGTGAGTGTGTGCGTGAAGTAAACAAATTGATTTTGATTTATTTATTTATTGATGCAATGTGTGTGCATGTTCTCAATTTTTGCAGTGCCAAAAACAGAAGCAGAACAACAAAAAGGCACAAAAAAACAGGCGATTTCGTTGACCCAAAATGTCGGAGCTGAGCCCAACTGGATATAGTTGGTTGGCGCTGGCCTAGAAAATGTCAACGGCGTGAATCATGTGCTCTACGCATTGAAGTGGAGGCACACACAGCATTACACAACACAACAGAACAGAAACAGAACACTATACACTATACTACACGGTGCGAACTGTACAATGGTCATCCAGTGCACATGCGATTGCAATTGCAGTGATAGAGAGAACCGCAGCTCCTGTTTGCCACGCCTCACGCTGCGACTACGTGCCACGCCCCTGGATGCTGGCAATGATATGGAGCATCGTTTGTCTTACTATCGCCGGCTATCGAATACCTCATCAGCGCTATACGGCAGCTGTCCCCAATTGCTGCCCGTTGGCCAAACGTGCCACACCCAGACCCAGAGTCAAACCCAGAGCCAGAGCCAGAGCCAGAGTCAGAATCAGAGTCGAAGCCTGGAGCAGGAGAGGGAGCGTGAGTTGAGGCCATATTCGAGTCTGGTGCGCACCAAGCACAGAAGCTCCGTGCTGTGCAACAAATGTGCGCTGTGACGAAGATACAACCTAAGCTGTGAGCATCCCGAGCCGCAACAACCGCAACTGCATCCACATCCACAACAAGGCCGCAACAAACCAGCGTCAGCAAAAGACACAGCCGCAGCTGCTGCTGTAGCCAGCCCAGAGGCACGGCAGGAGGCAGCAGCCACGCTCAGTACACCACGATATTTGTGTGCCGAGTGCCGATTTAACAACCAGCCGCTGGCCTGGTGGGTCTCATGTCCGCGTCTCTCCAATCTGCCCGCTGAACAGCCTCAAATGCCAACGCCAGCAATGCCATCACAGCCAGCAGCAGCTCAGGCCCAGGCCCAAGCCCAGGCCCAGGCCCAGTCCCAGACCCATCATTGCCATGCACCGAATCCGGCGCGCTTTCCACTCCAGCCCAGTGCCAAGCGGCATTGTGACAATTTTGGCAGCTATGCCACATTGCCCACCATCGAGCAGCAGCAGCAACAGCAGCTCCATCATACGCCCAGCTATGGAAGTGCGGCCTGCAGTCGACATTGCGCTGCTTCTTCAATGCCGCCGCAACCGGAGCTGCCGCCACCAGTCTCCAGTCTGCGCTGGTATGCGGCTGGCAATGCCAATCCCAATACCAATCTGAATACCAATCCCAATCCCAATCCCAATTTGAATGCCTGTTGTTATGTCTACAATCCAACGCCCCAGTACGCCCCTGAGCTCTGCGTTTGCGATAATTGGTATCACCAGCACCAGCAGCAACAGCAGCACAGAGGCATCCCGCCGCCGCCAAAGCCACTTATGCCCAATGGCGGCTGCTACTTGGGTGAGTAATGAGCCTGCAGTGCAGCCTCTGCCGCCCTCTGTGTGCCGTTTTCTATTTAATCAACTTTCAATTGTCCATGACGCAGGCTTTGACACTGCCCACCATCCCAGCCACATAACCGACGAAGAGGACTCGGCATTTCCAGCACTCGCCGATCGTGAGTTCCATTTGCTGCATCGCAATATTCCAGCGCTGCGTCGCACCGGTGTGGACACAACACGCATACGACAGGTAAGCCGCATGTCCAGCCCCAATTACATCTCTAACTGCCTGTCAAAGCGAATAATTCTTCACTGCATTTGCATTTGACACTCACTTGCAGTACTTCTACCCGGATGGCGGCTGGGGCTGGATCATCTGTGGCGTCTCCTTTCTGGTGCACATTCTCACCACGGGCCTCCAGCTCAGCTATGGCCTGTTGCTGTTCTATGCCGTTCAGCATTTGCATAACACAAGTGGCATAGGTAAGATGAAGAATTTAGCAAACTGCAAAATTTACGTGCGGTAAGATATAAATATTTGGAATTGGTTAAGAGCTGCAAATGTATTGAAAAAGGTTTATTATGAAAGATGTTTAGTTCTTATAAATTAAATAAAGTAAATATTTTATGTATATATATAAAGTATATTTTTTTTAATATATGCAGCTATGTTCATAAAAATAGTAGTGCCACTGATATGCAAAATGTTGTGACATAATAAAAATAATACAAAATATTTTGGTAATTTTTAATAGGCAGTAAATTATGTTTAAAAATTTAAGATTTTGTAATTCTTTTCTTTTATTTAATTTGACATTTATTATTATTTTAATTGTTCTAATTACGCTTTTCAGCAAAATGTTTTTATGTTACTCGAATAAAAGTTGGATATGATTGTAATAGGAAATTCGACGTAAATCTTTAATCTAAATTCCGTTTTTGCTAAGTGTTTTTTTGTCAGCTATGAGCTCATGCTAAGAGGTTTCAAAGAACATTCACGCATTGCTTGAGTTTAGTTTGTTCAAATTTCAAGTTAAACATTTGATACTGACTTCGATTTGAACTCCATTTGGTATCTTTTCATTTGACTCTTGTTTCTAATTCATTGTTGTACAGACTTACTATTAACAATAAAAACCACAATTGAAGAGCCTACTCTAGATATTTTAAAGAACAAAAAGATTTTCTTTGGCAAACTTTTAATTTGTTGATTGATTCATTTAATTCAGCCCATTTAGCTACGACTCCAACAGGAAACAAACAAATTAGTAAGCTGAGATACGTATTTATAGAAAATGAGACGGCAGCTAAGCTATATATATTTTAAATTACTTGACTATTCACTTTCTATGCGTGAACAACTTTTGTTATTAATTAATTAATATTAAATCTATTATTATTATTTTTATTTATACAATTTTTATTATTATCTACATTTGCTTACACTAACATAAATATTTCATAAATTTAATCTTAAATTAATTAAATTTCAACTGAAATAGCGATTTGTTTATTAAAATTTGTTGTGCAGCATAAGTTCTTATAGTTAATTAGGCTTCATGAATTTTTATGTTTTCTGTTTCATGTATTTATATTCAAGCAAAATATTTTATGAAATTCCTTTGCTTTCCAGAGCTCTTGGGCGCTCTGAGCTGGTCCATCTCGATGCTGGCCATACCATTTGTGGTCTCGCTGTGCCGGAAACGCTCCATACGTCTGCTCTCGATTGTGGGAGGTCTCGTGATGCCGCTGGGCATTCTGTTCACATCATTTGCCACGGAATTCGGTCAGGTTGTGTTTAGCTATGGTGCGTATATAAAGTCTATAAGTTATATATTTGCGTGTGTGAGAGAAAGAGGAAGAGAGATATACTTAAGCTGTATGCCGGATGTGTGTTGCTTACCATTTTGGTTTGCTTGGCAGGCATCGTCTTTGGCATCGGCGTTTCCATGGTGCGTGAAGCCTCCACCGTGATGCTGGGCAATTACTTTAAGCGTCGCCGGCAATTCGTCGAAATGGTGGCCATGTCCGGCGAGGGCGTTGGCATCGCTTTGTTCTCCGTCATTCTGAAGGAGGGTGTGGGCAAGGCCGGCTGGCGCCTGGGCCTGCAAATCGTTGCCGCACTAACAGCGCTCAGCTTTTTCATGGGTCTCATGTATCGCCCAGCCTCCCTCTACCATCCGCAACGCCGAGCCATCCAACATCTCAAAAATCAACGCAAAAAGGTAAACGAAAATAGAAAAAAAAAACACGAACAAGGTCTATTGTTAACTGACTTTTGTGTTTAGCTGCGCGAAAAGAAGCCCAAACTAACGCACGAAGTGGAATCACCCACTAGATATTTATTCCTGGACATATCGTCATTGAAATCGGCTACAGTTAAAATCCTATTGATGACTTCCAGTGTGGCTGCCTTTGGCATCTACACGCCCATGTTCCTGATGGTGAGTTGCTCAATTCAATTTCAGCTAAAGTCAATTTTACAGCTTTCCTCTCTACCAACAGGCCCTCAATGCTGCCAAGGAGGGCTCGGATGTGCAGGAGCTGGTGCTGCTGCAAACCTTTCTGGGCATCTCCATGGCTCTGGGCGTTGTGCTAGCTGGCGCCCTGCTGCGTCGCTGCTTTGTCATACGACAATTTGTGATCAATACTAAAATTGTTGCTCAGGTAAGTTTTGAATAGTTTTTTATTTTCTTATTGATTTTTTGCTTGTCTTGAACTGAGTGGTGACCCACATGAAGGATTTGTTTGTCTTAATACCGAAATTGTTGGTCATATTTACATATTTATTTATAATTATATATATTTTTATACTGAGCATCTGTTGATGAAGTACTTGATTGGTTGACTGACTGACTGAGGAGCTGTTAACTGAGCTCAGAAAAAAAACTGAATATGAAGTCTTTAAAAGCCTGCAAAGCAAGATCTGATTGATTTTATAATTGACTGAATTGTAATGACTGACTGATTGATCAGAGTAGATATATATATATATATATATACAATATATATATTATTGTATATATATATTTCAATCTATTGCTGATGAAGTAGTTCTAAACACACCTGGAATATGTTGCCAACATTGCAACAAAATAAAAAGAAATTTAGTCTTTTAAAATAGACTTAAAAGGCTATATTTCAACTTTGCAGAAACATTCTATGAATCTGCATGCTCTGTATAATTTAATTTTATATTTGAAAATCTATTTAATGACTGCAAAATCATAAATTCATGCTCTCCACTAGAGTGCGGCCAACTAATTGTCATATTAAATATGAAATATTAAAATTCTATAATCTCTAAATTCGCTAATCGTGAAAGCTGGCTTGCGGCTCCGAAATGCGGGAAGGATTAAATATTTATTTTTGGAAATTACGCGGCACACACACAGAGCTGTTGCATCCAATCTAGATGCCCATATCTAAGTTTAAAATTGAATTAAATTAAATTTTTGCCTTCTATTTGCAGCTGTTTATATCCATTGTTGCGCTGGCCATACTATTCCTATCCTTTGTCATGGGCTACAAAGGACTCTGCATACTCAGCTGGCTGTATGGCATCGGCCTGGGTGGCTTTCAGTATTCGCTGAAGATTTTGGCACTGGAACGCATCAAGCTGAAGCACTTCTCAAAGGCTTGGGGTAAGTGCTTCATTGTTCCCTTAGCTCTAACTGGAGCTAATGTCTCGCTTCACTTGTGCTTGGCAGGCTTCATACGCGGCGTTGAGTCGGTGCCAGTGCTGATTAGTGTGCCCCTCACCTCGTTTCTCAATGATTATTCGCTGAAATATGGACGAGCTGGCTATTATATTTGTTCTGCGGCTGCTGCCATCTCGGGCATCATAATCTTCTTCATCAGCGAGCCGCAGGAGCAGCAGCAGCAGCAGCAGCAGCGCGGACATCTCAATGGGCATCTGCCGACGCCCATGCTGATGCGGCACTCCTCGGCGCGCCACCATCGACCGAATCTGCATTTGGATTATGGCTATGGCGATTATCCCGCTCCTGATTTACTCAGTCGCAGCTGCATTAGTTTGAATCAAATGGAGCCCTATCTGCAGGCCAGCAATCCTCACTACTGTCAACGTCACATGCTGCAGCAGCCGCATGCCACGCCTACGCCGCATCATCATCTGCCTGTCCAGCATATGCATTCGCATTTACATCAACATCAGCATCCGCATTCGCATCAGCACTCACACCAGCATCCGCATCCGCATCAGCATCCGCATCCACATCCCCAGCAACTGACCTGTCACAATCTGGACATGCAGCAGGCCCGCACGCCCTATCAGCTGGGCCAGGGCAGCATCGGCGCCAAGATGGGCAAACGACTGCAGCGCAGCCTCTCCTTCATCCAGCAGCACAACTGCTGCGATGGCCAGATGTACTGCAGCTGGCATAGCACCTACGAGCTCGGCTGTCGCAAGTCGCCCAAGTAAGTATAAGATCAAGCTAGTATTTGCCAAATTAGATAAGCCAGGAATGGCATTTGCTAGTGAGACTTTCATATGTTATGGATGTAGGCTATAGTAAGCCAGCTCGATAATTTGACTAATTTCTTATATTTAATTGGGGACTAAACATGTCTTAGCTATTTAAGCTCACTTTCATATAAATTATTTAAATATTATTTAAAGACTTGATTACCCTACTTCACCGCAGTTATGAATAGGTCTCATACCGCCTAGACAGACTCTTGAGCGTTCATTAGTTAAGCTTATTATGATTTTGACAGCGCTACGCTTCACTGAAAGCAAACCTTTTTTGTTCGCGTTTATCATCAATTTGCAGGAGGAAAGGTATAAAAAGCCATCCTAAAATTTAGCTTGTTTACAAATTGCAGTTGCTTTACCCTAAGGCTTTAGTCGGCGCGCTCGTCAGAAATAAAGTCAGTTAATTAGTGAATCATTCTTACGTCAATCAGTCAGTTAGACAATCAATTAGTCAGTAAATTAGCAAATTATTCAGTCAATCAATCAATCATTAGTCAATCAAATTTTTCATCTAAAAGTAAGCTTTCTTA
Source organism: Drosophila leonis (assembly GCA_035045365.1). Lineage (NCBI taxonomy): Eukaryota > Metazoa > Arthropoda > Insecta > Diptera > Drosophilidae > Drosophila > Drosophila leonis. The sequence goes on along the minus strand of JAWNPC010000389.1, from coordinate 1,336,003 downwards.
AGCAAGAATTGAATTGCAAATTGTGAGTAAATTAATTTCAGATAATAATACTCAAGTACTTGAAATATTATTTGAATGAATGAATCTGGCAGGCATGTGGGCTGTATGCACTTGAAGGCAATCGAAGCTGAGTGCATGCAGTCCGCTTGATTAGGTTTTCGGTAATGGGTGGGCGGCATGGATTGGCTAGTTAACGGGTAACTGACGTTCAATTATCCAAACCTCTGGCTGCTGGCAAATGCCGTGAAGCCCTCGAAAGGCAATGGGTAGTTGTTCGGATTCGTGTCAGCGTCAACAACATCATTGCACTTGCACTTGCGCTATTTATGCAGCTGAAGCGGCTCTCTCGAGTATCTCGCCTCTCCGTCGCTCTCTCACTGTTGACTTGTTTATTTGCAGATCTCAGGACAGGCAGCCACTCATATGTACTTGCAGCCCCAGCTCGACCACGTATGGAGGTGGCGGCGGCGGCGGCGGCAGTTCGGCACGCAGTCGCAGCGTGCCAGAGGGCCTATCGACCATGTCGCAGCAGTGTAACTGCCGTCATGGGGCCGGCGTGGCAGCTGGGGCTGGGCCATCCCGTGAGTTTATCTACGTGCCGCACGCCTATGCCTCATTGCAGCGAACGCCACATCGACAGAGTCGCCACACTGGAGGAGGAGCAGGAGCAGGAGCAGGAGCTGGCGCAGGAGCAGGAGCTGGCAGCAGCTGTCAAGCATCCAGAAGCAATCCGCAATGCCGACTGAAGCGTTCCCAATCGCTAAGTCGTCCCGTTCATTTCGTGGAGCAAATCACCACCTCCGTCTAGGGGCGGGGAGACTAAGAGTTATTTTGTAGTTGTACTCCAGTTACGTGAATCGAATTCCGAATTGTCACATCTTTCTAGTCTTTTGTCGTAGTTAGTAGCACGTACTATAGTCCAAGTCGAAGAATCCCACAAAAAAAAAAAAACAAAACAAAAAAACAAAACAAACAACAAAATATAAATAAAAATCGCAACTTGATGAATTTTCGAAAAACTATAAACCTATTATGATATACAATACTATTCTATGCGGTTTCAGCGCATTGAATTTGTCGATTTCTAAAGCATAAACTAAGATTAATAAACCACACACACCTACACCTACACACACTCTCTCACACACAATCAAACAGTTCGCAGACGAAAAGCTTTATCATTGTCTCAACACAAAAGTATTTAAATGAACTTTGCTACCAGGCAAAAAATTTTCATAACAAAAGAAAACGCAACAAAGAACAAACAACAGCAGAAAAGCAGAAAAAAAGCGAAAGATAAATATTAACAAATGAATAAACAAAGAGGCCAAACAGCAGAGCAGGTCGAACACATATTAAATGGTCCATTTTAATACAAACATACAAATTATCCACCGATACCAATACGAAATATACTCGAGTCGTGGCAATTATACGGGCGACGGCACACTTTCCGTATTTTATTTTTAAATTAAATATTCCATATATATATATATATATATATATATATATATATATATATATATATATATATATATATATATATTGTATATATATATATATATATATAGTTGGTCGTGTGCTCAACATACATTGAAGATGCGCAAATACTCGAAACACTTTTGCCATTTACCATTCGTTGTGGGATTGAGCCTTATTTTTAAATGAAGCGCATATTAAGATATCACAACTGATATCGATATCATCATTTTAAATATAAACAGCAGTTAATTCATAATTCAAGTAACTAATTAAAAACCAACTTAATCGTAATAGGGACATATGTGCAAATACATGAAAGAAAGGCGTTAAGAACAGAGAGGAAATTAAATTTAATTAGAATTGCAAATTCAACAATTAAATGAGGCACAAATTCAATTATATTCAACATAAACTAAGTATTTTATTCATTAAATTAATGAATGCCTAGAATGCAAATTATATTAAATATCTGCGGTATACCGAAGATCGTATGCCCTTGCAGACAAGTTGACCAAGTTGGAAATTGAGAGTGAAAGCATATCGATTTTAATTCAATTTATAGATAAAATAAAGAATATGATTGTCTGTTATAGAGCTCCATGCTATTCCAATTCTAGCCTTATTTAAGATATCTTAGGAAAAAGCCTAAAAGACTTTGTTGAAAATATATTTAGAAGAAGCTTTAAAGTCTTCTGACTTTGTCTCAGATATCTTCAGAAGATATCTTTCTCTTACTCCTTTACCTCAAAAATGTTTTAAAAATCTTTATTTTCTCGCAATATTTATGTGAAAAGAGTTAAGTTACTAGTTAATTCAGATATAATATGATGTTAATGGACTTTATATTAAACTTATGCTGATTTCAGTTTGCAAATCCAAGAATTAAACTATATTATATCTGTTATTTCCTAACATGCTATATAAAATATAATTCAATTCTTGACTAAACCCAGCTAAAACTTCTAGTTATTAAAAGTATAGTCTATTGTTTTAAAACTCTACTGTTACCTGCTTTGCACTTCTGATTCAAGCCATAAACAAAACATAGTAAAACAGTTTGAATCTCGCTGCAGCCTACATATTTATGCGTCAACACCTTTCTTATCATAGTGATATATTTTAGTCAGCATTGAGGACAGCATTTAATGCGGGCTCGATAATTTATTGACAAACATTCAACACGGTCTGCAAGGGTATCGTTAATGCGCAAAATATTGCCTTGAGCAACAACAACAAACTGCCAAAATATGCAATAAAAAGCCAACTTACTATAAAATAAATGTCAAAATTGAAATTTGCGGTGTCACAAAAGAAAAAGAGAGAGAAAAAACGTAATTACACATAAATTCTGCTCAAAAAAAGAAAATTGTAACTTTTCTTTTGGTGCGAAACAATTTGCGCCATTTGTGTTCAGTGCAAAAAGCTTGCATAAATTTAACATAAATTATTTACACACACACTCACACATAATTCATGCATATCTAAATGCGCCAATCTAAGCTCGAAACAAAAAAATACTATTTCAATTTGTCAAAAAATAAATAAAAAATAATAATAATAATAATACAAAAACTATTTAACTTAAGGTAAACTTGTAGCTAAACAAAATTCCAGAGATATCGTAATAACAAAGTAAATTACATTAGATATGAAAATTTTTGAACTAGGCGCCGTGGCGACATCTTCTCGCTGGCAACGCATAAAACTTGTACTTTAATAATTGAATTTGTAACTCTTTATCATTGGTAGCTTAGTGATAAATGTTAATAAAGCAAATAGAAAATCGTAAAGCCTGCCTCTAATTCCGGGTGGCAGCTGCAAATTGAAAGTGCCGCAAGAAGAGTGGAAATTAAATTCACAGCTTGGGGTTAACCACGGATCGCCCCGGGATTTGAGCGGAGTCAAAAAACCGCAATAAACTTTTATTTATTACGTGCTAAAAATTAATAAAATCCTAGGCCCCGGAAAGGTTCACGCAAATGTCATATTTTATTTATTAATTAATGGCATTAACATAAAGCGTCAATTTGTGCCAGCAAACCACACACACACACACATACGCCTACACATATATGTATATATATATATATATATATATATATAGGCAACTCTAATGCCAGGCGATTAAAAACTTTGACCCCAAAGCGAAGTTGAAGTCAGGCTCCATTTCCGTTTTATAATATGTACATATAGCCCGGGGCAACGTTATGGAACGTGCCTAGACTGCAAAACAGTCGACAATAACAACAATCGAGACAACAACAACAACAACTACAACAACAACAATGGGCGACGGCGTCAATGACATGCTCAATTTTTCATGCATTATGCTGGCGCACTGTGCGTATGCTTAATATTTGCCTGATATTGACTTGGGCACAAAGCACAGTTAAGCTTGGCAATATTTGCGCTGTTAACTAAGGCAAAGCAGAGGCGGAGGACGAGCTGGCAGCCCGAAGAGAACTTCGACAGTGAAGCCGTAAAGCCAGCCCAAAATGCATAAGACAATTTGTGCGCCAGCAAGAGAATTTATATAAATGTCTTACGACTCTACAACTTTGCCATATATACATATATACTATATATATATATGTATGTATGTATGTGCGTGTGTGTGCCAACTATACAAACAGCGGAAACGGTAACTGTGTTGTGTATATTTTGCGTGTTGGCCCTAGTACAAAATTCAGAGCATTTCCCTTTAATTATTCAGTTTGTAGCTGTAAAACTCTCACGTCTATTGAGATCTGTATATAAAATTTATAAATGACATTTCGATTTACAATTTCGATTTTAGTGCACATTTAAAATCAATTAAAGCTAAGTAATATATATGTGCTGCTAATTGATGGGCCTAGCAAGAGATATGGAGAGAAAAGGGGGAAAAGGCTTAATTAAAGTTGTCAAAACTATAAATTGAAAGCGGCAATTCAGGTTGTAATGCCTTTTAAATTGCTTACTGATTATGTTGTGTGGGTAAGCCAGTAAGTAAGTGCTCAACTGCCAGATCTAGCACATATTGAAGCAGCATATGTATTCAACATGCGATGAAGTCCTGCTTATAATCAAGATATAAAGTAATAAAAAACTTGCATATATTGAGGCAGTAGATGTAGTCAGTATTCAGTAAAGTCTTATAATCATTGAAGTGCGGCTTACTCTGCTTTAAAGTTAAGTATGCGAAGCAGTTTCCTCTTGATTTTTCGCAACAAAAAGCCCAAGCTAAAGTTGGTCTTATATTTTATAATAAATTATGATTAATATTGTTATATATTAATATATTGATAATTGTTTTAAAAACTTCGGTTTTCTGTTTTTAACATGCTGTCAATACTTTCTTACTCAATTATAAATATCTTTTGTCTAATTGAATATTTTAAAATTTAGCTAAAATAGTTTGGTTTTCAAAGGTTTAGTTGAATTTTTACCAAGAATTTTTACTTTAAGTTGTTTAAAATTATCATTTTAATATTATTAAATTTCATTTATATAATTAAAATAATTTTCTCGTGATTAAAAGCTACAAGAAAATATTATTAATAATATAAATAAAATTTATAAATATTGAAATGAAATTGATTTGCATTTTTAAAGTAATTTTAAGCAACTTAAAGTAAAAATTCTTGGTAAAAATTAATTTTTTATTTATTTTTCATTTAAGGCTTTGCTCAAAGCTCAATTTCTAATAGAAAAATAATTTGAAGTTGCGACTCAAATATACTTTTTCGCTAATATATGAGCTCAGCATGGAATCAATCCTCATTCTGATTACAGTGAGTATATTAAGGCCAGGTAGCCAACATGTAAATAATAATTAAAACAGCACAAAACTCTCTTGAATCTCGCAGAATATATTATAAATGTTGATATACCTGTATATAAAAGTTAATGTTAATTAAAATAAATTGAGTGCGAGGCTTCGTTGCCAGCTAATTAATTAGGCACAAAAAGATGTTGAATGGGTTAATCAAGTCAAATGATAAGGATTGAGTAGGCAACGCGATGAAGAAGAAGTAGAAGTAGAAGTAGAGAAGAAGCACTATGTGGCAAAAATGATATGATGCCTGAGGGAATATGAACTGTTATGGCAGGTCGCATCCCTGTCAAGTGTCGCGTTAAGACCTGAAGAGTGAATGCTGTAAGAACAACAAAGGAAAGTTCGAGTCGGAAAGTTTTTCATTAGGCAGAAAGAAGATATATGTTGCAGCTGCCTAAAGCATGGCGCCCGAAAGAGCATAAAAGGCTCGTCGTTGTTTCGAATCGAACTTTTGTTCAGCTTCCGCTCGTTTGATTTCTGGAGGGTTGCGGCAGCAGCGGAGTCCGCGTGCGAAAACAGACGCACGCCAAAGTCAACTTCACGCCGCATTGTCGTCAATTTTGGTGTTGTATGCGTGAAGCGGGCCGCAGTTGACAGCCGAAAGCCTGTTCAGTGCCGTGTCCTGGCCGTATTCTGGCCAACTGTCTGTGCTGTGACTTTGTTGACACAGCAGCAGTAGCAGCAACAGCAGCAGCAGCAGCGGCAGCATTCGCTGTCGCAGTTAGCAGCGAAGTCGCGTCTCTGCTGCGTCGTCATGCGCACACGCACACGCTCTGTTGCCTACTTCCAGGCGCCGTTCATTGTTGCGCTTTTACAGCCGCCAGGCGCTGTTGCCACCTTGGCTGCCCCACGCCACAGTCTGGATGCGAATGGTGTCGTAAACATCTGTTTTGTGTTTGCCTTTTGCTTCCAGGCGCGCGCGCTCTCCGAACGCATTTACTCTCTTGCTCTCACTCTCGCTCTCCTTCTGTTGGCAGCATCCTGTTAGGATGGCACTCTGTGGCACAGCTTCGCATCAGTTCCAGCATCAACGCCACGGCGCACGGAGCCAGCGATTCTCGATTCGCGGCACACTCAGCACCAGCACCAGCACCAGCAGCAGCAGCAGCAGCCAGTCAGCCAGTCAAACGCACACACACACGTCGCACGCAGAGGCGGAGGCCCGAAAGTGATTTTTGTGGCAAGCGCTTTTTCTAAATTTTCCAACAGACAATTAAAAAGGCATTAGGCCAGAGCGGAGTTGCCACGCGTTGGCTAACAATTAACTGCAACACTTCAAGAACAAAACACACACGCACAACTCTCACACGTAACCAAAAGTGATTTCTCTCCGTGTGCTTTTGCTCTGCGTGCGAATATCGATTACTGTTGCCTTGCATAAGTCCAGACTCTGGATATACAAAGGCAGGGTATACAGCAAAATAACAGCGAAAATAACACCCTATAATATCAGCAGCAGCAACAACAACAACAAAAAAAGCGTGTAACAAGAGTTGCTGCTGCAACGCCCAATGCACAAGCACAACGAACGCTACTCTTGTCGTAAGAAATTAAGTTTTAATTATTCATATTGAACACAGCAGCGCAGCGGATAATGACGATAATGATCATCATCGGGATGATGATGATGTTGCAGCAGCAACAGCAACTGAAGCAACTGAAGCAGCTCCAAATGCAGACAAAGTGAATATCCAACAATTGACAGCAACAACAGAAACAACAACAACGAAAAGTTTATATATAGCCTTAGCTGACTTGGAGTCGAAGGTGTGCGCGCGTGTGTGTGCGTGTGTGTGTGTGTGTGTGTTTGCTAACATTTATTTTTGGGGCCAAAATGGATATCGCCCTGCGTGGCACAGCAGCAGCAACTGCCACAGGCACTGGTAAGTCCTTGAGAGTCACTGAACTGACTGAACATATAAACATGTCAGTTGGGAGACAGCTACAAACAGTTTCATAGTTACAGCTATACACACTTATACTCACACACACACTTACTCACACACACACACACTCTCCATGATATTGTGATTCATTTGTCTAAGCAGAAATGGAAACAAACGCAGCTATTCACCAACAATTCATTTTGCAGGTTTACATCATGCTGTCTCATTGGGCAACATTGAGGTCTCCACCAAGGTTGGTAGCACAAGCAAAAAAACACTGAGAGAAATTGGTGTGAGTAAGAGATAACGATTAAAGTAAACTACAGGCAATAAATAATATACTTGATGGTGTACATAAGATAGCAAAGCTTTTTTTGTATATAAATCAATGTTGGAATTCAATTCTCAAGTTGAACTAAACACGTTTTAGAGATACATAATATAAGTTAATGTATTATTATATATATTCAGTTTTTGCTTAGTAAAAAATTTATGAGTGCTTAAATTTTTATATTGATATATTCTTGTTTTCATAATTTTATATTTTTAAATTTTTATATCTTCAAATTTTTATGCTTTCATAATTTTTTTTACATTATTTTATTTTGCTATTTTTATATTATTTTATTTTTTATATTTTTGTTATAGCTTCAGGGACTAATATAAAATATTTACATACCATGAATCAGTTTATGTGAAATACAATAATTGTTTTTAGTTCAAGACTCGCATGAGTTCAAATTATATAAAAAATTAGTTATAATTTATATATTTTTTTGATATTTTTATCCTGTTTGTTCAGGAAATATTATAAAATATTTGTATTCCTTTATTCTTTTCAATAATTATTTTTAGTCTAGGACGCGCATAAATCTCAGCTAGAAAGATTATCAGTTATCATAATATTATGAGAGAAAAAGTCAATTAAGAAAAATTTCTTAAATATAATATTATTTCAATGATTTTTATTATATTAAGAATTCTGTATGCAGCCTAAATATTATTTGATTTTTTTAAAGCTTTTCCATAAAAAGTAAATATGTCACAAAATGTCTTTATGTTTTCTGCTAATCTTTTTGGTTTGAATGTTAAATTAATTAATAATCTTGATATGCATATTGTTTTTATATTATGGTCAAATTAATAGTTCCTTGAACATCGAATTATAAACAAATATTTGAAAATTATATTAAAGATTTAAACCACTTAACTACTATATTAATTATTTGCATGAAATTTAAGCTTACAAAATTGTGAAATTAAAAGAGTAGACTACTAGAGTAATCGAAATTCTTTAAAAGAGTTGCTTTGTTGGTCTCATAGATATATATAAATATGTTTATATATATATATATATATATATATATATATATATATATATATATATATATATATATATATATATATATATATTTGCATATTCATTATGTTCTTAAAATCAAATTTAATAATATGAGTTCAAGCAACTCAAATATTTTTTTTAGCAAGATTATATTGAGTCGTATATATATTATTATTATATAAATAAGAAAATTGTATGCAGCCAAAAACTTTCTTAAACAAATCGCACATTCCACACACTTTTATAAATGTTAAAGTATTAAATATTTAGAAATGCTTAAAATATTACGTATACGTTTGGTGAGCCCATGTGGCAGCCCAGCAGACTTCAACTTGAATTTCTTTTTTGTTCAACATTTTTGATTTTTATATTAATGCAAACATTTTACGTTACACGTCACGTATTCGACAGTTAGTCCGTTTCTTAGTTTAGTTTGTTATTTTAAGTTTGACACTGACATTACACCAATCTCTGATTCCTATCAGGCCACCTATTCCAGCCACATGGATCGCAGCTACGACTCTGAAGATGAGCACACGGGTCGTCGACGTCTGCGTCATACGCTCTCCACCGAATTGCAGCCTCGCACCTCCGTCTATTCGCGTGGCGACATAAGAGAACAGGTGAGTCAGTTTCACCTCATGTTAAGTGTAATTTATAGCTCTCCCTCTCTCACTATCTCTTCTTGATAGTACTGCCTAACAGATCGTCAGCTGCATAGCATTGAGCAGCGTCCGCGTAGAGAGCGTTTCTTTGGCTGCCTCTCGCTCCGTGGACAGACACAGACGAGCAGCTTTCTGGGCGGCTGTGTGGGCAGACGTGTGCCCTCCGACGAGAATCTGGCTGCCTATGCGCCCTTTGAGAAGTATCCGCGGTGCGTATGAGCAATATGTAAAGCCTTGTCGGCTCTTTCATTTAGTGTTTCTCTCTTAGCTATCAGAACAACTATACGGACACGCACGAATTGGATAGTTCCTATTTTCGCCGTCAACCGGCATCGATCTTGAGCACTGGCAAGTCCAGTGAACCGGACTTGGGTGGTCGCTACAATTGGATTGGGCAATCGGCACAGATGAACAACAACAGCGATTATCAAACGGAATCGAGGTACGAGTCTAACAGAGAAACGTAGCTGCCACGTTATGAACTCCCAGCCAAAACCATATTGTAAAATGCTATGTCAAACTGTCGCTAGAGATCATGCTTAACTTAACTGTCGCACTATCCGTAGTATCGCTCGCTCGCTCGCTCGCTCTCTCTCTCTCTCTCTCTCTCTCTCTCTCTCTATCTATACATACTATGTAAAACGCTTGCAATGCTTGCTCCAAACTATTCCCATGCAACAACAACAACAACAACAACAACTAATTTAACAACAACCTGCATATCATCTTTGCATATTGCCAACAAGAAAAAAAAACGCTTTTTGCTTTCCAAGTTCTATCGCTTTCTGTAAACCACACTGAAATATCTCTGCAATTGCGAAACTCCCTCAAATCGAAATCAAAAGAAGCTGTAAAATATATTTCCTATATACTTTTCGTTATTCATTCACCTTCCCCACTTCTCTCTAAACCAAAAAAAAACCAAAAAAAAAAACACCAAAAAAAACCGACTAAAAACCAATTAAACAATTGAACTAAATGAACAAAATGTGTAAAAAGGGCAACTTGTTGTACAGCACCACTTGAATCCTTTTACCAGGATGTTTTGCTACGGAATTATTATGTCGAGCTTTGCGCTCCACCACATCCTACACCACCAACATCACACACCAATCAAATCGCTAATGTAAATGTTTGGTATGTAAAGTGATAAACGAAAACTAAACTTAAAATCTAAAATTTAATTACAATTACAATTACAACTTAAGAGAAACGTTTAAAAAGTGCGCTAATTCAAATATATATCAAATTAATATATATTTTCGTTTTTATTTATTTTTATATTTATTTTGATTAAACGCTATGTGTCTGCACGTGACTAATGAACAAAAAGAAGAAGAGAGCAATGTTTGTTATATGCCCCACTCGTTGCGTTTTATCTGCTCGCTAATAGTTCTCTTGGTCTGTATTCTGTTCCACAGCTCGTTTCACTGCCCCACATACGCCACGATGCCGATGCCACAGCAGCAGCAGCAGCAGCAGCAGCAGCAGCAGCAACAGCAGCACCACCACCAGCAACAGTCTGGCAATCCCAGGTGAGTAGCAAGAGCTGGCAAAGCCAACTAAGCTGAGCTGACAAATATTTAGCAAGCAGTTTAACAATCTTAGAAACTACCAAATATGAAACTGAATGTTAGCTTCATAACAAATTGTCATTAGCATGAGCTAAAAAATATAATTATCGAATAATCTTCTAGTTAAATAATTAACTATTTTTAACCCTCTCTAAAAATCTCTTACACAGAACTAAGCACGTGAGCTTTGCTCGATCTCATACCCTAACCAGCTTTGACACTGTCAATGCGGGCTTTCGCTCCTCGGGTCGCTTGAAAAGTGCACGCAGTCAGGAGCGTTTGATTGGTGGCAAGAAGCCCATCATTGCCACGGGCTCCATGTACGAGACTCTGCAGCCCATGCTCTCGCATCAACAACAACAGCAGCAACAACAACAACAACAACCACAGCAGCAGCAACAGCCACAACAACAACAAAGCTCTTCTCTGCCCAAAACTTGGCTGCCAGCTCAAGTACAGCTGAAGCCATGCCAGCATCATCATGCGCCCATTCATCTACATCAGCAGCTGCCAGGTTCAGATTTGATGCAATACTTTATGAAACTTTACTAATCAGATCTTTATTTGAAACCCTAGATAACATGCTGGGTTTGATTATACCACAGCCACTGCCAGTGGCGCTGCCAGCGCCCAGTCCCGAGGTTCTCATTGTGGAGAAAAAGTTTCGCAATGCCATGAAAACGCAGGCAACACAAACCGATGTGGCTGCCCGTCGCGAGGGTCTCTCCAACTCACAGATGCTGGCCTTCAGTCCACGTGCGCCACATCGCATCAAGGTCATGTCCCAAGGCGCACAGACCAATGGCCTGCAGAATGGCAAAAAGTTAACCAAGAGTTTGTCGGAGATACCCAATGGCAAGGACCTGATGCATCAGCACTATCAGGGGTGAGTGGGGGCAGCGATTTCCATTTAGTCATCATACCCTGAACCCATTGAAAATGGGAAATCAGGGTGGAATGGTTTTGTGAAAGTGTCAAATGTATGTAACAGGCAGAAGGGGCGTGGCAGACCCCATAAAGTATATATATTCTTGATCAGGGTGAAGAACTGAGTCGATTTAGCCCTGTCCGTCTGTCTGTCTGTCTGTCTGTCTGTCTGTCTGTTACATCTCAGAACATAGAGCTAGAGACTTGAATTTGAATTTTGAATTTTTGTAGGTCTCTGTATAGCACGCGCATATCGAGTTTGTTTTAAAAAATCGATAACTATTTCCGTTTCAATGTTATCGATTAAAAACCTTATTGAAATCAAGTTATTAAATTATATCTCGTACATCTTTCGAGCTAGAGTCTCCAAATTTTGTATTTAGATTAATTTAGATTTTATATAATTTCAATTTTTGTTTTATTTTGGATATCAGCCAAAAAAATAAATTTTTTTTTATTATTTAATTTTACAAACTTAAATTTTTTTCTGCGTCAATAAATACATCACTGAATATATATTTAAAAACGCAGATCGGACGGGGTTTAGGGGATCTCCTAGTCGGCACCACCGACTAGAGTTTTCTTACTTGTTTTCTAATCATTTTCTATATACATTCCGTTATCCCCTCTCAGCTCTGTCTACCCGCACGAGCTGATATATCGCACCCAATCCCAAGATGTGGTGCCATTGCAAACACTCTCCGATGCCCAGAATAACATTATGTACTACAAACCGCCGCCGCCGTTGCTGGATGCGCACAGCTATGGCCTGGGCATGGAGCACTTGAGTCGCGGACGTGGAGAGCAGAATGTGGAGTATGTGAACGTGAATGCAGCTGCGATGGCGCTGAACGAGAGCTTCGATTACGAGAGCAACAGCTTGCCACGTCGCGCCTGCACCTCGCACGCTCGCACCGAGACGGATTACTACTCGAACAGTTTGCCCAGGCATGCTGATGCCCTGCACAGCCACGATGTCTGTAAGCACATTACGGAGTGCGCCGAGCTGATGACAGACAGCGTTCCACTAGACTTCACACGGCCGCACCTGCTGCCGCCGCCCAGCGAGTATTGCAAGAACGACGATGAGGTGGTGGAGGAATACTACGACGACGAGGAGGAGGAGGAAGATGTGCGGGCACATGAGACAGAGAGCTACAGCTCAGAGGTATGCGTGGACCAGGTGATGGCCGCTGCCCAGCAGCGTCGCATGTCCATGTTGCCCATGGAGGAGTCGCCCTTTAGGCGGGACGACATACGCCGCCAATCCATGCCAGTCTATGGGCAAACGGAGAAGCTGATCGATGGCTTCGGACCGCGCAGCTCGTTCCGGCATCGCGATAAAATCAGTTGCTTTGCGGACGTGCCCTCGCCCAGGGACGAACAGGAAATCTTCATAGACTTCAAGCCGCATGTTTCGCCCAAGCCCAGTCCCAAGCAGCAGCTGAAGCATCGAAAGCAGCACAAGGCGGAGATAGCCATGCGCAAGATGCAGCAGCAGCGCTTGGCACAGGCGGCTGCCTTGACGCTGCCCAAGCTGAAGCAGCAGCCAGTCGAGATTGAGGCTAGACACAGCGACGACGAGGAGGAGGACGAGGAGGAGGAGGAAGAAGAGGAGCCGGAGGAAGCTGGAGAACAATTCCACCAAGAGCACGAGCCCGACTCTGAGCAACATCCAGCCGACGACGACGAGCCACTCTATGAGAACATAACACCTTGCAGCTGTAAGATGGAGCCCGCTGCCACGGAAATGCTGGACAAGCGCACGCAGTTTCGCAAGCGCTCGGTTAGTCTGGATGATGACTATGCTGCCGTGACAACAATCTGTGCGGCGCCTGGCTTGCGCCTGCCCTCTACGCCGGCTAGCCCGTGCCGCGATGAGCTGCTGCTGGCCAATGTCTCGACTTATCCATCCTCCGACTCGCTGGCCAATGACAATACGCGCGATCACTCCGACGGCATTTGGAATGAGTCGCAGGTAACTGTGCTGACAGCCGAGCAGCGGGATATTTCCGATGGTTCCTATAGCTCCAACCTGCTGCTGACGCCCTCGTCCAAGCGCAAGAATCTGCTGCTGCAGCATCAGCAGCGCAGCTCCGTGGACACGGATGCCCTAGACTTTGAGGAACTGGTGAGTGCGAGACTTGGAATTTAGCTGCCAGCTCTTTATATTTTTTTTATATTTATAGAGTCCCACCTATGGCCTGCAAACACTGCCCAAGATCATAAAAGCGCCCACCAAGCCCGCTGCAGCGCCCACACAGCCGATCATAATGCCCGCCATAGCTGTGACGCCCTCAAGCAATCAGCTGCCGGATGCGATTAGCTCGCCGCTGCCCAAGCGCAGCCTGGTCTCTCGCGGCTCAGTGCCAGATGCTCGTCAACTGATGTATGTGACCGGAGTGCCCAAACAGCGGTTGGTTCAACTCTCTGCTAAGAGTATTTCCAAGTATTTCCTTGCTAAACTCCTTTCGCCCACGCTTAGCCATTCGGATGCCTCGTTTGTGCCCTCGGGTGGGGACTATGCGCGCAGCGCTGACATTTCCGAGTGCAGCACGAATACAGATGAGTATGCCACCTGCACGGACACCTCGAAGCGTACACCAGGTATTAAGACACCGCCGACAACGACTAGCTCATCGTCCACAACACAAGTGCCAGGTTTGGGGCTAACAAGTATTGTGTCTGTGTGTGTGTCTCTGTGTGTGTGTGATGTCCACATCCTTGAATGTTTATGTCGTAGACACGGACTCAGTCAGTCAGTGTTCATCTGCTTGTTGCCTTAGTACTACTATTCTAGCCTCTAGCCACGCCTCTTAGTTCATCCACATCCAAAACTCTCTCTAGTTTGTTGTTGTTGATTGACGAACGCCTTGCCCGCAATGCTTTAGCTGTCTTTCTAAAGAAACAACAATTCCCAATTCGCCTTAATGCCCACAATCTCTCTCTTGTAGTATCCACACAAAGCTCACAGCTGGAGAAGACGCATGCCGGCAGCTCGTTCGAGAGTGCCAGCTCGCTTTACTCCATGCGCGAGGAGCTGCTACAGCATGACGAGAAGCCGCCTGCTAAATCATCACAGCTCAAGTCTCCCTTGGGGTCGGCAACGGAGCTAACGCGGAAGTCGCCCTCGCACTCGATCAGCAGCACCGCTTCGTCGGGCAGCTGCCATGTCTCCGGTCAAGCCATCAAGTCAACCGCCAAGGAGTGCGAGCCTCAGACCGTGAGCAGCGCGCCCAGTGGACAGTTGAAGGTTAGCGCCGCGGAAATGGCGCCGCAGAAGCCCAAGCCGGAGTCCATATCGGAGGATGAGCGCAGCGAGGTGCGCTACTCGTCCTCCGGCTACTATGAGAGTCCACACGAGGAGGACGACGAGGAGCAGGTAACTCCCAGCTGCAAGGCGCGACGCCAGCGCCAGGATGACGAGCGCAAGCGACGCAAAACCAGCATGAAGCTGGACATTGAGAAGGAGAATATGCGCGCGCTGACCAGTCCCATCAAGAAGCCTCAGGGCGCTGTCAAGGCGCAGTCGCCGGAGCAGCACAGCGCGGGCATTCTGGAAGGCGGCGGGGGCGGCGGTGGCGGCGGTGGCGGCAGTCCCAGCAAGATGAAACGTTTCCGTCCCAAGATACGTCGACAGCTGCGCAAGAGCTCCAGAGAGGATGTGCTGGCTGCGGCTGCCGCTAGACGTGCGCGTGCGACGCCCACCATTTATGGACTGAGCAGCGTCAGCGGAGATACGGAGCTGCTGCTGGATGCGAGCATGACGAGCATCATGAAAGCAGCAGGAGCAACAGCAGCACCACCAACAACAGCAGCAGCAGCAGCTACCACAATAGTCACAGCCACAACCACATCCGCATCCGCATCCTCGACAGGCACAGCCACGCTGCAGGAACCCATAATGAGAAAGCCACATAGTTGTGCGACGCCCACAGCATTGCTGTCACCCAAGCAGCCAGCAGCTGCTCTGCCCGCAGCCAAGTCCGCCTCCGAGGCTGGTCAACTCAAGGCAAAGTCCATTGAATCGCTGCGCTCCGTGTCGCCTGGCTCCGATTCGGTCTTCTACAGCGAAGCGGATGGCACTGCGGCCAGCGCGGATCAGGGCCACTGCCTGCACTGCGGCAAGGAGATGGAGGGCAAGCAGCACAACAACACAGTCAGTGAGCTGGCGGGTGACTCCGTGGAGTCCATACCCTACATCGAACAGGAGGCGGACATTGTGAAGCCGCCCTCCGACTTTGCCGACTCGCCGGTGACGACAAAGACCACCCAACGGCTCTACAAGAAAATGGATAAGCGATTTCGATCCGAGGAGCGCTATCATGGCGAGCGCGGCAGGCACTACAAAACCAGGCAGGAGAACATACGTGCTAAGGTAAGGAAGAGACGGAGATAAAAGGAGGTGGAGATAGTGGGCGGAGGGAGGCACTGACAAGGAGAATGGAATTATAAATCTGAACCTATCCAACCATTTGCAGAGTGAGGAACGTGGTCGGGCGCCTAGTTTACCCAATACTCCAATACTACGACCCGCTGGCTCCAGTCCTTGCGTACTGCCCGACATCAATACCGAACAAAGCCAGCACATTGTCTATAAAGGTCATTACGATGCGGGTCGCTATACGCGCTTAACCGACGATGATCTCTGGACGCAATTGGATCATCAGTGCTTCGGTAAGTTGTACAACGCACAGTAGGGCCTCTACCGATGAAAGAAATTGGCCAAAATGATTATAGAATCTGATAGATAATTTACCAGAGAGCCAGAATCCGAAAGATTTTTGAAAATAGATGAATTTAAAGGGCAAATTCAAAGTTGAGTAAATTCGTAACATGAAAAACAGAAAAAATGTGAAAAATATTTTAGTTGCCAATTGAATTGCATCAAAACTGTTACACAAATTATAGATATTTTGGTATCATTGGCAAGGTAAGCTTAATTATTACAAAATAAAAGAAAGATTATTCTCTTCTGTGTATTCGTTAAAGAGCTAGATTTATTTTAGTAAACTTCTAAATTTGATAGCCTTTTTCAACTTTAGTAGACTATAACTCGCAAGGATTAAGCGGCATTAATATGAGATTTATATAGAACTCTTAAGGAGGGTTTCCTTTATCAGGTCTATATAAAGTTGGCTGCCCGTTTTTGCCCGTTTGCTTTTTAAACCATAAAAACCAAAACAACATCGCAATAAAAATGCACAAAAAGGGTCAAAGTGACGCACATCTGAAAAAAAATTTTAGAATACATTTTTTTTATTTTTTAATTTTTAAAAAAAATTTTCTAGTCACATTAGTTATAAATAATAGAAAAAAATTATTTACATCTACAAAAAAATTATTACTTCATATAAAAACACATATTATTTGACTAAAATCACATTTTTCATGTTTAACATGCAACTGTGAATCACTCTGTCAACAGATCACCCTGTGTATATTTTTATTTTAAAGCTAAAAGAATTGTTTTTCAAATGCCATTTAAATTTTGAAAATACCTTGCTTAGTTCAAAAGTTATAATTTTAACAACGAAAAATGAGAAAAGGCCCCACTGTGCAGCGCCTCAATCTCTTGCTCTTTCACTCTCAAGTCCATTTCATTTACAGATCGTTCCCGTGAGCGTCGCGCTTCCACCGAGTCGGAGAAGGGCTTCCATGCCAAGTACCAGGTGATCTTACATCGGCTCGTTCAGCGTCGCTGCACACTCGAGATGTACCATCGCCAGAAGCACAACAATTTCCGTAAGTAGTGGGAACACCCTGTATGCGTTTTCTATATTTGGCAGCGATGAGAGAGAGCTATTCTTATGCTCTAACCAGGGGGCATCACAATTATGTCACGACAGACCTAACGAACGATCGCCACGTGGTGTGCGTTTGCTTAGAGTTTCTATTGAGGCTGATAATTAGCCATCGATTATTGTATTTTATTTCCAATTATTTTACCAAACACGGATCGAAAATATTGGTTAAATGATTAACAAAAGCTGAGCACAATAACTGAAAAATCTATCAAACTTATCTCTCTGATGGAGCAAGGGTATTTAAGTTTCGGCTTGACCGGTACACCTGTTGGTGCGTGTTTTCCTCATGATAGTGGGTCGCCGGTGCTCTTCGCTGCTGCTTTTCATGACCGGCAGTTGGCATACGAAAAAAGAAAACAGCGAAAAAAAAAACACGAATAAAAAAGCTGAAAAAAACAGTTTTTTATGTTTGATTCTGTTATCGAAAATAGTTGCGGTGCGTGCTTTGTTGTGTGCCGATGCGAGGCGTCGGAGCGAACCGTTTTCTTCGATCGCAACTCGCGATTATCAAATGTGAAAAGTGCAAATTATTTGGGCAACCGAAATTTCAGACGGTTCCCGAGTGTTCAAGGCGAGCGTCGATCGACATTACTCAAAATACAAAATAAAAAAGTTTTTATTTACACAATAATCAAAGCAAATGATTGGTGGGTAAACAAAAAATGCAGATTTCGCATTTCTCACTTCGTCTCACATCGTATTTTCCAAACACCACAGAACTAATAGCATCGAATTCATCGCCAGACTCGATACGGCGTAAACTGGAAGAGGTCTTGAAGCTAATGCTCTTGGTATGGGCACGTGAGAGTTTCGTCATAACAACGCTCAGCAACGGGGCGCATGGTAATGTGTCCGGAAATAAAATCACACAAATCATATCTAGCAAAGATATATATATATATATATGGGATTACGATAGATAGGCAATGGCTATATCTATATATATATATATATATTTATATATACATATGTTTATCTCTCTCGCAGGCGTAGACAAAACGGTTGTGGTCAAGAGCGATTCGGGTGAGTTTGGCTTTCGCATACATGGCTCGAAGCCAGTGGTTGTCGCCGCCATTGAGCCAGAGACGCCGGCGGAGAGCTCCGGCTTAGAGGTGGGCGACATCATCATATCGGTAAATGGCGTTCAGGTGCTAGACAAGCATCACACCGAGGTGGTCAAGATAGCGCACGATGGCTGCGAAAAACTGGAACTTCAAGTGGCGCGCACCATTGGCGTGCTGATGCACGAGCAGCTGGAGCCGCCCAGTCAGCCCATCTTCAGTGGCTATTTGTGGCGCCAGAGCGGCCAGGCCAAAGGTGCCCCCAACACCAAGAAGTGGGTGAGACGTTGGTTCTCGCTGCGTCCAGACAACTGTCTCTACTACTACAAAACGGAAGATGTAAGTTTTTTGAAATTAATTTGAGAAGTTAAGAACTAGGTATATAGATAAATACAATATACAATTTATAAAATTATATATAAAGCTTATATATTACGCATAAAAAGTAAGATATTTATAGGTATTGAATAGACCATTTAATTGGACTAAAAAATATTTTATATTATATTTTTTAATATTTAATATTTGCTATAATTCCATTTATGAAATTGCTTTAGAGAAATATATAAAAATATAAAAATTAATTAATATAAATATAGTAAATGCAAATTAAATATTTTTTTTTAATATTAAATAATATAAATTTGACAAAAAAATAAAAATTAATATACTTACATACTTATATATTTTTTTCAATTTTATAAAATCTACAATATATTATTTGATAGTTTTCAAAAAATATTTAATTTTTACTTACTATACACAAAGTTGATATAGTTTCCACCTTATACGGTCCACTTTTGACTTAATAATTTGTATTTAATTTTAAATAAAAATTCCATATTTATATTTGATACATATTATGAAAAAATTAAATTTTTAATATATACTCATGAGGAAGTTCCTTACCATTTATATAAATATATAAATTAATTAAAAACCCATTAAAAATTTCATCTTTTAGGATTCTCAGCCCGTTGGCGCCATGATAATGGCCAAGCATACTGTGGACTTGTGCCCACTGGACATAGGCAAGCCCTTCGCCTTTAAAGTAGACTCTGGCGAGGGCATACCCATGTACGTGGCTGCCGACTCCGAGGAGTTGACCAACAGATGGTTAAATTTGTTGCGCCAAGCGGCCAATCAGGATAATCAGTGGCTGGACAAAAGGTAATTGATCATTACTCTCTCTCTGTGTCTCTTTCTTGCTCACTTACTCTTTCCCCTCTCTCTTTCACTCTGTTTGTAGTGCTCGCTGTCTGTACCAGAGCCCCGGCAGCATTGTGCGACCCGATTGCTTTGGCTATTTGCTCAAATTGGGCTCAAGGTGGTGTGGCTGGTCGAAACGCTATTGTGTACTTAAGGATGCCTGCCTCTATTTTTATCAAGATGCAAATAGCAAAAGTGCATTCGGTGAGTCACCAAAAAAAAAATGAAGTCTGCTCTAGAATAGTCTCATTAAGACTATATATAGAGCCGAAAATACCCTGTAAGCCCACACTTTTTAGTCTGCAAAAATACTTTTTTCGGGAGTCACCAACCTTAATATACCCTGTCTTTATATTCTAGCTATCACAATTGCTCAAATTTATCTTAACAATTAAAGTCTTTTAAAGTGGAACTAATATGAATATAAGGAAAATTACCTACCATAAATCCTAGCATAAAATACTAAATTGAACTAAAAAAAAATGATCTGAACATCTCAGATATATGATTTATAATTTTTATATTTATAATTTTCGACTCAGCAAAATTAATTTTTCTTGAAATGTTCCAAAAGATTATTTAAATAAAAATAAGTTTTAAAATATTACAAATAATTTGAAAGTAAAAAACTGCGAAAGTATAGGCTCACAGTTTGCAATTGGAAATTCATCTTAAAGATATTGGCAAATAGTCTTGTGTCTATCATACCCTCGCTCCCTTTGACTTCACAGGGTATTTTCGACAAGTAGACAACAGACGCATGCAGCTAATTAATTAAATTTGGTGTATCAATTTGTGGTGTCGTCTAGGCATGGCCTGTTTGCATGGCTACAAAGTGGCCTCGATGTCAGCCAATGCGTCCGGCAAGAAGAACTCATTCGAGATAATACCACCAGAGGCGAAATTGCGTCATTATTATTTCTGCACTGACAGCGAAATGGACAAAAAGCGGTAAGACCTAACCATAACAACAACAAGAATCTCTTTTCATAATAAAATATGTATTTGATATATTTTTGCATTTACAGTTGGATATCCGCACTGGAATACTCCATAGATCGCTGGATCAAGTCCGGGTAACTAAGGTTAAAGACACGCTCCCGATCGGCGCTCAATAGTCGACGCAAGCGTCGCAGTTTTAGCTACTACATGGATTAGTGAACATGTGGGCGGGGCGGGGCGGTGCGGTTCGGGTGGCAACATTAGTACGGGTACTAGGTACTACCAAAAACTAGCTCTTAAGCACAAACAAACAAGAAGTAGAAACAGAAGAAAATTATATAGCAAATAGTCCAGAGTTTTTTATAGTTAGTAAGGACATGGAATTTATGCAGTCAGTCGAATCGGGTTTAAAACTATTTTGAAGTGCGCATACCAAGAGGTATGTATTCTTGTTATATATATATACATATATATACTTATTATAGCTTATAGCCTATGTTTAGTGAGGTTGTCTTGTTATACACACACACATACAAACACACACACATTCATACACATACATGCATATATAGCATATATAGTAAACTTAGATATTGTACAAGAACAAGAAACAAAATTCATTAGGCTTAATCAAATTGAAATACTTAGGTATTCCAGGGCTCAACAATATATATACAGCTGAGTTCATAAAAATAGTAGTGCAACTGAAATGTTGGACAGCTAAATTTAGTGATAAACATCATATTTTGAAAACAATTTGAATATATATAAAATTAAATTGCTTTTAAAATATTATGTTTATGTCAAAATTTTGTTGTGCAACATTTTAGTCGCACTACTATTTTTATGAACTCAGCTGTTTATATATATTTATATAATTAGGATATCCATTTTAGACGGGTATCTTGAACAGTGAGATAATATTTACAAGATTAAAACTAACAACTTTTGGCAAAAACAAAAAGCAAAGAAAATGATGTAAGTTCATGACCAATTTCAAAATCATCCTAAAATAGTAAATCTATCATCAAATCTCGTACTAAATATATATATATGGGCTGTACCAGAAAGGTTTAATATTTGTCTCAGTTCCGTTTCATATTAGAGAGAAGTTAAAAATGCAATTTGTATAAGTGAAAACGGTTTTCGTCCCTATTGGAAACACAAGTTTGGAAATTAAGAAACGTTTTACTATATTAGTTAGACACAATTTTTATTATGATATTATAATTGTATAGCTTTTTTATGAGACATTGATAGGCTTGGGTTATATATGCTTTTGTTGTTGGAGATTGCCAGCAGGTTTTCGTGGACAGATATGGCGAATGCTTTATGAGTACGTTGAATACTTAACAATCCAGTAGTTACTTTGTCATATATGCGAGTATATGAGCATATATGATCTTTGGCAGGCGCTGATTTCCCTTCTTTTGTGGATCGGTGTTGGCATATTGAAATACAACAAATTTTTGTTAGTGTTAAATACACACACACAGACACACACACACACACACATGAATATATTTTATATATTTTAAATAGAGTTTTCCAATCAATGAGTGTGCTAATTCGTTTAGATAATACTTTTTTTAGTATACCATATATACATACATATATACACACATATATACAGGACAGTGTGACAGCCAGCAGACCATTAATGAATATTAACAACAAATACTAAACGAAAATACCGAAAAAAAAATATATAATAAAAACAACACTAAATAAGAGCTTTAATTATTAAATAAAGAATATACCAAGAAAATATTATTTGTTTTGAATTTTTAAACTTAAATTTAAAATGGAAATCGATGAGAAATCTTTTAGATCTGTTAAGCATAATATAAGAAACAACAACATATAAATGCATATTTATAAGTCTGATTGATTGACTGATTGAATGACTAACTGTTTGATTGAAATATAGATTAAGTCATAGAAATTAAATGTCTGATTGATTGATTGACTGAGAGACTATTTGAGTGACGGATTGAATAAGTTACTGATTTACTTACGAATCAACTGGTTAAACGACTGCTTGCCTTACTGATTTAGTGATTGATTGATTGACTGAATGTCAGACTGATTGATTGGCTTACAGACTAACAGTGTTTGCATGAGTCGCAGCCTGACTGTTTGAATGATTGACTGACTAAAGGAGAGACTATTTGCTTGACTGATTGATTGCTTTGCTGACTGAGTTACTGATTAACTGAATGAATGATTGCCTGCCTAACTGGTTGATTGGTTGCTTTATTGATTCATAAATTGATCTACTGACTGATTGACAGGTTTACTAACTAACGCTGTCTGGATATGTCACAGTCTGACTGATTGAATGATTGACCAAATGACTGATTGATTGTCTGATTGAATAATTCACTGATGGAATGATTGACTGATGGAATGATTGACTAATTGACTAACTCACTTATTATCTGCCTCACTAACTAATGGACTCATTGGCTGATTGATTGATCAATGACTGATTGACCAAATGAAATATGGGTGTTCAATTCTCAGTTTGAATGGTGTCACAAGTCGACTTACTAATCCACTCCACCCACAGAAATTGGAAGAGAAATGATAATCTGGATTAAGAAGAAATATCAAAATGTCAAAGTCATAAATTATATTAAATTAGCCAGATAAACGTAATCCTGTATATGCATTACAAGTTTTTGTACTATTATATAGCATAGTTAGTCTTATAAGAATGATCATTCCAAATTCTGTGAGACTATCCCAAGAGCTAATGACAAATGTATAAATTGTGCATTGCCGACAG